>OX336393.1:503652549-504875766 GCA_946902985.2 Meconema thalassinum | reverse complement strand
GTTTTGAAATTGTGGATAGAACTGTGGAACAGCTAAATCAAGGTACAGGTAAAGTTGCAGATGTAGCAGAAATGAAGTGTACTTTCAAAGAACCCTGGATATGAAAGAATGGGAAAGGTTGCTGCAATTATGTGTGGAGATTTAAGTGACAAGTTACTGTTGGATTTAACCCCAGCAGACGTTGTAAAGTTTAAATATGCCCCCCATTACCTCTTCTGATGTTGAACGAAGTTTCAGTCAATATAAGTCGATACTTAGAGACAATATGAGAAGATTCACTTTCCAGCACTTAAAAGAACATTGTGGTCCATTGTTTTGGTAACAGAGATTAAAATATTGTGTGCTCTTCAAAGATCATATTAAAATGAGAAGTACACAGCATTATGGTTCATGTAGATCTACTTTCTATAGCTTCTTTGAACTTTGATATCAAATAGAAATGATAGATTCTTGTAATTTTAAGTCCATATATAATTCCATATTTCAATAAAAATAAATAAATATGTACATATTTCATGAATTATTAGTACATATAAATCCGTTCCCATATAATGACCCTGTAGATAAGGCAAAAAATGACTCATACAAGGCTCGGAAGCAGATGCAGTCAATTTTCCCAGAAATATCCACATGGACACTTGGGTGACACATTTCAGTCAAGATCTCAGTTCTAAAGATACCAGACCATCCAAACTGTGGTTTTTCATGGGGGTTTTATAGCCTTACTTCAGGCAAATGATGTGATGGTACCTAATTTTCAGTCCCAGTATACCAATCCCGATCTTTGGCCCTAATACAGAAACACAAGCTATCAGACAAATTTCAATACACATCCAAGTACATAGGAACAAAATGACCCAAGCCCATAAATGAAATAATAACTACATAAACTTAAACACTTTCTATTTCCAAACCATACGTTACGAAAGTACTGATATCGCGCCAGGAGTTGGCAGTTGGGTTTGAACTGCAGATGTCTTCCCGCTCACTGCGTATCGCACATTCCAAAAACATTAAGTTAGTCACTACTTGTTTCACTCACTCAGCACATTCCTTCTTTCACTGGCTGCGTGTCGTGTGCTGCAATAACAGCGATTGGCATGCGCGGAGCCGATATATTTAAGTTTGGAATATGAGGGCCACGCATGCATACTGCAAGACCCCCCGCACCCCGTCACAGCGTATTGGACTGCCATCTCCTGGCGCGATATCAGTAATGGTAGTTCGGAAAAATATGGAAGAAATTAAAACCAATATAAAAATTGATGACTTGAGAATTGAACAAGCGAAACAATATTGTTATCTCGGTAGTATAATCACAGAAGTGAAGAGAAGGATTGCATTGGCAAAACAGGCATTTAAGACTAAGAAAAACATTTTATCCAGCAAACATATGGATATAGATGTAAGAAAATCCTTTGCAAAATCATTTGTATGGAGTACACTGCTCTATGGAAGTGAAAGTTGGACTTTGGGTAAATTGGAAAAGAAACTACTTGAAGGTGCTGAAATGTGGATATAGCGGAAAATGACAAGAACGAGTGCATGGGAAAAAAAAACAACAACCTGGAAGTCTTAAGGGAAGTCAAAGAAGAGAGAAGATTAATGAAGGAAATGGGAAAGAGAAAAATAAAATTTATTGGACATGTCATCAGACACAACACTTTCATCGTTAACATTCTTGAAGGGAAAATGCTGTGAAAGAGAGGAAGAGGACGGCCTAGGACGAAGTATTTGGAAGACATCAAGAATAGAATGGAATGGGACAATTACATGGAACCGCCAACGACAGAAGAGTGTGGTTGCATCGACAAGGCATTCGCCTTTAGAATATGAATGAATGAAGTTACTCACAACGATTGGTAGGCAACGGCCTATCTTCTCCAGAATATTTAAATGTTCTCCTTCCTTGCTAAATATGGCAAACAGGCCTCCAACACCAGTAGTTGCACAGAGCCGACAATACAGATCTGAATGCATTTCTTCAGAGGCAACGCTTTGAACCACTTCTTCAGATACAGCACTGTAAACCATTTCTTCAGAAGCAATGTTGTGAACCATTTCTTCAGAAGTAACACCATATAGTGGATCAATCTTAATGTTGAGTGTTTCTGATCCTATATATAGAAATAAATTAAAAAAAGAGAGAGAGGAATAAGAAAACAATGATTTTATGATTTGGTGGCATTATGCAAATATTATACACCTGATATTTTTGCTATAAGTATATTTAAGCCTACGAAGCAAAGAGGATATAAAAAGTAGGTTGGCTCAGGCAAGGAAAGCATTTCTACAGAAAAGGAATCTGTTGACAACGAATATAGATTTAGGTATTAGGAAGTCCATTTTGAAAGCCTTTGTCTGGAGCGTGGCACTGTATGGAAGTGAAACTTGGACTATTGGTGCAGCAGAAAGGAGAAGAATTGAAGCGTTTGAAATGTGGTGTTACAGGAGAATGATGAAGATCAGATGGGTAGATAAGATAACAAATGAAGAGGTATTAAGACGAGTGGGAGAGGAGAGATGTTTCTGGCAACTGTTAATGAAGAGAAGAGATACTAAGACTAAGACACCAAGGGATAGCAAGCTTAGTTATGGAAGGAAGGGTCGAGGACAAGAACTGTAGGTGTAGACCAAGGTTAGAATATGTTAAACAGATTACCTCGGATGTAGGGTGTGGTAGCTATGTAGAGATGAAACGATTAGCTCAGGACAGGGAGGCATGGAGAGAAGCATCAAACCAGTCAAAATACTGAAGACTCAAACAACAACAAATTAAATAACTGTAGAAACATCACCTGAAAAAAATCTCAATGAAAAGTATTGCAACAACTTTTGAAGAAAGTTACAGCACATATATTCCAATGGAATTCTTCAGACTGCCTCATGGTGTAGTGACTAGCATTCTTGGCTGCCACCCCTGAAGTCCAGGTTCAGTTTCTAGCTCTTGGTATGAGGACTGGAAGGGAAATGATGCAGAACTGAGAAGAGGTGGGTCTGAATTCCAACTCAGCCATCCTAAAAGTGGTTTTCCACGGCTTCCCCACTTCTGTTCCAGGCATATGCCGGAATGATTTCTAATTTAACAGTCGCCTCCTTCCCAATCCTACTCTCAGTCACAAATGTACACAATACTGTAGACAATACAATAACACAGGTTTTCAGACAAATCATATACACACAGCCAAATACACAGGGTTAAATGACCATGATATTGCAAGCCCCTAAATGAATCAATGACAATGGAATTCCCCAATTTTTAGCCTATTTTCATTTTATGAAAATCACCTTTTGTCTGTGTGTTTGCCCCTAATAAATTCTGAACAGCTGGAACTATTTCAATGAAACTTGGTAAGGAATTACTACTACCGGTACCGTACCCTCTTTAACCTTTACTGTGCCTTTCAAATTTGAAAAAATGTCACCAATCCAACATGGTGGCCACACAAAATACTTTACCGGCATTCAATATCTGACACTATTGCTGCAATCAACCTGAAATTTAGTATGGTGATAGAGGATACTAGTAAATTCACATATGTAACTTTCAAAACCTGATAAGCGCAAAAGCAACATGGCGGCCATACAACGTTCAAATATTTAAATGGGATTTTCTCACAACTTAAGCATCTAATAAATACAATGAAACTTGGCATGGATATCCTTTATTTAAAAGTTACTATTGGCGTCGAATGAAAAAAAAACACCAATAGTAACTTTTAAATAAAGGATAGCCACCATCTTGAATTTCTCATAACAATTGATGAGAAATTCAAGATGGTGGCCATGAACATTTCTTAAATCATGTTTTTATTTCCTTTGCCCACTGGGAATTATTGCTATAATATCTAGGCTATCTGTTTGAACTACATATAAAACCAGTGCTTTTTTTCAGGGGGAACGCGGGGGCATGCGTACCCCTTAACCATTTGAAAACTGTTTAAGAGAAAATATTGGTACAATTGAACATAGTCCGGCAAATATGACTTCCGACTTGAAATTTCATCGACCAGCTGGCATCAACACGCTGTTCACAACAGCTGGAGATTTCAAGTAATCCTCCATTTAAATCGATTCATCGAATCAGTTTCTTTTGGTCGGCAACTCGACACTCCATCCTTATAAGCTCGCAGGCTAGTGTTTGGAGGTGGGGTAAGTTGTTATTTTGTGCGTGTGGTTAGTTTTGAAGGATGAAGAAAATAACAAACTATTTAACATCCACCCGGGCATCGAAAAAGATGAAAGTTAATGATTCGAACACAAACAATAACCAGACTTTGCAAATTGCCGAAAATTGCAAGATCGTGATGTTTTGTCGACCACAACTGAGAGTACCCCTTAAATCATTTTTAGAAAAATAAAACAATCCAACATGGCAGCTTTGTATTTCACTTGTTCTCCATATCTCTGAAACTATTACTTACAGTAAATCAATCTGAAATTTTGTAAAGTAATAGAAGACTATTAAGTACAGGTATGTGACTTTCAAAAACCTAGCAAGCACAAAAACAACATGGTGGCCATGCAAAGTTAAAATAATAATATGTCACTTCTGGCAATCTAAACATCTGAGTACAATGAAACTTGACACAGTGAATCTTCATTGTCTTCCATGTCATCACATTTGCAGATAGAATTCATACAACTGTTCTGTGAAATGAAATTTAAATCTGGTTATAAAAGAATGAACATAGCTGCATTTTGCAGTCATTATGATCCACACCAATTCCCACAGGAGTGTAATTTTGCTGTGGATGTCATGTGTATGCTTATGCCAATGAAAAGGTTTCCCCCACTTCTAAATAAGCAAAATCTACATTGAAAGCCATTCGAAAGGATGCAAATTCCAGGCTAAAATTAAATATGCTTTCTAGAAATCCACTAAAATATAAATAAAATATCACATAAGAGAAGGAAACAGCATAACCATGAATGGGGCTTGATGGAAGCAGTCAAGCTGCTTGCCTCTCACCAAGACAGTCTGGTTTCACTTCCAGAGGTTTGGATTCATCATAAAAATAACAGGCCCCATGGCTTATGGTTTGAAGGTAAAGAGTCACATGAAACAAGCTTGCTTATAGCATAATTATGTACAATCAGTTTCTACATTATGACACTTGGAGGTGGACAGCTGAAGAAGAAGGTGGAAAGTCTCAAGTACTTGGGAAGTACCATAGTGGAGGAAAATGGGAGAAATGACAAAGAGATTACGGAATGTGGTACACAGGCAGAAGCATTTCTGAGAAGAATTAGGAGCTTAGTGTGGAATAAAGATGTCCCACAAAAAAGCAAGGAAGTGTTATACAGAAGCTACTATATCCCGATACTGACCTATGCATCAGAAACGTGGATAATGAAGAAAAGAGACATAGGCAGAATACAGGCAAGTGAAATGAAGTTCCTGCGAAGTAGGATCGGAGTAACAAGAAGAGACAGGGTGAGAAATGAAAAGGTCAGGGAAATAGTGAAAGAGGAGTTCTTGCAAGGTAGGATTGAGACATAAAGACTGAGGTGGTATGGACACTTAAAGAGAATGGAAGAGAAGAAGATTCCCAAGAGGATACATGAGATGCAGATGCAGAAGAAACGACCAAGGGAATGACCAAGAGATAGATGGCTAAAAGGAGTGGAGGAATGTGTCAAGAAGAGAGGCGAGGACTGGACCAGAGTGACAACGGAGAGGTGGTGGGAAGAAAGGACTAAGTGGCGAGTCTTATGTTCCAAACAGACCCAGCCTGGGGCTGGAAACTGTACAAGATAATGATGATTATTTCGGTGCAGTGGTATGGATCAAATTGTGGCACAGTCAGTTGGCATTTGAGGGGCTTGAATGCAAGACACTCATCAGTAGATTTAATGACATGCTAGAATCCCCTTTAGGGAAGAAATTTTGCATCCCTGGTCTCCCTAAAGGCTGGACTTAAAACCCATAACATAATTACCATTTATTATTCTCTTATTCTCATTTTTAATAACATTACTGGATTTCATGATAATCTGTTGATTTGATTTAAATTTGTTTTCCCCAATAATATTAGAAAATAATATATTCTAATGCAGTTTGTATTAATTTTTGGAAATATTGGCAGTTTAGGCCAGCTCTGTGGTGTTGGTGTAGCACCCTTGCCTCTCTCCCGAAGGCCCTGGGTACGATTCCTGGCTCCATCTGGGATTTCAGAAACAGATGCGAGGGTTGGAACGGGGTGACCTCAGCCTCAGTAGGACAATCGAGTAGCTGCCTGACAGTGAGGCAGTGCCCCAGTCAGTATAACCAAAATTAGCAGCCGAGAGGATCCGAAGTGCTGACCACGCATCATCCCACAATCTAAAGGCCAAATGGCCGGGCAGCGGTCGCTTGGTAGAGCAAGGCCTTTTATGGGTAGAGCCCTGCGCAGATAAACAAAACGTTATCCGCACCCGCACGACTGTTATCTGCATCTGCCCGACATAGGGTTGCAGATTTGAAGAATGGAAAAACGGAACACACCTCCCAAAACATTGTTGTTTCCTTTAAATCAAGGTTGTGAAATGTTGTAATAAATAATACACGTATGTATTAAATAAGCATCACATAATCAAACACAAAAAATTAAAACTAGATATTGCTGACATATCATATAGGTCTACGACACCAGCAACTTATAAATGCTTTTCATTTGAACGACCCTTTGCAAGGATTTTTTTATTTGCATCTACCTTCTGATAAAATTCACTACAATTTTTGTCACAATTGTAATATGTGAACAATTCTTGTTTTATCACAGTAATGGAGCTTCTGTTTCTATCATCTCTCCATTAGATATGCATGACAGGAAAAACACTCTCCGTAAAAGCATTGGGGGCGAAAATGCTGAGTATTTACTTCACAAGGACTAAGATATTCCTCAATTTTGTTGCCCCTAATAAATCTATAACATGCACCCATCTATCTGACACAGACATAGAAATCATTTTCTCTTTCAAACTTGTGCCTGTATCACCAGAAAACAAGCTAGATATTACAATCAATTCTGAAGCGGGACATTTGAAAATTGGTGCGAAATTGAATATATTATCACATTAAACAAAAAACGGAACATTTGGCGTTCCGTTAAAGATTGAAACGGAACGCGGAACAAAACAAGAAAAAACGGAATTGTTCCGGGTAATATGGAACGTCTGGCAACCCTAGCCCCACGTTTCCACGTTTGTTATCAGAATCTACTGGCATTACAATAATGTTTTTAACTACAGTAGATAAAGCATAAATTACTAAAGCAACGTATTTAGACATTTGAGGAAAACATCGTTCTCTTAGGCTTTTCATGAAATGTGCTATGTTGAAAATGAATGTTATACAGCCTGTGTAAATACAGTGGAACGTGGCTAATTCGAACTTCTATAATTCGAAATCTTCTTTAATTCGAATTTTTCTCTTGGTCCCTAGCATTTTATATAAAATCAATGCTAAAAATCGTGGTTAATTCGAATTATATTTTGGATAATTCGAAGTTTTTAGTGTAAAAGGCCGATCGGAAGCCAAACAGGTGGGACAGTTGGGACAGTTCCCGAAAAAACTGTTCCGAGTGCAGCCCAAGCAACAAACCACATCACAGAACGTACGTGGTTTTTTTTAAGTAGAAATGACGTAAGTAGTTCTGTTTTCCGTTCCTTAAATTTGTTAGATTCTTTTGTGATGGCTGAGATACTTAATTGTAGGAAACAGGTAAAGATCTCAAACTATTTTGAAAAACAGTAGATTTCTCTAAGACTTAAGTAGATTGCTGGATCACTAATTTCGTTAAATAGGTGAATAGTTCATTTTGGTTTTATTTTACATTTGAACTTTTGAGGTTATTCACGATACAGTCTTTATAAAGTACCGTTGTCTGTTAATCTGATTTGTTGAACATAAATAATTATGTAAACGTAATACAATATACTGTATTTTCTCTACCCTTGTCAAAGAACTTTCTTAATTCGAATTTTTGGATAATTCGAACTTTTTTACTGGACCCTTGAGGTTCGAATTATCCAAGTTCCACTGTACTCCTAATTTTCTTCAAACATTATCTGCAACTTATCCACTATCTGCACAGCCATGCAAACTATATCCGCGCAGGGCTTTAGTTATGGGCCATGGTTCCACGTGCTTCCACAGTATAGTATGCCATTTTTCTTTGAAGTAACTTTTGTACATTTTGTATTAATTGTTGAAATTAATTGTGTCTTTTGTTATAATGTTACTGCAATATTATGTTAACATCAACGCTGTTGGACATCGATAAGACATGTGAGATAGAGTACTGTAGCCTACTACAGATTTCTCCAAGCATGTACAGATGTGGAACATAATGAATTTATTTCGCAAACAGGCAAAATATTTTGACAGCCCTAAAATTAAGGCATCAATACATTTATTTGTGTTTCAATATATAACAAGTAGTTCCGCCTTAGTGAAAAATCAAAGGCTCAATAGGTCAAGATTGCTAAACTGACTGTACTGTATGTCAACCCCTTATTACTCCTATTTCTAGGTTGGGGATGGGTATGATGAATTTCTAAGTGACAATGATTTTTACAGCTGGATTCCCTTCCTGACACCAACTTCATGAGAGGAGAATTTATTCCGTGGAGAATAAATTCATAAATAAATTCAAAAAAGTAAAGCAATGTACGAACCAGTGCACTGATATTCAATTTCATCCATTTCCTCTGTTTTCACAGTAAGTGGGTGTTCCATGGATATTACAAATCTGGAACACACACCAAAGACAAGAATATAAGAAAACTCAGACTACAATACCTTCATGGGGCTGCTCCATGCACGTTGCTGCCATGCTCTGCAGTTCTTGTCACCACACTCGGGTCAGTACGAATTTAACTCTGCTCGTGTTCTTCAGTTTTAATGAAGTGTTCAGAAACCACTAGGAACATCAAATTGGCAGGTGAAAAACTAAAGGAAGTAGGAGACTTTGGTTACTTAGGAAGCAAAATAACCAGTGATTGACGAAGCAAAGAGGATATAAAAAGTAGGTTAGCTCAGGCAAGGAAAGCATTTCTACAGAAAAGGAATCTGATGACATCGAATATAGATTTAGGTATTAGGAAGTCATTTTTGAAAGCCTTTGTCTGGAGCGTGGAGCTCCATGGAAGTGAAACTTGGACTATTTGTGCAACAGAAAAGAGAATTGAAGAGTTTGAAATGTGGTGTTACAGGAGAATGATGAAGATTATATGGGTAGATAGGATTACAAACAAAGAGGAATTAAGAAGAGTAGAAGAGGAGAGATGTTTATGGCAACTCCTAATGAAGAGAAGGGATAGGTTGGTAGGACACATACTAAGACACCCAGGAATAGCAAGCTTAGTTATGGAAGGAAGGGTCGGGGTAGACCAAGGTTAGAATATGTTAAACAGATTGCCTCGGATGTAGGGTGTGGTAGCTATGTAGAGATGAAAAGATTACCTCAGGACAGGGAGGCATGGAGAGCTGCATCAAACCAGTCAAAAGACTGAAGACTCATACAACAACAACACAGTGTACATACATATATGAAAATAAATGTACAAATACATTTATAATGTTATGGTAATAATGACAATAAAAACAAAAAGATAGCAAAGTAATTTAACAGTCTCCTTTCTTTCTTGTTGCATCTGTATTCATATTCTTTTGACAATTATATATTTTTTCTTTATGTACCGTACGTACAATATTACAAGCCTCGTGGTCCCACAAAGCCATCAGATGTGGCTTACCTGTGCGAACAAATTTCAAAATATTACTTAAATGTGTAACTAGCTTGAACTTCATCCATGAAAAGTGTAACATACAATTGAGATTGATTCACCTAATTATAAAATGTTATTTTTATTTATTTTTAAAATGTATTGTGTCAGATCAAAACATAGCTTATTTGACTGATAGTTTCTCTATGAAATTTTTCAATTTGATTATTTGCTTCTTGTATTGGACGTTTTCTTCATGTTGAGGGTAGTGAAATGAGTAATCTTGGTACTAAAACATTCAATTCTTGTTTCCCATATGAATTAATGTGATGGGGAACAATGTACTTGCCATTCTCTTTTAACCTGGTTTCTTTAGGGTGTTGTATCTATTATCTTTATAATGTGTCACCAGTACTGTGCTCTTATACAGTGAGGACTATCCCTACAGAACAGGGCTTTCCAATAGCCGTCGTGGACACGTCGCAATCACTCACCGATTACAACAGTGCGCCATCAAGCCCTTGCTGCTGTTATAGCATTTATTACATACTAGCTTCACCCGGAAACTGAAGCATCATTTATATAATTTATGGAGAAATCATAATTCATAGCACAATTCTCCTTATCGGACCACAAACCACGAACACTTCTTCCCTGTGTCATAGGAACTTTGGGGATGACACCCTTTGTCTTTGCAAATTCTTTCTTTCTCTCCCTTGTGACAATCAAAAAATTATTTGTTGCTCAGTTTCATTGTTACGCGATAAGAGTATCTTTTTCGAATTCAATGAACTACGACCTATATCCTTTTTCCGACTCGGCATGATGGGTTAAAATCACAGACTGGACTATTAATTAAATTGTCATGGAGATAGCATCGAATTCTTGTCAGGCGTAATTTAAGAATGGCAAGGTGCATGAATCACAAATCCCCCTTCCGTCCAATCTTAACTTGACTGTGTATTTTGCGGAACGAAAAGTTCACAGGCGAAATGAAGAAAAGCCGAGTTGCACTTCCACGGAAACTCCAAACACAACCACTCTTCTATGAAGTCTTAACTCAACACGACTCGACAGTTTGCTTGCTGGGTGTATCTGGGGTAATAGGCTTGCCCGCTGGCTAGGCTGTAACTGGGGTGATAGGCTCGCCCCTAACTAGCTCTTAAACTGTCGCCTCAGTAATTGAATGGAGATTGTTGGAAGAAATAAAACGTAAAAACACTAAGTGGGCGATGTATTGAAGATAGAGATATGCTCTCCAGGACTTTTTTGTAGAACTTTTCATAATGAACAATTCTTATACTGATCTTTTTAACAGTTTGCCCAGCGTAAGCTTAAAAAATGCACGGACACCAGGTTTTTTTTACTTTTCACTGAAATTGTTACTGCTTGGTTTCCTTTGATCATAAATAAATTATTTTCTACAGAAACCTTCCTCGAGATATCCTTTACAGAATGGTGAAAACCGCATCAAAATCCATCCAGTGGTTCTCGAGATTACCCGTGACATCCAAGAATCGGGAACTTTGTTTTATACTAAGTAGAGATGCAGCTGACAAGATACCTTAGTTGTGATAATTAAGACTTGCTGTGAAGTACTGTAGCCTACCTCGTAACCCGTGAACATGGTTAGGTATAGAACAAAACATTGGATTTTCCTAGTGGAAACTTATCTTCTTAAGAAGAAGTTTGCAGTAAATTTGTTCGCAAGTTTCAGCACCATGCAATTTTTACTTGAGGAGGAACCTCAAACAAATGGTATACAGAAACAACCCACATACTCTGGAGGCTCGTGAGAACGAAATAACTGCACTAATACAAAATATCAGTGGGGATGAATTACAGTGAGTGTACCAAAGCCTCCTACGTTGGTGCAACATGTGTTTAGAAATTAAAGGACAGCATTTCCAGCAACTACTCTAAAATTCATGCAAGTAATTATGATTACCGGTATTAAATACATTGAAGAGTGTAAATGTGTTAAACTAGTTGGACGCTATGCTCAACATGCGGCTAACCACAGTGCCCCGGCATATGCTAGTCTCGGTTCTATAGGGAGGGTCCTCACTGGATAAATCTTCAATAGACAGTTCTTCTTACAGTTATCTTTATCGTTAACAAGTTTTAAAGATCTTTTATGTATATCACTTAATATTTTAATTAAACTTCCTGTAGCCACACCCCAAGCTACGTGCTGAATACGTTATTGTGTACACATTTGGAGGGGCAAGTGTATGAAAGAAGAATAATGTCTTCTTCAGGTTCTTTAACAGTTCCATAATGTGACTGTCCCATTTAAAATGAACATAGACCGTGGCCCCCAGATATTTATAATTATTCATACACTGAATGAAATTGTCACAATTACAGTTGGTAATTGTAACCGACAGTAGTGGCTACGCTGGCTAAAGCGCAGCATTAGGTCATGGGGCCAAGCTCTCTGCTGACTCGGTAGACGCGTGGGTTCAGCCCCACCGTCGGCCGTCCTTGAAATGGTTTTCCTTGGTTTCCCATTTTCAACACCAGGCAAATGCTGGGACGGTACCTTCTGACAGGCAACGGCCGCTTCCTTCCACATCCTTGCCCAATTTCATTCACCATCATTCATTTCATCTCTCATTAACTCCTCTCATGAGGTTGGCGTCAGGAAGGGCATCCGGCCGTGAAAACCATCGCCACAAAGACTTCCATCGCATCTCATCCCCGACCCCGTTGGAAAACGGGAATAATAAGGGGTCATACATACATACAGTTGGTAATTACTTCTTTGCCAGGATTTAGGTGTAGACAGTTCTAAGTTGTGGAATTTCAATTTAATTCTATCTTTAATTTTATTGGACATTTGTGTATTCATGACCCTAGATTTTTTGGAATTAAGGGTGAGACAATTATCATGACTCCATCTTAAAACATTATCAATGATGGATATAGTTTTTTGAAATGTTGCTTTAATATCTTTCAAGCATATATCGTTTGCACCGGGTGTTTTGTCTGTTATTAATACCGTCATTACGTTCTCTATTTCATATTCATCTCGTTCAAGTAACATAAAAGAATTCATTGACTTAATGTGTTTTTATTTGTGTGCCATGTGTTGATATTACAGTTATGACCTAGACTATTTATTTTTTCACTAGAAGTACTGTTGAATTTATTGACTATCACTTCATTAGTATAATGTATGGTATTGTTAAATGTTTGTTTATGACTTCATTGACAGTTTGGGTTTTTCGACCTGTTACATCCTTAATAACTTTCCCCCTTCCTTTATTATAATTTTTGCAATTATTTATCTTATTTTTATAATACTGATGTTTTATTTTATTACCTTACAGTATTTAATTTGTTTCTGTATGCTTTTTATTCATTTTTAGTACAAAAGGAAGCTTGTAGTTTTACGTGATTGTAAATCTTGTGATTATGAGCCACGGGACCTCCTTTTTATGTGGAATCCAAACCACAGGACATGGCATTTCACTTCGAAAATCTTACATGCATTGACCGGGAAACGAACCCAGTCCACCTTGGTGGAAGACCAACAGCTTGACCACTGCGCCACCACGCCCCCCCTAAATTTTTTAGCACAATATTATCCTTGTTTATGAGCATATTCCTGCAGAGTCATCTCTTTCCTTTCTTCTTCTTCTTCATTTCCCGTTTCCAGTGTTCTGGGTCGGGGTGTGAATCAAGGACCTCCATAATTTTCTGTCTCTCCACCACTCCCTTCCTTCTTCTAGTATATCTTCTACTTTTACCCCCTCTCTTCTCTATGCTCTCCTTCACTGTATCCATCCACCTCTTCCTAGGCCTTCGCCGTTGCCTCGTTCCTGTTACTTTCTCTGTAAAGACTCGCTTTGGGACTCTCTGTCTTCACCTATTCGCATCATGTGTCCATACCATTTCAGCTTACTGGTCTCTATCTTGTCTTGTAATCCTTTCCCTCCCTCATACATTTACACACTGACATTCAAAAATCTATTTACATACCGTATGGTATTCAATTAACACTAAAGATACAGAAGGCAGAGGAGCAGTGGCTTACCATGGACAGACTCAAAGGAATGAGAAAGGTTGATTGAATTCTGCACAAGGAATAACTTGATATTCATAAACAACTTATTTCATCGTAAAAAGATTTGAGATACTGGGAAATATCTTGATTATTTCCTGGTCAAATGATATTTTAAAAATCATGTTAAGGATAGCAGGAGTTATCCATTGTCAGATATTGATAGTGAACATAACCTACCTCACAAATACTGAAATGTTAGTTCAAGTTTTGTGATTCTGTAATACAGAAAGGAAGATCTAGCAAAAACAAAAGCTGAAAGATGAACATGCATATGCTATAAGAAAGAGACAAAAAGGATTGTTGAATAAATTTATTTGAATAAATGAGGAATGGGAACAATCAAATTTCATATTCACAAGGAAGCAGAGAAATGCTTGGAAAAGCTCAACCAGAAACTAGGAAGGAAAGAAGCCATTATTAAAAAGCAAATTATGGACAATTACAGAAGGCCAAGAAACCTAATAAATGCGTAGTCCATGAAAGCTAAAAGGAAATATCCGAGGAAACTTCGTCAGAAAGTTTCAACCAAATGAGGAACTGAAAAATGGACTTAAATCATACTCCCAATGTAGGCCTATATAGTGCTATTCAAAAATTTTAAGGATATCTTTTAAACAGTTCTCAAGTTATAAACAAACAGAAGAACAGGCCTTTCCCTATCCCATTATAATATAGGCTACTGTAATGTCCCCTCACAGCACATACTTCACTACAGAAATTACAAAAAATACTTCTATTAGCCTACTTTTTTTCTTTTGCCATAATTCAAGGTTGGTGCTTTGTACTGTGTGTTCTGAACATATTTTTTTAAAGTGTTAAGTTACAATATTCTATGACAGGTAGAAAGGAAAGTTTGATAACCAATGTAATTTAATTACCCCATCTCTTGTTGAATGCAGTACATTTGCATTTGTCTATTGGCACAGGCTAGAGTAAAATGTGGATTTTCACCAATGTCTCGGTCTCATTCATGACTGTGATTATATAGAAGCTACTGAGGTATGAGTAATGACTTTGAGGGCATAGCTAGTGCCTGTGGATGTTGTGAAGGGTTCTGCTCATAGGGTTAGTACAGCTGTACTGACTCAGAGAGGAAAGTAATCAAAAACTACCTCATTCCTCACCTTGCCTAGTACGCCTCATTATAGCGCTGCCTCGGTTTTGTGGGTTTCTACCACATAACCTATGGTGATGCATTTTGAGGATCCAACCAGCCTCCAGGCTGACTACCTAACAGACAGACGGCTACCACTAAAGTCTGTACCTCTTAACTGCCACATTGTAGAGATAAGTTCCCTTTATTACCTCCTCACCTTAGTGTCTCTTAACTGCCAATCTATTCTTAATTACCACCTTATCAAGGGTGGAAAATTCATCAATATCATCATCATCATTTCCCCTTATCCAGCTCCTGCCAGGTCGGGGTATTTATGGCACTTCTCCACTTTCCTCTTTCCTTCCACCATTCTTCTTCCACGATCTTGTCCCAGTCCAGATTTCTTTTTCTTACGCTGTTCTTCACTGAATCAATCCACCTTGTTCTAGGTCTTCCTCTTGCTCTCTTACCCTTGCACTTTGCCTCCAGCATCTGTCTTGGTATTCTATTTTCCTCCATCCTCTTTACATGTCCAAACCACCTTAGTTTATTCTTCTCAATTCTCTCATTTAGTTTTCCCATCCCAACTTCCTTCCTAACATCTTCATTCCTCACTCTGTCTTTCCTTGTCTTTCCTATCATACTTCTTAGGCATTTAATTTCACTGGCTTGGATTCTACTCTCTTGCCTGCTTGTCAGGGTCCAAGTCTCAGCTGCATAAGTTAATATGGGAATATAGTACACTTTATACATTACCTCCTTGCTTTTCCTTGGTACTTCCTTATCCCAAACAAGTTTTCTTACACTTTGATAGAATGCATTGCTCTGCTGTACTCTCCTGCCAATCTCCATGTCCAACATACCAGTTTGCATCAATTCACTTCCTAGGTATTTGAACGTGTCCACAATTTCCAAACTCAGACTTCCAATTTTCACAGTGCCCTTTCCTTGTCTTTCCCCTCTTGTCATCACCATGCTCTTGCTTTTCTCTATACTGATTTTCAGGCCGTACTTCTGAATATTTTCATTCAGTGCACCTAGTTGTTTTTGCACTTCTTCGGTGTTCCTTCCCCAGACCACAATATCATCTGCAAATAACAGTAACTTCATTTCTTTATGTCCATATGCTTCCTTTGTTTCCTTTACAATTTCATCCATCACCATTATGAACAAGAGAGGTGACAGCACACTCCCCTGTCTTAGTCCAGTCTTGTTCCTAAACCAATCTGTCTTTCCAACTGGGGTCAGTACCCTGCTAACACAGTTGTTGTACATTGCTTGCACCATTTCCAACATTTCTCTTCCCAGTCCCTTCTTAACCATGGTATCCCATACCTTCTCTCTGGGGACACTATCATATGCCTTTTCTAGATCTATGAAAGTCATGATCAAATCTTCTCCATATTCCCAGTTCTTTTCCATCACCTGCCTCAAGCTAAAGATTGGGTCCACTGTGGATCTTCCACTCCTGAAGCCATACTGTACCTCTTGCAACTCTCCTTCCACCTTTCTTCTCATTCTTCTTTCTAATATCCTTTCCAGTATTTTTACTATCTGTGATATGAGGGTGATCCCTCTATAGTTATCACACACCTTCTTGTCCTCTTTCTTAAACACTGGTATTATTAACCCTTTCTTCCAGTCTTCTGGTACACATTTCTGTTTCCACACACACTTTAGCAGTCGATACAACCATTGCATACCAACAGGTCCAGCAGCCTTTATCATTTCTACACTGATTTCATCCACCCCTGTTGCTTTTCCCATTTTCATTTTCTGTACTGCTAATTCCACCTCCAGCATTGTTATATCCTCTTCTATTATAGAGTCGTCAGGTTGTGTCACTTCCATCTCACCAGTACAATTGCTCACATTCAATAGCTTATCGAAATACTCCTTCCATCGTCCCTTTATCTCTTCTGGGTGTGTTAACAACTCTCCATCTTCCTTTTTCACCAGCTTTGTAGTAACTCTTTCTTTCCTCTTACTTCTTAGAAGCCCATACAGCATCCTTTTACTGCCACTTACATCTGTTTCCATTCTTCGTGTAAAATCTTCCCAACTTTTCTTCTCCTACCACTTTCTTACACCTCCGTTTGCTGTCGTGATACTTCCTTTTGCTTTCTTCTGTTTGATCTCGGTTCCATTCTTTCCATGCAGACTTCTTTTCTTTCACTGCTTTCCTCACTTCCTCATTCCACCACGGTGTCTCCTTCTCTTTCACTCTTGTTGACGTCCTACCACAAGCACTCTCTGCTGCACCAACAAATGCCTTTTTAAAGTGGGACCATTCCTCTTCTATGTTTTCCACTTCAGTAACTGGGATATGTTGCTTCAATCTCTCCTGAAAATCTTCCTGTACAGGATGGAAAATTAATAAATGTAAAACAAAAATACTGGAATGTAGCCGAAATAAATCAGAAACCTCTATGAACATCAAATTGGCAGGTGAAAATCTGAAGGAAGTAGGAGACTTCTGTTACTTAGGAAGCAAAATAACCAGTGATGGACAAAGCAAAGAGGATATAAAAAGTAGGTTGGCTCAGGCAAGGAAAGCCTTTCTACAAAAAAAGGAATTTGTTGACATTGAATATAGATTTAGGTATTAGGAAGTCATTTTTTAAAGCCTTTGTCTAGAGCATGGCGCTCTATGGAAGTGAAACTTGGACTATTGGTGCAGCAGAAAAGAGGAGCATTGAAGCATTTGAAATGTGGTGTTACAGGAGAATGATGAATATCAGATGGGTACATAGGGTGACAAACGAAGAGGTATTAAGACGAGTGGGAGAGGAGAGATGTTTCTGGCGACTGCTATTGAAGAGAAGAGATAGGTTGGTAGGACACATACTAAGACACCCAGGAATAGCAAGCTTAGTTATGGAAGGAAGGGTTGAGGACAAGAACTGTAGGGGTAGACCAAGGTTTTGATATGTTAAACAGATTGCCTCGGATGTAGGGTGTGGTAGCTATGTAGAGATGAAACGATTAGCTCAAGACAGGGAGGCATGGAGCGCTGCATCAAACCAGTCAAAAGAATGAAGACTCAAACAACAACAACAAGGGAACTAATATCCTCTTATTACCTCCTTACACTTTGCTGCCACCTAAGGGCCACCTTGCTGCATCCTTATTGCCTCTTAAACGGAAAATCTACTCTCTGCTACCACCTTGCATTAACAACCAGTACTAGTTTATTTGCCACCTTGCTGCCACCTTATTCCTTAAAATTTCACCAGGGGCACTTACATCACATGCCCTAGATCCTAAGCATGTAACGTGTTTTTCGAGGGTTTTTTATGCCACTGGCATAAGTCAGTAGGAAGCCAATCTATAATTATTTACGCGGCAAATTGTTCAGCCAAGAGAATTTTTCATGTTAATTTATTATTATTATTATTAACTTATTATTATTATTATTAAGGTATTTTTTGGAGCATTTTTTTAAATTATAAGCATACAGATAGGTTTTCTATGTCATAGAAAACACTATCAAGCAAATTATTACGAACGACATTATCATAGAAAATTATGTGATTACGGAATTTTACGGAGTTTCGTCAGTTAGGGTATTATGAGAGACATGACTCACTGGGAATTCAGATACAGGCTGATTCTTGTCAAGAAGCATTACGCAAGGCTGGGTTGCAGCGTCAAGAAAAGGCGGATAGTATGGAACGGCAAACAACATCACCCTCCCGCCGAGTGTAATGAGCCAGAGGTGGGGAAGTAGCGCGTGGGGGGCAGCCAATCAGTGGAGACCACGTAAGCTGGAAGTCGGCACTGGAGTGGGAAGCCGACGAGTGCATATATCGTTTGGCGCGCCGTGGAATAAAGAACAATCTGTGTAAGACTTGACCAGTATGGTTGCACGCGGGAGTCGCTCCGATGTTCCGTGGAGTAGAGGACTATCTTTGTAGAACTTAACCAGTGTGGTTGTACGAGTGTTTGGCTCCGATGTTCGGACCATAGAGTTATCAAATCTACCAGTATATCATCAAATATCGAAGAAGATGATGGCGTCCAGGAAACAGTGGGAAGCTCTCTTCATCATCCAGTACGAGGGAAATGTTTCGGCAATTTCCAGTGGTAAGCGCGAATGACGCAGACATACGCAATCTCTCGTTTCTCTTTGTTTTAAATTCAGTATTTCAGTAACTTCCTAGCTTGGGAATAAGAGTAAAATCAGTAATTTATCCGACTCCGTTCTCACGTAATTCTCTATCGGTAATAATAAAATCGCAACGCTCCAATATATATATATTTTAAACTTATTATTATTTTTAATTTTGCAATACTTGTTATATATAATAAATTCATTTCTTTTAACCATGCAATCTTTGCTTTCATAGGTAGCATTAGATATAGACCAATTCCTTCTCCTGATACAATTGTTGTTGGGTTAATGATCAAATCATACCACGATCTGAGTGAATAGAGTCTTGAAGGTGTTCTGCCAGAGCTAGACGTTGTTAAATACAAATTTAGATTTCAACATTGCGTTGAGGTCTTGGCGCCCATTAAAACAACATAGCTTAGGCAAAGGTCTACAGTTACATTTATCACCAAACAGTAAGGACCAGTCAAAACGTTTCATTTGTACGCCCAACCGTAAGGGGCAGCAAAACCGTTACATTTGACGCTCAACGTGGAGCGAAACAAACCGTTACATTTGTCGCTACCAACTTGGGGCTGAAAACCTAATAACATTTGTGGAAGGAGA
This sequence comes from Meconema thalassinum, assembly GCA_946902985.2. NCBI lineage: Eukaryota > Metazoa > Arthropoda > Insecta > Orthoptera > Tettigoniidae > Meconema > Meconema thalassinum. The sequence continues at coordinate 504,856,167 of OX336393.1, read as the reverse complement.
AGGGTATATATTTCTGTGCCTGTATTTTGGGGGTTATTTGTCTGTATCAGTGTATATCATTATGGGGGATGAGAAAGAAAAACAGATGAGGTTACATAAGTTAGTGGTCATCAACTGGAGAGTGATGATACGAGCAGTATGTCGAGTGATGGTAGTACCGGGGTAGCGGAGGTAAATCCCGATACTGAAACAGGGAGTGTAGGCGGCCAACCAGAATTAAAAACTTTACTTCCCGAATTCATGTTTCAGAACAAAGTTAGTAGTGATGCCTTAAATGCTAAATTAGAACAAAACAGTAGGGAAAATAAAGAAAGTACAGATGCCTTAAACGCCAAATTAGAACAAAATAATAGGGAAAATAGAGCGAGTACTGAAACTTTAAATGCTAAATTAGAACAAAACAGTAGGGAAATGAGTGATAAATTCGAACTGATTAGAGGTGAGATCAGAGGGGGTGATGGAAGAGAAGGCTAAAGAGATTATTGCAGATGTAGACAGAAAATTAGGAAAAGTACAGGAGGAGTTAGAAATTAGAATCAGTACACAGGCTGAAAATTTAAAAGAACTAGTGCAACTGGAAACACAGCAGGTCAAAAAGCAATTGGGGGCAGAAATTGACAAAATTCAGGTAGCAACTAAAGAGGTTAAGGAACAGCTGGGGGGTAGAATTGATAAAGTCCACTCGCAAATAGTTGCAGAAGTAAATGATTTAAGAGTGAATAATAGAGAGAGCATTAGCAAGATTGAGGAGAAACAAGCAAAGCTATATGATAAAGTAGAAGAATCAGAAGGAAACATTAAATTAACAGTAAACAGTATTGAGAGGAAGGCTGAGGAGAAAATCGCAGAATTAGAATTAAAATTAAAAGCTAGGATCAGGCAAGAAAATAGTCAGAATAGGCCAGTTTTTGTGAATAGCACACACAGGGAGGTAGAACTGGGTAAGTTCAGCAATCGACAGGGGTGCCCAATGGAGTTCATGAATACTATAGAAAATAAATTCGGGGAGAGGTTGGAAAATGGTAGTATTGAGTGGTGCCAGGTAGTTGAAATTTTAGAACAAGTGTTTGTGGGGGAAACGAGGAATTGGTTTGCTGTCTACAGAGACAAGTTTACTGATATTAATGATTTTAAAATGAAATTCTGTGAAAAGTTCTGAAATGAGGTTATTCAGTCGCAGCATCGTGAGGGAGTAGTGTGTGGTAAATATAACCCTAAAGGAAGCTCCACCATGACCGAATATTTTTTAGGGCAGGTATTAGTGTGTAAATATCTGGATGGCTTGAAGGAGGAAAGTGATGTGGTGAGGTTGCTACTTAGGCACTTTCCCTATAGGATCAAGGAGGCTGCTTGTATCCAGAATGTAAAGACAATATCACAAGTAGAAAATTTGTTAAGCACATTTGATGCACTAGGGAGAGGGGGTTATGAGGACAATTTCAATAGGAACCAGGGTAATAATAATAATAGGCCTAATGAAGCCAGGCATCAGGAAGTTCAAGGGAACGGTGGCGAAGGGGCCAATGCTCAAAATAGAAATAATAATAATCAGCTAAATCAGAACAGAGGAAATGGCTATGGTAATCAGTATCAAGGGAGGAACAATGATTTCAGGGGAAATCAAGGGAGGAACAATGATTTCAGGGGAAATCAAGGGAGAAATAATGATTTCAGGGGAAATCAAGGGAGAAATTATAATGACAATAATTACAACCAGAATAGGGGTCAAGGAAGAGGACAGCCTAGTGGTAGTAATATAAAGCCAAACAATGACAACACAGCCCAGAACAACCAGACTAGTGCAGTAGTTAGTAGTACTACAGCCAGCTGTAGCGGTTCTTTTAACGCGAACCAGGCTGCGAAGTAAGGTCAGAACCTCAGTCTGTAGCATGCCCTGTCCATACAATTATACAGGAACCCTATGACCTAAATGTAAGAAATGAATTATTACATGAACTAAATGATGAAGGTATTATTCAGGAAGTGGTTAGTAAGAGCCCCATAGTTAAATTTAACGTGTCCGAGGCGTACACAGATGTTTTAATTGATAGTAGTGCATTTTATGATAAAATGAAAGGAACTGGAGTAAATTCTGAGGAGATGCCAATTAAAAGTACTTTTGTTATTACAGCTGTTGGGAAGAGGTCTAAAGTAATTTCTAAGCAAGTTTTAGTAGACATTAAAATTAATAATCATGTAGAGAAGCAGATTTGCCTTGTAATTCCAAATTTAGTATTCAGTGTTATCTTGGGTTCAGAGTGGCTAAGTAGAGTGTCTGGTAACTTATGTTATGATGTAGGGAGTTTGAAATTTAAATGGGGTGATTCTGAAGTAGAAGTAGCGTTCAATGACCATATTCAGAAAAGTAGTGTTGTAGGTGTGATTTGTACTTTAAATGAGATATCGCCAGCCGTAGAGCGGAGTTCTACATGTTTTGTGGGCAGTGTGATTACGAACGGTAGTCTAGAGGACTCGTTACGTGATGCTGCATTTCAGGGAAATATAGAGGATGAACAGTGTGTTCGGCTCTATGATGTGTTATTGTGTAATAGGAGAGTTTTTGAGGATCGCATTGGTATGGCCAATTGCTATACACATTCATTGAACGTTATTGATAGGTCAGTATTCACAGGACATAGATATCCTGTACCTTTCGCTTATCAGAGTGCAGTTGAGGCACAAATTAACCAGATGCTTGAAGATGGGATTATTGAGCACTCTAATAGTCCGTATGTTAATTCTTTGATCACGGTACCCAAAGCCGACGGAACAGTTCGTATTTGTTTAGACGCTCGTTTGGTTAACAGTAGGATTAGTTCAGATCAGCTGAAATCTATGTCAATAGAGGAATTAATGCAAACATTTGAGGGGAAGAAGTATTTCACTTGTGTAGATTTGAGTTCCAGTTTTTGGCAAGTGCCACTTATGTACGAAGATAGACCATTTACAGCTTTTAGTCATAAATATAACCTTTATCAATTTTGTAGAACACCTTATGGGTTAAAGAGTAGTTCAGCAGCTTTAATTAGGGCTTTAAACATCGCATTAGGGGATGACACAGGATAGTTTGTAACCATTTACATAGATGATATGGTAATTAGTTCACGCAGTTTTGAGGAGCATCTACGTCATTTAGATATAGTTTTTCAGAAGTTAGATCAGGCAGGGTTCACTTTGAAGCTGTCTAAGTCGTCATTCTGTCAGTCAGAAGTGACATTTTTAGGTCATAGAGTGTCGAGTAGTGGTGTGACACCAGAGGAAAGTAGGGTTAGCATGTGTGGACAGTAGCAACAGGGCATCGTTACAGACACTAAGAAATAGGTAGGTAGAGCAACGTGATGACGTTCATTTAAGGGTGCCACTTGCAAGGTTGGAAGCAGGTGATGCAGAAACATTTATAGTTTCCAAACGTATTGGCAAAACCGCATATGTGCTGGAGGATAGTGAGGGAAACAGATTATACGGGACGTATAATATACATAGTCTACGAAAGTATGTGTCATAAAGTGAGGATGTTTAGCTGGCGAGCCAGCCTATCAAATGAGTAAGTGTGGTATTTGGTGCGTGGGAAGATATGGTCTTCCAGGCAGGCGTATCAGAAGTCACACAGGGGGGTAGTATGTAAGTAAATGAGAGTTTTTAAGGTACAGGGAAATATGACGGGATTGTAGGATGCTCTTGAGCACTAAAATGTCTCGATACACCAAGGCCAGAATTTGGTAGCGCTGGTGAATTCCCATTTGTCTCCAAGAGATGGGTGAGCGCTTGGACAGGGTATTTTTGCTTAAGGCGTCCACGAGGCAAAAGATGGGCCATCAGAAGGCGAGACAGTCCTTCATGAAACTCATACATAACAGCACACGTGATTTCTGTTTACGGCCTCGCCATGTAAGATTTGTAAGTGTGTAATTTAAGGTAATTTGTACAAGGGTATTATTTGTGTGAGGAAAACTGGTCTGTGTTGAGAACTAGTATTAAGTAGAATATGGTCTACAGGAACTTAAGAAGACAGGGCGATTACGGCACAGAAATATTTAGTGTTATATGTAATGCGCACTCCAATAACAACACCACCGGAGAACATTAACCCGCCCACATTAGAAGACGTTTACATAGCACTGAATGAGATGAAGAATTTCAAAGCCCTTGGAGAAGACCAGACTTTTGCAGAGATTTGGAAGTATGCTGGAAATTCGGCAAAAATCGCTCTTCACCAACAACTAGTCAACATCTGGATTACAGGAAAATTCCCTGAACATTGGAGATCAGCTATCATCCATCCACTACATAAAAAAGGGGATAAGACAGACTCTAACAATTACCGAGGGATTTCACTCCTGGATGTTATAAAAATTGTTCTCGAATTCTTCTCAATAGAATTAAAGTACAACTTTAAAATGAATTAGGAGAATATCAAGGAGGTTTCAGGCCCTGGAGAAGTTGCCCAGATCAAATTATGAGCCTAAAATTGATAATGGATTATAATAGAAAAAGGAATAGAGATATGGTGATAACATTTATCGACTTTAAAAAAGCATATCATTGTATTCATAGAGAATCTTTATTAAAAATTCTAAGACACATGGGATTACACCCCAAATTGACAAATCTCATAAAACTAACTCTTACAGGCACCAAATCAAAAGTTAAATTCAGAGGTGAATTCTCTGACCCATTTGAGGTCACAACCGGTTTACGACAGGGTGATGGCTTACCACCATTACTATTTAATTGTGCATTGGAAATGGTAATGCGAGAATGGTCTAAGAAATGCCCTCCAAATATAAAAATAGGGAGAAAAATTCAAACAAACTGTCTTGGTTTTGCAGACGACATGGCATTATTGGCGAAAGATTTAGAGGAAGCCAAAACACAGATATCAGAGCTTCAGACAATTGCAAATAAAATTGGCCTTAAGATATCATTCGAAAAAACAGAAATCATGCCACAAAAACCAACACCATTGAAGGAAATACAAATTAATGATACAAAAATTAAAATTGTAACACGATTCAAATATCTAGGAGAGTTAATAACAAACAATTTAAATGAGAAAGCGTCAATTCAAATAAGAACCAACAAGTTATCTAGGGCACAAAAATTAACATGGGAAACTTACAAAAAGAAATGATTATCAATTAATGCAAAAATTAAACATTACAATACAGTCATAAAACCAGAAGCCACATATGCAGCAGAAACATTATTCCATCTAAATGAACATTCTAAAACCGACAGATTACAGAAGATCGAAAGGCGAATTGGAAGAACTTGTATCAATAAAGGATATAAAAAAGATGGGCAATGGCGAATAATACCTAACAATATGGTCTATAACAACCTAGAACCCATTACTGATACCATGCGAAAGAAAAGACTAGGATTCTTTGGGCACATCATGAGAATGCCAGATTCACGTCTTCTAAAACAACTAGTGCAGTACAATCTTGCTTAAAAAAACACAACAACTGGATGCCGATGGTTAAAAGAAATCAGAGAGGACTTAAAAGAAATTGGCCTAACAACAGAAGATGCTGCAAATAAGAAAAGTTTAACTACAGCACTTAAAAATATGACGTTTCATTTTCCACTCACAAAGAAGAAAATTCCTACAAGAATATTTTCCGCCGAAGAGCGGGCAAGACGATCAATACGCATGAAGAAGTACTGGGAGGACCGCAAGGCTCGTACAGTTCCTACAAGTCGACAAACTAATGGTTGGGTCAAGTGATCCTTTGTGGTCTCAAAAGAGGAAGAAGAAGAATGCGCATTTACTGGTTTTTTTTTTTCAGAAGTCAAGATTAATTTCGTCTGTTATAAAGAGAGATTAAGTATTATGGTCACGATGTGCTGCCACAATAGTGTGATCGTGTGCTCAGTGATAAGTGGGATTAAATTTCACAATAAGGAACCTCCAGTGAAATTAGGAAGTTCTAGGGAGATATACATATATCAGAACACCTTGATGCGTGTGATGTGACATCTCATATACATAGTGCTCACACAGTAATTATGTCTATTTTTCCAACATAGAGAAATTTGAGAGGCGGAAATATCCGTGGAACACTAGTCTATATGAAAAACATTGGACTGGTTGCAAAGTGCAATCCATAGTGACAACAAACTTTGACGCAAAGTGCGTAAAGAAAAATTATGAGTGTATATATCTGTAATTTAGGGTGATTTCATTTATGTAATATGTATTTTGGATGGGGATTATTAACGTGTCTGGGATAATCGGATAATGGACCGTCGTCACGGTAAATCATCCGATGATCCGAGGCGAATATGTAACGTGTTTATCGAGGGGTTTTTATGCAACTGGCATAAGTCAGTAGGAAGCCAATCTATATTTATTTACGCGGAAAATTGTTCAGCAAAGAGAATTTTTCATGTTAATTTATTATTATTATTATTAACTTATTATTATTATTATTAAGGTATTTTTTGGAGCATTTTTATAAAATTATAAGCATACAGATAGGTTTTCTATGTCTTAGAAAACACTATCAAGCAAATTATTACGAACGACATTATCATAGAAAATTATGTGATTACGGAATTTTACGGAGTTTCGTCAGTTAAGGTATTATGAGAGACATGACTCACTGGGAATTCAGATACAGGCTGATTCTTGTCAAGAAGCATTACGCAAGGCTGGGTTGCAGTGTCAAGAAAAGGCGGATAGTATGGAACGGCAAACGACATCACCCTCTCGCCGAGTGTAATGAGCCAGAGGTGGGGAAGTAGCGCGTGGGGGGCAGCCAATCAGTGGAGACCACGTAAGCTGGAAGTCGGCACTGGAGTGGGAAGCCGACGAGTGCATATATCGTTTGGCGCGCCGTGCGCCGTGGAATAAAGAACAATCTGTGTAAGACTTGACCAGTATGGTTGCAAGCGGGAGTCGCTCCGATGTTCCGTGGAGTAGAGGACTATCTTTGTAGAACTTAACCAGTGTGGTTGTACGAGTGTTTGGCTCCGATGTTCGGACCATAGAGTTATCAAATCTACCAGTATATCATCAAATATCGAAGAAGATGACGGCGTCCAGGAAACAGTGGGAAGCTCTCTTCATCATCCAGTACGAGGGAAATGCTTCGGCAATTTCCAGTGGTAAGCGCGAATGACGCAGACATACGCAATCTCTCGTTTCTCTTTGTTTTAAATTCAGTATTTCAGTAACTTCATAGCTTGGGAATAAGAGTAAAATCAGTAATTTATCCGACTCCGTTCTCACGTAATTCTCTATCGGTAATAATAAAATCACAACGCTCCAATATATATATTTTAAACTTATTATTATTATTTTTAATTTTGCAATACTTGTTATATATAATAAATTCATTTCTTTTAACCATGCAATCTTTGCTTTCAGTAGGTAGCATTAGATATAGACCAATTCCTTCTCCTGATACAACTGTTGTTGGGTTAATGATCAAATCATACCACGATCTGAGTGAATAGTCTTGAAGGTGATCTGCCAGAGCTAGACGTTGTTAAATACAAATTTAGATTTCAACATTGCGTTGAGGTCTTGGCGCCCATTAAAACAACATAGCTTAGGCAAAGGTCTACAGTTACATTTATCACCAAACAGTAAGGACCAGTCAAAACGTTTCATTTGTACGCCCAACAGTAAGGGGCAGCAAAACCGTTACATTTGACGCTCAACGTGGAGCGATACAAACAGTTACAAGCAGTCCTCTATGTAGAGCAACCATGTGCAACAGCCAACCCCCGGGCCGTTCACAGCCCGCTGACCCTTTCATCCTGCCCACTTGATCAGTTATTGAAAATGTCTTCCTTACGTAATCTGTTAAACTGAAAAACGGTAATAATTTTTTAAACATTCGACAATGCAGTGCGAAATTTCTCTCTGGGCTTGGAAACTGTTAACACAAGGCCTGGCGCCAACAATAGTCCCCCACCCCTCTCCCATTCGACCTTGGAAACTGAATCTATGGGGAAATCAATTAAGAAATGAAAATACCTGTCACTTTCAAACCCTGTCGCAGCAGGATAAATCACTCTGTAAATTTGCTTTCTATGCACTCATTTGCAGATTTGCTTGATATTGAAGTATTAGAAGCCATTTTGCAGTGCTGAACGACTGAAAAGCTTTGTATAATAGATTTGCTTGAAAACTTTAATGCCAGATTTTGCGACTTCAGAAAGGAGGAGGTTAATTTCAGTTTTCTCATCACCATTCAGCATTGACGAGAGTAGTGCTCCTGAAAATTTGCAAGTGGAACTTATTGAATGTCAGGAGGATGTGGCCTTGAAAGGAATATTTAAGGACACCTGCTTACAAGATTTTTATATGATTTACTTTCCATTCAAGAAGTACCCTAACCTATTTACTTTCAATATAAGGAGGATGGCATTGTTTGGCAGCACGTATCTATGTGGGCAACTCTTCTCACGCATGAAGCGAGTGGAGAAGGATAACTGATCTCCACCTTGAAACAGCTGAAAAAATATTCTGAGGTACAGTACACTGGAACACAGAACTTTAATAGACTGGTTTAGAACATAAAGGGCCAAGTTTTCCATTAAAATGGCATGTGAATACAAGTTGGATGTATTTTCTAATTTTCTTTAGTAAATATAATATTTGGTTACCGTTATAATATTCTTGTTTGTGTTTTTGTGATGAATGAGTTTCTTCATTGAATGTGGCTTCTACGTTCTTGTGAAAATATTATGCATTGTCAAGTAGGGCCCGCAACGCTCGTAAGTCCTCTGTGGTTGGCGCATCTTATGTTCCAAATTGTACATGCCTGGTGTAGATAATGGTGACATAAATATCACTTCTTAAATGCACACAGCATTTTCAACTAATTATACCATTCATGGTAGTAATGGAAGCTGACTTGAATGCTAGGCAAAGGAATGCAGCTGCCAAGAACATTTCATCTCTTAGAATGACTGAGGCTTAACATTATCTGCCTTCCCCCCAAAAAAATTGTGCCATAACTTACTCACAAAGGGACTTCTTCAAGAAGTCACAAGAGGAAAGAAACAACTAATAACAATATTGTCATTTAGACTTCCACGGCCCGTGTTACTATTCATAATGTTGAATTTTGGGCTTATGCCGTGTTTATTATATTGAAATTCGACGCGTTTCGAAAGAAACCATGCCTTTCTTCGTCAGGCCCAAAATTCAACATTATGAATAACTAATAACAACTTAATAAGATAATAAGAGTGCAGGCACGCCTAGAAAGCCACTCAGACAGTTTGTACCGAGTGTCTGCGCAACAGGTCGATATATTCTACCGAGTAGTAAACACGTTGCCATGGCTACAAAAGGAACACTAGGCTATGTGGATGGAAGCCCCTTCCTCCCACTCTCTGCCTCACCTTACACTTGCAAACAAGTGAGCTCGCCGCATTATCTGTAAATTTTATAAAATAAAAGCAGAATCTGTAGAAAATACATTTCTTTGGAAAACAAGACTGGCTCGAGTAACTTACCACTGAGCAACTGGCATCATACAAGGGTCTTGACCAAAGCACTATTATGCCTGTAGACAGAGGTAGCTGCAATGCCAGAAGTCCATGGTGGGAGTATGTACTTAAGATTGGAATCATTATTAGTTAATTATACGTAGTTGACCTTTATGGTAGATTTACCATTACAATTGTGAATGGAAGGGGGTGAAGTGCATTATCTAGGCTTTGCACACTAGTTAGGCCTATGACAAAGAGCTCATGATCAGGGGTGTATTGGAGCTACAACAAGTTTCAGCACTGTTATAGGCCATACAGCGAGTCCAAAAAGTATGCGTCTACGTGTTGTTTTGTTTATACAATATAGACAGTCATCATCATCATCATCAATAAAGGCAATGCCTTGTCTCTGCAACCATTACTCTGTCTTCAGCACCTCGTTTCATCTCACAGTAGGAATCATATTGAAGAGTTAGTGTGATGTCTTGCAGGAAACATTTTCTTGATCGACCTCGGCCTTTCTTCCCTGTGATATTTCCTTCTAGGAGATTAGTTAGGAAAGTGTTATGTCGCAAGATGTGGCCTGTGAATTTAGCTTTTCTTTTATGGATAGTTGGTCTCAGTTCTCTTTTCCCTTGAATTTATTGCAGGATGCTGATGTTAGTCCTCTTTTCAATCCCTTTAACCCGTAATATTCTTCACCGGACCCACAACTCAAACGCTTCAAGTCGCTTACAATCCTGACCTCTAATCGACCAAGATTCACATCCATACAGAAGCACACTCCACACAAAGGACATGACAAATTTCTTTTTAATTGCAATATCCAAATTTGCATTAATCAAAATATTTTTCTTATTATTGAAAGCCTGCTTTGTGAGCGCTATCCGCCTTCTAATCTCTTTACTACACCTGTTGTCATTGGTGATTCGACTGCCCAAGTGAAACTGGTGACTTGTTCTACTAACTTCTCTGTAAGCTTAATGTTTGTGTGAATGCTCTCAGGATGTTTACTCACAACTAACACCTTGGTCTTCTTAGCATTAATGTTCAAACATAACTTTGACAACGCTGATGACAATACTTTTAACATTCTGGACATCTTCTCGGAGTCCGCTACAATTGCTATGTCATCTGCAAATCTAATACATTGAATATGATGCACGCTTATGTTTACTCCTTTAGTATTTGAATTAAACTTCTTCATGGCTTCCTCAATGAATATGTTAAAGAGGTACGGTGAGAGAGAGCAGCCCTGTCTCACACCCTTTCTGATTTTTGCTGTCTGAATGCATCCTCCAATATCGACCATCGTGATCTGTCTCCCATAGAGTTGCAGTATCATCCTCCGGTCTTTCCAGTCCAACCCTCCATGTGAGATCTGTGCTGGACAAAACGGAGGCAGACAGGTTTTTCTCCGGGTACTCCGTTTTTCCCTGTCAAAATTTCATTCCAGCAACACTCTCCACTATCATTTCATTTCATCTGTCATTCATTTAATCATTGCCCCAGAGGAGTGTGTCAGGCCTCGGCAGCCGGCACAGTTCATATCCTCGCCGCTAGATGGGGGGCTTCATTCATTCCATTCCTGACCCGGTCGGAGACTGGAAGCAGGCTGTGGATTTTCATTCATGTCCCAACTAACGTTATCGAAAGCCTTTTCGATGTCTACAAACGCCACGTATGTGCTTCTATTCATCTCCAACCTCCTTTCCAAAATTGTTCTAAGAGCCAAGATTGCTTCTCTTGTTCCTGTTCCTATTCGAAATCCAAACTAATCTTGATCAATCTGTGAGTTCAACTTATTATTTATCCTGTTCTTTATTATTGATAGTAGTATTTTAGATGTATGAGAGAGCAGAGTTATGGTTCTGTAATCAGAGCATTCTATACTATTCCCTTTCTTTGGTATCATATAGACAGTGAAAAGCCGAAAATAAACAAAAATACAAATGTAGTTGGATGGCGCATGGGTCAGTACATCATTATTATACAAAACCAAAACCGAAAATATATTCTAAGCGATAACAAGGATAGCAAAAAGTAAAAGCTCCGTTATTACCTAGTTCATAAAGTATTCGTCTACGCTCAGAATGACTGTTTAAAACGCGAGATTGGGGGTGAAACGACACTCGTGATCACGCATGCGCTGGAGTTAGCCTTCCGCAACTCACTCAAAACATGTTTTATAATGGGTCGAAAAAGTAAAGAGAGAAGCGTAACGAAGAGGAAACTCATCCTGGGCTTTGCATAATCAGTGCAAATTGTCCTATGCGATTGCAAAGCTAGTGGGCAGATTTCGATCAAAGGTTCAGTCAGTGGTGGATCGCTTCTGCAAAACTAAACATTCCAAAACAAGCCGTGGAGTGGTCGTCCTCAGGCACTGACCGATTAAGACGAAAGATTCATTAGGCGAGAAATCAAGAAAAATCCAAGACTTAGTGCACCGAACTTGGCTGGTTAGCTGGAGACGAGAGGCACATAACACAGTAAGGAATACCTGCAAACAAAATGGGTACAATAGCCGGGTAGCTCGTAAGAAATGTTGGGAGAATGCAACGAATCACAAAAATGGCTTGCTTTCGCCAAAGACTATAATATTAAAGGACGAGGACTTCTGGAATAAAGTCATATTTTCGGACGAAAGTAAATACAACATATTTGGATCAGATGGCAGGCGAATGTTTTAGTGAAAGAAAAATACAGAGATGCAGCCGCAAAACCTTGTGCCCACAGTGAAACTCGGTGGAGGTTCCATCATGGTGTGGGGGTGCATGAGTGCAGCAGGTGTAGGACAATTACAAGTCATAGAAGGAACAATGGATCACAAGATGTATATAAATATTTCAAAGGAAAATTTGAACACTAGTGCGGAAAAATTAGGTCTGAAGGCACGTACATCTTCCAAGAGGACAACGATCCGAAGCACACAGCTCGAAAATTCTAAGCTGTGGCTATTATATAACATCCCAAAACAACTCAATACACCCTCTCAGAGCCCCGATATGAATCCAATAGAACACCTGCGGAAAGTGCTAGAAGATAACATCAGGAAACTGCCAACTTCTAACAAGAACGACTTGAAACAAGCTGTGCAAGACAAATGGAACAAAATTCCATCCTCCACTACGGGTAACTAGGCCCGTTCCAAGCTGCAAAGGGAATACTTTATGATTCCGTGAAAAGTGCATATTTGCTATCGCTTAGAATATATTTTCGATTTTGGTTTTGTAGAATAATAATGTACTGACCCATGCGCCATCCAACTACATTTGTTTCTTGTTTATTTTCGGCTTTTCACTGTATATAGACCGGTTTCAACCTTGCCCCATTATTGGGAAGCCAGGCTCTGTCTGTCACAAGCCAGAACAAAGTAGGGAGTGATAGAGGAGTAACACCTCTTTAAAAAACCTAGGTCCAGCTGACCTGGCTGGTAGTACCTTGTAAGGGTCCCTTGCCAGGGTTACGGTGAAGTCCCCAAAGGTATCTGCAGTGGAAGAGGTGGACTCTGGAACAGTGTAGATGGCAGACGAGGCAACCTAGTGCTCAGGTTAATAAGGGCAAAATGAATACGGTTGCCATATATCAATTTATCGGGCACGACGGTCCCACATGTTAGTGGCGGCTGATATACCAATACTCAGAAGTGGAGTTTAACTCGACTGAAAACTCAGTGAATTATCTAAGTTAATCAACATGAGTAATGCACCTATACAAACATATTACCCCAGTGGGTCAAATCCCACGGTTGAAAAAACGCTTGTGGTCTATTCGGATTCCGGGGAGACCAGAGTAGTGTGCCATGAGGTAAATCGGAGTGCCTCAAAACCCCGTAAAGACAAAATCAGACCAAATTCAAGACTGTGATTAATGACTTTTAATGTCAACTCCCTCTTGAAAATAGGAAAACTTAAGAATATTCTTGACAAATCTCGAGAACGGAGAATTCGAATCATCGCTTTTCAAGAATCAAGGTATACTGATGAGCAACCTTTTGACTCGGAAGGGTACAGAATATATAAGGGAAAGCCTGGTGTAAGAGCTATGCCAAATTGTCCTCAATTCGGTACTGGAATTATAGTAGACAAGACAGTACTTGATTCTATTGTGGACTTTAAATCCTTCTCAGGTCGACTTTCCACCATGACAGTTAAATCAGCTAATAAGATCTACACGCTAGTCAATGGACATGCACCAACCAATATTACCAATAGACAGGACGTTGATAAAGTAGACGAATTCTGGAAGTTGTTAGACGATGTTCTTCAGAGAATCCCAATAAACCATGTTAAGATCTTAATGGGTGATTTCAATGCCCAGATTGGCAAAGAAAAACAGTATAAATACTGGGTTGGTAAATGGTCAGGTCATAAGCAAACTAACAGGAATGGCATGAGACTAATAGAGATATGCAGGAACCATCATCTATTTTTTAAATCAACATTTTTCAAGAAAAATCATCAAAAACTAAGACTTGGATTTCACCAAATCCACTATTGGGTGAATTTCAGTTGGACCATGTACTGATCTCTCGTTCTAACACGGCAGAAATCATGAAACTTAAAGTCCTCAAAGGATTAGATCTGGACTCTGACCATTACCCCACAAAATTCTCTTTGGACATTATCCCAGAAAGGAGGAAATTCGCTCCAAAATTACCACCCCGTCGATATGAAGTCCATCTTATACAAAATAGTATGGAATTCACGCAAGAGACACAAAAGTTAACCCCACAGAATTGGCAGCAACTTCAAGCTGAACTTCTAAAAACGGCTGAAAAAATTGCACCTCTAACCAGGGTACGGAAACATGCATGGTGGACTGATGAGTGTGTCCACCTCATAAACCTAAGACAACAAGCATGGCAGAACTGGATGTGCAACAAGAATGAACGGACGCTACAATATCTTCAAGACGTTAGAAAAACAGTAACAAAATCGCTAAGAGTGATTCGTAAAAAACATGAAAACACTAAATTAAAAGATATAGAAGAGGACTTCAAGAAACATCATTCCAGAAATTACTATAGAACATTCAAGCAGAAATTAACTAAATATTCACCACCTTCTCTCCAGTTTCAAAACGACCGTGGGAACATCGCCCACTCCAATTCTGAATATTGTGCACTTCTTGCAGATTATTTTGGTAAACTACTCAATTGTGAGAAACCTCAGAAAACATTTCAATTTTGTCATACTCTACGGAATCCTGACTCGGAACCACCGGACCTACAGGAAATTCGTGAAATAATCCAATCCATGGAAAACAACAAAGCGTCGGGAGAGGACCAGATCGTTGCAGAACTATGGAAAAATGTAGGTGAAAACCTCATCATCAAACTCAAAGAAATTATTGATGAAATCTGGCAAACGGAAAAAATTCCTCCAGATTGGAAGATTCGTCATTTCGCTCATATTGGCCCGTATTGACGCAAATTGAATTCAGTGAAGTTTATTATATTCCGCCCTATTCAATACAATTCAAGACTTAGTTCATGGAAAACTATGATGATACATGTTTCGGGAACGTATGGTCCCTTCTTCAGTCCTTATAGTGACCTAATTTAACATTTGAACATCATAAGACATCGATAAAAACTGGATAGATTAACCATTAAAATTCTAAAATTAATAATATTATCACAGAATTCGCTAAGTTATATGCCTATGTGTAAAAAACTTATTGTACTAAAAACATGTAGGTTATTATACTAAAACAACATTGATGTATATGGTCTTGTGTAGCCTAGTATGTACATATTGCACTGTGAATTAAAAAAGAGGACACACTAAAACATGATTAAAATGACACAATATTATGTTATAGACTTTTGGTTTGGGACTGCTATATGTCCGTTCATTTGCAAACTGTAAATAGTTCAAAACTGTAAGTTCCTCTCAGGAATGGCATTCTTCCAACATACGCTGGCCCCATTTTATCATTGGTGAGTGGCGTGAATGCTGATCAATTCACGTGCGACACGTTGCCGATAGTAAGCGTACTATGACGAATTTTGTTCTGAAAGATTGAAGAAGAAAGAAAAAACTATATTAGGTCGATATTCTTCGAAGAAATGTAGGTAAAAGGAAAGAAAGAAACTACATTGGCTGACTTACTCGTAAAATGCTCGATATTTATAAATTTCATTATTTTTTATGCGCAGTTTTTCTTCTCCACTCCATCTACGTCTCAATCCTTTGAACCAGCGGATTTGGATGCCGCAGTTTTTTCAACATTTCACGAGTAAGTCAGCCAATGTAGTTTCTTTCTTTCCTTTTACCTACATTTCTTCGAAGAATATCGACCTAATGTAGTTTTTTCTTTCTTCTTCAATCTTTCAGAACAAAATTCGTCATAGTACGCTTACTATCGGCAACGTGTCGCACGTGAATTGATCAGCATTCACGCCACTCACCAATGATAAAATGGGGCCAGCGTATGTTGGAAGAATGCCATTCCAGAGAGGAACTTACAGTTTTGAACTATTTACAGTTTGCAAATGAACGGACATATAGCAGTCCCAAACCAAAAGTCTATAACATAATATTGTGTCATTTTAATCATGTTTTAGTGTGTCCTCTTTTTTAATTAACAGTGCAATATGTACATACTAGGCTACACAAGGCCATATATACATCAATGTTGTTTTAGTATAATAACCTACATGTTTTTAGTACAATAAGTTTTTTACACATAGGCATATAACTTAGCGAATTCTGTGATAATATTATTAATTTTAGAATTTTAATGGTTAATCTATCCAGTTTTTATCGATGTCTTACGATGTTCAAATGTTAAATTAGGTCACTATAAGGACTGAAGAAGGGACCATACGTTCCCGAAACATGTATCATCATAGTTTTCCATGAACTAAGTCTTGAATTGTATTGAATAGGGCGGAATATAATAAACTTCACTGAATTCAGATTGGAAGATGGCGATCATCTATCCAGTATACAAGAAAGGTAGCAAAACGATCCCAAGCAATTACCGAGGCATCTCATTACTCTCGGTAACTTACAAAATTTTGTCCAAAGCCCTTTTTAACCGTGAATACCAAGGTGGGTTCCGGAAAGGCCGATCGTGTACAGAGCAAATTATCAATTTGAAAAACTCAATGTCTTACTTCCGTAAAATGTCAAACAAAAATTATGTCATTACTTTTGTTGACTTTGCAAAGGCTTATGACAGCATTGACCGTGAATCTCTTGTTGCTGTACTCTCAGAATTTGGATTAGATCGCAAGACAACATCAATCATCAAAGATACCCCCTTGAATACAAGTTAAAAGGTTAAATTTATGGGAGGACTGAGCGCAGAATTTTCAATTGATACAGGAGTGCGTCAAGGAGATGGATTATCTCAATTGTTGTTTAATTGTGCGCTCGAAAAAGTCGTCCGAGAATGGAGACGAGCTGGTGCACCATCCCATAGACTAGGACCTAAACTCAAAGGGATAACACTAGACTGTTTGGCATTTGCGGATGACATGGCGTTAATTCCTCCAAGCATTTCTGATGCCCAGAAACAACTTGAATTACTCCAAGAACAAGCAGCAAAAATTGGCTTACGGATTCCTTTTGACAAAACAAAATTTGACGGATATTAAAACTGCTCCGAATACACTCCGCATCGGTAATTGTCAGGTCTCACGAGTGAAAGACTTAAGTATTTAGGTCAGTGGTTCTTAACCGGTGGTCCGCGAGTGCCTCGGGAGTGATCCGCGGGAGAGAAGGGTCCACCAGCACCTATAAAATAGTGGCCAATAAATGGGGATTTATAAAACGATGTGCGTTGAACGAGAATCGTCCGAATGTATTCGCGGCGATGACTCTCAGGGTTTGTATTGAAATATCGTTAAAATAAGTGTTATTGAGGAAGGGTTACAACTGATAAGGAGTATTGGGGAGGGGTGGTCCGTACACGATTCAATTTCACGCTGAGTGGTCCGCAGACTTCTACGGGTTCAGAACCACTGATTTAGGTGAATGGATCAATGAAACTGGCAATGAAAGAAAAGCTATAGAAGCAAGACTACAAAAAATGGAAACTGCTTTCCATTTGACAAAACCAGTTTATAACAAAAAAATGCCTCTCTTGGAATTGTAAAATTCAACATTATAAAACAGTAGTCTTGCCTGCAGCCCTTTATGCAGCCGAGACACTTAATCTACAACATAAAACACTGAGAAATCAATTGGAGATTAAGGAACGCAAAATCATGCAAAAAATTTTGGGACCAAGAATTAAAGATGGAATTCACCTTCCGAAACCTATTGCTGATATCTATTTAATAATTACTAAAATCACAGACACAATCCGTATGAGAAGGATCCAATTCATGGGACATTTGGACAGAATGGACCCAACTAGGTTAACAAATAAAATCTATACGTTTTTGCAGAAAAAGGCAACAAGGTTCAATTGGTACAAACAGGCGGAAAAGGACTTGGCTGAATTAGGTTTTCCCAATCTCAAGGATCGGGGAGAAATTAGGAAAATTACTCATACATGGGGTTTTGAAACAGAAGAGAGAAGACCTACCCGACACGTCTGGTCGCAGCAACGAAGACTCGCTCAATCGTTGCGCATGAAGAGTTATTGGGCAAACATCAAGGCCAAGAAGTGTTGATTCCGCGTGGTCCTAGGAGACCCATTCCCGCAGAAGAAGAAGACCGGTTTCATTCGCAAAACAGCATGTAGACGCATACTTTTTGGACTCGCTGTATATAAAAATTTGACAATTTAATGGGTCATTCTTATTATGCCACCATGTACTCATTATAACTCATTTTGCCTGTTTGATTTATAAAACAAGTACTGGTATATTAATAATCCCAACTCAACTACCAGCAAGTTTGGTACTGCTAATTGTATGACTACACGTCTACTCATGATGCCAACGTGGTTGGTAGGAAACTTAAAGACACTAACAAAAATATGTACGCTGTTCCTTTAAAACATATTATGTAACTCATTTCTCATTTCGTTGTTAGGTTAAAAGATGTGTGAAGGAGGTAACTAACAGCAATTTATTCAAAGCTGGGAAATTAGTTACTGGACACAAGATTATCATAATAGTTTTAAGGGGCTCAACAGCCAGGTTATAGGCCTCACCAAGCAATAAGTTCTATCAAATAAACAATGTACAGAATAGTATAAAATAATAGGTAAGACACTAGAGGAATGAACTTGACTTTTATTCAGTTAAGATGACCATTGTAGAACAAAATTTGCCTTGTCTCTGGAACATATTAATATCAAGAGTTTCTAAAACAGAGCGGGTGTTTAAGGTTCCCAGTTTTTTTTTTATGATACCCTTTTCGATTTTACTCGGGCTCTAATAACCATTAAACGATGGCCATTGCTTACAAATCTAAATAAGGAAACAATATATCAGATATCGCAGTAGATAAAACTCGTAAATTCGTAAACCCCAGACAAAAGTATTTATACATAAGAAATAAATTTTGAAATATTCCCCTTATACCATGGAGAAATGCGACTTTCAACCAAAATGGATACATGACAAGGGAGCAACCAATTTGGAAATTAATACATCCAGTCACGCTATGGGAAGAGAAGAAAAAAATGTGTGATCGTTTATTAGTAACGCTACCATGAACAGTATACTTACTTGAACTTTCAAAGGAGCAAAACTTCTAAATAAATTAAATATTTCTCTCTAAAGCACATTTTGCCAACGAGATAACCAATAAGCTCTATGTATGCGGAGTAACCTAAATATTTATCCTTCAACTTACATCACTACGCAATCTCTATGCATTCAATCGATGTAAAGTTCGTTCTCGAAACTCATTGTTAGCAATCGATATGTGCTTTGCAACGCATTTTTAATAATAATAAATTTTATTTCAGCCAATGGCCATAATAGTAGGAATACCATACAAGTTCATTCGGTACAAAATTTTGTAATAGACATCTGACGTTCACCGCATGTTAATACATGATATCTCTCACACTGCCTCTTACATAAAATACACACGCAGTTTAAGTTTGGCTGGTGATACTTCTTTTCAGTGCAAACTTTATGGTGAAAACCGTGCACTGCCATTCGTGTCATCATATGACGGAGTTCATAATTCGAGTTCATCCACTCACAAGTCGTCATGGCATCTGTACAGTAGAAGTCAATCCAAATATGTCTCCTCTTGTCACGAAGTTCACTCAGTAAAGCATCATATGCTCCAGTGGCAGGCAGCATCCATTGATTTCTTAAATCTTCTATATAAAATTGCTCTTTGGCTAATACATATACAAGGCGAGAGGATGTGTATTTTGAAAGATTGAGTAACTTTTTTAAGTATACTGCCTTCACTCTTTCCATTTTCTTCAGATCATTCTTTGTCAGGTGTTGCAACGCATTTTTGCCTTAACGATTAATCGCGCATATATTTGAATCGCAGGAAATGACCCAAGGCTAGTAAACTACTTATAAACTGTAGTTTATAAGCCTTGGAAATGACCTACCTTAGCTAATGGAAGCAAATCAAGATAATATACTTAAGCCTACGTTATGAATGAAGTATTTATTGCAGCCAATGGCCATGAAATCGCACTAATTACAACGTTCATCACAGAGGTTATAGTATGGTTGCGTGGATGGTAGCATCAATTTCAGTCGAATCTCCTCTACATAGAGCTGCTTGCCACGGTGGGTGAGTGGTTATAGTGTCGGACTACCAACCCCAAGATTGCAGGTACCACTGGCCATGGTAAGTGATTTTTGAAGGCGACAAAAATCACGATACTCATCTCATACGTTGTTGGCATGTTAAAGAACCCATTTGAATTCAGTAGGCCGTGTTCAATGGCAAAATTAATCTCGGGATTTTCCGCCAACACAAAGTTCTCCATTCTCTACTTGAAAGCGCTGTAGTGTCAAGGAGTTTAGATATCTAACCTCCTTGACTTTCATATCATTCAAAGGAATGACGAAATTCG
This sequence comes from Meconema thalassinum, assembly GCA_946902985.2. Classification (NCBI taxonomy): domain Eukaryota; kingdom Metazoa; phylum Arthropoda; class Insecta; order Orthoptera; family Tettigoniidae; genus Meconema; species Meconema thalassinum. Next base: position 504,835,746 of record OX336393.1, on the reverse strand, counting down.
ATATGCAAGGTACCCTCTGGGTGTCAATTAACAAAGCTTGCACCAGGCACCCGAGGCCATGCGATATTATTATTATTACATAGAGCTAGGGTATACGAGTTCATAGGTTAGTCTAGATAGTGCGTTTTTGGATAGACACAAAGCCTTCTTGAGATAAATGGCCTTTACTCTTTCCAGCGCGGCTTCGGTGGCATAGTTGGTAGCATGCTGAGCTTTTATGCCAAGGTCGCGGGTTCAAACCCGGCCGAAGTCGTCGGATTTTTTAAGAGCGTTAAACATCCCACAGTATGCCTTCCTTTGGAGGGGAAGTAAAGACGGCGGTCCCATGTCATAGATTTATGGCATGTAAAGGTACCTTCCACTGATTACACTTGTGTGAAGCTAAATTATAGGTTTGAAAGAATAATAGATTTCCACCTTCAATACTGTTTATTTCTAATTACTTACAGGGACATGTTTCGGGGGCTAATACTCCCCCTTCCTCAGCCTGTCCAACAAAACTTCACAAAGGAAAAACTTTCCTTGTTTAAGCTCATACAAAACACATGAAGAAGGCGGAAAATCTATTATTCTTTCAAAGTTATAGTTACGTCAATACGGACCTGAATAATCGACATTATGAAATTATAGGTTAGATTTGACTAACGCTCTTAGGTTCCAACGTTCGTTGCTAGGAGCCAACTGTGGTGGCATCTAGTAACCAAATTCAGAACTAGGTGGTGTTTGGTAGCAAAAGTAGGAACTGAATGTCTGCCGCAGTCCTTACTCGAATTAAAAACAGATAATACAGACTAATACAGCCATCACAATTAACAACGGTTATCAGACAGATTCTACACACACTCAAAGTACACGGGGCTACATGACCGCATTGTCGCAGCCCCTAAACTGAGGAACCAACCAACTTTCTCCAGCACCTTTAGATAGGTTTTGGAGTTCCAAATAAGGTCTAGTGCGTATGTCATGATTGGGGAGATTTTTTTATGAAACTGTGGTCTCTAAGGAAAGTTGGCATAAGTTTGGAATATCATTCAGGGCTATTATTGCTGCAGTAACTTTTTCTTTTATGTGCTTCCAAAAGCTCCTTCCATTAATCTGCATAGTCAACCCTAGGTATTTGTAATGGTTTACTTTTGAGAGATTGCCATTGTAGGTGATGTTCACTGATGCTCGAAGTCTTCCTTCATTTCTGAACGTTACAAATACTGTTTCCTTCGGATTTAGGCCATTTTTGTCTGCCCTCACTACAAGTTTGTTAAACGCCTCTTTTAGTCTCCGGATTGATCTTGATGTCATCTGATGAAGATGTTGAAAATGTCTACGAAGAAATAGATGAAATTCTGAGGTATATCAAGGGTGATGAAAATGTTATAGTGATGGGAGATAGGAATGCTGTGGTAGGAAAAGGAAGAGAAGGGAAGATAGTAGGAGATTTCGGATTGGGTGAAAGGAATGATCGAGGAAGCAGGCTGATGGAATTCTGCACCGAGCATGAGTTGGTCAAATCTAACACCTTCTTCAATAACCACAATAGAAGAATATACGCATGGATGAGACCAGGAGATACAGGGCGTTACCAAACCGACTTCATTATGGTCAAGCAGAGGTTTTGGATTCTACAACATATCTCAGTGCTGACATAAACTATGACCACCATCTGGTTGTTATGAAATGCAGATTAAAGTTGAAGAAACTGAAGAAAAGTCAAAAGCCAAAAAGGTGGGCAATAGACAGACTGAAAGCGAAGGATGTAAGATTCGAGATGAGTATAAAGGAAGGACTAATGAAAAACCCTAAACAAACTTCAATTGCAGACCAATGGGCACTTTTGAAGAATGAAATAACAAAATCCGCAGAAGAAAACATTGGTAGGAAAGAGAGAATAGCTAGAAAACCGTGGATCACTCAGGATATACTAGAATTGATAGATGAAAGGCGGAAACACAATAATGTAAGAGATGAAAAGGGGAAAGCAGAATACAGACGTCTGAGAAATGAGGTGAACAAGAGGTGCAAGGAAGCGAAAGAAGAATGGTTGAAAGAGAAATGTGCAGGTACAAAAAATTGTCTGAAATTAGGAAAAGTAGACACAGCTTATTGAAGGATTATGAATACTTTTGAGGAAAAGAAGACTAAGTGCTGCAATATTAAGGACACAAATGGAAAGCCTCTAACACAGTGATCTTCAACCAGCGGGCCGCTTGCGGCCCACCTCGTATATTTCAGCGGCCCGCAAAACGATGTGAAGTTCAAAACAAAGGAAAATACAGTGAAACACTCACTGTTCTACGATCTGATTTCAGTAACGGGTTTGAAGATTTCGAGTTAAATAAAAGAAATGATGAAGCTATTTTGTGCTCCATTTCATGTGAATGTGGAAGACTATCCTGGAAACATACAAATGGAACTTACTGAGTTTCAGTGTAGTAGTGATTTACAGGAGAAATTTAAAAATTTTGGGACTTTTGGAGTTTCACCCAATTGTATGTTGAAAAAGATCAATTTCCAGCAATCAGATCTCATGCTCTGTCAAAAACATCCCTTTTCGGTAGCACTTACATCTGTGAGCAGTTATTTTTCCAAAATGAAGAATGTGAAGTCAAAATTGAGGAATTGTGTTTCTGACACTCATTGAGGGAACTCTCTTCGAATTACTTCATCCAACATAAAAGCCAATGCCAACAGATAAGTGAAAGAAAAACAGTGTCAGATTTCTCATTGAACTAAAAACAATTACCATTTTGATATCTTTAATTTAGTTTTATGTTTTGTTAAATATTTTAATATTGATGTCACTGTAATTTTAAAACTAAATAAAAACTTATTAAAAAAATGATGTTTTCTTCTTCCAAGTTGAAAGACAATATATATATTAAGATTAATGCGGCCTGCAAGCCCTTCCATAACAAAACGTTGGCCCTTCATTAACATAAGGTTGAATACCACTACTCCAACAGATAGGGAAGAAAAGGTTGAGAGATGGAAAGCTTACATAGAGTGTTTGTATAAGGGAAAGGAGATTTAGAATCATGTAATGGAAAGGGAGGAGGAAATTGATGAGGATGCAAAAAGAGATTTAATATTGAGATCAGAATTTGACAGAGCATTGGAAGACTTAAGCAGGAACAAAGCACCCGGCATATATGATATACCGATTGAGTTGCTACGCTGCATAGGAGTAGAAGGTCTGATAAGGTTATTTCACTTGGTGTGTAGGATTTATGAGACAGGTGAGGTACCCCCTGATTTCAAGAAGAATGTTATCATTCCTATACCGAAGAAAGTGGGAGCTGACAGATGTAAAGATTTTCATATAATCAGCTTGATTACTCATGCTTCAACGATCCTGTCTAGAATAATTTACAAGAGGATGGAAAGCCAGATAGAAACGGAGTTGGGTTTGGTTTCAGGAGAAATGTAGGAACAAGGGAAGCTGTACTAAGTCTTAGGCTGATTTTGGAAGGTAGAATAAGGAAAGATAAGAGAACGTTCATGGCATTTGTAGACTTAGAAAAGGCTTTTGATAACGTTGATTGGACTAAATTGTTTGACATTTTGAAATCGATTGGAATAAAGTACAGGGATAGGAGGGTGATCTACAATCTATACAGAAACCAGACAGCAGTCATTCGGGCTGAAGGACATGAGAGAGAAGATGGTATTCTTTCAAAGTTATTCAGAAAGGTGTAAGGCAAGGCTGCAACTTATCACCCATACTTTCAATCTTTACATTGAACAAGCAATGAAGGAAATTGGAGAAAAATTTAAAGTGGGAGTGAAGATTCAAGGAGAAATAATTTCAACTCTGAGATTTGCTGATGACATTGTCATCTTGGCCGACACGCCGGAGGATTTGAATGAGTTTTTGAATGGTGTGGACTCCGTCTTGAGGAAAGAATTCATGATGAAAATTAATAAATGTAAAACAAAAATATTGGAATGCAGCCAAAATAAATCAGAAACCTCTAGGGACATCAAATTGGCAGGTGAAAAACTAAAGGAAGTAGGAGACTTCTGTTACTTAGGAAGCAAAATAACCAGTGATGGACAAAGCAAAGAGGATATAAAAAGTAGGTTGGCTCAGGCAAGGAAAGCCTTTCTACAAAAAAAGGAATTTGTTGACATTGAATATAGATTTAGGTATTAGGAAGTCATTTTTTAAAGCCTTTGTCTAGAGCATGGCGCTCTATGGAAGTGAAACTTGGACTATTGGTGCAGCAGAAAAGAGGAGCATTGAAGCATTTGAAATGTGGTGTTACAGGAGAATGATGAATATCAGATGGGTACATAGGGTGACAAACGAAGAGGTATTAAGACGAGTGGGAGAGGAGAGATGTTTCTGGCGACTGCTATTGAAGAGAAGAGATAGGTTGGTAGGACACATACTAAGACACCCAGGAATAGCAAGCTTAGTTATGGAAGGAAGGGTTGAGGACAAGAACTGTAGGGGTAGACCAAGGTTTTGATATGTTAAACAGATTGCCTCGGATGTAGGGTGTGGTAGCTATGTAGAGATGAAACGATTAGCTCAAGACAGGGAGGCATGGAGCGCTGCATCAAACCAGTCAAAAGAATGAAGACTCAAACAACAACAACAAGGGAACTAATATCCTCTTATTACCTCCTTACACTTTGCTGCCACCTAAGGGCCACCTTGCTGCATCCTTATTGCCTCTTAAACGGAAAATCTACTCTCTGCTACCACCTTGCATTAACAACCAGTACTAGTTTATTTGCCACCTTGCTGCCACCTTATTCCTTAAAATTTCACCAGGGGCACTTACATCACATGCCCTAGATCCTAAGCATGTAACGTGTTTTTCGAGGGTTTTTTATGCCACTGGCATAAGTCAGTAGGAAGCCAATCTATAATTATTTACGCGGCAAATTGTTCAGCCAAGAGAATTTTTCATGTTAATTTATTATTATTATTATTAACTTATTATTATTATTATTAAGGTATTTTTTGGAGCATTTTTTTAAATTATAAGCATACAGATAGGTTTTCTATGTCATAGAAAACACTATCAAGCAAATTATTACGAACGACATTATCATAGAAAATTATGTGATTACGGAATTTTACGGAGTTTCGTCAGTTAGGGTATTATGAGAGACATGACTCACTGGGAATTCAGATACAGGCTGATTCTTGTCAAGAAGCATTACGCAAGGCTGGGTTGCAGCGTCAAGAAAAGGCGGATAGTATGGAACGGCAAACAACATCACCCTCCCGCCGAGTGTAATGAGCCAGAGGTGGGGAAGTAGCGCGTGGGGGGCAGCCAATCAGTGGAGACCACGTAAGCTGGAAGTCGGCACTGGAGTGGGAAGCCGACGAGTGCATATATCGTTTGGCGCGCCGTGGAATAAAGAACAATCTGTGTAAGACTTGACCAGTATGGTTGCACGCGGGAGTCGCTCCGATGTTCCGTGGAGTAGAGGACTATCTTTGTAGAACTTAACCAGTGTGGTTGTACGAGTGTTTGGCTCCGATGTTCGGACCATAGAGTTATCAAATCTACCAGTATATCATCAAATATCGAAGAAGATGATGGCGTCCAGGAAACAGTGGGAAGCTCTCTTCATCATCCAGTACGAGGGAAATGTTTCGGCAATTTCCAGTGGTAAGCGCGAATGACGCAGACATACGCAATCTCTCGTTTCTCTTTGTTTTAAATTCAGTATTTCAGTAACTTCCTAGCTTGGGAATAAGAGTAAAATCAGTAATTTATCCGACTCCGTTCTCACGTAATTCTCTATCGGTAATAATAAAATCGCAACGCTCCAATATATATATATTTTAAACTTATTATTATTTTTAATTTTGCAATACTTGTTATATATAATAAATTCATTTCTTTTAACCATGCAATCTTTGCTTTCATAGGTAGCATTAGATATAGACCAATTCCTTCTCCTGATACAATTGTTGTTGGGTTAATGATCAAATCATACCACGATCTGAGTGAATAGAGTCTTGAAGGTGTTCTGCCAGAGCTAGACGTTGTTAAATACAAATTTAGATTTCAACATTGCGTTGAGGTCTTGGCGCCCATTAAAACAACATAGCTTAGGCAAAGGTCTACAGTTACATTTATCACCAAACAGTAAGGACCAGTCAAAACGTTTCATTTGTACGCCCAACCGTAAGGGGCAGCAAAACCGTTACATTTGACGCTCAACGTGGAGCGAAACAAACCGTTACATTTGTCGCTACCAACTTGGGGCTGAAAACCTAATAACATTTGTGGAAGGAGAAGGGTATATATTTCTGTGCCTGTATTTTGGGGGTTATTTGTCTGTATCAGTGTATATCATTATGGGGGATGAGAAAGAAAAACAGATGAGGTTACATAAGTTAGTGGTCATCAACTGGAGAGTGATGATACGAGCAGTATGTCGAGTGATGGTAGTACCGGGGTAGCGGAGGTAAATCCCGATACTGAAACAGGGAGTGTAGGCGGCCAACCAGAATTAAAAACTTTACTTCCCGAATTCATGTTTCAGAACAAAGTTAGTAGTGATGCCTTAAATGCTAAATTAGAACAAAACAGTAGGGAAAATAAAGAAAGTACAGATGCCTTAAACGCCAAATTAGAACAAAATAATAGGGAAAATAGAGCGAGTACTGAAACTTTAAATGCTAAATTAGAACAAAACAGTAGGGAAATGAGTGATAAATTCGAACTGATTAGAGGTGAGATCAGAGGGGGTGATGGAAGAGAAGGCTAAAGAGATTATTGCAGATGTAGACAGAAAATTAGGAAAAGTACAGGAGGAGTTAGAAATTAGAATCAGTACACAGGCTGAAAATTTAAAAGAACTAGTGCAACTGGAAACACAGCAGGTCAAAAAGCAATTGGGGGCAGAAATTGACAAAATTCAGGTAGCAACTAAAGAGGTTAAGGAACAGCTGGGGGGTAGAATTGATAAAGTCCACTCGCAAATAGTTGCAGAAGTAAATGATTTAAGAGTGAATAATAGAGAGAGCATTAGCAAGATTGAGGAGAAACAAGCAAAGCTATATGATAAAGTAGAAGAATCAGAAGGAAACATTAAATTAACAGTAAACAGTATTGAGAGGAAGGCTGAGGAGAAAATCGCAGAATTAGAATTAAAATTAAAAGCTAGGATCAGGCAAGAAAATAGTCAGAATAGGCCAGTTTTTGTGAATAGCACACACAGGGAGGTAGAACTGGGTAAGTTCAGCAATCGACAGGGGTGCCCAATGGAGTTCATGAATACTATAGAAAATAAATTCGGGGAGAGGTTGGAAAATGGTAGTATTGAGTGGTGCCAGGTAGTTGAAATTTTAGAACAAGTGTTTGTGGGGGAAACGAGGAATTGGTTTGCTGTCTACAGAGACAAGTTTACTGATATTAATGATTTTAAAATGAAATTCTGTGAAAAGTTCTGAAATGAGGTTATTCAGTCGCAGCATCGTGAGGGAGTAGTGTGTGGTAAATATAACCCTAAAGGAAGCTCCACCATGACCGAATATTTTTTAGGGCAGGTATTAGTGTGTAAATATCTGGATGGCTTGAAGGAGGAAAGTGATGTGGTGAGGTTGCTACTTAGGCACTTTCCCTATAGGATCAAGGAGGCTGCTTGTATCCAGAATGTAAAGACAATATCACAAGTAGAAAATTTGTTAAGCACATTTGATGCACTAGGGAGAGGGGGTTATGAGGACAATTTCAATAGGAACCAGGGTAATAATAATAATAGGCCTAATGAAGCCAGGCATCAGGAAGTTCAAGGGAACGGTGGCGAAGGGGCCAATGCTCAAAATAGAAATAATAATAATCAGCTAAATCAGAACAGAGGAAATGGCTATGGTAATCAGTATCAAGGGAGGAACAATGATTTCAGGGGAAATCAAGGGAGGAACAATGATTTCAGGGGAAATCAAGGGAGAAATAATGATTTCAGGGGAAATCAAGGGAGAAATTATAATGACAATAATTACAACCAGAATAGGGGTCAAGGAAGAGGACAGCCTAGTGGTAGTAATATAAAGCCAAACAATGACAACACAGCCCAGAACAACCAGACTAGTGCAGTAGTTAGTAGTACTACAGCCAGCTGTAGCGGTTCTTTTAACGCGAACCAGGCTGCGAAGTAAGGTCAGAACCTCAGTCTGTAGCATGCCCTGTCCATACAATTATACAGGAACCCTATGACCTAAATGTAAGAAATGAATTATTACATGAACTAAATGATGAAGGTATTATTCAGGAAGTGGTTAGTAAGAGCCCCATAGTTAAATTTAACGTGTCCGAGGCGTACACAGATGTTTTAATTGATAGTAGTGCATTTTATGATAAAATGAAAGGAACTGGAGTAAATTCTGAGGAGATGCCAATTAAAAGTACTTTTGTTATTACAGCTGTTGGGAAGAGGTCTAAAGTAATTTCTAAGCAAGTTTTAGTAGACATTAAAATTAATAATCATGTAGAGAAGCAGATTTGCCTTGTAATTCCAAATTTAGTATTCAGTGTTATCTTGGGTTCAGAGTGGCTAAGTAGAGTGTCTGGTAACTTATGTTATGATGTAGGGAGTTTGAAATTTAAATGGGGTGATTCTGAAGTAGAAGTAGCGTTCAATGACCATATTCAGAAAAGTAGTGTTGTAGGTGTGATTTGTACTTTAAATGAGATATCGCCAGCCGTAGAGCGGAGTTCTACATGTTTTGTGGGCAGTGTGATTACGAACGGTAGTCTAGAGGACTCGTTACGTGATGCTGCATTTCAGGGAAATATAGAGGATGAACAGTGTGTTCGGCTCTATGATGTGTTATTGTGTAATAGGAGAGTTTTTGAGGATCGCATTGGTATGGCCAATTGCTATACACATTCATTGAACGTTATTGATAGGTCAGTATTCACAGGACATAGATATCCTGTACCTTTCGCTTATCAGAGTGCAGTTGAGGCACAAATTAACCAGATGCTTGAAGATGGGATTATTGAGCACTCTAATAGTCCGTATGTTAATTCTTTGATCACGGTACCCAAAGCCGACGGAACAGTTCGTATTTGTTTAGACGCTCGTTTGGTTAACAGTAGGATTAGTTCAGATCAGCTGAAATCTATGTCAATAGAGGAATTAATGCAAACATTTGAGGGGAAGAAGTATTTCACTTGTGTAGATTTGAGTTCCAGTTTTTGGCAAGTGCCACTTATGTACGAAGATAGACCATTTACAGCTTTTAGTCATAAATATAACCTTTATCAATTTTGTAGAACACCTTATGGGTTAAAGAGTAGTTCAGCAGCTTTAATTAGGGCTTTAAACATCGCATTAGGGGATGACACAGGATAGTTTGTAACCATTTACATAGATGATATGGTAATTAGTTCACGCAGTTTTGAGGAGCATCTACGTCATTTAGATATAGTTTTTCAGAAGTTAGATCAGGCAGGGTTCACTTTGAAGCTGTCTAAGTCGTCATTCTGTCAGTCAGAAGTGACATTTTTAGGTCATAGAGTGTCGAGTAGTGGTGTGACACCAGAGGAAAGTAGGGTTAGCATGTGTGGACAGTAGCAACAGGGCATCGTTACAGACACTAAGAAATAGGTAGGTAGAGCAACGTGATGACGTTCATTTAAGGGTGCCACTTGCAAGGTTGGAAGCAGGTGATGCAGAAACATTTATAGTTTCCAAACGTATTGGCAAAACCGCATATGTGCTGGAGGATAGTGAGGGAAACAGATTATACGGGACGTATAATATACATAGTCTACGAAAGTATGTGTCATAAAGTGAGGATGTTTAGCTGGCGAGCCAGCCTATCAAATGAGTAAGTGTGGTATTTGGTGCGTGGGAAGATATGGTCTTCCAGGCAGGCGTATCAGAAGTCACACAGGGGGGTAGTATGTAAGTAAATGAGAGTTTTTAAGGTACAGGGAAATATGACGGGATTGTAGGATGCTCTTGAGCACTAAAATGTCTCGATACACCAAGGCCAGAATTTGGTAGCGCTGGTGAATTCCCATTTGTCTCCAAGAGATGGGTGAGCGCTTGGACAGGGTATTTTTGCTTAAGGCGTCCACGAGGCAAAAGATGGGCCATCAGAAGGCGAGACAGTCCTTCATGAAACTCATACATAACAGCACACGTGATTTCTGTTTACGGCCTCGCCATGTAAGATTTGTAAGTGTGTAATTTAAGGTAATTTGTACAAGGGTATTATTTGTGTGAGGAAAACTGGTCTGTGTTGAGAACTAGTATTAAGTAGAATATGGTCTACAGGAACTTAAGAAGACAGGGCGATTACGGCACAGAAATATTTAGTGTTATATGTAATGCGCACTCCAATAACAACACCACCGGAGAACATTAACCCGCCCACATTAGAAGACGTTTACATAGCACTGAATGAGATGAAGAATTTCAAAGCCCTTGGAGAAGACCAGACTTTTGCAGAGATTTGGAAGTATGCTGGAAATTCGGCAAAAATCGCTCTTCACCAACAACTAGTCAACATCTGGATTACAGGAAAATTCCCTGAACATTGGAGATCAGCTATCATCCATCCACTACATAAAAAAGGGGATAAGACAGACTCTAACAATTACCGAGGGATTTCACTCCTGGATGTTATAAAAATTGTTCTCGAATTCTTCTCAATAGAATTAAAGTACAACTTTAAAATGAATTAGGAGAATATCAAGGAGGTTTCAGGCCCTGGAGAAGTTGCCCAGATCAAATTATGAGCCTAAAATTGATAATGGATTATAATAGAAAAAGGAATAGAGATATGGTGATAACATTTATCGACTTTAAAAAAGCATATCATTGTATTCATAGAGAATCTTTATTAAAAATTCTAAGACACATGGGATTACACCCCAAATTGACAAATCTCATAAAACTAACTCTTACAGGCACCAAATCAAAAGTTAAATTCAGAGGTGAATTCTCTGACCCATTTGAGGTCACAACCGGTTTACGACAGGGTGATGGCTTACCACCATTACTATTTAATTGTGCATTGGAAATGGTAATGCGAGAATGGTCTAAGAAATGCCCTCCAAATATAAAAATAGGGAGAAAAATTCAAACAAACTGTCTTGGTTTTGCAGACGACATGGCATTATTGGCGAAAGATTTAGAGGAAGCCAAAACACAGATATCAGAGCTTCAGACAATTGCAAATAAAATTGGCCTTAAGATATCATTCGAAAAAACAGAAATCATGCCACAAAAACCAACACCATTGAAGGAAATACAAATTAATGATACAAAAATTAAAATTGTAACACGATTCAAATATCTAGGAGAGTTAATAACAAACAATTTAAATGAGAAAGCGTCAATTCAAATAAGAACCAACAAGTTATCTAGGGCACAAAAATTAACATGGGAAACTTACAAAAAGAAATGATTATCAATTAATGCAAAAATTAAACATTACAATACAGTCATAAAACCAGAAGCCACATATGCAGCAGAAACATTATTCCATCTAAATGAACATTCTAAAACCGACAGATTACAGAAGATCGAAAGGCGAATTGGAAGAACTTGTATCAATAAAGGATATAAAAAAGATGGGCAATGGCGAATAATACCTAACAATATGGTCTATAACAACCTAGAACCCATTACTGATACCATGCGAAAGAAAAGACTAGGATTCTTTGGGCACATCATGAGAATGCCAGATTCACGTCTTCTAAAACAACTAGTGCAGTACAATCTTGCTTAAAAAAACACAACAACTGGATGCCGATGGTTAAAAGAAATCAGAGAGGACTTAAAAGAAATTGGCCTAACAACAGAAGATGCTGCAAATAAGAAAAGTTTAACTACAGCACTTAAAAATATGACGTTTCATTTTCCACTCACAAAGAAGAAAATTCCTACAAGAATATTTTCCGCCGAAGAGCGGGCAAGACGATCAATACGCATGAAGAAGTACTGGGAGGACCGCAAGGCTCGTACAGTTCCTACAAGTCGACAAACTAATGGTTGGGTCAAGTGATCCTTTGTGGTCTCAAAAGAGGAAGAAGAAGAATGCGCATTTACTGGTTTTTTTTTTCAGAAGTCAAGATTAATTTCGTCTGTTATAAAGAGAGATTAAGTATTATGGTCACGATGTGCTGCCACAATAGTGTGATCGTGTGCTCAGTGATAAGTGGGATTAAATTTCACAATAAGGAACCTCCAGTGAAATTAGGAAGTTCTAGGGAGATATACATATATCAGAACACCTTGATGCGTGTGATGTGACATCTCATATACATAGTGCTCACACAGTAATTATGTCTATTTTTCCAACATAGAGAAATTTGAGAGGCGGAAATATCCGTGGAACACTAGTCTATATGAAAAACATTGGACTGGTTGCAAAGTGCAATCCATAGTGACAACAAACTTTGACGCAAAGTGCGTAAAGAAAAATTATGAGTGTATATATCTGTAATTTAGGGTGATTTCATTTATGTAATATGTATTTTGGATGGGGATTATTAACGTGTCTGGGATAATCGGATAATGGACCGTCGTCACGGTAAATCATCCGATGATCCGAGGCGAATATGTAACGTGTTTATCGAGGGGTTTTTATGCAACTGGCATAAGTCAGTAGGAAGCCAATCTATATTTATTTACGCGGAAAATTGTTCAGCAAAGAGAATTTTTCATGTTAATTTATTATTATTATTATTAACTTATTATTATTATTATTAAGGTATTTTTTGGAGCATTTTTATAAAATTATAAGCATACAGATAGGTTTTCTATGTCTTAGAAAACACTATCAAGCAAATTATTACGAACGACATTATCATAGAAAATTATGTGATTACGGAATTTTACGGAGTTTCGTCAGTTAAGGTATTATGAGAGACATGACTCACTGGGAATTCAGATACAGGCTGATTCTTGTCAAGAAGCATTACGCAAGGCTGGGTTGCAGTGTCAAGAAAAGGCGGATAGTATGGAACGGCAAACGACATCACCCTCTCGCCGAGTGTAATGAGCCAGAGGTGGGGAAGTAGCGCGTGGGGGGCAGCCAATCAGTGGAGACCACGTAAGCTGGAAGTCGGCACTGGAGTGGGAAGCCGACGAGTGCATATATCGTTTGGCGCGCCGTGCGCCGTGGAATAAAGAACAATCTGTGTAAGACTTGACCAGTATGGTTGCAAGCGGGAGTCGCTCCGATGTTCCGTGGAGTAGAGGACTATCTTTGTAGAACTTAACCAGTGTGGTTGTACGAGTGTTTGGCTCCGATGTTCGGACCATAGAGTTATCAAATCTACCAGTATATCATCAAATATCGAAGAAGATGACGGCGTCCAGGAAACAGTGGGAAGCTCTCTTCATCATCCAGTACGAGGGAAATGCTTCGGCAATTTCCAGTGGTAAGCGCGAATGACGCAGACATACGCAATCTCTCGTTTCTCTTTGTTTTAAATTCAGTATTTCAGTAACTTCATAGCTTGGGAATAAGAGTAAAATCAGTAATTTATCCGACTCCGTTCTCACGTAATTCTCTATCGGTAATAATAAAATCACAACGCTCCAATATATATATTTTAAACTTATTATTATTATTTTTAATTTTGCAATACTTGTTATATATAATAAATTCATTTCTTTTAACCATGCAATCTTTGCTTTCAGTAGGTAGCATTAGATATAGACCAATTCCTTCTCCTGATACAACTGTTGTTGGGTTAATGATCAAATCATACCACGATCTGAGTGAATAGTCTTGAAGGTGATCTGCCAGAGCTAGACGTTGTTAAATACAAATTTAGATTTCAACATTGCGTTGAGGTCTTGGCGCCCATTAAAACAACATAGCTTAGGCAAAGGTCTACAGTTACATTTATCACCAAACAGTAAGGACCAGTCAAAACGTTTCATTTGTACGCCCAACAGTAAGGGGCAGCAAAACCGTTACATTTGACGCTCAACGTGGAGCGATACAAACAGTTACAAGCAGTCCTCTATGTAGAGCAACCATGTGCAACAGCCAACCCCCGGGCCGTTCACAGCCCGCTGACCCTTTCATCCTGCCCACTTGATCAGTTATTGAAAATGTCTTCCTTACGTAATCTGTTAAACTGAAAAACGGTAATAATTTTTTAAACATTCGACAATGCAGTGCGAAATTTCTCTCTGGGCTTGGAAACTGTTAACACAAGGCCTGGCGCCAACAATAGTCCCCCACCCCTCTCCCATTCGACCTTGGAAACTGAATCTATGGGGAAATCAATTAAGAAATGAAAATACCTGTCACTTTCAAACCCTGTCGCAGCAGGATAAATCACTCTGTAAATTTGCTTTCTATGCACTCATTTGCAGATTTGCTTGATATTGAAGTATTAGAAGCCATTTTGCAGTGCTGAACGACTGAAAAGCTTTGTATAATAGATTTGCTTGAAAACTTTAATGCCAGATTTTGCGACTTCAGAAAGGAGGAGGTTAATTTCAGTTTTCTCATCACCATTCAGCATTGACGAGAGTAGTGCTCCTGAAAATTTGCAAGTGGAACTTATTGAATGTCAGGAGGATGTGGCCTTGAAAGGAATATTTAAGGACACCTGCTTACAAGATTTTTATATGATTTACTTTCCATTCAAGAAGTACCCTAACCTATTTACTTTCAATATAAGGAGGATGGCATTGTTTGGCAGCACGTATCTATGTGGGCAACTCTTCTCACGCATGAAGCGAGTGGAGAAGGATAACTGATCTCCACCTTGAAACAGCTGAAAAAATATTCTGAGGTACAGTACACTGGAACACAGAACTTTAATAGACTGGTTTAGAACATAAAGGGCCAAGTTTTCCATTAAAATGGCATGTGAATACAAGTTGGATGTATTTTCTAATTTTCTTTAGTAAATATAATATTTGGTTACCGTTATAATATTCTTGTTTGTGTTTTTGTGATGAATGAGTTTCTTCATTGAATGTGGCTTCTACGTTCTTGTGAAAATATTATGCATTGTCAAGTAGGGCCCGCAACGCTCGTAAGTCCTCTGTGGTTGGCGCATCTTATGTTCCAAATTGTACATGCCTGGTGTAGATAATGGTGACATAAATATCACTTCTTAAATGCACACAGCATTTTCAACTAATTATACCATTCATGGTAGTAATGGAAGCTGACTTGAATGCTAGGCAAAGGAATGCAGCTGCCAAGAACATTTCATCTCTTAGAATGACTGAGGCTTAACATTATCTGCCTTCCCCCCAAAAAAATTGTGCCATAACTTACTCACAAAGGGACTTCTTCAAGAAGTCACAAGAGGAAAGAAACAACTAATAACAATATTGTCATTTAGACTTCCACGGCCCGTGTTACTATTCATAATGTTGAATTTTGGGCTTATGCCGTGTTTATTATATTGAAATTCGACGCGTTTCGAAAGAAACCATGCCTTTCTTCGTCAGGCCCAAAATTCAACATTATGAATAACTAATAACAACTTAATAAGATAATAAGAGTGCAGGCACGCCTAGAAAGCCACTCAGACAGTTTGTACCGAGTGTCTGCGCAACAGGTCGATATATTCTACCGAGTAGTAAACACGTTGCCATGGCTACAAAAGGAACACTAGGCTATGTGGATGGAAGCCCCTTCCTCCCACTCTCTGCCTCACCTTACACTTGCAAACAAGTGAGCTCGCCGCATTATCTGTAAATTTTATAAAATAAAAGCAGAATCTGTAGAAAATACATTTCTTTGGAAAACAAGACTGGCTCGAGTAACTTACCACTGAGCAACTGGCATCATACAAGGGTCTTGACCAAAGCACTATTATGCCTGTAGACAGAGGTAGCTGCAATGCCAGAAGTCCATGGTGGGAGTATGTACTTAAGATTGGAATCATTATTAGTTAATTATACGTAGTTGACCTTTATGGTAGATTTACCATTACAATTGTGAATGGAAGGGGGTGAAGTGCATTATCTAGGCTTTGCACACTAGTTAGGCCTATGACAAAGAGCTCATGATCAGGGGTGTATTGGAGCTACAACAAGTTTCAGCACTGTTATAGGCCATACAGCGAGTCCAAAAAGTATGCGTCTACGTGTTGTTTTGTTTATACAATATAGACAGTCATCATCATCATCATCAATAAAGGCAATGCCTTGTCTCTGCAACCATTACTCTGTCTTCAGCACCTCGTTTCATCTCACAGTAGGAATCATATTGAAGAGTTAGTGTGATGTCTTGCAGGAAACATTTTCTTGATCGACCTCGGCCTTTCTTCCCTGTGATATTTCCTTCTAGGAGATTAGTTAGGAAAGTGTTATGTCGCAAGATGTGGCCTGTGAATTTAGCTTTTCTTTTATGGATAGTTGGTCTCAGTTCTCTTTTCCCTTGAATTTATTGCAGGATGCTGATGTTAGTCCTCTTTTCAATCCCTTTAACCCGTAATATTCTTCACCGGACCCACAACTCAAACGCTTCAAGTCGCTTACAATCCTGACCTCTAATCGACCAAGATTCACATCCATACAGAAGCACACTCCACACAAAGGACATGACAAATTTCTTTTTAATTGCAATATCCAAATTTGCATTAATCAAAATATTTTTCTTATTATTGAAAGCCTGCTTTGTGAGCGCTATCCGCCTTCTAATCTCTTTACTACACCTGTTGTCATTGGTGATTCGACTGCCCAAGTGAAACTGGTGACTTGTTCTACTAACTTCTCTGTAAGCTTAATGTTTGTGTGAATGCTCTCAGGATGTTTACTCACAACTAACACCTTGGTCTTCTTAGCATTAATGTTCAAACATAACTTTGACAACGCTGATGACAATACTTTTAACATTCTGGACATCTTCTCGGAGTCCGCTACAATTGCTATGTCATCTGCAAATCTAATACATTGAATATGATGCACGCTTATGTTTACTCCTTTAGTATTTGAATTAAACTTCTTCATGGCTTCCTCAATGAATATGTTAAAGAGGTACGGTGAGAGAGAGCAGCCCTGTCTCACACCCTTTCTGATTTTTGCTGTCTGAATGCATCCTCCAATATCGACCATCGTGATCTGTCTCCCATAGAGTTGCAGTATCATCCTCCGGTCTTTCCAGTCCAACCCTCCATGTGAGATCTGTGCTGGACAAAACGGAGGCAGACAGGTTTTTCTCCGGGTACTCCGTTTTTCCCTGTCAAAATTTCATTCCAGCAACACTCTCCACTATCATTTCATTTCATCTGTCATTCATTTAATCATTGCCCCAGAGGAGTGTGTCAGGCCTCGGCAGCCGGCACAGTTCATATCCTCGCCGCTAGATGGGGGGCTTCATTCATTCCATTCCTGACACGGTCGGAGACTGGAAGCAGGCTGTGGATTTTCATTCATGTCCCAACTAACGTTATCGAAAGCCTTTTCGATGTCTACAAACGCCACGTATGTGCTTCTATTCATCTCCAACCTCCTTTCCAAAATTGTTCTAAGAGCCAAGATTGCTTCTCTTGTTCCTGTTCCTATTCGAAATCCAAACTAATCTTGATCAATCTGTGAGTTCAACTTATTATTTATCCTGTTCTTTATTATTGATAGTAGTATTTTAGATGTATGAGAGAGCAGAGTTATGGTTCTGTAATCAGAGCATTCTATACTATTCCCTTTCTTTGGTATCATATAGACAGTGAAAAGCCGAAAATAAACAAAAATACAAATGTAGTTGGATGGCGCATGGGTCAGTACATCATTATTATACAAAACCAAAACCGAAAATATATTCTAAGCGATAACAAGGATAGCAAAAAGTAAAAGCTCCGTTATTACCTAGTTCATAAAGTATTCGTCTACGCTCAGAATGACTGTTTAAAACGCGAGATTGGGGGTGAAACGACACTCGTGATCACGCATGCGCTGGAGTTAGCCTTCCGCAACTCACTCAAAACATGTTTTATAATGGGTCGAAAAAGTAAAGAGAGAAGCGTAACGAAGAGGAAACTCATCCTGGGCTTTGCATAATCAGTGCAAATTGTCCTATGCGATTGCAAAGCTAGTGGGCAGATTTCGATCAAAGGTTCAGTCAGTGGTGGATCGCTTCTGCAAAACTAAACATTCCAAAACAAGCCGTGGAGTGGTCGTCCTCAGGCACTGACCGATTAAGACGAAAGATTCATTAGGCGAGAAATCAAGAAAAATCCAAGACTTAGTGCACCGAACTTGGCTGGTTAGCTGGAGACGAGAGGCACATAACACAGTAAGGAATACCTGCAAACAAAATGGGTACAATAGCCGGGTAGCTCGTAAGAAATGTTGGGAGAATGCAACGAATCACAAAAATGGCTTGCTTTCGCCAAAGACTATAATATTAAAGGACGAGGACTTCTGGAATAAAGTCATATTTTCGGACGAAAGTAAATACAACATATTTGGATCAGATGGCAGGCGAATGTTTTAGTGAAAGAAAAATACAGAGATGCAGCCGCAAAACCTTGTGCCCACAGTGAAACTCGGTGGAGGTTCCATCATGGTGTGGGGGTGCATGAGTGCAGCAGGTGTAGGACAATTACAAGTCATAGAAGGAACAATGGATCACAAGATGTATATAAATATTTCAAAGGAAAATTTGAACACTAGTGCGGAAAAATTAGGTCTGAAGGCACGTACATCTTCCAAGAGGACAACGATCCGAAGCACACAGCTCGAAAATTCTAAGCTGTGGCTATTATATAACATCCCAAAACAACTCAATACACCCTCTCAGAGCCCCGATATGAATCCAATAGAACACCTGCGGAAAGTGCTAGAAGATAACATCAGGAAACTGCCAACTTCTAACAAGAACGACTTGAAACAAGCTGTGCAAGACAAATGGAACAAAATTCCATCCTCCACTACGGGTAACTAGGCCCGTTCCAAGCTGCAAAGGGAATACTTTATGATTCCGTGAAAAGTGCATATTTGCTATCGCTTAGAATATATTTTCGATTTTGGTTTTGTAGAATAATAATGTACTGACCCATGCGCCATCCAACTACATTTGTTTCTTGTTTATTTTCGGCTTTTCACTGTATATAGACCGGTTTCAACCTTGCCCCATTATTGGGAAGCCAGGCTCTGTCTGTCACAAGCCAGAACAAAGTAGGGAGTGATAGAGGAGTAACACCTCTTTAAAAAACCTAGGTCCAGCTGACCTGGCTGGTAGTACCTTGTAAGGGTCCCTTGCCAGGGTTACGGTGAAGTCCCCAAAGGTATCTGCAGTGGAAGAGGTGGACTCTGGAACAGTGTAGATGGCAGACGAGGCAACCTAGTGCTCAGGTTAATAAGGGCAAAATGAATACGGTTGCCATATATCAATTTATCGGGCACGACGGTCCCACATGTTAGTGGCGGCTGATATACCAATACTCAGAAGTGGAGTTTAACTCGACTGAAAACTCAGTGAATTATCTAAGTTAATCAACATGAGTAATGCACCTATACAAACATATTACCCCAGTGGGTCAAATCCCACGGTTGAAAAAACGCTTGTGGTCTATTCGGATTCCGGGGAGACCAGAGTAGTGTGCCATGAGGTAAATCGGAGTGCCTCAAAACCCCGTAAAGACAAAATCAGACCAAATTCAAGACTGTGATTAATGACTTTTAATGTCAACTCCCTCTTGAAAATAGGAAAACTTAAGAATATTCTTGACAAATCTCGAGAACGGAGAATTCGAATCATCGCTTTTCAAGAATCAAGGTATACTGATGAGCAACCTTTTGACTCGGAAGGGTACAGAATATATAAGGGAAAGCCTGGTGTAAGAGCTATGCCAAATTGTCCTCAATTCGGTACTGGAATTATAGTAGACAAGACAGTACTTGATTCTATTGTGGACTTTAAATCCTTCTCAGGTCGACTTTCCACCATGACAGTTAAATCAGCTAATAAGATCTACACGCTAGTCAATGGACATGCACCAACCAATATTACCAATAGACAGGACGTTGATAAAGTAGACGAATTCTGGAAGTTGTTAGACGATGTTCTTCAGAGAATCCCAATAAACCATGTTAAGATCTTAATGGGTGATTTCAATGCCCAGATTGGCAAAGAAAAACAGTATAAATACTGGGTTGGTAAATGGTCAGGTCATAAGCAAACTAACAGGAATGGCATGAGACTAATAGAGATATGCAGGAACCATCATCTATTTTTTAAATCAACATTTTTCAAGAAAAATCATCAAAAACTAAGACTTGGATTTCACCAAATCCACTATTGGGTGAATTTCAGTTGGACCATGTACTGATCTCTCGTTCTAACACGGCAGAAATCATGAAACTTAAAGTCCTCAAAGGATTAGATCTGGACTCTGACCATTACCCCACAAAATTCTCTTTGGACATTATCCCAGAAAGGAGGAAATTCGCTCCAAAATTACCACCCCGTCGATATGATGTCCATCTTATACAAAATAGTATGGAATTCACGCAAGAGACACAAAAGTTAACCCCACAGAATTGGCAGCAACTTCAAGCTGAACTTCTAAAAACGGCTGAAAAAATTGCACCTCTAACCAGGGTACGGAAACATGCATGGTGGACTGATGAGTGTGTCCACCTCATAAACCTAAGACAACAAGCATGGCAGAACTGGATGTGCAACAAGAATGAACGGACGCTACAATATCTTCAAGACGTTAGAAAAACAGTAACAAAATCGCTAAGAGTGATTCGTAAAAAACATGAAAACACTAAATTAAAAGATATAGAAGAGGACTTCAAGAAACATCATTCCAGAAATTACTATAGAACATTCAAGCAGAAATTAACTAAATATTCACCACCTTCTCTCCAGTTTCAAAACGACCGTGGGAACATCGCCCACTCCAATTCTGAATATTGTGCACTTCTTGCAGATTATTTTGGTAAACTACTCAATTGTGAGAAACCTCAGAAAACATTTCAATTTTGTCATACTCTACGGAATCCTGACTCGGAACCACCGGACCTACAGGAAATTCGTGAAATAATCCAATCCATGGAAAACAACAAAGCGTCGGGAGAGGACCAGATCGTTGCAGAACTATGGAAAAATGTAGGTGAAAACCTCATCATCAAACTCAAAGAAATTATTGATGAAATCTGGCAAACGGAAAAAATTCCTCCAGATTGGAAGATTCGTCATTTCGCTCATATTGGCCCGTATTGACGCAAATTGAATTCAGTGAAGTTTATTATATTCCGCCCTATTCAATACAATTCAAGACTTAGTTCATGGAAAACTATGATGATACATGTTTCGGGAACGTATGGTCCCTTCTTCAGTCCTTATAGTGACCTAATTTAACATTTGAACATCATAAGACATCGATAAAAACTGGATAGATTAACCATTAAAATTCTAAAATTAATAATATTATCACAGAATTCGCTAAGTTATATGCCTATGTGTAAAAAACTTATTGTACTAAAAACATGTAGGTTATTATACTAAAACAACATTGATGTATATGGTCTTGTGTAGCCTAGTATGTACATATTGCACTGTGAATTAAAAAAGAGGACACACTAAAACATGATTAAAATGACACAATATTATGTTATAGACTTTTGGTTTGGGACTGCTATATGTCCGTTCATTTGCAAACTGTAAATAGTTCAAAACTGTAAGTTCCTCTCAGGAATGGCATTCTTCCAACATACGCTGGCCCCATTTTATCATTGGTGAGTGGCGTGAATGCTGATCAATTCACGTGCGACACGTTGCCGATAGTAAGCGTACTATGACGAATTTTGTTCTGAAAGATTGAAGAAGAAAGAAAAAACTATATTAGGTCGATATTCTTCGAAGAAATGTAGGTAAAAGGAAAGAAAGAAACTACATTGGCTGACTTACTCGTAAAATGCTCGATATTTATAAATTTCATTATTTTTTATGCGCAGTTTTTCTTCTCCACTCCATCTACGTCTCAATCCTTTGAACCAGCGGATTTGGATGCCGCAGTTTTTTCAACATTTCACGAGTAAGTCAGCCAATGTAGTTTCTTTCTTTCCTTTTACCTACATTTCTTCGAAGAATATCGACCTAATGTAGTTTTTTCTTTCTTCTTCAATCTTTCAGAACAAAATTCGTCATAGTACGCTTACTATCGGCAACGTGTCGCACGTGAATTGATCAGCATTCACGCCACTCACCAATGATAAAATGGGGCCAGCGTATGTTGGAAGAATGCCATTCCAGAGAGGAACTTACAGTTTTGAACTATTTACAGTTTGCAAATGAACGGACATATAGCAGTCCCAAACCAAAAGTCTATAACATAATATTGTGTCATTTTAATCATGTTTTAGTGTGTCCTCTTTTTTAATTAACAGTGCAATATGTACATACTAGGCTACACAAGGCCATATATACATCAATGTTGTTTTAGTATAATAACCTACATGTTTTTAGTACAATAAGTTTTTTACACATAGGCATATAACTTAGCGAATTCTGTGATAATATTATTAATTTTAGAATTTTAATGGTTAATCTATCCAGTTTTTATCGATGTCTTACGATGTTCAAATGTTAAATTAGGTCACTATAAGGACTGAAGAAGGGACCATACGTTCCCGAAACATGTATCATCATAGTTTTCCATGAACTAAGTCTTGAATTGTATTGAATAGGGCGGAATATAATAAACTTCACTGAATTCAGATTGGAAGATGGCGATCATCTATCCAGTATACAAGAAAGGTAGCAAAACGATCCCAAGCAATTACCGAGGCATCTCATTACTCTCGGTAACTTACAAAATTTTGTCCAAAGCCCTTTTTAACCGTGAATACCAAGGTGGGTTCCGGAAAGGCCGATCGTGTACAGAGCAAATTATCAATTTGAAAAACTCAATGTCTTACTTCCGTAAAATGTCAAACAAAAATTATGTCATTACTTTTGTTGACTTTGCAAAGGCTTATGACAGCATTGACCGTGAATCTCTTGTTGCTGTACTCTCAGAATTTGGATTAGATCGCAAGACAACATCAATCATCAAAGATACCCCCTTGAATACAAGTTAAAAGGTTAAATTTATGGGAGGACTGAGCGCAGAATTTTCAATTGATACAGGAGTGCGTCAAGGAGATGGATTATCTCAATTGTTGTTTAATTGTGCGCTCGAAAAAGTCGTCCGAGAATGGAGACGAGCTGGTGCACCATCCCATAGACTAGGACCTAAACTCAAAGGGATAACACTAGACTGTTTGGCATTTGCGGATGACATGGCGTTAATTCCTCCAAGCATTTCTGATGCCCAGAAACAACTTGAATTACTCCAAGAACAAGCAGCAAAAATTGGCTTACGGATTCCTTTTGACAAAACAAAATTTGACGGATATTAAAACTGCTCCGAATACACTCCGCATCGGTAATTGTCAGGTCTCACGAGTGAAAGACTTAAGTATTTAGGTCAGTGGTTCTTAACCGGTGGTCCGCGAGTGCCTCGGGAGTGATCCGCGGGAGAGAAGGGTCCACCAGCACCTATAAAATAGTGGCCAATAAATGGGGATTTATAAAACGATGTGCGTTGAACGAGAATCGTCCGAATGTATTCGCGGCGATGACTCTCAGGGTTTGTATTGAAATATCGTTAAAATAAGTGTTATTGAGGAAGGGTTACAACTGATAAGGAGTATTGGGGAGGGGTGGTCCGTACACGATTCAATTTCACGCTGAGTGGTCCGCAGACTTCTACGGGTTCAGAACCACTGATTTAGGTGAATGGATCAATGAAACTGGCAATGAAAGAAAAGCTATAGAAGCAAGACTACAAAAAATGGAAACTGCTTTCCATTTGACAAAACCAGTTTATAACAAAAAAATGCCTCTCTTGGAATTGTAAAATTCAACATTATAAAACAGTAGTCTTGCCTGCAGCCCTTTATGCAGCCGAGACACTTAATCTACAACATAAAACACTGAGAAATCAATTGGAGATTAAGGAACGCAAAATCATGCAAAAAATTTTGGGACCAAGAATTAAAGATGGAATTCACCTTCCGAAACCTATTGCTGATATCTATTTAATAATTACTAAAATCACAGACACAATCCGTATGAGAAGGATCCAATTCATGGGACATTTGGACAGAATGGACCCAACTAGGTTAACAAATAAAATCTATACGTTTTTGCAGAAAAAGGCAACAAGGTTCAATTGGTACAAACAGGCGGAAAAGGACTTGGCTGAATTAGGTTTTCCCAATCTCAAGGATCGGGGAGAAATTAGGAAAATTACTCATACATGGGGTTTTGAAACAGAAGAGAGAAGACCTACCCGACACGTCTGGTCGCAGCAACGAAGACTCGCTCAATCGTTGCGCATGAAGAGTTATTGGGCAAACATCAAGGCCAAGAAGTGTTGATTCCGCGTGGTCCTAGGAGACCCATTCCCGCAGAAGAAGAAGACCGGTTTCATTCGCAAAACAGCATGTAGACGCATACTTTTTGGACTCGCTGTATATAAAAATTTGACAATTTAATGGGTCATTCTTATTATGCCACCATGTACTCATTATAACTCATTTTGCCTGTTTGATTTATAAAACAAGTACTGGTATATTAATAATCCCAACTCAACTACCAGCAAGTTTGGTACTGCTAATTGTATGACTACACGTCTACTCATGATGCCAACGTGGTTGGTAGGAAACTTAAAGACACTAACAAAAATATGTACGCTGTTCCTTTAAAACATATTATGTAACTCATTTCTCATTTCGTTGTTAGGTTAAAAGATGTGTGAAGGAGGTAACTAACAGCAATTTATTCAAAGCTGGGAAATTAGTTACTGGACACAAGATTATCATAATAGTTTTAAGGGGCTCAACAGCCAGGTTATAGGCCTCACCAAGCAATAAGTTCTATCAAATAAACAATGTACAGAATAGTATAAAATAATAGGTAAGACACTAGAGGAATGAACTTGACTTTTATTCAGTTAAGATGACCATTGTAGAACAAAATTTGCCTTGTCTCTGGAACATATTAATATCAAGAGTTTCTAAAACAGAGCGGGTGTTTAAGGTTCCCAGTTTTTTTTTTATGATACCCTTTTCGATTTTACTCGGGCTCTAATAACCATTAAACGATGGCCATTGCTTACAAATCTAAATAAGGAAACAATATATCAGATATCGCAGTAGATAAAACTCGTAAATTCGTAAACCCCAGACAAAAGTATTTATACATAAGAAATAAATTTTGAAATATTCCCCTTATACCATGGAGAAATGCGACTTTCAACCAAAATGGATACATGACAAGGGAGCAACCAATTTGGAAATTAATACATCCAGTCACGCTATGGGAAGAGAAGAAAAAAATGTGTGATCGTTTATTAGTAACGCTACCATGAACAGTATACTTACTTGAACTTTCAAAGGAGCAAAACTTCTAAATAAATTAAATATTTCTCTCTAAAGCACATTTTGCCAACGAGATAACCAATAAGCTCTATGTATGCGGAGTAACCTAAATATTTATCCTTCAACTTACATCACTACGCAATCTCTATGCATTCAATCGATGTAAAGTTCGTTCTCGAAACTCATTGTTAGCAATCGATATGTGCTTTGCAACGCATTTTTAATAATAATAAATTTTATTTCAGCCAATGGCCATAATAGTAGGAATACCATACAAGTTCATTCGGTACAAAATTTTGTAATAGACATCTGACGTTCACCGCATGTTAATACATGATATCTCTCACACTGCCTCTTACATAAAATACACACGCAGTTTAAGTTTGGCTGGTGATACTTCTTTTCAGTGCAAACTTTATGGTGAAAACCGTGCACTGCCATTCGTGTCATCATATGACGGAGTTCATAATTCGAGTTCATCCACTCACAAGTCGTCATGGCATCTGTACAGTAGAAGTCAATCCAAATATGTCTCCTCTTGTCACGAAGTTCACTCAGTAAAGCATCATATGCTCCAGTGGCAGGCAGCATCCATTGATTTCTTAAATCTTCTATATAAAATTGCTCTTTGGCTAATACATATACAAGGCGAGAGGATGTGTATTTTGAAAGATTGAGTAACTTTTTTAAGTATACTGCCTTCACTCTTTCCATTTTCTTCAGATCATTCTTTGTCAGGTGTTGCAACGCATTTTTGCCTTAACGATTAATCGCGCATATATTTGAATCGCAGGAAATGACCCAAGGCTAGTAAACTACTTATAAACTGTAGTTTATAAGCCTTGGAAATGACCTACCTTAGCTAATGGAAGCAAATCAAGATAATATACTTAAGCCTACGTTATGAATGAAGTATTTATTGCAGCCAATGGCCATGAAATCGCACTAATTACAACGTTCATCACAGAGGTTATAGTATGGTTGCGTGGATGGTAGCATCAATTTCAGTCGAATCTCCTCTACATAGAGCTGCTTGCCACGGTGGGTGAGTGGTTATAGTGTCGGACTACCAACCCCAAGATTGCAGGTACCACTGGCCATGGTAAGTGATTTTTGAAGGCGACAAAAATCACGATACTCATCTCATACGTTGTTGGCATGTTAAAGAACCCATTTGAATTCAGTAGGCCGTGTTCAATGGCAAAATTAATCTCGGGATTTTCCGCCAACACAAAGTTCTCCATTCTCTACTTGAAAGCGCTGTAGTGTCAAGGAGTTTAGATATCTAACCTCCTTGACTTTCATATCATTCAAAGGAATGACGAAATTCGATATGCAAGGTACCCTCTGGGTGTCAATTAACAAAGCTTGCACCAGGCACCCGAGGCCATGCGATATTATTATTATTACATAGAGCTAGGGTATACGAGTTCATAGGTTAGTCTAGATAGTGCGTTTTTGGATAGACACAAAGCCTTCTTGAGATAAATGGCCTTTACTCTTTCCAGCGCGGCTTCGGTGGCATAGTTGGTAGCATGCTGAGCTTTTATGCCAAGGTCGCGGGTTCAAACCCGGCCGAAGTCGTCGGATTTTTTAAGAGCGTTAAACATCCCACAGTATGCCTTCCTTTGGAGGGGAAGTAAAGACGGCGGTCCCATGTCATAGATTTATGGCATGTAAAGGTACCTTCCACTGATTACACTTGTGTGAAGCTAAATTATAGGTTTGAAAGAATAATAGATTTCCACCTTCAATACTGTTTATTTCTAATTACTTACAGGGACATGTTTCGGGGGCTAATACTCCCCCTTCCTCAGCCTGTCCAACAAAACTTCACAAAGGAAAAACTTTCCTTGTTTAAGCTCATACAAAACACATGAAGAAGGCGGAAAATCTATTATTCTTTCAAAGTTATAGTTACGTCAATACGGACCTGAATAATCGACATTATGAAATTATAGGTTAGATTTGACTAACGCTCTTAGGTTCCAACGTTCGTTGCTAGGAGCCAACTGTGGTGGCATCTAGTAACCAAATTCAGAACTAGGTGGTGTTTGGTAGCAAAAGTAGGAACTGAATGTCTGCCGCAGTCCTTACTCGAATTAAAAACAGATAATACAGACTAATACAGCCATCACAATTAACAACGGTTATCAGACAGATTCTACACACACTCAAAGTACACGGGGCTACATGACCGCATTGTCGCAGCCCCTAAACTGAGGAACCAACCAACTTTCTCCAGCACCTTTAGATAGGTTTTGGAGTTCCAAATAAGGTCTAGTGCGTATGTCATGATTGGGGAGATTTTTTTATGAAACTGTGGTCTCTAAGGAAAGTTGGCATAAGTTTGGAATATCATTCAGGGCTATTATTGCTGCAGTAACTTTTTCTTTTATGTGCTTCCAAAAGCTCCTTCCATTAATCTGCATAGTCAACCCTAGGTATTTGTAATGGTTTACTTTTGAGAGATTGCCATTGTAGGTGATGTTCACTGATGCTCGAAGTCTTCCTTCATTTCTGAACGTTACAAATACTGTTTCCTTCGGATTTAGGCCATTTTTGTCTGCCCTCACTACAAGTTTGTTAAACGCCTCTTTTAGTCTCCGGATTGATCTTGATGTCATCTGATGAAGATGTTGAAAATGTCTACGAAGAAATAGATGAAATTCTGAGGTATATCAAGGGTGATGAAAATGTTATAGTGATGGGAGATAGGAATGCTGTGGTAGGAAAAGGAAGAGAAGGGAAGATAGTAGGAGATTTCGGATTGGGTGAAAGGAATGATCGAGGAAGCAGGCTGATGGAATTCTGCACCGAGCATGAGTTGGTCAAATCTAACACCTTCTTCAATAACCACAATAGAAGAATATACGCATGGATGAGACCAGGAGATACAGGGCGTTACCAAACCGACTTCATTATGGTCAAGCAGAGGTTTTGGATTCTACAACATATCTCAGTGCTGACATAAACTATGACCACCATCTGGTTGTTATGAAATGCAGATTAAAGTTGAAGAAACTGAAGAAAAGTCAAAAGCCAAAAAGGTGGGCAATAGACAGACTGAAAGCGAAGGATGTAAGATTCGAGATGAGTATAAAGGAAGGACTAATGAAAAACCCTAAACAAACTTCAATTGCAGACCAATGGGCACTTTTGAAGAATGAAATAACAAAATCCGCAGAAGAAAACATTGGTAGGAAAGAGAGAATAGCTAGAAAACCGTGGATCACTCAGGATATACTAGAATTGATAGATGAAAGGCGGAAACACAATAATGTAAGAGATGAAAAGGGGAAAGCAGAATACAGACGTCTGAGAAATGAGGTGAACAAGAGGTGCAAGGAAGCGAAAGAAGAATGGTTGAAAGAGAAATGTGCAGGTACAAAAAATTGTCTGAAATTAGGAAAAGTAGACACAGCTTATTGAAGGATTATGAATACTTTTGAGGAAAAGAAGACTAAGTGCTGCAATATTAAGGACACAAATGGAAAGCCTCTAACACAGTGATCTTCAACCAGCGGGCCGCTTGCGGCCCACCTCGTATATTTCAGCGGCCCGCAAAACGATGTGAAGTTCAAAACAAAGGAAAATACAGTGAAACACTCACTGTTCTACGATCTGATTTCAGTAACGGGTTTGAAGATTTCGAGTTAAATAAAAGAAATGATGAAGCTATTTTGTGCTCCATTTCATGTGAATGTGGAAGACTATCCTGGAAACATACAAATGGAACTTACTGAGTTTCAGTGTAGTAGTGATTTACAGGAGAAATTTAAAAATTTTGGGACTTTTGGAGTTTCACCCAATTGTATGTTGAAAAAGATCAATTTCCAGCAATCAGATCTCATGCTCTGTCAAAAACATCCCTTTTCGGTAGCACTTACATCTGTGAGCAGTTATTTTTCCAAAATGAAGAATGTGAAGTCAAAATTGAGGAATTGTGTTTCTGACACTCATTGAGGGAACTCTCTTCGAATTACTTCATCCAACATAAAAGCCAATGCCAACAGATAAGTGAAAGAAAAACAGTGTCAGATTTCTCATTGAACTAAAAACAATTACCATTTTGATATCTTTAATTTAGTTTTATGTTTTGTTAAATATTTTAATATTGATGTCACTGTAATTTTAAAACTAAATAAAAACTTATTAAAAAAATGATGTTTTCTTCTTCCAAGTTGAAAGACAATATATATATTAAGATTAATGCGGCCTGCAAGCCCTTCCATAACAAAACGTTGGCCCTTCATTAACATAAGGTTGAATACCACTACTCCAACAGATAGGGAAGAAAAGGTTGAGAGATGGAAAGCTTACATAGAGTGTTTGTATAAGGGAAAGGAGATTTAGAATCATGTAATGGAAAGGGAGGAGGAAATTGATGAGGATGCAAAAAGAGATTTAATATTGAGATCAGAATTTGACAGAGCATTGGAAGACTTAAGCAGGAACAAAGCACCCGGCATATATGATATACCGATTGAGTTGCTACGCTGCATAGGAGTAGAAGGTCTGATAAGGTTATTTCACTTGGTGTGTAGGATTTATGAGACAGGTGAGGTACCCCCTGATTTCAAGAAGAATGTTATCATTCCTATACCGAAGAAAGTGGGAGCTGACAGATGTAAAGATTTTCATATAATCAGCTTGATTACTCATGCTTCAACGATCCTGTCTAGAATAATTTACAAGAGGATGGAAAGCCAGATAGAAACGGAGTTGGGTTTGGTTTCAGGAGAAATGTAGGAACAAGGGAAGCTGTACTAAGTCTTAGGCTGATTTTGGAAGGTAGAATAAGGAAAGATAAGAGAACGTTCATGGCATTTGTAGACTTAGAAAAGGCTTTTGATAACGTTGATTGGACTAAATTGTTTGACATTTTGAAATCGATTGGAATAAAGTACAGGGATAGGAGGGTGATCTACAATCTATACAGAAACCAGACAGCAGTCATTCGGGCTGAAGGACATGAGAGAGAAGATGGTATTCTTTCAAAGTTATTCAGAAAGGTGTAAGGCAAGGCTGCAACTTATCACCCATACTTTCAATCTTTACATTGAACAAGCAATGAAGGAAATTGGAGAAAAATTTAAAGTGGGAGTGAAGATTCAAGGAGAAATAATTTCAACTCTGAGATTTGCTGATGACATTGTCATCTTGGCCGACACGCCGGAGGATTTGAATGAGTTTTTGAATGGTGTGGACTCCGTCTTGAGGAAAGAATTCATGATGAAAATTAATAAATGTAAAACAAAAATATTGGAATGCAGCCAAAATAAATCAGAAACCTCTAGGGACATCAAATTGGCAGGTGAAAAACTAAAGGAAGTAGGAGACTTCTGTTACTTAGGAAGCAAAATAACCAGTGATGGACGAAGCAAACAGGATATAAAAAGTAGGTTATCTCAGGCAAGGAAAGCATTTCTACAGAAAAGGAATCTGTTGACATAGAGTATAGATTTATGTATTAGGAAGTCATTTTTGAAGGCCTTTGTCTGGAGCATGGCACTATATGGAAGTGAAACTTGGACTATTGGTGCAGCAGAAAAGAGGAGAATTGAAGCGTTTGAAATGTGGTGTTACAGGAGAATGATAAAGATCAGATGGGTAGATCGGGTTACAAACGAAGAGGTATTAAGACTAGTGGGAGAGGAGAGATGTTTCTGGCGACTGTTAATGAAGAGAAGAGATTGGTTGGTAGGACACATACTAATGCTCGTTGCTCACGGTAAAATGTTTCTTAAAATTTATTGTACCGGTACAACTAATTTTATTAAAAATTTGACGAAAGCAAGCTGTGTTGTTCACGGTAAAATTATTTTATAAAATCCGTGGATGTATCAGGATCGCCATCTACCGATAAACTTCTGTACGAAGAATCAGCAGTTCAACACACATTGGTTTGAGAGTATGGCTCCAACAAACAAAGCAAAAATTGAAAAAATATGCTGCTTTAGCTACAATTATATGTTGTACAGTGGTAAAAATGAAGAAAATAAATGCTAGGAAAAGCTGGACTCGGAAATGGATAAAAAGAAGAGACGAAGGTAGAGGAATGCTGTCCTCGGTCGAAAATGAGTTGAGGTTAGAAGATCAGAATTCATAAAGGAATTTTCTAAGAATGGAGGAAAGCAGTTTTAAAAAACTCCTAGATCTTGTTGGTCCCAAAATTATTCGACAGGATACTAACATGAGGCAAGCCATTTCTCCTGAAATGAGACTGCAAGTGACACTCGCTCCGATTTTTGGCCACAGGAGAAACTGACACCAACTTGATGTATTCAACTAGAATACCATTTGGAACTCTGGCACGTATTATTCCAGAAATTTGTAGGGAAATATACTCTTCACTGAAAGAAAAGTACATGAAGGTAATTATTTGAATTTATTTACAGAACATAATTACTAATACATAATAACTTCTTATACATTGTACTAAATTCCCTACTCTGTATTTAGTAGGCCATTTTCGAAGTGTTTGTTTACAAGCGAGCGTCACAATCTTCTCACCAAGTGGCGCGAGCATCATCGTCATGTCAGCTTCCCTGATTGGTTCGTTTCGCAAAATTAATTTTACGGAATAGAACATGTCCTATTTTTTGGAAAGTTTTGTCCAAGGTTTTATAAAACTTGAATTTGACCGTGAGCAACAGAAATTTTATAAAATTAAATTACTGTACAATAAATTTTAAGGAAAATTTTACCGTGAGCAACGGGCATTTTAAGACACCCAGGAATAGCAAGCTTAGTTATGGAAGGAAAGGTCAAAGACAAGAACTGTAGGGGTAGACCAAGGTTAGAATATATTAAACAGATTGCCTAGGATGTAGGGTGTGGTAGCTATGTAGAGATGAAACGATTAGCTCAGGACAGGGAGGCATGGAGTGCTGCATCAAACCAGTCAAAAGACTGAAGACTAAAACAATAACATACTAGTATATTGATACTACTCCTGTTACTATTTCTTCCACTACCTCTCTAGTCGCAATATTAAATATAATATAAAACGCTAAGTTCATCCGACAAAAACTGAATCCTGAACCAGAAGGAGTTAGAAGTTGCGTTTTGTGCCAAAATTTTCCAAATCGTCCCAATAGTACAGGAAAAATCTTGCATTTCTTGAAAAGTCAACGGAAATATATTTGTTTAAAAAGTGTGTTTAAACAAATAAAAAAGATGATAGCCCCTGGCAGAACTGTGTCGCATCCAGCCCGCATAGCACTAGAGAAGGGTAGTCTGTACACATGGGGCACACACAATCCATTGTGCATTGAAAAGAATATTCTAAGAGAATTACCCACAACAGTGACGAATTGCACTCTGATTTCATAAATGTCAACAATTTGTTTAAAAAGTACTAAAATTAAACCAATAAACATTAGAAGCCCACATAACAGTGAAGCCGGGCAGGTGGTTAATGAACATGCAAGATTTCTCGCACAGGTACCCTAGTTAAATATAATTGGGCTTAGGGATCTCCTTATAGCATCCCCGCTGTTTTACTGGCTTGGATCATTGTTGTACATACAGTGATTAGTGTGATTAGTGTTGGGATCATTTTCCTCTCCCTAGTAATGCTTATAGTTTATTGACCAGTACTGTATGGTGCAATCCAGTGGAACGAAGGCTTTTGCATAATCAATAAATACGACGTGCAGTTTTCTTTCTGAGAGTCTGGGTATCTTTGATATTTTCCATCAGGCAACTTAAAGCGTGTGTAGTTGATCTTCCTCTCGGAAAACCAAATTGTTCATCTGGCATCAGTGGATCCGCTATACGAGTTAACCTTTTCATCAGTAAGTTTGACAGTAGTGTTAGACCTGTGTTTTCGAGTGTTATACCTTGATACGAATGAGGATCTTTCAGATCTCCTTTGCCCTTGTATAGGATTCAGATGATGAAATATCTCCAACTCTGGGATATTGTCTGCTGTCTTCGATGAGTTCATGTTGTTTGTAGCACCAGGCTCTAGCAACTCCCATGGAGTAACAAAGGTTGTTCACCAGGATACTCTTCACTGTTCCATTGGAATATGCATTGGCACACTGTGTTGCTTCAGATCTCCAGATGACAGGAGGAATTGCAAGGATCTTAAGAGGCAAGTTCGGGACTAATGAGCATCTGGAACTCCAGAGTCCCGTTGTTGAAGAAGCCATGCACCCGTTTCGGAAGGATAGGCACCTCTTCTACCGTCACAAAGAGGTGGTCCTACAAAAAGTCAACTTATTGTGGCATTGGGGACAGTTTGATCAACTTGTGGCGTCATCTCAACTGCTTGGGATTAAGGGATCTTCGCATTCTGAAGCTGAGTTGTAGGCTCGACGGACTGGACTCGAGAACCATAAGTATGATTGATGTACTGTTCAAGGATTCTGATGTTAACATCTTAGTCTGCTTCCATGACCACAGTGGCTCTTGGAAGAGGAGGGAGGACTCCTTCAATTCTGAAGACCAGACTTTAGGACACTTCACCATCCCTACAATGAGACCACCTGTTCTGGGTAGTGTGGCAGGTGCAGTCAGATCTATTGGTGCCTTGCCAGGAACTCTCAAACCACTTCATTACTGGAAGCCATTTCCAGATCTCTTTGGCTCATGGCCTTGAAAGACAGTTCTGACTGCGCTTTGACAGGTTCAACAAAGATCAACACTCAGTTATTGAATAAAGAAGCCGAGAAGTTATGAGAGAAGTGAGCAGGATAAGATGACTCTTCCTGAATTTGTTGATTGAGAAATAAAGGAATGTGTTGATTGTTGCCTTATCACTTTGAATCCTGTGAATGGTACATGGTACATAGTATATCTTTCCTGCTTCAAATTTTTCCCTGTTTCATTGATTTCCCCCTTTTTATTTCTCTTAGCCTTCCATCGTTCATAGTGTTACTTCCTGTTGGGAAGGCTACCTAATAATGTGGATAGGCCGAGTTCTCCAAAAATCTATTGTTTATCTTAGCTAAGTGGAACTCTATGACCACTTTGCTACGGTATCTTCTGTTTCTCAGCGCATGAAAGTAAGTGAAACTGTGTCTGGTGTCATACGTATTTGCATACTGCTGTTCTGTGTTTAATTGCAAATGTGTTCTTTATAACATGTGTCCATTCTTCTACCCGTCTGTCCTACATAGTTTGCTTGACACCCAGTTTCCTCATGGTTTTTACACTGCCCTCCAAAAAAGGGTAACACTTGATATTTTTAAAATGACATCAGTTTAAGGGAGCAAAATTTGTATTTATTTTCAAAATATCATTCCAGAATAAGAAAAAGAATATGTCCATGCAAATTCCAAAGACAACAATGTTCAAAACATTTCAATTTAATAATATGCATTTTTTTAAGATAAAAGTTTTTGTAGGAAAAGGCAACAAGGTACAATTGGTACAAACAGGCGGAAAAGGACTTGGCTGAATTAGGTGTTGCCATGGGTAGCCCACTAAGCCTTGTGATTGCGAACTTCTACATGGAAAAGTTCGAGCAGTTGGCGATCGAGACTGCACCCCTCAAACTGAAAGTAGGCTACGTTATGTTGACGATACCTTCGTAGTCTGGAGCCACGGAGAGGAAGAGCTGAAACGTTTCCTGGACCACCTTAACAGCCTCAACAACAGCATAAAATTTACTATGGAGAAGGAGAAAGACAACTGCCTGGCCTTTCTTGACGTTCTAATCACCAGGACTAATGACCTGCGCTTGGGGCACACTGTATACCGGAAACCCACACACACCAACCGGTATCTACACAAGACATCCAGTCACCACCTCCGACAGAAACACGGAGTTATTAAAACATTGGTAGACCGTGCTAGGAGAATCTGTGAGCCATCCAACCTCAACCAAGAGCTGAAACATATAAAGAGGGCCCTATGCGCCAACGGATACAGCAATAAGGAGATTGAGCTAGCCTCTCATCCCAGGCGCCGGAGCACGAGGAAAGAATCTGAGGAAACTCCGGTGGCCACCGCATTCCTGCCGTACGTGAAGAAGGTGACGGACAGGATAGGCAAATTACTCAAGACCTATGGGGTGAAGACGGTTTCTTGTGGGCAGGTGTACATAGCAACGATGAAGAGGAGCGTGACCACCAGACTCAAGGAACATAACAGACACAGCCGCCTGGGTCAAACTGAAAAATAGTCAGTCGCTGAGCATTCTCTCTTGCCCGGTCACGATGTACAGTACGGGGACACGGAGATACTCTCCACGACCACACACTACCATGCCAGGCTGCAACGGGAAGCCATAGAAATATTCAAACACCCCGAAAATTTCAATCGAAAGGAAGAAATTGAACGTGTGCATAATACATGGATCCCGGCCCTTAGGAACACCAAGACCAAGAGATCACGCACACATCAACCTGGAGAACCTTTCCGCTACAGCCCGACAGTCGCCCAGGGAACACCTGACCCTCACAAGCTCGGTCGCCGAAGCTGGAGCACACACCGCACCCCGCAACATGTAAGCGAGACCAGACGATCCAGCCGGAATGCGAAGAGAACGCTCGGCTCACCATGCTAATTTGAAGATCCAAAACTACCTTCCAGCTGTTAGTTCATCGCCAAGATCCACCCAGCCAACAGTCATATTCAAACAACAATACCCCCACTACAACCGTTACCCATTATTTCAAGCCTCTTCCTCATTCCACTGCTGACCAAGGAAAGGAGCGGAACCCTTGATAATGCCGGACGCAGTTTCCGGTGAAACGTCGGAAGATATCCTGTCTGGACCACGGCCTACAAGCCCGAAAAACTTGTACTTAATTATGAACACCGGCCGTGCAAGTCTAAGCTGTTATATGAATTAGGTTTCCCAATTTGAAGGATCGAGAGGAAATTAGGAAAATCACTCATACATGGGGTTTTGAGGGAGAAGAGAGAAGACCTACCAGACACGTCTGGTCGCAGCAACGAAGACTCGCTCAATCATTGCGCATGAAGAGTTATTGGGCAAACATCAAGGCCAATAAGTGTTGATTCCGCGTGGTCCTAGGAGTCCCATTTGCGAAGAAGAAGAAGAAGTTAAAAGAAGCATAAATGACAGATTTTTGGATTGTCGAATTTATTGATTTTAATGACATAAGTTCAAGGTAATGTACTGGAAACTTCTTTGATGTTGATTACATGATCAGTAGGAGGTGTTGCCACCCCTGGCTCTAATTACTTCCGTGAGTCTTCTTGGCATTCTTCTGATCAAGCCACGGATGTCCTCTGGTGGTACACCCACCCAATCTTCTTAAACCGTCACCGAAAGTTTAACCACATTGTTGGAAAAACAGTGCCGAAGGCGACTACTAATCATGTCCCACACATGCTCAAACGGGTTCAGGTCTGTACGCCTCACTAGCCAGTCCAGAGAGGGAATGTTGGCCTCCCGAAGAATCTCTGCGACACATTGAGCAGCATTGTCATGCACGAGCGCAATATTTTCCTCGAAAGGGTATGCAAACGGCATTACATGATGATTGGCAATCTCCTCAATGTACCTGTGAGCCGTGAGGTAGCCATTCTCAATGAGTACAAGATCGGTACGGTTATCTGAACTTATGCCACTTGATACCATCCCGGAACCTCTTCCGAATGCTGTTATTTTGGAGAAAGTACAAAGATCAAAGCATTCTCCTACCCTTCTCCACACCCTATCACTTCCATCAGGTGACCTCACGATAGATCTGGACTTTTCACTGTACGCTTCCCCACTGATTCTCAGCCCAATGTTTATGCATCGGCACGAAAATAAAATGGTCCCTTCGGTGCTGTGGCAGAAGTCTTGGTCCTCTGGATGGTCTTCTAGAGGTCAAGTTTGACTCATGGAGCCTCCTTCTGGCTATGTTCTCACCGACAGCTACACTGTGAACCTACAACATATGATTCTGAACCTCAACTGCAGTAAGATGTTGTTTCTTCAACACTTATAGCTTCAAAAATGGATCTTGCAAAGCACACCTTGGACAGCCTGAATCAGGTTTTCTATGGTAGGTGTGATTCTCAAAATGTTTTACAGTCCAATAAACGCTTATGGGAGACGTATTCTATGCCTCCGATACATAGCGGAAGCTACGGCCATCATTCACCAATGTTACTGTTTATGCATAATCCACGGGACTTAAAGGCATGTTGAGGAGTTGTTTATAGCTCAGAAACCTCTCAGGTAATCCTCAGATATTCAACAAAGCAGTGTCAAAGGTGCACAGGCGACTTCAATTCAGAAATAATGGTCTTCATTATTGGTGCGAAATGAATAAGAAATGAACTGGAGCATTCACCATTGTTTCAGTGGATTACAATTGCGTTAAAAATAACCTGCTGTTGTTATTCATTATTGAGTGTCCTTCAGTAACTTTCACAGAACACTAGCCAATCAATAAATTTTGGAAAACATATGGTAATGTGGAATTTAACAAAGCTTTCTACCAAAATATGAAGTGTTACACATTCTTTGGAGGGCAGTGTACTTATCAGTTGGTTGTTCCCACCTGCCAATACAATTCATTCTCAATCTCTTGAAGAATGCAGTACATTTGCATTTGTCTGTTGGCACAGGCTCGAGTAAAATGCGGCTTTTCACCGATGTCTCAGTCTCACTCATGGCTGTGATTATATGGAAGCTACTGAGGTATGGGTGGTGCTTAGTAATGGCATTCGGGGCACAGTCAGTGCCTGTGAATGCTGTGAAAGGTTCTACTCATAGGGTTAGGACTACTGTTCTGACTCGGTGAGGAAAGCAATGGCAAACTACCTCACTCCTCTTCTTGCCTAGAACGCCTCAAAATAGCGCTGCCTTGGGTTTTTGTGGGTATCTACTCACATAACGTAATGGCGGTGCGTTTTGAGGATCCAACTAGCCTTCGGGCTGACTACCTAACAGACAGACTGAGGTATGGGTGGTGCTTGGTAATGACTTTCAGGGCACAGTCAGTGCCTGTGGATGCTGTGAAAGGTTCTACTCATAGGGTTAGTACTGCTGTTCTGACTCAGTAAGGAAAGCGATGACAAACTACCTCCTCCTCTTCTTGCCTAGTATGCCTCCATATAGCGCTGCCTTGGGTTTTTGTGGGTATCTACCCACATAACCGAACGGCGGTGCTTTTAGTAGCGGCTGTTCGGGTGCATCAGGTACAGCCCGGCTGCACTAACATTTAACTTTGAAAGAATAATAGATTTTCCACCTTCAATACTGTTTATTTCTATTACTTACAGGGACTAGTTTCGGGGGCTAATACTCCCCCTTCCTCAGCCTGTCCAACAAAACTTCACAAAGGAAAAACTTTCCATGTATAAGCTCATACAAAACACATGAAGTTTTTCCTTTGTGAAGTTTTGTTGGACAGGCTGAGGAAGGGGGAGTATTAGCCCCCGAAACTAGTCCCTGTAAGTAATAGAAATAAACAGTATTGAAGGCGGAAAATCTATTATTCTTTCAAAGTTATAGTTACGTCAATACGGACCTGAATAATCGACATTATGCACTAACATTTCTCAAAACAATTGTCTATCATTTTCTTAATCCCTATATTTTCTCTTTAAATCCTACCATATTCGTTAAAAAGAACGAAGAGTGCGCTTTGTATGTTGTGATTACACAACCGG
The DNA here is from genome assembly GCA_946902985.2 of Meconema thalassinum. NCBI lineage: Eukaryota > Metazoa > Arthropoda > Insecta > Orthoptera > Tettigoniidae > Meconema > Meconema thalassinum. The sequence goes on along the minus strand of OX336393.1, from coordinate 504,796,806 downwards.
CGTAGCGCTCATACTTATTAGTAATTAACCCCTCAAGCCGGTTCGCTGTACACTGTACTGTAGCCGATAATCCGGAAAGGATCCTGTTGGAATATCCATTGCCCCCGCTGGATTGCCTATTTCTAACTGCACCGGCATATACTACATTAGAAATCGCTTCCAACATGGCCTTTAGGGATTTACAGACAGCAGTTACCAGAATATTGTGGATTAACAACCAACTACACGGGGCACTCACCTTTACTTACCTCTCGGGGACTGGGAATTCAGCTTCGCCTACACTACATCCACAATATTCTTCTCCTTATATTTAAAATGAATCACACTCCAACAACAATGGAAAAAAATCTGAACAAAATTTATTATCAATAGGGTAAACTAATCTACTATAAACAAAATAACAATAAACGAATTTAACAATAGACATTAAAATTAAAAACACGCAATCATTCACACCTCCTTTCAACTCTACATCTTACTACAATGCTGTATTAAAAATTATGAGTATAAAATCTTGGCTTGTTCTAGGCCTACACTGAGTAAAAATAAAAACGTTTAATGAAGTCTCTTAATGGCATTCCAGACACCTGATTTCATTCACAAGCCTGCGTTGTAGAACGCACGTGCAGTAACTTTGTTTCATCAATGAAATACCGGCACCACACCGTACTGGAAACTGGTTTACAATTTATATAGAAGGCGGTGAGATTACACCTGTTCATATTATGTCATCGCTCTCCAATGCTAACGGTGAATCATTCTCGCTAGTCCACAGAAACTGCTTGTGTGTGCGTTTATTAAAAAAACGTAAAATTAACATTTATATCTTACAAAAGTTCACATAACTACTCTGTTTCTTCCCCCGTGTGGGTGCGGGATAGAATACACCCACGGTATGCCCTGCCTGTCGTAGGAGGCGACTAATAGGGCCGACATGGCCGAATAACTTGCCAGTTTTTGATTTGTTCAGACCCCCTGTGGATGGGGAGGGCAGAATTCATCCTCGGTATCCCCTGCCTGTCGTAAAAGGCGACTTGGAGGGGGCCTTATAAAGGTCGATTTTGGTTTTCTGGTCCCAGCTCTGGTTTGACCAATAGAAACAAACATGCATGCTGTTAGGGGAAGGGCCACCAGCTTGGCCATCTGGCCAGAAAGCCTAGACGGTATGCCCCATCCCGTCAGGTGGGTGCGCCATGTACCCTACAGTAGTATCTGCCTTACAACGAAGGTCCCTGCATGGCCGAATACTGGAGCTGCATAAATCCTGTGCATGCCGAGGGGGAAGTGCCTGTTCGAGGCACAGGGACCCCAGGCAATATCTGCTATGCCAGGTAGGTATTGCCTTGGCTGGGTGGCGCCCACAGTGATAGCCCCCGTTCGGAGTGGGCAGTATTCGGGGAGGATTTTGTCCGGGATGCCATCAAAGCGATCACGGACACCTGTACAGGGTGGCACCCTTAAAAAGCCGTCTCTTGAGTGTCGAGCTAATCCCAAGGTATATACGCCTTGGGATGAAGCCTTTAATAGAAGATTCCCCGCTGATAAGTCTCCTCGCTACCTGGTAGCTACGAGGACTGACGGGGGTGATTTTAAACTAGTAAAATCAATCATTTTTTCTGAGGAAATCGAGGGGAAATTTGGGGACATAAGCGGGATTTCGAAGCTCCGGAACGGTCAGCTGCTGCTGCACACCGTTGATCGGAAGCAAACCGAAGCGTTGCTGGAATGCACGCAATTCGACGAAATTCCCGTTAAGGTCTCAAAACACGAAACAATGAATGAGGTCCGAGGAGTTATTTTCCATCGTGACCTCATTTTAAATGCGGAATTGTTGCGGGATCTGGGGAAGAGAGGCGTCACCAAGATTAGGCGCATCACCCGAAAGATTGGGGAGAACAGCGTCGATACCGGCGCTTTTATTCTCCATTTTGAGGGTGTTGTAGTACCTAAGCAGGTGAAGGTCACATCGTACCACTGCGATGTTCGACCGTACATCCCTCCACCTATGCGCTGCTATCAATGCCAGAGATTCGGCCATGTTTCCGCCAGGTGCACTGCCAAGGCCGTTTGTAGAGAGTGTGGCAAGGGGACACATGAGGGTGAGAGGTGTACGCCTCCCCCGATTTGTCCTAACTGCCAAGGAAGCCACTCTCCACGATCGAAGCAGTGCCCTGAGTTCTGTAAGGAAGCAAAAATTCAAGAAATAAGAACTCTTGATAGGCTTTCATATCACGACGCTCGCAAGAGGTACCGTGATATGAATGTCCCCAAATTTCGGGTATCGTTTGCAGCTGCAACGACGCCCTCATTCACCCCTGCCGCATCTTTACCGAGTGTAGTACCCTCGACGCCCGTATTTTCAGCAGTATTAAAATCACCCCTCGCTGTACCAGCGAAAAATGTCAGCCCGAAGGAGGTACAACAACCTTCTTCGGCCCAGCAAAAGAAGGCGCCAGTTATACCATCTAAACCGGCGCAATCGGAGAAGAAGATTCCGAAACGTTCAGCGAATAAGTCTTCCCCAGTTAAAGGGGGAAAGAAGACTTTGCCGACCAGGGCTGGTCCTTCTACCAGCCCACCTAATACGAAAAATATAGGGGAGAAGAGGGAGACGGTTCGTCGCCGTCTCTCTCGCCCTCCTGCTGACGGGGTGGCTACTGTCTCTGCTGGCCTTTCCGCTCCCACTACCACCAAGGGAGCGAAGCCTGCTGAAGCCAAGCCCGTCCGTATGGAGGAACTCCCCTATAGAAAAGAAAATAGATCGGCGGAGGAGAGGGGAACGGTTCAGCGCCGTTTCTCTTCCTCTCCTAAAGGCAGGGCTGCTCACGTATCTGCTGGCCAACCCGCTCCCACCACTACCAGTGGAGCGGTGCCAGCAGGAGCGACCTTGTTTTATAAGGACCCGGCGTCTGTGGGGAAGGGACCATCTACTTCCCCAAACACGCGTCGGCGCCGATCCAAGAAGAAATCTCTTCGGGACGTGTCGGGGACAGACACCCAGTCTTCGGACCGGGAGAAAGTCCCTCGACACCGCTCTCGCTCTTCCCCAAGAGCGAGACTCGTGAGGTCCAACGACGACCGCGCGCAACCCAAGAGAGTGCCCGCTCCATTTTCTTCGTCTTCGGACGGAGATGTGGAGATTGAGGTGTGCTCTCCTGCCCCATCATCTCCAACTAGAGATGGGGAAGGGTGGCAAACGGTCAAGCATAAGTAGAAGACCCACTTCTACTTAAGTCCACACCATGGCACTATTACAATGGAACTGTAATAGCTATTCTGTTCATCTCGCTGAGTTATGACAATTAATATCTTCGTTTTCGGCAACCATTGTCTGTCTTCAGGAATCCAGGTTTCGTCCTGGACATGAGACAACAATGCGTCACTTCAAACTCTTCTCTAAAAACCGGGTGGACGGAGCTGTGGCCTCTGGTGGCGTCTGCACTCTCGTCCACTCTAGCCTCTTTAGTGAAGAGGTGCCGTTGCGTACTCAGCTAGAGTCAGTTGCAGTTCGTACTTCGTTGCCAGTAATGGCAACAGTATGTAACGTGTACATCCCGCCTGATTCTCAGCCGGATTACGACCAGCTGGTGGATCTAGTCTCTCAGCTCCCCCCTCCTTTCCTCCTTCTGGGAGATGTTAATGCCCACAACACCATCTGGGGCTCCGCTACCACTAGCGGTAAAGGGAGAGATTTTGAGAGGCTGATCAGGCGGCTGGACCTGTGTCTGTTGAACACAGGGGAGCCTACGCACTTCTCTATTGCACACGGTACTTATTCAAGTATCGATATTACCCTGTGCAGTCGTGTGCTGGTTCCCCTGCTACAGTGGGGTGTACACGACGACCTTTGTAATAGTGACCATTTTCCAATTATCGTTACTCTTCCGAACCAGAGAGCCATCGAGTTACCAAGTCGATGGCTTCTCCGTCGGGCTGATTGGCCAACATTCACGGCACGTGCGGTGTTTGCCGAAGATACCTTTGAGAGTGTCGACGATCATACCATTCATATAACGAATGGTATTTTGGCTGCTGCTGAGGAAACAATACCTTCCTCATCCGGCAACTCACGCCGGAAGCTTGTCCCTTGGTTGACAGCCGAGATTGCAGCAGCCATTAAAGATCGTCGACGTGCTTTCAAATGCTATCGGAGGCAAAACACTATGGCCAACCTTATCACCTTCAGAAGGATGCGTGCTAGAGCCCGATATCTGATTCGGGAGGGTAAGAAAACGACGTGGGAAAATTATGTGTCGTCCATGACGGCGCATACTCCTTCATCTCAAGTGTGGACTAAGCTTCGTCGGATCTCCGGACTCCCGACATCACTGTCGATACCCGGAGTGTCCATCAATGGAGACATCATCATGGACCATCTCGCCATTGCCAACAGCATTGGCTCGCACTCCTCCGATGTATCCTGCTCCGGGAGTTAGGATCCTACATTTCTGACTCTGAAGCGGGAGGCAGAGACTCACCCCTTGTCCTTTGCCACTGCTGCTTCGGAGTCCTATAATGTACCATTCTCTGAATGGGAACTGCGCAGTGCGCTTGCACTGTGCAGGGATACAGCTCCTGGACCGGATAACATACATAATCAAATGTTAAAACATCTGTGCGAATCCAGTATAAAAAAACTGTTGATCCTCTTCAATCGTATATGGATTGGAGGGGAGTTTCCATCTCAATGGCGAGAGGGGATCGTGATACCGATTCCTAAGGCTGGAAAGGATCCCAAGTTTGTAAGCAGCTATAGGCCCATTTGTTTGACAAATGGCCTATGCAAGCTGCTCGAAAAGATGGTGAACCTTCGACTGGTGTGGTTCTTGGAGGATAAAGGTCTCCTGTCTGAGTACCAATGTGGATTTCGCTCTCATAGGTCCACCACTGACCATCTGGTGCGACTTGAGAGCGCCATACAGGGGTCTTTTTTCCGAAAGCAGCACCTAGTCACGGTTTTCTTTGACCTCGAGAAAGCCTACGACACCACATGGCGCTACGGGATCCTTTCCACCCTTCACAAGTGGGGACTCCGTGGTAACTTACCGACTTTCATTGCGAATTTCATGTCCGTCCGACTCTTCCATGTAAGGGTTGGTAGGACATTATCGCAATACTATACCCAAGAAAATGGAGTTCCTCAGGGTTCAGTGCTGAGTGTCACCTTGTTCACGATTGCCATTAATGGCATTGTTGCCGCCGCTGGGTCCGCGGTAGTTCCATCGCTGTATGTAGACGATTTGGCTCTGCATTACAGCTCCGGAAGTATGGCAGTCTTGGAATGGCAATTGCAGCTAGCTATCAACCGGGTCGACAGGTGGGCTCACGACCGGGGTTTTCGTTTTTCAGCAGCGAAAACCTCCGTCGTCCATTTTTGTCGGCTACGGAGGCTACATTTACACCCTGAACTACATCTCAGGGATGCTGCGTTGCCATTGGTTGACACTTATCGCTTCCTGGGGCTCCATTTTGACAGCAAGCTAACGTGGCAGCCCCATATACGGCAATTGAAAATGACATGTCTCAGGAAACTGAACATGCTCAGGTTTCTTAGTGGCACTATGTGGGGGGCTGACCGTGCGGTGCTGCTACGGTTCTACCAAGCCCTCGTCCTGTCCCGGCTAGACTATGGTTCTGCGGCATACGGTTCAGCAAGGCCGGCAACCTTGAAAATGCTGGACAGTATCCACCATAGTGGCGTTAGGCTGGCTACCGGTGCCTTCCGGACCAGCCCGATACCCAGCCTACTCGCCGAATCGGGTGTTTCACCTTTAAATTATAGACGCCAACATATGCTTTTAGCATATGCTGCCAACGTGCGTCAAATGCCGTAACACCCGACCTATCAAGCTCTCTTCGGTACACAAAACCACCAGGGGTACGCCAACTGGCCTCGTACCACTCGGCCGGTTGGTATTAGACTTGATAGCTCGTGTACTGAAATAGGAGTGGCTGTAGGTCCCTGTATGATCCGGACATCTAGCGAGGTGCCTCCGTGACAAGTCCCGCATCCGGAAATTCGGTTAGATCTGCACCGAGGTCCTAAGGTGAACACGGATGCCTCAGTTTACCGGAGGCAGTTCCACAGCATAGTTCACCAATTTCTGGACGCTGGCATTCTATACACGGATGGTTCGAAGGTGGACGAGAAGGTGGGTTGTGCTTACGTTATTGATGGTGCAAATACCAAGATCTCTTTGCCTGAGGCCTGTAGTGTGTTTACTGCGGAGCTCGTTGCCATCTATGAAGCTCTGCAGTTTGCACTACAGGATGCTCGAATCCACTTTCTCGTGTGTACCGACTCTTTGAGTTCGTTGCAGTCAATTGCTACATGTTTCCCGCAACACCCCCTAGTGCAGCAAATCCACGACCTACTAGCCGGGCTGTGCCACGCTGACACTCGAATCACCTTTCTGTGGCTTCCAAGCCGCATGGGAATTGCGGGAAATAAGTTAGCAGATCAAGCTGCAAAAGAGGCGGTATCACTACCACCTCGACCAATGGAGGTACCCGCTAGAGATATTCGCTCTCAGTTACGCCTACAAGTTCTGGCTTTTTGGGAGAGTCAGTGGCTAGCTGACCCACTGCCCAGTAAACTGAGAGCGATCAAGGGAACTACTCGCGTGTGGCGGAGCTCCTTCCGGGCCCGGAGAGAGTCCGTCATTTTGTGTAGGCTAAGGATAGGTCATACAAGATCCACCCACTCGTACCTAATGAGAAGGGAAGACCCCCCACTTTGTACCTGTGGAGCCGTATTCACAGTGGCCCACATTTTCACCGAGTGTGTGGATCTTGCTGACTTACGAAGAAACCTTGGTTTGCAGACGACACTCAAACTTATATTAGCCGATGACGCGTTGGCTGCTGATCGCGTTATCCGCTTTATAAGTGTGAGTGGGTTAGGGCCAGCAATCTTAATTTTCCAGTGAACTTTGACTCAACGACTTGTTCGTTTTTGAATGATAATGTTTTGTTTTTTCCGTAATTTTTGTTTATTTTTATAATTTTTATTTTTTATTTAATTGTTTGTATTTGTTTTATTAATTTTTGGTCTTTTTAAATTTAGATGTCCACCTCAAAATTTTAAATTCAATTCAAAATTTGTATTCTTTAATCTGTGTTAAGAGGGGCAGATGACCTCGTAGTTCCGCCCCTTAAAACAACAATAACTAACTACTCTGTTTCTTAAACAATTATTCTAAAAATTTTTATACACTCTTTCATTCGCACCCCGCAATTGTTCTAGACCAATTCGGTTCCACATTTTCTCTCAACAATGAACAATAATACACACCAAAACATCCGCTCATAAAACACACGCAATTCCAAAACAATTGATTAATAAATCCTATTAAATTATTTAACTAATTAAATCATTTCCACAAAAATTATTTACATGTAATATGTTTATAATAATATCCATTATTTAGTGTTGCTAATGCGACACTTTCGAGATTCTAACTTCTCGGTTACAATATAATTCTTAAGTAAATATATACACTGGTTTTTCACATAACCATCCTTCTCTAACGTTCTGTAGTTTTAATATACTGCTTACACATCATCTTATATAGGTTTCATTACACTGTCGGTATAATACAGTCGACTAATTAAGGTAAACTGTACGTAATTACATAACTTCGGGTTTAATAAAATTTAATAATCGTATTATAGACGTGAGTAGACAATCTTTCTCAAGTTGCATTTCCGCTGAAACCCTCCTGTTAACACAGCTAAATCGTTAATTCACAAGAACTGGACTACTTGTATACAACGGCTCTTATCATGATACATGCCTTTTTATCAAAGAACAACAATACTTTGACTTCCTTAAAATGCGGAATTCCCTCGCATGAGCACTCTTCATAGCTCTACAAATCCTCATATAACAGTATATATGGCATAAACAATTATCATCTACTATGTTAAACAATAACCAAAAAGGATTAATTGTTATTAACATATCTTATGTAGGAACTTCTCTCAAATAATGGCATGACCCTCAGTATCATTGCATATGACTACTGGACTACAATTATACATGCGTAAGTTCTTCCAACGAAACTTCCAATTGTAATGAACGATATTTGACAGTCGTGATTAACCTCCTAAAGTTTACTCCACAACAAGATAATTAACTGTTAACTCGTCTGTCGCAAATACATGTAATAAAAATAATACTCCTGTTTCATCTCACTTGTCAAGCTATAAATTGTTTATCGTTATACTATCATGTCGACAAATTGACGTGATGTTACACAAATAGGATAAAATAACACACATGTTATTTATAGTGTCAGGTAGAATTCAATCTTGACCGGGATAAACTAGCTTTGAATTCCTAGCCAAAGATTTGAATAATCTTCTATCAAAAGGTATTTCCTCTAACATATCAAATGAACCAAGCTCTTAGCTTTACAAATAATAAGAAAGGTTTGTCAATGTCGTAATGTTTTTCCACTCAACACAAAGAATGTTCATAGGGATTAAGACTTCGGTCTTATCAAACGACTAGTATTTCTTAGATCGTCGATAGTTTATGTACAATAATGATATAACAATATCATTTGATGTTTCTTCTGTTCTTGAAGTTATATGTTGTTACATTAAAGTGCTCAAATTAAATTTAATAATAATTTAATTTGAAGCTATGACACAATGTCAGAATACTTGGTTTAAATGAAATTATTAAAATTCGAGAGTCGAAACGACTAGTCTCCTATGAGGCAATATAATTCCTCAAACAAAATTTTAATGTCAGTTCCACAACTGATCCGTAGAATAAAATTGAAAAATAGATGAAATGCAATCATCTTCTAAATAATCTTGAAGTATAAAAAACTCAACACACATCTGAAGTGTAAAATACATAAAAGCACTGAAATACATGAAATGTGAAAATATAGAAATATGGAATAAGTTCGCTGAAAATATGGAATAAGACCGCTGGCTCAGAATGTTACTAATCAAGCTCTATATTACAATTGAGATACACTAATACCTTATTTGGACGAAAACTTGAAGATCTATGTAAGTAATCCCACAATACTTTAGATGTTTCCTCAGTACAAGACACTGAGATGGATCTGCATTCGAACCTCGGATCTGCGACCTCAGAGATAAGAAACGCCCCTCTCTGGAATTCACCAACATTCGCCTGGGCTCGAACGACATCCTTCTGGCAAATTCTTCTGTGTTGCTGGGCTACCTTTCCCTAGCATCTTGACAAATCTCTTCTGTAAAGTCTTCATTCTCCGTCGTAAATATGTATCAGCTTAATCATTGGAATATAATTATGGAAATATTCATATAAATGGCGAATGAAATATTTCCATTGCTAATTGATGTTATATTAGTGTTCGTAGACTGATGAAAATGCACAAGATGGACCGTACACTACGTCTATGTTCAAGAATACGTTGTCTAACGAAGCTCCATCGTTGTATCTTAACTCCTGTTATCGAATATGTCTCTGGCACATGACTATTTAGTTCATCATATCAACAATGTTAATTATGCTGAATGATAACGTTTGAAGAATAATAATAGTCATTCTATTAATGTTTATGTGTTGCGCCAATATTAAAAGTTCTCCGCTACTGTTCACTTGAACTGCGTTCGCCAACTTCACGTTGCAATTTATAATGATATTCAGCTTTATTTCCAACACATTTGGAAATCTAACTTAACAGGCTTATATTGTCGAAACGGTGAATATTAAAACGCTCGACTTTTCACAATATATAGTATGCGACTCGCTTATTTAACTTCATATCTCAATTATATAAGAGATATAATCAATGCAATGTTCCTCGCAACTTCACGTAGAATGGAAGTGCGGTGACCTCCTACGTTCCACCTAGCTATCCTCGCGTCTCCACAAGTCGACAGTCGTCGCACTCGGACTAAGCCTTGGGATCTCCGTTAACCCAGTAAAAACTCTTCCTCACTCTTCAAAGACTGCTGGAATAAGAACATCGATCCTTGGATCTCCCCCTCCAAGTCGAATTTTTGGCGGCCATATCAATCTCCCACCATAATTTTAGCGCGTAGATTACTAATGCTTATTACTGCGTAGATTAACCGATCTGCGGTTTTTAAAGTATCAGACATAATTTCTTTTAATATTCTCTTCATTACCAAATAAGAAAATCTTCTTCTAAGGGCCTAAATGCATAATTTCATCATATTGTGTAATTAAAGTTGATCCCTTCTTCAATAAGACCTGTTCTCATTGGCTCTGGGCTGGGATCCAATAGCATAATTTATAACAATATTTATAATATTAATCTCCAAACTCGCTGTTGCTATGCTAAATATAGCCTTCTAGAAGCCTCCATTGTGCAACATATCACGTGATCGGGCTCTCCCACAGTCTCGAGCTTGTAACACTACACTCCTGTGTCACACTTCCAGAAATTATATTTCCTGGTTAAATTTTATCATGGGGATGGAAAATACTCTCATTTTGTCCCTAAATAATTCAATTTACGGGGGCAGTATGTCCGCCGGACTCTACTCATTCAGCCGGTTGGACGTACCACGAACGGCCGGTGGAGGCGGAAGTTAGAATGCCTATTACTAGAGACACGATTTTATGGTGAATAAAAAACCACAATAGCAGTGTAAAAACTAAGGGCAAAGCGGGATAAAAGCGGTGAATAAATGCCATTGCTTAAGGTGTAGAAAAACGGTTTACTAGACTATATACATACTTTTGCCTTATGTTGCAATGAAGGAAACAACAAACACACTGTGCAGACCAATGGACTCAAATGCGTCCTATGGACGGAGCCTTTTGAGATGCGAATTTTATAAGTTACTTGCCGAGAGCTGCTCGATTATACCTTCATTTCAGTATTGAAAAAATTTGGTAATTCATCCGTAAACTGTGTTAAAACTCCCATGAAAAGAGCTTTCCTGTCACAAAGTATGGCTTGGTTTACAGTATTCATTTGCTGTTGAAGTAGTAACTCAGTAATGTTTCTAAGTTATCATTTGACAGGTTGGTAGGCTTGTCAGACAAAATATCATTGTAGGCAGAAAGGGCCCTTTCACTGTCAACATTTGAAATGGAAATGTACAGAGATTGAAGACATTTCACAGCTATAGGATATTCCTCTAACATTCCCTTCAATACATCTTCAACTACATTACCGTCACTACATGAAAAAAATTTACAGGTGATTTGCAGTTGAATGTAGAACTTCAAAAAGTCATGAGAATTCACTCCAGCAAAAAGGGGGATTTTCTCTATCTTGTTGAAGAGAGATGACTGACTCTATGTTCACAGTTCGTAGCAGGGGCAGATGAAACAGTGAGGAGAGTGAATTAAAAATCTCATGAGCCGAGTCTTTTGCCAACATATATGAGAGTTTTGTGTGACATGCATTGGCAAGGGCTACGAACCTTTTTTCAGCACTTTTCTTTCTATCGCTTGATAGTTCATTCAATGCCTTGTGCCAAAGCATAATTAGAACCCTCGAAGCAAGTTATCTTTTCAGAAGTTGAGGCACAGTGTTCTTTCACAAAAATTGCCTCACACAAAATTGATTTTACTTCACTTTCACTTCATTTTTGAAAGTATTTAACACTTTCAGCATCACTCTCCACTGTTTTAAAATACTGAACCAAGTCCATGACATAGTCTGCCAAGTAGGAAACTGATGTGAACCACGTATTCCACCTTGTGATAACTGGTGAGGGAAAGAGCTTTATATCCTTTTCTCCTGCACCATACTTCTGCTGCAAGAACCTAATATACCTATGCTTCCGTTTTCTTGTATTAAGAAAAGCTTGCTTTGTTTTGGTTACACACTCATTCACACGATGAAGTTTTTTCGGCCAGATTCCTGCTACTAAATCAAGCTTGTGTGCCCAACACTCAATGTGAAGAAGGTTGTCCGATATCAAATCTTGTAAAGTTTGCACACACTTTTTCATATATCGTGCACCATCTGTTGAAATACCTAGGATATTTTTGTATTCAAGTTTATGTCTCTTAATAACCTCCACTATGGCTTGAGAACATTCCTGCGAGTTAACATTCTGAAGCATTAGGACACCACCTACTAGCACTTTAGAAGTCTCGCTACTACCCTTGGGAAGAGTTCTAATAATAATAATAATGTTATTGGTTTTACGTCCCTTTTAACTACCCTGGCTTTTAGAGACGCCGGGGTGCCGGAATTTTGCCCCGAAGGAGATCTTTAACGTGCTAGTAAATGTACATACACGGCTCCCTCGCATTTGCGCACCCTCAAATGCCAGCTGACTGCGCCAGGTTTCGAACCTGCAACCTTGGGCTCAGCAAGCGAGAACGTTACCCCTGAGCCACGCAGCCAACTAGGGAAGAGTTCTATATAGCGCAATGAACACGGCTCGACCCATCCTATCTGTGGTTTCATCACAGTGAAGAATAACATGCTGATTCTTTAATTTCTCACTACTTGATTCTTCTTTTTCTAGATGTAAAAGGGGCAAATATTTCTTTCGTAACCTGTCAGCTGAGGGAAAATTTCCACTTCCTAAAACAGTGTAATGAAAAAAATCTATTAGCAAGCAAATCATTTTAATTTAAAATATTAATAAATCAGACTTATTTGTTGTTGATGATATGAACTTAAAAGTATTTAAAAGTAAACTAAGTCATTACTACACTTTCTAGTATCCCGCATCACGTTTCCATGGTGGCTGCAAAACTTTCAACTGTAAATGTCACGGCGGGTTGGTGGATTCTCGGCAATCGTAAAAGAATTACCTTCCCTCCCTGATAAAATTCGTTACATAAAACTACGTCTTTCCACCTATTATTATTTTTATCGCTACGAAAAGTGGGGCTGTGGGATACTGGTAAGTGTAGCGGCATCCGAAAAAAAAAATTAACTCGCCTGGTATGTTTGTTCATCCAATCCTTCATTGTTGGATGATCTAGCTTTTCTAAAGGAATGTTGGCACTCAAAAAGGCCTCCACTGTTGACATTACAAATTCGTCAGAGTAATTTCTCACTTTTTTGGCATTCCTGACCGCCTCTTGAACTGATATCTGTCTTTTGGTACCTCCTTCAGACAAAATCCTTTTCTTCTTTTTATGATTTTCACTTAAGTTGTGTTTCACACATGAATCGCGACGCTTCCAATCTAGTCTAATGTTGCAGAATTTGCACATAACTATCTTCTGCCGTGCATCGAAAACATGATAGCCTTCGTCTTGAAACTCGTCGGCCCTATCAAAACACGTCGTTATTTTCGGCATTGCAAATTCACATTAGAAATAGAAATTTCAACTACAAATCACAGCGCACCCACGTGGTCAGCAATGCGCGGCCCACCTCTCTCACTTTTCTCCCAGTACGACAGGATAGCCAATATTGAAACTGTGTAGTAATTTCCTGCTACATGATGTTAGGATATGCTTAGGCTTTAAACACTTAAAAATACATTTGAATTGGGTTCTACCAGCAATGCTAACAAGGTGAAAACCACTGAAGGCTCGCGATATCGCACCAAATCATGTAGAAACGTAATAAACAAGCCGATTTCGTGATATGTCGCAAATACGGACGTACATCGCAAATAAGGTGGAATTTCGCGTTTAGTCGCGAGGACAAATTCAGGGCTTTATGATCAAACAATATTAAACACACATTTAAAACACCTTTGATGCACATATAATCACATTTCACATTTTCGCGATACACCATAAAATCGTGTCTCTAGTTATGGCAGTACATTTTGCAGGGGAACATAGAATCAATTCGCCAACTACTGGAATGAGCATAGGCCCATACTCAATACTCACTTCGGCAGTCACCCTAATGGAGACAGTTTTAGAATTCTATGACCCGTGCATGTCAAAAATCGTATTAACGCATGGAAGCCCACCTATTCTTGGCTATCGCCCCGGAGACCCAGGTTACATTTCCTGCTCTGCCAAGAAATTTAATTCTGGTCTGAGGGCAAAAACGGGGCACACTCAGTCTCTTGAGGTATAACTAAGAAGAGGAAGGTTCGATTCTCACCTCAACAATCTTGGATGTGGTTTTCCGTAGTTTCCCACTTCCACTCGAGGATGTTCTGAAATGTATTTTGAATTCTTGTCTTCTGAAAAGATTAGCAATTTTGAACGAGTTTGCATTCATGAAATGAATTGTGCGAACTTGTTCTCATTACTTGGTGGCATATAATTTGTTTTTCTTCTCAGGTGCAGATGTACGATTTGATCTTATTGGGGTTCAAATTATTGTCTTTAGCTATTTGTTCTATTGTTTTGACATAGGTACTCTTAAGGCACTATGTACCATCGAGTTGAAACCTGTGAATTTGTGTGTGCTTGGTTGAAGTAATTATCAGTAGTGAGCGATGTTTGTGGGCTTGAGGAAGATTATGTCAAATTGCTGTCTTTTCTATTGATAACTATGTAGAGATAATTTATATTTTGCTATGTATCAGATTTCTTAGCGAACTTTCTGAAAGTTGTTTTCTGACAGAACACGGCAAAAGTGGAGTAGATATGTGGATATTTTTTGCATATAAGGCACAAATAAAGAGATACTACTCCAAAGCAATCAATAGTTTACACCACTCAATCAAATCCACTCAGTTTTTTAGCATCTTTTTGTATGGTGGAATTTGCCTTCAACTTTTGTATTCAGTCTGCATTTTGTTTAGAGTCAGGAGAATGCCAATATGCATAGTAAATGAATTCCAATTAAAACTGTTAAACTAGAAGCTAGAAAGTGGTACTATTTTCATATGCATGTACATTAATAATAAACAGGACACGGAGGAGAAAGATAATTTGGTGATCAGAAAAATAAGTCTCCAAATGACACTAGAAATATATTTAATATCACTTTCATATATAATACAAATACACACACAAAAAGAAATGCATTCTGAACAAAATACAAAACTAATTAATCATTTACACAAAGGTACATGAAAATGTAAAAATGTGGCATCTGTCTTACAAGACTCACACGATACTGAAAAAGTAATTCCAAGTCTTGAGAGTTCACTGTACTTTATCAAGGTTACTAAACAGTATTAGGACTTGTGTGACAACTGCCTAGAGCGAGGGAAATTAATTAATAGCAAAAACAATAAAATAGTAAAATAACACAGTAATTCCCTATAATATGCTATTATGCATAAAATTTAAAAAAAATCTGAATCACATATGTTTGTCATCCAACAACTATCATAGCAATTATGTCAACATGAAATGGAAAGTTTAATAGCAGATTAAAAATGCTTTAAATAAGAGTTCAGATAGAACTCCAAGGTGATAACCTTGGAAACCAACAAACTAGTAAGTGAAAGCCTGCATCAAGATGAGCATGATTATGGTAATATAGGAGCAAGGACACTTTAAGTTTGCTTCCATATTTGACTGCTTTTAACTAATTTTTGTTATAATTGCAACTTCAAAGAGATAATGGACAAGTGCTATGGATGACCAAGGTGATAAATGTGAAGGCGTATTAACTTACTAACAGAAGAGGGGAAAGTTCAGTATTCCCACAATTATGCCTATTTTGATTAAGGCTCCCATTCTCTGATGGGTCAGCTTATTCCATTCTTTCTGGGTAGTTCCAACAACTTTAACTGTACAACATGGACGAATACAGTTCAGATCCTGTAGTCCATTTAGTTTCCTCCATAGCCATGCCACTGCCCTACTATCCGAAGATATTTAGTAACTTGGTTTAGAAAGTGTGTTCACCACTGATTGGAATATGGCAACCATGATACAAGATCAATAACAAGAGTCCCTGTTCCATCAGAAACCAAAATGAAAATTATAATTCTCTGCCATTAATCTAAAAAAAATAAATAAAAAAAAAATACAGGAGATTAAGGAATACACTTGGATGACCAGTTTCGATCGTCCAGCTATTATCAAAATCCTTTACACATACTGTAGGCCATTAAATCTATGTCTACAAGAATGTATTCTACCCATTCTGGATACTGGTAGAAGCTTCAATGTTAACGAGTGTTGTGTGAAGCAGGCTTTAGCCAAGGTCAAAATTATTTAATTAGATCTAGGCCTATATTCCTCCAATAATTTATAAGCCACTGCGACCATATATATACAGGGTCTTTATTTTTGCATGACCTGGCCAATAGCCGGCAATTACAGGTTGGCCCGCGCGGTCACCGGCCGTATTCCCATGCTCTTGCTGTGATACGACGTGTGAGCTCCGAGCTAATTGGGTGTTTTATAAAGCTACTGTGTACTGTATATCGTATTGTATAGTACCGGTATAGTGTTTTATTGTGATTGCGTGTAGTGCTTTAATGCCTTATGTGAAATATTTGTTACACAAACAAGTATATCTGCACAATATGTACATAAAGTGCAGGAAATCGTGCGCTAGAACAAGACGAAAGTTTCGAGTGAAATTTCCAGAGAGACCCATTCCCATATATCGGACAATAAAACAACTGGATAAGAGATTCAAACGTACAGGTTCAGTAAACAATAAAAATAGACGTAAAGGTTATTTCCTTACTGAAGCTAAATTAACCGGAGTAACCGGAAACTTCATAAGGAGATGCCTATTATGTTTGGCAGCAGATGGGGAACATTTTCAGCATCTACTGTAAACATGGTGAGTAAAAATGCACGATACCGATTTCAAGCACCATATTCTGCCGTACATATGCGCGCGGTCAGCGGCAACTGAGCTGTCACTGGCAGAGCACGTGAGAGAGAATGTCCTTGCTAAGCAAATATAAAGACCCTGTATATATATATATATATATATAAAACTAAGCCAAGAAACAAAATACCATTGGACAGTAGTCTGGTGGGCATACAGGCTTCTTTCTCTTGCTTATACTTTGTGTGCCTGCCCAAAAACTCTCCAATTATGGTACCTCTTTTAATCAACCTTAAGGACCTTATTTCAGTATGTGGGATGACTGTCAATAATAAGTACTTCCAAGTCCATTATGTAATGTATCTTTCACTTCAGACTTGGACCAGATTATTTTCAATACTTAACACTGACCCATAATGTAGATTATTATGGTCCGTATTGACGTACCTATATTTTAAAAGAATAATAGGATATCCGCCTTTCAATACAATGACCTACATCTTCTGTACAGGATGTTGGACACAGTTGACAATGGAGCATGTGTTTTGTGGTCTGACCTTCTCCACAATCACACGGAACTATCTTCTTTAGTGTAGCCTCATCTTGCCAGATTAACCCTGGATCCGCCTACTCCTGCTCTCAAGCGGCTTCGGTGGCATAGTTGGTAGCATGCTGAGATTCTATGCCCAAGGTCGCGGGTTCAATCCCAGCCGAAGACGGATTTTTTAAGAGCGTTATTTTTTATTTTTTTAAATTCAGTATGTCTTCCTTTGGAGCGGAAGTAAAGCCAGCGGTCCCATGTCATAGATTCATGGTATGTAAAAGAACCTTCCACTAATTACACTTGTGTGAAGCTAAATTATAGGTTAGATTTGACTAACGCTCTTAGGTTCCAACGTTCGTCACCAGGAGCAGAGTGTGGTGGCATCTAGTAACCAAGATCATAACTAGTTGTTGCCGATGGAGTTTGGTGGCAAAAGTAGGAACTACTTGAAAATTGAATGTCTGCAGTCCTTACTTCATATAAAAACCAGATAACACACACTAATACAGCCTTCACAATTAACACCGGTTATCAAGACAGATTCTACACACACCCAAAATACATGGGGCTACATGACCGCATAGTCGCAGCCCCTAAAGCTAAATCAACTCCTGATCTCAACTTATTCAGAGACTTCCATGTTAGCCATCCCTTGTCATAGCCAGAGGGAAAGGGGGCTTTAGCTCTGTGATAATAATTACATTTTACTATAAGTGTGCATTATATTCAAGCACACTTTCCCGGAGGGCACTTAAAAATACATTCACTCACACCAACACTCCAGCTTGTTTGTGAGCACCATTACAATTGAATGTTATCTGGATGGATGGCAACAAAGAAATTCAGAGTTTTAGTACAGGGTGTGCATAAATACTCGAGTTAGATTATGTGCATTTTATTTTTAATCAAACTAATTATTCACTATCTCTGAACATTATCAACACTTGCATTAGCTTTTAAAAATTAAATTTTTGAAGTGCTGACCGTTGTTGTCTATGCACTCTTGCCAACTTTTGCTAAATCGAAATCGGTAAAATTTTCCCTCATCTCACAAAGTGTGTTAATTTAGTAATAATCTAGGATTTAGGAAACTTTAAATGCAGTAATGCACAAGAATGACAACACAAGGCTAAGTGGAGAGTTGTGGCACATATCTACGTACAGTAGGCATACGAAGCTACTTGATCTAAATACAAAGTAATGGTGGCAATTGAAGTTTTAAGGGGAATAACATCGAAGTTATATGCCCTTTCAGAGAGTACCGTATGTTTGTACTATAATTCTATTCACCAAGTTCCTGCTTTAACACAGATTTGTCTGGCTATAATCTTTAGTGTCTGTTTTTGCAATCGTTGGGCAAAGTTTGGAGTAGCGCACTCCCAGCTTGTAACGTGTTTTTCGAGGGGATTTTACGCCACTGGCATAAGTCAGTAGGAAGCCATTCTATATTTATTTACGCGGCAAATTGTTCAGCCAAGAGAATTTTTCATGTTAATTTATAATTATTATTATTATTATTAAGGTATTTTTTGGAGCATTTTATAAAAGTATAAGCATACAGATAGGTTTTCTATGTCATAGAAAACACTATCAAGCAAAGTATTACGAACAACATTATCTTAGAAAATCATATGATTACGGAATTTTACGGAGTTTTGTCAGTTAGGGTATTATGAGAGAGATGACTCAATGGGAATTCAGATACAGGCTTAATCTTGTCGAGAAGCATGTCGCAAGCCTGGGTTGCAGCGTGAAGAAAAGGTGAAATAATCTGAAACGGTAAACGACATCATCCGCGCGCCGTGTGTATTGAGCCTAAGGAGGGGAGTAGCGGGGTGGCACAGCCAATCAGTGGAGACCACGTAAGGTGGAAGTCGGGACCGGTGTGGGGGAGCCGGGGAGTGCATATATCGTTTGGCGCGCCGTGGAGTAAAGGACAATCTGTGTAGAACTTAACGAGTATGGTTCCGCGTGTGAGTGGCTCCGAGGTTCCGTGGAGTCAGAGACTATCTTTGTAAAACTTAACCAGTGTGGTTGTACAAGTGTTTGGCTCCGATGTTCGGACCATAAATTATCAAATCTACCAGGATATCATCAACTAACGAAGGAGATGACGACGTCCAGGAAACAGTGGGAAGCTCTCTTCATCATCCAGTACGAGGGAAATGCTTCGGCAATTTCCAGTGGTAAGCGCGAATAACGCAGAACTACTCAATCTCTTGTTTCTCTTTGTTTTATATTCAGTATTCAGTAACTTCATAGCTTGGGAATAAGAGTAAAATCAGTAATTTATCCGAATCCGTTTTCACGTAATTTTATAGCGGTAATATTCAAATCGCAAAGCTCCAATTTCAATTTTAAACTTATTATTATTATTAATTTTGCAAAACTTGTTTTATATAATAAATTCATTTCTTTTAACCATGCAATCTTTGCTTTCAGTAGGTAGCATTAGATATAGACCAATTCCTTCTCCTGATACAATTGTTTGTTGGGTTAATGATCCAATCATACCACGATCTGAGAGTAAAGATTCTTGAAGGTGTTCTACCAGAGCTAGGTGTTGTTAAATAAAAATTTAGATTTCAACATAGCGTTGAGGTCTTGGCGCCCATTAAAACAACATATCTTAGGCAGAGCAAATATATCAAAGTGCAGTAAGGGCCAGTCAAACTGTTACACTTGTACGCTCAACGTGGAGCAAAGTGAATAATGTTACATTTGTCGCCGACAACTTGGGGATGAAAACCTAATAACATTTGTGGAAGGAGAAAGGTATATATTTCTTTGCCTGTATTTTGGGGGTTATTTGTCTTTATCAGTGTATATCATTATGGGGGATGAGAAAGAAAGACAGATGAGGTTACGTAATGGTCATCAACTGGAGAGTGATGATACGAGCAGTATGTCGAGTGATGGTAGTACCGGGGTAGCGGAGGTAAATCCCGATACTGAAACAGGGAGTGTAGGCGGCCAACCAGAATTAAAAACTTTACTTCTCGAGTTCATGTTTCAGAACAAAGTTAGTAGTGATGCCTTAAATAAGAAATTAGAACAAAACAGTAGGGAAAATAAAGAAAGTACAGATGCCTTAAACGCCAAATTAGAACAAAACAGTAGGGAAAATAAAGAAAGTACCGATGGCTTAAACGCCAAAATAGAACAAAACAGTAGGGAAAATAAAGAAAGTACAGATGCCTTAAACGTCAGATTAGAACAAAACAGTAGGGAAAATAGAGAGAGTACTGAAACTTTAAATGCTAAATTAGAACAAAACAGTAGGGAAATTAGTGATAAATTCGAACTGATTAGAGGTGAGATCAAGGGGGTGATGGAAGAGAAGGCTAAAGAGATTATTGCAGATGTAGACAGAAAATTAGGAAAAGTACAGGAGGAGTTAGAAATTAGAATCAGTACACAGGCTCAAATTTAAAAGAACTATTGCAACTGGAAACACAGCAGGTCAAAAAGCAATTGGGGGGAGAAATTGACAAAATTCAGGTAGCAACTAAAGAGGTTAAAGAACAGCTGGGGGGTAGAATTGAGAAAGTCCACTCGCAAATAGTTGCAGAAGTAAATGATTTAAGAGAGTGTAATAGAGAGAGCATTAGCAAGATTGAGGAGAAACAAGCAAAGCTATATGATAAAGTAGAAGAATCAGAAGGAAACATTAAATTAACAGTTAACAGTATTGAGAGGAAGGCTGAGGAGAAAATCGCAGAATTAAAATTAAAAGCTAGGATCAGGCAAGAAAATAGTCAGAATAGGCCAGTTTTTGTGAATAGCACACACAGGGAGGTAGAACTGGGTAAGTTCAGCAATCGACAGGGGTGCCCAATGGAGTTCATGAATACTATAGAAAATAAATTCGGGGAGAAGTTGGAAAATGGTAGTGTTGAGTGGTGCCAGGTAGTTGAAATTTTAGAACAATTGTTTGTGGGGGAAACAAGGAATTGGTTTGCTGTCTACAGAGACAAGTTTACTGATATTAATGATTTTAAAATGAAATTCTGTGAAAAGTTCTGGAATGAGGTTATTCAGTCGCAGCATCGTGAGGGAGTAGTGTGTGGTAAATATAACCCTAAAGGAAGCTCCACCATGACCGAATACTTTTTAGGGCAGGTATTAGTGTGTAAATATCTTGATGGCTTGAAGGAGGAAAGTGATGTGGTGAGGTTGCTACTTAGGCACTTTCCCTATAGGATCAAGGAGGCTGCTTGCATCCAGAATGTAAAGACAATATCACAAGTAGAAAATTTGTTAAGTACATTTGATGCACTAGGGAGAGGGGGTTATGAGGACAATTTCAATAGGAACCAGGGTAATAATAATAATAATAGGCCTAATGAAGCCAGGCATCAGGAAGTTCAAGGGAACGGTTGCGAAGGGACCAACGCTCAAAATAGAAATAATAATAATAATAATCAGCTAAATCAGAACAGAGGAAATGGCTATGGTAATCAGTATCAAGGGAGGAACAATGATTTCAGGGGAAATCAAGGGAGAAATAATGATTTCAGGGGAAATCAAGGGAGAAATTATAATGAAAATAATTACAACCAGAATAGGGGTCAAGGAAGAGGACAGCCTAGTGGTAGTAATATACAGCCAAACAATGACACAACAGCCCAGAACAACCAGACCAGTGCAGTAGTTAGTAGTACTACAGCCAGCTGTAGCGGTTCTTAAAACGCGAACCAGGCTGCGAAGTAAGGTCAGAATTTCAGTCTGTAGCATGCGCTGTCCATACAATTATACAGGAACCCTATGATCTAAATGCAAGAAATGAATTATTACATGAACTAAATGATGGAGGTATTATTCAGGAAGTGGTTAGTAAGAGCCCCATAGTTAAATTTAACGTGTCCGAGGCGTACACAGATGTTTTAATTTTATTGATAGTGGTTGTATGAAGAGTTGCATAAGTAGTGCATTTTATGATAAAATGAAAGGAACTGGAGTAAATTTTAAGGAGATGCCAATTAAAAGCACTTTTGTTATCACAGCTGTTGGGAAGAGGTCTAAAGTAATTTCTAAGCAAGTTTTAATAGACATTAAAATTAATAATCATGTAGAGAAGCAGATTTGCCTTGTAATTCCAAATTTAGTATTCAGTGTTATTTTGGGTTCAGAGTGGCTAAGTAGGGTGTCTGGTAACTTATGTTATGATGTAGGGAGTTTGAAATTTAAATGGGGAGATTCTGAAGTAGAAATAGCGTTCAATGACCATATTCAGAGAAGTACAGAGGTGGCCAAATTATTAGACTAAAGCTTGAAAAATAGCATATTTAATTTTCCTGGCTAAGCTTACAAGTGAAAATTAAACATGCATGTGCCTAAATACTTTGTATGCATTCCTTTGTTAGAAATAAGCATTTTCACCCTTTTGGGGCATACTTTCTTGAGTATTTGGCAATTGTTTTTGATGTCATTGTCATGGTGCCAAATCCGTACTAAAATTTCAGTCAGCCCAATTTTTGTTGTATCTGTGATTTTCTCGATTTTCTTCTTGACAATAGTCCACAACTTTCAATGGGGTTCATATCTGGGCTATTTCCAGGCCACGAAAGCACAGAAAGGTTTTTATCACTGAGAAATTAAGCCCCTTTCTTGGCCGCATGACAGGGTGCACCGTCATGCATGAAGACACAAGGATTTTCCCCAAAGCAATCCCTATCTGAGCTAAGAGACGCTTCTCAAGGACTCTTATATATTGGTACTGCTTCATGGTACCCTCTACAATATATAATCTTCCGGTTCCATGCACAGACATCATACTCCACACCATAACTTTCGTTGGATATTTTACTGTATGTTGTACGCACTGGTGATGAAACTCTTCTTCTGACCTCCTATGAACGTACTGACTCATTCCTTCACTTACTTAAAATATAGATTCATCACTGAAGCAAACCTATAAACACTTTTTCATTTTAGTAGTGCAATGTCGGTATTATTTCAAGTAATAAAGGAACAATAATAACAATTTTATAAATTTCCCGTGAGCATTGTTAAATCTGTGATAAAAGTAGTTAATTTTTGTAAAACTACTATTTTGTTGTTACATACCTTCTTCCAGTTGTATGTACACCAATCTTCCTGGCCCTTTGCCCATTCCAATCTCTTTTTTGCCATAACTGGAGTGATCTTTGCTTTTCTTATGGGTCGTCTAGATTTCAATCCGCTATTGTACAATGTTCTTCTTACAGTTCTAGCAGATGCATCTATGCCACTACTCTCAAATTATTTCTTAGTTCATTGCTCGTAGCTGAACGATGGTTTCGTGAAATTGAGATTAGTTTTGTACACCTCTAGGGCTTAATTTACCTTTTCTATCACATTTTCCATTTCGTTAAGACTGGTAAACCTCGCTGGTTTCATCCATTTTCTTAATTCTACTCACTGATTTTTGTGCAATATTGAGTTTTGTTGCTATCTCCTGATGTGTGAAGTGTCCTTCAGTAAGCAATGTTCTTGTTATCCCAATTTTCCTTGGGGACGTATCACTTTTTCTCCCCATAAACATAAAATTCCCTTCATAGGTCGATGTGATTCACTGTCATCTAATCACGTCGCAAATATAGGTTTCAATATGTCAGCATAAAGCACCCGAGCTTTGCTGAAGGAATTAAGTGACAGATAGTAACTAACAATCACTAAATTCTTGGTAAATTTCAAACAAACGACCACAAGTGCATAGAAATAAATAGTTCCTTGAGACAGTAGGCAATCAATTGTGACAGTTTTGCAAAACTATGAAACAGAAAATCCTAAAATCATTGCCCAAATGTCCTTAAATCATTGTAATATATCCAGTGTCAGTTTCCATAGAAAAATAAATAAATGTGTACTCAGCAAAATTGAATAATGGATTTTCAGACCTTTAGTCTAATAATTTGGCCACCTCTGTAGTGTTGTAGGTGTGATTTGTACTTTAAATGAGATATCGCCAGCCGTAGAGCGGGGTTCTCCATGTTTTGTGGGCAGTGTGATTACGAACGGTAGTCTAGAGGACTCGTTACGTGATGCTGCATTTCAGGCAAATATAGATGTGGAACAATGTGTTCGGCTCTATGATGTGTTATTGTGTAATAGGAGAGTTTTTGAGGATCGCATTGGTATGGCCAATTGCTATACACATTCATTGAACGTTATTGATAGGTCAGTATTCACAGGACTTAGATATCCTGTACCTTTCGCTTATCAGAGTGCAGTTGAGGCACAAATTAACCAGATGCTTGAAGATGGGATTATTGAGCACTCTAACAGTCCATATGTTAATTCTTTGATCACGGTACCCAAGGCCGACGGCACAGTTCGTATTTGTTTAGACGCTCGTTTGGTTAATAGTAGAATTAGTTCAGATCAGCTGAAATCTATGTCAATAGAGGAATTAATGCAAACATTTGAGGGGAAGAAGTATTTCACTTGTGTAGATTTGAGTTCCAGTTTTTGGCAAGTGCCACTCATGTACGAAGATAGACCATTTACAGCTTTTAGTCATAAATATAACCTTTATCAATTTTGTAGAACACCGTATGGGTTAAAGAGTAGTTCAGCAGCTTTAATTAGGGCTTTAAACATCGCATTAGGGGATATGACAGGAGAGTTTGTAACCATTTACATTGATGATATGGTAATTAGTTCAAGCAGTTTTGAGGAGCATCTACGTCATTTAGATATAGTTTTTCAGAAGTTAGATCAGGCAGGGTTCACTTTGAAGCTGTCTAAGTCATCATTCTGTCAGTCAGAAGTGACATTTTTAGGTCATAGAGTGTCGAGTAGAGGTGTGACACCATAGGAAAGTAGGGTTAGCATGTGTGGACAGTAGCAACAGGGCATCGTTACATACACTGAGAAATATGTTAGTGGAGCAACGTGATGACATTAAGGATGTGTCATAAAGTAAGTGTGTTTAGCTGGCGAGCCAGCCTATCAAATGAGTAAGTGTGGTATTTGGTGCGAGGAAGATCTGGTCGTCCAGGCAGGCGTATCAGAAGTCACACAGGGGGGTAGTATGTAAGTAATTGAGAGTTTTTAAGGCACAGGGAAAGATGAAGGGAGTGGAGGATGCTGTTGAGCAATAAATTGTCTCGAAGCACCAAGGCCATTTTGGCAGCGCTGATGGATTCCCATTTATCTCCAAGAGATGGGCGAGCGCTTGTATAGGGCTTGTTAGCTTAAGGCGTCCACGAGATAAAAGATGGGCCATCAGAAGGCGAGACAGTCCTTCATGAAACTCATACATATCAGCACACGTGATTTCCGTTTACGGCCTCGCCATGTAAGATTCGTAAGTGTGTAATTTAAGGTAATTTGTACAATGGTATTATTTGTGTGAGGAGAACTGGTCTGTGTTGAGAACTAGTATTAAGTAGAATATGGTCTACGGAAACTTAAGAAGACAGGGCGATTACGGCACAGAAATATTTGGTGTTATGTGTAATGCGCATTTACTGTTTTTTTTTTCAGAAGTCAATATTAATATCGTCTTTGATAAAGAGAGATTAAGTATTATGGTCACGATGCGCTGCCACAATAGTGTGATCGTGTGGTCAGTGATAAGTGAGATTAAATTTCACCATAAGGAAGGCACCTCCAGTGAAATTAGAAGTTCTATGGTGATATACATATATCAGAACACCTTGATGCGTGTGATGTGACATCTTATATACATAGTGCTCACACATTATTTATGTCAATTTTTCCAACATAGAGAAATTTGAGAGGCGGAAATATCCGTGGAACATTGTTCTATATGAAAAACATTGGACTGGTTGCAAAGTGCAATCTATAGTGACAACAAACGTTGATGCAAAGTGCGTAAAGAAAAATTATGAGTGTATATATATGTAATTTAGGGTGATTTCATTTATGTAATATGTATTTTGGATGGGGTTTATTAACGTGTCTGGGATAATCGGATAATGGACCGTCGTCACGGTAAATCATCCGATGATCCGAGGCGAATATGTAACGTGTTTTTCGAGGGGATTTTACGCCACTGGCATAAGTCAGTAGGAAGCCATTCTATATTTATTTACGCGGCAAATTGTTCAGCCAAGAGAATTTTTCATGTTAATTTATAATTATTATTAACTTATTATTATTATTATTATTATTAAGGTATTTTTTGGAGCATTTTATAAAAGTATAAGCATACAGATAGGTTTTCTATGTCATAGAAAACACTATCAAGCAAAGTATTACGAACAACATTATCATAGAAAATTATATGATTACGGAATTTTACGGAGTTTTGTCAGTTAGGGTATTATGAGAGAGATGACTCAATGGGAATTCAGATACAGGCTTAATCTTGTCGAGAAGCATGTCGCAAGCCTGGGTTGCAGCGTGAAGAAAAGGTGAAATAATCTGGAACGGTAAACGACATCATCCGCGCGCCGTGTGTATTGAGCCTAAGGAGGGGAGTAGCGGGGTGGCACAGCCAATCAGTGGAGACCACGTAAGGTGGAAGTCGGGACTGGAGTGGGGGAGCCGGGGAGTGCATATATCGTTTGGCGCGCCGTGGAGTAAAGGACAATCTGTGTAGAACTTAACGAGTATGGTTCCGCGTGTGAGTGGCTCCGAGGAGTCGGAGACTATCTTTGTAAAACTTAACCAGTGTGGTTGTACGAGTGTTTGGCTCCGATGTTCGGACCATAAAGTTATCAAATCTACTAGGATATCATCAACTAACGAAGGAGATGACGACGTCCAGGAAACAGTGGGAAGCTCTCTTCATCATCCAGTACGAGGGAAATGCTTCGGCAATTTCCAGTGGTAAGCGTGAATGATGCAGAACTACTCAATCTCTTGTTTCTCTTTGTTTTATATTCAGTATTCAGTAACTTCATAGCTTGGGAATAAGAGTAAAATCAGTAATTTATCCGAATCCGTTTTCACGTAATTTTATAGCGGTAATATTCAAATCGCAAAGCTCCAATTTCAATTTTAAACTTATTATTATTATTAATATTGCAAAACTTGTTTTATATAATAAATTCATTTCTTTTAACCATGCAATCTTTGCTTTCAGTAGGTAGCATTAGATATAGACCAATTCCTTCTCCTGATACAATTGTTTGTTGGGTTAATGATCCAATCATACCACGATCTGAGAGTAAAGATTCTTGAAGGTGTTCTACCAGAGCTAGGTGTTGTTAAATAAAAATTTAGATTTCAACATAGAGTTGAGGTCTTGGCGCCCATTAAAACAACATATCTTAGGCAGAGCAAATATATCAAAGTACAGTAAGGGCCAGTCAAACTGTTACACTTGTACGCTCAACGTGGAGCAAAGTGAATAATGTTACAAGCTTATAACGACATATCTACTTGGTGCTATTTGTGCTGGATGAACATTAAACTTTCGGAGTAGGGATTCTCCGAAGTTGTTCGTTTTTCTCCTACATTTTATGATTTATATTCAGACTGTAAGGAATCTTTACTTCATGGCTGCGCTAGGATTATCAGCTTTGGTACGCACACAGGTGAAGATATGTGTACACACTAGGACTATACGGTAATAGAATATCAGAAATTTCAAAAATCTCATATACTTGGGGACCTTGTGACGAATGTGAATTCAATGTCCGTTTTCGTCTTGTTAAATACTATGAAGAACATATGGAATTAATTGAAGATAAGGCTACTGTCACTTGTTTTAACAAAATTCACATAATATTTGATAGTCTATGAAGAGGAGAGATGATACAATGTTTATCTAACCATTTATAGCCTATTTATTGACTATCATACTAATGACCTCCAATACAATAAAATTTCTCAATCCTGCTTGTTGCCATATATCGTAATAAAAATTATACAAATCATAATTTCATGTGGTATTTGTTAAAATAAGTCATCTATATATTAAAAATATTTATGAAAACTTATCCGAGTCCGTCCGGCCATTCTATCCGGTCGATTTTCTTCATTCTTTTTTTAAATGAAAGGTATTCATGCACAGACTTGTCATCAAGTATTACAAATCACTTAAATTCCGCCTTCCTTAAATTATTTGATTTTTTCATCTTTTTCCAACTTTGAAACAATCATATTTCTGGATCTAATTGAGGTACGAAGGTCGTTTTCGTTTACGAACACTCAGTGAATCAAGCGCTGTCATTTGAGCTCTTAACTATTCACATCGGATGATTCTGAGGAAAGTTATGAGTGAACATTCGATATTACATCTCATTTTTTCAATTATTTTTTTTCATTGTAGCAATCATATAATTGGTTCTAATTGAGTTACACAGTTCGTTTTGGTCTAAGAACACTCAGTGGATCAAGCTCTATCTTTTGAGATATTAAATATGTTAATGGGTTGATTCTGAGGAATGTTATGAGTGGACATTCAATATTACTTCTCTTTTTTCTTTTTATAGCACCGAGAAATGAACATTGCCATGACATTAATAGGGTAGAATCAGATCTACTTCCAGGAACTTCTAGATTTTACACGAGTGTGAATACATTGGTAACTGAGGAATAAAGTGAAGTTTGGCACTTTCCCACTGAATTTGTGAACATGCTCGAGATGAGTGGTCTACCTCCCCATGTGCTGACTTTGAAAGAAGGTGCTAATGTAATGCTCCTTAGGAATTTCAATGCAACTAAGGGATTACTGAACGGGTGGAGGCTAATAGTTAGAAAAATGTACGACAATACCATAGTCTTTTAAGTTCTAACTGGTGTGAATAGTGGGGAGCGAATACTGCTACCTTGCATTGATTGGTCACCATCTGACACTACAATGCCGTTCTCTTTTAAAAGACGGCAATTTCCTATTACACTAGCGTTTTGTATAACGATCAACAAAGCGCAGGGTCAAACGCTTCATCGATTTGGAATCTACTTGCCTGATCCTGTTTTTAGCCACGGGCAATTGTAGGTTGCCTTACCCCGAGGAAAAACATTTAAGGTTGTAAAAGTAGAAATTAAACCTAAGGGACGATGCACAGCGAACATTGTCTGGAAGGAAGTATGGTGAAATAAATGTTAACTATTACATAATGTCGTTACTTTTTCATTCCAATACTGAAAAATAATGCTGCGGAGCAGTATGGGCGCCCTAGTATTCTTTCAATCGATAATCTGATAACAAAAATATTCTGCCTGACTGAGACTAACCCCACAGTCCACGACGCTATTGCTACAGCCATAACAACCACTTGATGAGGAAGCACAAGGCGGCAAGTTATCTTCAAGTAAATAATGTTATGGCACTAATATTTTAAGTTCAATTAATATTCATCTCTTTCCGATAATGTCCCTGCATAGAATTGAGTTTTAAATTCCATCTGAATACTTGGAGGTAAAGGTAATGTGTGTAGAAGTTCTTGTATATCAACACATTGATTATATTTTGTTAATAACCGCATTAACGCAATGTGGGTTAATATTGGAATAGTTATTGCGCAGAAACATAACACCGGTATTGCCAATTGGTTACAATATTTCATATTAAAGTATATCATCATTTAAATACTGATATGAAGACTGAGCCCATGTGGTTTGTGTTTCAATCAGTTGACACCAGAGTTGGCATGACAAAGTGGCCAGCGTTTATCTGCCAGAATTTAACTTCGATCAATCACACAACCCGTACTGTGGTGGTTCGTTCATACTTCCGATGATTAACAGCCCAAGGAGTAACTTTGCACTGATAAATATGTTTCGAATGCCGAAAGAATAAAAGTTATGGGCGGCAAAGTTACTCTAGGAGTAGATGCCCATCACAGATTGAAAAACAGCCCCTTAGTAATCAAGGTAGAATAAGGAAAGATAAGAGAACGTTCATGGCTTTTTTAGACTTAGAAAAGGCTTTTGATAACGTTGATTGGACTAAATTGTTTGGCATTTTGAAATCTATTGGAATAAAGTACAGGGATAGGAGGGTGATATACAATCTGTACAGAAACCAGACAGCAGTCATTCGAGTTGAAGGACATGAGAGAGAAGCTGGTATTCAGAAAGGTGTAAGGCAAGGCTGCAACTTATCACCCATACTTTTCAATCTTTACATTGAACAAGCAATGAAGGAAATTAGAGAAAAATTTAAAGTGGGAGTGAAGATTCAAGGAGAAATAATTTCAACTCTGAGATTTGCTGATGACATCGTCATCTTGGCCGACAAGCCTGAGTATTTGAATGAGTTTTTGAATGGTATGGACTCCGTCTTACGGAAAGAATTCATGATGAAAATACATAAATGTAAAACAAAAATACTGGAATGCAGTCGAAATAAATCAGAAACCTCTATGGAGATCAAATTGGCAGGTAAAAAGCTGAAGGAAGTAGGAGACTTCTGTTACTTAGGAAGCAGAATAACCAGTGATGGACGAAGCAAAGAGGATATTAAAAGTAGGTTGGCTCAGGCAAAGAAAGCATTTCTACAAAAAAGGAATCTGCTGACATCGAATATAGATATAGGTATTAGGAAGTCATTTTTGAAAGCCTTTGTCTGGAGCGTGGCGCTCAATGGAAGTGAAACTTGGACTATTGGTGCAGCAGAAAAGAGGAGAATTGAAGCATTTGAAATGTGGTGTTACAGGAGAATGATGAAGATCAGATGGGTAGATAGGGTTACAAACAAAGAGGTATTAAGACGAGTGGGAGAGGAGAGATGTTTCTGGCGACTGCTAATGAAGAGAAGAGATAGGTTGGTAGGACACATACTAAGACACCCAGGAATAGCAAGCTTAGTTATGGAAGGAAGGGTCGAGGACAAAAACTGTAGGGGTAGACCAAGGTTAGAATATGTTAAACAGATTGCCTCGGATGTAGGGTGTCGGAGCTATGTAGAGATGAAACGATTAGCTCAGAACAGGGAGGCATGGACAGCTGCATCAAACCAGTCAAAAGACTGAAGACTCAAACAACAACAGTAATCAATAAATCCATTATCAAACAAATTACAATAGGATCCAACATTTTTCACCATCAGATACCATCAAGTAGACGACGACCCCTAGCGATGGCATGGAAAGGTTGCCTCTAGATTGTTCCAGTTTCCACAAAACATTTCAGATCCTCGGTTGAATCCGAGACTAGCAACCTTCCAGGTCACACGTTACTGCACCAAGCTCTTGCTACAATTGATACTAATCATTGATCCACCTTCCTTCAAGACTTCAAATCATCGCTACCACCGAGCCTACCCTAGCCAATAACCCTCTCGTTCAACAATCCCCCATCTAACTGTTTACCCATTGTTAAAGCTACTCCCTTACCAAGCTTATAACACTTACCCCACTTACCAAACCATCCCCGAGTCGCAGCCAAGCTATACTCATCCCTTCTCACCACCAGCAGCCAGTAATTAATTAATTATTTTTTAATTCTTAACCAGCGCGCTCATTGTCATGGCCCATCCGTTTAAACTGGATAACCTTGAACGACTGGTTGCTTTTTCTTGAGCGAGGCCAAACACACATCCTAGGGTCTGCCAAGGCATTTGACCCCCTTCAATCATCCCCATATATTCTTTTTTTTTTCTTTCTTTTCAAACTCACTCTCATACAACTAACACACACGGAAGCCCTCTGGGATGAACTACACTCTAGCTGCAGGCGCCCCGAAGCCTGAATACCTCTGCAGTTCACCACCTCCAACACCTTGTCACGGCACCTTCCCGGACTTTGATTTCGGGCAGGGGCTGTGGTATGAATCACCCACCCGTCGATCCCCTAAGAGCACGCTGATTGTCATCTGCCCACCGCACAATAACACATACATGAGCTCACTTAGAGGAGCAATAATCAGCATGCTCACACCAATTGCGAAGTTCATTACTCAAATTGAGGAACTTCGCATCAGCACATCGCCATTACACCCACCAGTGACACTCGCCTCAACACCATCAGGAGGGCACTCTCTAGTCACCCTGCTATCCCTCATTTACTCTGATCACCTACCAGGAAACAACATTTGACACCTCACAGACAGAGATGACTCTCTCACACCCAAACAGCAGGTCTCAACAGCTCCTAAAGCAACACAAACCATACCAGTCCCTCCACCCTTGCCGCCCACGAGTCACGCACAGACAGCAACCACTGAAATTCAACACGAAACCACGCAAACAATTCCCGACACAGCCGAAGGTTGGTCACAAACACGTACTTACTCGGGGTGGCGCTCCGTGGGTTCGATAAAACTACACTACACTCGAACACAGGACTCGCGGCTACGTGGCACGCCTGCATGGGGACTAGGCGATAGCCTGGTTGTCTGGGATGGCGTGCTAAGGGCCGGAGAGCCATAAACAGCTCACCGACACTCAATTTTACCAGTTTGACAGCTCAGAATTAAATTTTATTGCTAACAAAATCAAATTAACTTGTTATACATCAACTTCAATAACTCAAATAGCACATAAACTAATGACTTCCCAACAACTTTCTAACAGCCAAACACAGGCCTCCATTTGCCAAACTGACCAATCACAGCACACCTTCACAAAATATCACACTTACGACTCATTAAGTTCATTCATACCCATCATTAATTACCACCTAAAAGCGAGGTTAATTAATATTATTATTTTAAACAATCTAACCTACTACAGGTCTGTCTACCATATTTCATACTATAAAACCATTAACCCACTAGCTTAATGTTACAAATTGAAAATCTTCATATTCTATTATCATCAATCTGAAGTTGCTGCTGCTGTCGCGCCACAGCCGGGAGGGCATGTGGTGTGCGATGGTCTAAGTGAATGGAGCAAAATATTAGTCTAACACCATTCTATAATGTACGATAAATTGAAACTACTTAATATTTAATATTTTAACAAACTTTACTCACTACAACAGTTTAAAGCTCATCAACTTGAAACCACGCAAGGAGCATCTGGGGAGCCTGCCCCGGCGGGCACCTCTATTTCTTAACAAATATGAACTATTCGAAATTCAAATTTATCCCCCCCCCCCCCCCCCCCCTATCCAACTTAAAACCCAGGCTGAGGAGCGCATTGACGCACCGGTACCTGGATCAAACACCGCTAACGCTTGCAACCAGCGGCAGATTCCTCGAGACAAATTTCAGATCCTCCAGCAGCATATTTTCGAACCTTTGGAAATAAGCATATTTTTGTTTGTTAATGTAGTGTGTATGAACAAGCGCATTTTTATTCTAATGAAGCATCATTCTCAGTCCCCATGTAGAAATATATTTTAAAACCCTCCATTTGTCGTGCATGGGTCTGACAGCTCCATGGTCCGTTTTAGTTTTAATATCAAGCCAACATTTCAAGTTATGATCTTATCGTCTTGGGGCATCTTTTACCATACCTTAGTAAGCATTTCCCTGAAGTTGTGAAATGACGAGCCTAAAAATAACTACATGTGTAACTTTTATCAACTGCTGTGTCATGTGGGATTGATGGCTCCAGCATGCCCAATGATGTAACATTCTGTCAGTGAGTTGCAGGTGTGCTGTTATAGCAATTATTTGGTTTGGTACATTGCCTTTTAAGTGAAAATCAGTGAAGGGATTACGCCTTACGAAAACCTAAGGATGTAGATGAAATGTGCCGCATTCTGCTGAAAGATAACGAATCGCAGGTAGGCAAGCCATTATTATTATTATAATTATGTCCGCCTCATTCTAGGCTATCACCGCGGAGGCCCGGGTTTGATTCTCAGGTCTGCCAATAAATTCAATTCTGGTCTAAGGGCTGGAACGGTGTTCACTCAGCCTCGTGAGGCAAAACTTATAAGAGGTGGGTTCGATTCCTACCTCAGCCATCCTGGAAGTGGTTTTCCATGGTATCATACTTCTACGCCAGGCAAATGCCGGGATGGTACCTAACTGAAGGCCACGGCCGCTTCCTACCCAAATCCAACCTCAATTACAAATACACACACTACTACAGACATCACAATGACACAGGTTATCAGGCAAATTCTACACACACCCAAGTACACAAGGCTACATGACCACGATGTCGCAAAGCCCTTAAAGAATCAATAACGACTATTATTATTTTAGGCCTATTATTATTATATCGGATTATATATTTTTTCGTTTTAGGCAAGGATGGCACGAAGTAGAACAAGGAACCATGGAGGGTTACTCAGGCACAGCCCCTCAATATTCCCACAAAACAACCTGGTGTTGTAAGGTCTAGTAAGAACACTAGAACTGAAATTGCATGTTGGAATCTTTTTGCTAGCGATGAAATACTGCGAACTACCATATAGGCAGTGAATATCAAGTTGAAATAATGAACGGTTGTAGTTAAGTAGTAGCATGGGGCCCCCAGACCCAGCGTTTCGCAATCCCATGCGCCTAAGTGAATAACACAAAATACGAGATAAAATGAAAGGCTACAAAAAGCGAAAGCAATATGGTGAGTTACCGTACCTAATTATAAGAGAATAGGACCACCTCGTGGTGTTGTGGCTAGCGTTCTTGGCTGTCGCCTTGGGTTCGATCCCCGACTCTGGCAAGAAATATCAATTGATCAATTTGCTAAAACTACTCCACCAATGGTGAATAAGAAAACAAATCTTCTGGTGTGGGGGCTGGAACGGGGTACACTCAGTCTCGTGAGGCAAACCTGAGAAGAGGAGGGCTCAATTCCCATCTCAGCCATTCAGGATGTGGTTTTCCATGGTTTCCCACTTCTACTCCAGGCAAATGCTGGGACGATTCATAACTTAATGCCATGGCCTCTTCCTTCCAAATCCTTAGCTGAATTGTTTCCTGCTGGGCGCCTTTCATGATTATACACCAGTGGATAGATATTTCGGTAAATTTGGAAAAATGTGAGGTACTGATATTGGTTTTAATTTCCATTTCACACAAGGAAGTTCCAAGTTCTCACAGTTCACTAAGAAACAGTCCACCTTTACCATTAAATCTCCCGAAAAATGCACATCACACATTCTACTTTTGATCGAAAATTACTTATCTTTCCGCGAAATTACGTTCGCACATTTCGCGAACAGATTTGTTTCTTTTGGTGATGAGAAAAAATATCTACCATCAGCTTTTCTTCAGTAACCCGATTTACATCCAGGAATGAAACAGTACACAAGTCCAACCCCTCCTCCACGTGGTGGGAGACGGGCAACGGCATGAAGTAGGGGATTGCCTGTAGGGGTGAAGTATAGTGGGGACTTTGTGTGCCCCGGGACCGCTACGGTAGCTGTGAAGGCTCTATGGGAACCCTGAAAAGTGACGGCTGACGGGGCTCTGGTGAAGCTACGATAGGCCTAGCAAGCCAGTAGTGGATATCATATTTGCTTTCAAACCAGGAACAGGCCTCGGAAAGGACGGATGCAAACGACGACGACCCGGATATGCTAATGGACTAAGAGTTGGGACATTAAACATACAGACACTGACAGGAAAAGTGGAGGAGATTGTAGATGTGATGGAGAGAAGAAAACTGGATGTACTGGGCTTGGCAGAAACAAGATGGAAAGGAGAAGGTCGCAGAGAACTGAGGAAAGGGTACCGGTTGTACTGGAGTGGGAACAGTGAAGGAAGGAGCAGCGGAGTAGGAGTAGTTGTGAGAGATGGAATGAAGGAAGAGGTAAAGGGAATAAGTGACAGGATCATGAAGATCAGAGTAACTGTAAAGGGAAGAAGCCTGGAGATAGCCCAGGTATATGCCCCTCAAGTTGGATGTACAGCTCAAGAGAAGGAAGACTTTGAGGAGGAGCTACAACAGCAGTTGAATGGTCAGAGCATCATTGTCATGGGAGATTTGAATGCACATGTAGGAAGTGAAAGGCAAGGATATGAAAATGTATTGGGAGCAGAAGGATGGGGTAGCAGGAATGAAGAAGGGAAAAAGTTGCTGGATTTTTGCAAGAGAAACGGTTTAGTGGTAGGCAACTCCTGGTTCCGGAAGAAAGAAAGCCACAAGGTAACGTGGTACAGCAGTGATTTAACAAAGAAATCTTTGGTAGATTACATGCTGTATGACTGGGGAATGAAGAGAAGTGTCAGAGATATAAAGGTAATACCATCAGAGGCCTTAGATAGCGACCACAGAATACTTGTAATGAACCTGGGAGTTGTTAAGGATAGCAAGAGGACAGAGTACCAGGAAAGGAGAATCAAAGTATGGAAACTCAAGGAAAATGAAGTCAAGGAAGAATTCCAGAAGATAATAAGGGAAAAGATGCCAACAGACAATCCTAAAACAGGGGAAGAGGAATGGAAGCAATTCAAAAACACAATGGTGGAAGCTGCAGTGGCAGTATGTGGAAGAACAAGCAACAGAAAGTGGTGTAAAGAGACACCATGGTGGAATGAGAGAGTAAAAGAAGCTGTGGGAAGGAAGAACAAGGCTTTCAGAGTGTGGTTCCAGGAAAGAACTGATCTGGCAAGGGAAGATTATAAGATAAAGAAGAAAGAAGCAAACAAGATTGTCGCAGAGGAGAGGAAGAAGTGGATGGTAAAGTGGACAGAGATGATGGAGGAAGACAGCAGAGGAAATAAGAAAGTACTTTATGGGATGGTCAAAAGTAAGAGAAGAGGTCTGCGAGAGGATGTGGTAATGATGGACAAAAACGGAACTGAGGTACACAACAAAGAGACACTCAAGACAGTGTGGAAAGAGTACTTTGAGGATTTGCTGAATCCAAATGGTCATAGGGAGGAAGACAATGTATTGGAAGATGGAGAAGACAACACAGGAATGGAAAAGGACCTGACTTGGAGAGAACTGGAAATGGCTATAGACAAG
Source organism: Meconema thalassinum (assembly GCA_946902985.2). Lineage (NCBI taxonomy): Eukaryota > Metazoa > Arthropoda > Insecta > Orthoptera > Tettigoniidae > Meconema > Meconema thalassinum. Next base: position 504,759,935 of record OX336393.1, on the reverse strand, counting down.
ATGAAAGGAGGAAGGGCACCAGGTGTGGATGAAGTGAGTGTTGAAATGGTGAAGGCAGCAGGGGAGGTTGGGAAACAGTGGCTGTACCGTGTGATGAGGGTGATATGGAAGGAGAAAAAGACCCCAGAAGATTGGAAGAAAGGATTAATTGTTCCAATATTTAAGAAAGGAAGCAGAAAGGAGTGTAGAAATTACAGGGGAGTCACACTCATACCTCACTGTGCCAAGATATATGAAAAGATATTAGAAAGTAGAATACGAGCCAAAGTGGAGAGAAAATTGAGAGAGGAACAGTATGGATTCAGACCTGGGAGATCAACAGTGGATCTCATATTTTCAGTGAGACAGCTCCAGGAACACCACTACGAATTTGGAGAGGATCTGTTGATGGCCTTCCTGGACATCGAAAAGGCCTATGATAGTGTGTGTAGGGAGAAGGTTTGGAAAGCAATGGAAAACATGGGAGTGGAAAAAGAGACTGTAGGCAGAGTGAAGGAGATGTATTGTGGAAGTGTGAGTTGTGTGAAAGTTGGAGGGGAAAGAACAGACTGGTTCAGACAAATGAGTGGCCTGAAACAGGGTAGTGCGCTGTCACCCCTTCTCTTTATTGTGGTTATGGACGAGGTAATGACACGGATAGCAGGAAAGATAGGAGAAGATAAGATGAAGGCAATGGTGTTTGCAGATGATCTCATGGTCTGGGGAAACAAGGAGGAGGAAATCCAGGAGCAACTGAAGGCTTGGGAAGAAACAGTGGGAGAGTACGGATGGAAGTTCAACATCAGTAAATGTGAGATCCTGTTAACGACCAGGAAAAAGGACAGACCAATGAGTGGGATAACACTTGGAGGTGGACAGCTGAAGAAGGTGGAAAGTCTCAAGTACTTGGGAAGTATAGTGGAGGAAAATGGGAGAAATGACAAAGAGATTACGGAACGTGGCAGACAGGCAGAAGCATTTCTGAGAAGCATTAGGAGCTTAGTGTGGAATAAAGATGTCCCACAAAAAAGCAAGGAAGTGTTATACAGAAGCTACTATATCCCGATACTGACCTATGCTTCAGAAACGTGGACAATGAAGAAAAGAGACATAAGCAGAATACAGGCAGGTGAAATGAAGTTCCTGCGAAGTAGGATCGGAGTAACAAGAAGAGACAGGGTGAGGAATGAAAAGGTTAGGGAAATGGTGAAAGAGGAGACCTTGCAAGGTAGGATTGAGACATCAAGACTGAGGTGGTATGGACACTTAAAGAGAATGGATGAGAAGAAGATTCCCAAGAGGATACATGAGATGCAGATGCAGAAGAAACGACCAAGGGGAAGACCAAGAGATCGATGGCTGAAAGGAGTGGAGGAATGTGTCAAGAAGAGAGGCGAGGACTGGACCAGAGTGACAGCGGAGAGATGGTGGGAAGAAAGAAATAAGTGGCGAGGCTTATGTTCCAAACAGACCCAGCCTGGGGCTGGAAACTGTACAAGATGATGATGATGAATGAAACAGTACAACATTTTCTCGAAACAGTAGAAAATTTAGTTGTTTGCACACACAGAGCACTGCTCAGACTAACACAGACATTCGGAAAATATTACAAAGAAACCAATTCCCTTGCATATACGACTTCTCGCGTGCAGTATATTACAATACTACCCTCATAGGCTTCGCACGTGCTTGAGGTTTTGAGCGACTTCCGCGCCCCACACTGGCGGGTAATGAACGACAATGCTTTGAGAGCGAAGTGATGACACGGGTTATTTCTATTAGTCATGCTACTGTATTACAGCTATTAATGGTGGTAGGCTACTTATAGGAATAATCCATTCTTCACTTGAACATACCATATAATTTATTACTTCCCAATTGATGGACTGCCAAACATGACCAAGTATACCACATCAGAGAAGGTTTAAAACAACAAAGTACAAGTTGAAGAATGCAAAACAATGTGAAATATGAAAGCATTTGTGAAGAGCAAATTAGAATTTTAAAATTGGCTGAACCAAAGTAATTCTCAGCAACCTTCAAAAGTGAGTCAACAAATGTTACATCAATAGATTGCTGAAGAACTAAAAATGAAATGTCTTAAGCACATACCGTTTGGAACCCCCAAACTTCGAAGCGTATTAACACAAATTGTTAGCATTGTTCCCTTTGAATCAAATCCTTACAGATGGACTGATATGTGTTGTGAGTGGAGGAAATAGCAGGAAAATTGACATTATTACTGTGTTTGGTCAAGGAGGTGAATTCCTCAGGCAACCGAGTCATACAGTCTATCATAATCATTACTGATGAACGAAAGTCCACAGCCTGCTTCCAGTCGACAGACTGGGTCAGGGAATGGAATGAATGAAGCCACCATCTAGCGGCGAGGACATGAACTGTGTCGGCTGACGAAGCCTATCGCACTCCTCTGAGGCAATGATTAAATGAATGACAGATGAAATGATAGTGGAGAGTGTTGCTGGAATGAAATTTTTGACAGGGAAAACCGGAGTACCCGGAGAAAAACCTGTCTGCCTCCGTTTTGTACAGCACAGATCTCGCATGGAGTGACCGGGATTTGAACCACGGACCCAGCGGTGAGAGGCCGGTGTGCTGCCGCCTAAGCCACGGAGGCTTTCATCATAATCATTATTATTGTTAATTATGTTCGACCATGGTGAAATGTAAATATGATATGTCAGAAAACTATACTATAATGAGGCTCATTATAGTACAAGTTCTCATTATGATACAGTTTCTCCCACCAATCAGAGCTCAAGAAACAGTTGTGTTACCAATTAGGTGACTATAGCATCGCACCTGAGCTCACTTCCACGGCTTTCCTATTTTAAATTTCACTGTGTGCCTAGTGTCAAAGTGGGGTATTCCAGGAGGCCATGGTCAAATACAAGGTATTCTCTGCGTCCCATGCGCTCTGTTCAGTACATAAAACTGGCGAAATCTTGACAGATATTGATAAATATTTATGTTCGAACATAAAATAGTTATAATTATCGTCGAACATAAACAGTTGTATGCAACTCGCCTATAATGGTAATTAAGACACTTGTATGGAAATTATAAAAATCGCTACGCTCGTTTTATAAACATACTCGTGTCTTAATTATGGCCATTATAGGCTCGTTGCATAATGTACTATTAATGTATCAAAGGTTACTTTCACCTCATAACATTACAGGAAGGCCAGTCTCTAGTATGTAAGGACATATACTGTAAATGGATTTTGATACCTGCAATAACTTGATGCTTGCCAATATTGAAGTAATCAAATACAATACTTTATTAATTTGTGCAATAAACAATGCTGAAGGACAAGAGTCTCATTTTGCCTACAGACTAACAAATTAAGGGAACGATGTGCGGACATTGCCACTCTTGCGCCAATTGACAAGAATAGCATTCTTCTTATACATTATACTCACATGTGCCGTCAGCACCAATGGACAAGAAGCTTCTTTAAGTTGACATTATTCAGATGGTATGATGTGGTGTAAGACAAAAAAATTAATAATAATAATACTGCTGCGACAGAGGTGCTGAGGTGCCAGAATTTCGTTACACTGGTCAACAGTGATTTTGGTGCCGGGGCTTTATAAGCTGATATTATATGAATTTGATGCCCTGAATTCAAATATGTCATTAGTTTTTGCCTAGCAGCTCTAGTTTCTGAGATATTATATTTTTGTGAAATATACATTACACTATCGTATGGTAATAAAAAAAAACTAAACATGGAATTTTATTATACAAATATTATTATATACAAACATAGAGGAAGAAGTGATGAATGAAACCAACCAGTCACTGAACACTTCGGAAGCTTCTTTTTCGTGACATTCCTGAATGTATTTCGGAACAGTCCCTCTTTAACTCCAGCTCAGTAATCTGCCAACATGTGCATGTCCTATCTTCCTTGGTGGCGATCCTCCACAGTTTTAATATCCTGGTGAAATTGTTCACCTTGTTCCTCACTGGTGTCGGCTAAATTTTCAGGAAAACGGTCTAAGTGGCTGTGTAAATAGTGCACCTTAATACTCATTTTGCACCCAAGGGATTTGAAACTGTTAAGCATCTCGTTTACCAGTTCAACATAGTTTTCAGCTTAGCATTTGCCTAGAAAATGTTTTACAACTGACACAAATGAAGTCCAGGCTTTTAGCTCAGATTCATTCATTGAATTTACGAAGTCAGGATCCTCAAAGAGTTGTCTTATTTGTGGGCCATCAAATATCCCTGCTTTAAGTTTTTCCATACTCAAGTGAGGCATTTTATTTCCTATAAATGCAAAGCATGATCCGTTCTTATCAAGAGCCTTCACAAACTGCTTCATACGGCTCAGCTTGGTATTGTACCCGATACCTAGTTTAGGCTATCGGCTACGCCAGCAGACATTAAGCTGTAGTTGAGGTTTTGGGAAGAGCTCTTAAAAGATAGCGCACCGATCGCGTCAAGAAGAATGCCAAGATGACGTAGGAGGTCTAGAATCAAGGAGGCATTGACTTCTGTGAGAAGATGGAATTATGGATAGAGATGTGAAGCTTTATTGAGATATATATGGAATTATAGCAATTAAACATCTTAGAAGAGGATATATAACATGCATTATTTGTGGAAATATTTTATGGAAGGCAGATAACCCTTAAGTTATTTTATAACGGAACAGCCGAGATGATCTGGGTTCGAGACTATGATCGTGACGTGAGAGCACAGTGGTAGGGGACTATACCACGTGCCTGCGCCAAGCACATAAGAATGAAGACAGTGTCAGCACAATCAGTTGAGCTCAGTTAGACGAGCAGGTAGGAGCAGCTCTATAGCGCAAGCGAGACGCACCGTGAAGGTCACGTAACATACCGAAACTGTCACGGCAAACTGTAGGCGACAGTTCCTGCATCGCCGAGCAGCGAAGGCCAAGCGGGTCATTGATCCAGGCGGGCTAGCCGAGGAAGCAATTACAGACGGCCGGGATATATCAGAACCGCACTGCAAGTAGTTGAAGGCGTTATTTCAAGCGAAATTTCGACGCAGTTTGAACATAGCTTTTATTGAATAGCTTCATGACTATGCTGTTCTATAACACATTCGAAGCTGCTTTAACTATTTCAAGTAAACGGAATGTTGTTAGCATAGGCACTGATGAACATTAGATCGTGCATTAATAAGATTTATTTCTTATGCAGTTTTCATGAATTATCAATTACAGACAAATACAGGGTGTTTCGTAAACTTGGACACTCAAGTAAAATTTCGTTTTTACGGAAGTGGGACTTAGCAGTCATTTGAGATTGAACTTGCAATACTCAAACTGGACATTTAACGGAACAGTGGCGTATCTTAGAAGAGGAGTAGGGGGTCCGCTGTTTCCATGAACTTTTCCGAGAGGAGTTGGACAATATCCGCTATGGGTAATCCGAAGTTCAACATGTCCGAGTAGACGCTGATAGAGACAAGATGGCACCGCAGAGCGATGGATTCGATTCCTGACGAGAGGAGTCCACCAGCTGATTCACTTGGGATTTCGAATGCAATAGTCATTTCATGGATGAAATGATATTCACGCCGATCTTTCGAGAAATTCTTTATGTAGGGAAAATCGACGATCCTGGAAATTTAATTACAGCTGATTATGAAAGGTACTGTAAGAGTCATAACTACCCGATACGATTATTTTCATGAATACTGGGCACACATGTATATTTTTCTAATAGGAGTGATATGATTATTAAGACATGGTTTGAATTTATATACTTCGAATTTGCTAGAATATGGAGTGACCATATGATATGGCAGGCATCATTATACGAAATTCTCACCATTGGTTGGCTTTATTAAGCAGATGTTTGGTCTTTTAGAAATTTTTCCAGCTAGGATATTTTTCATAAATAGTTTTTTTTTGTGTAACGAGTATTTCGAACTCGTGATCTGCAATTGATTATCAAAAATTACTTCGTCAGTTCATTGCATACTAGCGAGTGTGTATTATTCACCAGTAGGGATTTTTTCCATTGGATTGTTTGGAGATATTAAGAAGTTATTCACTTTAGTGAATGAACATCGCTTTTATATGACAACTAGAAACTTGTTGATTCCTATCTGGTACATTCACTCATATAGACTACGAGATGGGGTCCTTCGTATTTATACGATTGTATGGTGGCTACTCATCTTACCCATCGTTCAGGGAACTATCATCCAAGTCGACGGGGCGAGGTCTTTCGTATTTATACGACTGTACGGTGGTTACACATCTTACTCGCCATTGAGGGACTCATTTTTATCATCCGAGTGTACACGAGATGTAAGTGAATCAAACAAGGAACTACTAGTCACATATCAGTCGAAATTTTGTTAAATAAAGTAACGATAAATGTCAACAGGATTGCATTTAGTAATTCTTGTTTGCCAATCCAATATTTTGTTGCTATACTCTTTTGAGAGTAATTTCAGTTTAACAGCTGTTACAGCTGATGCTTTTGATGATTTTTGTAATTGTGTTTGATACCTTTTGAGAAGGATTTAAAGTAATTGAATCTTGTAAGATTAATCATTAATGGTCAAGATTTATGTTAAGGCAGATCAGTATTGCAGATTTTGATATGAGAGATTATAGCACATTGGTGTTTTTCTGTGATGTGAGTTAAGAATTTGTAAGAGAATTTATGCTATTTGAAAGCAGATCTTAAATTACTGAGATAATATATTTTTCCAATTGTTTAAGAAGTTGTCTAGATGTGATCAGAGTAATTACAGTTATTGGAGATTGTGTGCGTTGATAATTTGAAGCCAGTTATATATTTTTTGTAGATCATGCAACATGGTTAAGTGAAGTTTGTGATAGGCATTTTGTGGAATTTGCCATGCGATAGTTGCAACGTTGATAATGTATTTTGAAGCAGACATGAGGTCGTCGTACCCAGTCTAGCGTAATTGTTGAGATTCATGCTGTATGTGCTGAATATTTATGGAGTTTTTGTGGAATAATTCTTGTATTCAAATGTGATATTTGAAGTATTGAGGAAATGTAATGTCGTTGTGGATAGTTAGATCCAACGTGATGTCGTGGAGGCAATAATATTTTTTGGCATGATAAATTAAATACGAGATATAACTTGGAAGTGATAAAACTGTAAGACAACGTTCTATAAACCTTATTAAACAATTTGTTAGGAAATTAAACAAATAAATGAAGTTGATAATACAAGATTTTCTGAAAATAATAATTAATGAAATAATAATCTGAGATTTAAGCATATTAACGATCTGACCTAATGAAATAAAAATCAGAATGACTAGATGAAATAATGAAAATCTAAATAACCAGATGATTGAAATTTAAATAAGTTGATAAATTAAATTTTGGAATAAATCGATGAATTAAATAAATGGATGAATTAAAGATTGGATAAATAAACTGATTGAAATAAATTAATAGACGATTGTAATGATGATGAATAACTGAATTAGAAGGTGATAATTAACTAAAGAAGCTGATGATTAATGAATTTATATGGAATTAAATAAATTTAATTGAGAGATAAGTTGAAGGAATTGCAACTTGAGTTGAAGATTTAAATAATGTAATGGTGATGAATTAAGGATTCTGACAGGAATATGTAGAATTTTGAAGTGAGAATTAATGTGAGAAATATTTAATTTTGATGATGACGATAATGATGACCAATGAGAATTTGGATTTTCTGTAATTCACAGATAAGAGATTATTAATGACGATGTAAATAGTGTAAATTAATTATTCGATGTTTAGGAACATTTGATTAACATGTTCAACATTCAAATTATGCCATGCAAACCATAAATTACGTGATATTTAATATGTGTGATTATTATATGTGTATGTTTAGACAGATTAATAACATTTTAAAATCCACATTGATGTTAAATTAAAGAGAAATTAGGTCTCAGGTTTCACAAATGTCAGTGACGAAAGACATAGTGCTACAGTGATCCTGAGAACCCAAGAGAACTTTATAAATTTTTCTGTTATGTGGATAAAAATAATTTTGGATTAGAAAAGAGATGGTTCGATTTTTGGACAATGACAATTTAACTTTGGCATTCGACCATACTCTTAGGTAGGAGTTATATTTAAAATGTCTGTCTGACTATCAAAGTAAAATAAATTTGTTTTTATCTTAGTTGTGATCTGATGATGGTGTGATGTTCCTCTTTCTTTCCTTGTCTTGAGTAAGGCTTATCCGGAAAGGAAGTGGTTTGCTAGGAATTCAGTTGATGGCGCCCATTTATATTTGCATTATTTCTATTAAACTTAAGCCCGTAACGACCCTAGAGATACTTTGTCTCGTGATACCCACTGCTTTTTCAAGAACTCAGCTGAATTTCCGACACATTCCTTATTTGACTAGAGGTTCATTTAACTCCGCTCTGTCCTGGAACTCCAGGAATGCGATGTTATAGCAGATGGGTCATCGCATCCCCAGGACGAACGGGTACAGTATGTAGTGGAGAAAAGATGATTTTGCTCTCCAACTAAGGGGACCTTAATAACATTTTTTCCCCAACATCCATGTTGTATATTCTTCTTCTTCTGCGCGAATGGGTCTCCTAGGACCACGCGGAATCAACAATTATTGGCCTTGATGTATATTATGATTGAGAATTGCACAAAATGGACTTAGAACTGCATATTTCATGTAAAATTACACATAAAAACAACACAGATCAAAAAAATTGAGGTATAGAGGAAAACTGATATCTAAAAAAATAGAACTGTTAGAGGAAAATTGATTTCATATTTAGATTCAGCGACCCAAGTATACCTAAAATCAGTTACAAAATCCCCGGCACCAAAAAAAATTTCTTTTTTTGTAGGCCTGTGATAATTGAAGCCTTGTTCCAGTGTTGCCTCATTGACTGGTATTGCTATGTTTCAGTCTGTCAGCACAACACAATCTCAATGACAAGGAAATATGAAAAACAACCTGAAAAAATTAGATGTGACAAAAAATATTATTTTCAAGTTGTTTTTCACATTTCTCAGCATTTGGGATTATATTGTGCTGACCGACTGAAAAGTCGAGGTAAATTGCATGCTTTCATTAGCGTTAGATGGAATTCTGAAAACAAACTGCACATAAATAAAATTATTTCCTAATACTAAACTTATAAATAAAATGTAAAATGACTTCAAGATATATGTGAAATACCCTTAAGTGCTGTTAGACTGAGCTGGGATTGAACTTGCAATCTTGGGTTTTGAAGAGCAACACTTAACTGACTATGCCACTCATGCCTGTAGTCTCTTCTAAATGCAGAACATTTTAAGATATGTAATACAATGTGTATTCATTTTTGTGAAATTTTACTGTATTTCAGAAAAGTATAAGAAATTAGAACAGTTTTGTCCTTTTTCAATAAACCGAAGAAATAGTGAAATCCTGCGGTCTATACTCGTTTATGATTTATCTAGGTGTGATTTTACTTGCTATTTATAAAAAATTGAGACTCTTTTATGTGGAATTGCAGATTATTAAAAACTGTATTCATAAGCACGTGTTCAATCATATAACTAAGTATTGAGAATCGAAGCATCTTCGTTACTTTCAATGGTACCCATTACTGAGAAAAAGTATCATCCCATTATAATTACAAGGCTGCAACCTTAATTAAATGCGAACTACCGACAGTATTTTAGTACCTAATCTACTTTTTCTTTTGCTCAAACTAAACGTGGCTTATGAACAGTGTGTCAAGAGATCACATCGGATGTTATGCCTGAAAGTTTAAAATACTTCAGTTCAGATCTTTTGCTACACATATCGAACTAAATGACCTGGCTTAAGAACACTGTCAAGAGATCACATTGGATGTTATGCCAGCAAGTTTAAAATACTCCAGTTCATATAATGATGTAGAACTTAATCTATTATATACAGCATACAGGCCTACTGCAACAATCATTGATTCCATATACGAATCAAAACTTATGCATCATGAAGGAAATCTGCATGCACTAGGTTAACACATCAGGGCCAGTTGAGTAATTAAGAACATGCTTCATAATATGCCAATACGGAGGAATGGAATAATGACTAAGATGTCCACGTTACCATAAATATATAGTCACACAACAAATAACACCATGGAATTTTTCATGAATAAAAGACACTGCAGACATTTTACAATCGAAACATTCAGCAAATATTTCACTGAAGTACAATTCTATACAATTGCATCACTTCCATTCCTCCTCATTCTAAAGGTATACAAAAACATTAGCAAATAATCCCTGATACAATTGTATATAAGAATTCTAAAAAATAATAATATAATAAACAGTATATAATATATGGCATGCAGAGAACCTAGAACCACTAACTAAGGATAAACATATGCATAAGAGACTAGTCTTAAAGAACAAAACAGTGATTAATTCAGGTTTTATGCTTGTGATCAAACAAACTCACAATTAAGAGAAAGGTAACTTAAGGGATAAGTTAAAAAGACAAAAAATTCACACGAAGCTATTTTAGAAAATTGGTCTTAAACTCTAGTTATATTTAAGATGGCAAGCCCCTTCATTCTTTTCCATTCCTTGATTGTGGGCAATATGTTTTCCGGACAGGTATCTATTAAATTTTCGTAAAAAGCGGAAGTTATATAATTCCTTACCAGGGCTACAACAATTACAAAGAATTTTGCAAACTTCTCCTCTCAATGTCAGTTGTGTAGCTCTGCACTATCATGCAAAAGCTTGATAGTGCTATAACTAACTCATCAACGCACAATGTACAGTCACCCCTAGATTATCCAAGAATGGATCACTTGCTTAAGAACTTGACTGAGAGGAGGAGGGAGTTGGTTGCATCCTGATGCAATACTTTGATATACAGTATTCAACAATAATAATAACAACTTCATTCACAGCCGCTAAATGTTGAAAGAACAATTAATAAGGATTGCCTCTTTGAGTGCCCAAAACTTGACAATGTCAGGCAAACAACCTTCCAAAACTTTATTGGCGAGGTAGATCAATGGCATAAATACAAAATTTGTCATTATATGGCAAAATAATTACAAAGCTTTTCTTAGCCCAAGAGTAGAATACTATTTTTGTTATATGCCTTAAATGCATATTTATAAATTTGCACAATATGTTTCATTTCAATTGCTTGATAAACATCATGTAACTGTATAAACCAAACCTTGCCACAAACTGCCTTGCATCCTCCACATTACAACAGATGATTGAGCGAAAGAAAACCATAAAGGTATGTGACAATTTAGCATTAAAGAGTTCAGCATGTATTCTTATTTTTATTCTCATTTAGAAGAACCACAATTGGCTATGTTATGTTAGATTACAGCATTTAGCAGCTCCACAATGAAATGTTACTTCTTATCACCCATGAAAGATGACTATATTATGAAATTAAGACTCAAGAATACTTGAATCTATAAGTATGGAGGTTACATGCAGAAAGAAAGTTTGAACTGGAATGTGTAATTGGAAAATAAGAATAATGACTTTTGAAGAGGTACCTTACCTTTGGAACTGTCCTTATACCCTATTTTCTTATGGTTTTCTGACTACAGTCAGTGTTAATTCAATTGTGAAGATCAGAATATCCTCTTTTCCCCGTCAAAATGAGTTAGGATTTGACATTCGTTTTTATAAGATATTTGACAGAGATGCCACATTACATATTTGTCAAATAGCTACAGTGAATGTACATCCTTAAACCTCACAGCTTACCAGTTACACACACAGTTGATTATCTAAATTATAACAAGCTTCACACTTAAAGAGTGAATGCACAATTTGTTCCCAGATTCTGTTCATGAATAACCCACCAGTACAGTACTGTTACGCCCTCACAGAAATAAACAGAAACTTACAGAATAACTATGTAGGATATATTTTGGGAAAATATGAACATTTATGAAAAATATTAATTTTTTCCAAAGGATGGTTGACTTTTACAGCAGCTACATTGCATACTTTCATAACAATACAGTATATGGAAGTTCTGAAAACAAACTGCACATACAATTATTTCCCAATACTAAACTAATAAATAAGATAAATAAAAAAATGAGCACTGTCTTCAAGACATAACAAGTGATTTCATAACATATTTTACATTGTACAAAGTATATATTACTATTCTCAGTAACAACAATGTCATATTACAGGCTTACTTATGAAGAACTGTGTAATTCACTTGACCAAGGCACCACTCTGTTACCATGTTCATCTCAAATCAAACAGTTATGCTGTTGCTAGTAGGGAATGCATTAGAAAAATATCTTATAAACTCTCTCTTTCATCATGAATATTAAGACACTAAGAAATGGCTCCCTAGAAAAAATTCTTCAATAAACAATGCCTTCAATTATAAAAGATGTGTAGCATTAGGATAGGATAAATACCAAAGAAAGGGAATTCTACAGCATACTTGATCAACATGCCATGTAGACCTGGCCTGATGAAGTTTTGGATGTTGGTAAGTCTCTAATTGTGCCAAATTGGTTAATCTTTTATTCTATAGTGATCCTTCTGAATCTCAGATTATAAGAACTAAGGCTCTTGTTCATCATTGGCACCATTGATTGGGAGACCTGGTGGCTGCTTGGCATAAACGCGATCCTGAATTTCAACCTGCATTGTCAAATCTTTGCTCTAGCCCAGTGTGGTCCAACCCACGGCCCTTGGGCCACATTTCTGTTCATTTCTGTTGGCCCTTGCCCTTCTTACTTCTCAAAAATGAAAACATTGGGCATGAGTATCAAGAAAAACTGGAAGAAATCCAGTTTATGGATAATCTTGCTTTTCTGACAGATTTAACATCCCATCTAAATGCTTTAAACCTGAAACTACAAGGCAGAAAACAAAATATCTCCTAGCTTTATGGACATATTGAGGGCTTACAAAAAAAACTTGATGTAATGCAAATTGCATTGAAGGCAAATTATATGGCACACTTCCCGTCTTGCCAGCAGTTGAAAGAAGAAAGAAGTGACATAAATGTTAGCATGTTTCATGAAATAATAATAGATATCAAGAAAGAGTTCCAGAACAGATTCCAGGATTTTGACTCCCTAAAACCAAAAGTTGCACTGTTGAACAACCCCATGGATATTGAAGTGAGTGAGGTGACCTGCAACCTTCAAATGGAAATTTGTGATCTTCAGGCAGATCCATTCTACCAGACTAAAAAGTGTGATGTCCCTGAAAATTTCTGGAAACTGATTACTAAAGAACGTTTTCCTAAACTGCTTAAATTCTCTCTGCTAGTGTTATCGCTGTTTGTGTATGTGTATGAAAGTATTTTTTCTGCTCTCAAACAAATTAAATCAAAAATGAAGAAATCGAATTGAAAGTGCTTCACTGGAATCGAGCCTGAGATTTTGCCTTACTGAACTTACAGTGGACATCGATACAGTTGTATCAGGAAACAGTGCCAATCATCACATTGATTTCTCGACTGTAAAATGAAGTGGTATATTAAACTAGTAATATTAAACTTCTTTTAATATAAATTTTAATAAATGTTTTTGAGTAAAATATGTAAGTTAATAAGTTTTCTTTCTGGAATGTGTCTGGCCCTCACATTCCTATACTAAAGTTTGATTGGCCCTCGGGTAACTAAAGGTTGGACCACCCTGCTCTAGCCTATTAGTTTGTTTTCGGAAATTGTTTTCAAGTGCTGGTAAAGCTGATTAAGAAAATGTAATTGAATGTTTAGATAGTGAAGAGCAGGTTGACAATACCCACAGTGATTCAATTGATTCTAATAGTGAAGAGAAAAATTGAAATTCTGTTCCAGAGTCTCTGTTCTTTGATAATCAGTCTGTGATTATGGGTGAAGATTAAAATATGTCTATTTTAAGTGTAAACATGCCTGATGTCTGTCAATAATTCTCAGGGAATAACTATTTCATTTTAACTTGTGTTGTAGGAATTACTTCACATTTTCTACGTCATCTAATGATTGATATTTGGTTATGATGTAACTTGTTCTTATTTTTATGGATTACAATATCTTATTCTTCGCCTTTTGAGACCACAAAGGATCACTTTAACCAACCATTAGTTCGTCGACTTGTAGGAACTGTACGAGCCTTGCGGTCTTCCCAGTACTTCTTCATTTGTATTGATCTTCTTGCCCTTTCTTTGGCGGAAAATATTCTTGTTGAAATTTTCTTTTTTATGAGTGGAAAATGAAAAGTCATATTTTTAAGTGCTGTAGTCAAACTTTTCTTATTTGTAGCATCTTCTGCTGTTAGGCCAATTTCTTTTAAGTCCTCTCTGATTTCTTTTAACCATCAGCATCCAGTTCTTGTGTTTTTTTGAAGCAAGATTGTACTGTGCTAGTTGTTTTAGAAGACATGAATCTGGCATTCTCATGATGTGCCCAAAGAATCCTAGTCTTTTCTTTTGCATGGTATCAGTAATGGGTTCTAAGATGTTATCGACAATATTGTTAGGTATTATTCGCCATTGCCCATCATTTTTATAACTTTTATTGATCTTCTCATTATGTTTAAGTTTGAATTTATTTGATATAACCTAACTTACTTTGTCTGATTCTAATTTAGCAATTTGTTGGTTTCTATTTAGTCGAGATAGCTTGAATAATTACAATAGAGTAGACTCTCGGCTATCCGGTCTAATGTGGCGAAAGGTCAAGCCGGATAGGCCGGAGTTCTATTTTCTCTCTTACGATCCAAGCCGTACCATTATGCTGATATGGTAGACAGTAATAAGTGTCTAAATAAATAGGTTAATAATTCATCCACAAATCCACCGCTGAATAGAGTTTGTATAGGAAAGATTAAAACACCAAAAGAGGTGTGGAGTAGAAATGTACTAGCTACTCAACCTAGAACAAAAATACAACTAAGTAGTAAAGACTTCAATTATTTGGATACAAAAAGCCAAGAACACCACTGCAAAAACCTTGGATCGCACTGTGCCCACTATTATTAAGAGCTTATCATGTAAATGTTAAATTAATTTGTTGTATCCAAGATGTTGTATTTTAAGCAAAATTAAATCTGAAATCTGTGGACAATTTTTTCCACGTAAAATTGCAACTCAGTGGGTTAAAACTAAACCCAGAAGTATCATTCAAAATAAAATCAAGATACAGTAGACTCTCGGCTATCCGGCTCATGACTATCTGGCCTACTTAATACTGTACCAATACTTTTCCAAAGCTTAACAAGCGGGCTCCTGCTAGACCCCTATGTGGTATTTCAAAATATTTTATGCATATCTTTACTTCGGGCACATGTGGAGCCACAATTATAAGGTACAGTACAGTATTGTTAATACGTATGTAGGCCTATTGAATATGTTATCGGAAAAAACTCTTCAACAAACAGGACACATAAGTCCTCTTTCAGTGCTCACAAATAACAATGAACTCACGTGGGGAGCAGCTCTGTTAGCAACTCTGTGTTCTTCATTCTGTCAGTTGTTTATCGGAAGTTCAAAGTCTGTTTGTTCGTGAACTGCTGTTTTGTGCGCTCCGTTGTAAAGTACAGTATTTTAATGCAAGATTGCGGAATGGGTGATAAACAAAAAAAAGTTGTAGTGACTATAGATGAGAAACTACGAGCTATAAAGCGACTATATTCCGGGGTAATGGACAAAACTATTGCTTTGGAGTTAGGGGTAGGAAAAAGTACAGTTGGAGACCGGAAGAAAAATCGAGCAGAAATTTAAAGTGGTCTGCTGCCCAAAGTAGTGGAAGTGGAATGAAAGTAAGAAAAATGTTGAAAGGTAAGCATAATGGTTATTATTAGTTATTGTTGTTTTAAGGGACGGAACTAAGAGGTCATCTGCCCCAGAATCTGCTATAAGATTACATACAATATTCACCTTTTCAGCTGGGAGCAGACAGTGCGAATCTGCAATAAGATTATATACAATATTCACCCTTTCAGCTGGGAGGAGAAAGGGCGAATCTGCAATAAGATTACATACAATATTCACCCTTTCAGCTGGGAGCAGACAGTGCGAATCTGCAATAAGATTACATACAATATTCACCCTATTCACCCTTTCAGCTGGGAGCAGACAGTGCGAATCTGCAATAAGATTACATACAATATTCACCCTTTCAGCTGGGAGGAGAAAGGGCGAATCTGCAATAAGATTACATACAATATTCACCATTTCAGCTGGGAGAAGACAGTGCGAATCTGCAATAAGATTATATACAATATTCACCCTTTCAGCTGGGAGGAGAAAGGGCGAATCTGCAATAAGGTTACATACAATATTCACCCTTTCAGCTGGGAGGAGAAAGGGCGAATCTGCAATAAGATTACATACAATATTCACCATTTCAGCTGGGAGGAGACAGTGCGAATCTGCAATAAGATTATATACAATATTCACCCTTTCAGCTGGGAGGAGAAAGGGCGAATCTGCAATAAGATTACATACAATATTCGCCCTTTCAGCTGGGAGGAGAAAGGGCGAATCTGCAATAAGATTACATACAATATTCACCCTTTCAGCTGGGAGCAGACAGTGCGAATCTGCAATAAGATTACATACAATATTCACCCTTTCAGCTGGGAGCAGACAGTGCGAATCTGCAATAAGATTACATACAATATTCACCCTTTCAGCTGGGAGGAGAAAGGGCGAATCTGCAATAAGATTACATACAATATTCACCATTTCAGCTGGGAGGAGACAGTGCGAATCTGCAATAAGATTATATACAATATTCACCCTTTCAGCTGGGAGGAGAAAGGGCGAATCTGCAATAAGATTACATACAATATTTGCCCTTTTTCCTCCCAGCTCCCGATATTAAAGCATGAAGTCCACTGATATGACTGCAAACAAGAGCAAGGATTTATTTTAAACCAATCATGAGTTATGATTTTTTGGAATTCCATTAAAAACCTCCAGTTCAGGCTACTAAATAGTCATACTAAGTGCCATACTAAATTAAAACGTATCCATGTCTTGCTTTCTAGAGACCGACAGGGCTTCTCTCCTAATACCATCCATTTCAAAACAGATTACAACAAAGACCGTCCCATGTACAATGTAAGAACTATGGAATGTTAGCTTACTGACTTGATTGTGTACAGATGACGATAATATGTTGGTCCCTAAGTGTCACTGAATTGCATGTTATCTAATCTGCCGAAATTCAGTTTATTTTGTGATCTATACAAGTATTTCTTAATCTGTACAAATGGAACATGTAATACAGAGCTGGGTTGAGCTATATACGAAGCCCATCCAGAAATTAAGTTTCACTATTACGAGGTACGTTCAATACACAACACTTTTTTTCTCGGTCAATTTTGGTTGAAAAATATTGGAATTTTGTTTGGGACATCTTTAAATATTCCCGCTTTGGCTCATATAGTTTCATTAATTTCCTATAGGTGGCAGCACTATTTAATTAAAAAGAGTGCATAAATTAATGGTGGTTGATAAAAAGAAACAACCAATTTTAGCTAATATAATGTTAAATGATAATACCATTGAACAAGTAATGGAATTTTGTTATTTGGGAAGTGTGATTAATTATGACAACAGATGCATCTCAGAAGTTAAGAAACTAATAGTGTTGGTGAAGAAAGCCTTTCAAAATAAGAAGAATTTGCTGCTCAATGAGCACCTCAACTTGAAGATAAGGAAGTAATTTCTCAAGGCCTTTGTTTGGAGTGTGTTGACCTAAGGTTGTGAAACATGGACTCTGGGGAAAAGAGAAGAATCAAAACTTGGGGCAGCTGAAATGTGGTTTTGGAGACGAATGATCCGAACAAGCTGGATGGAAAGAAAGACAAATGAGCTTGTTCTGAACCAAATTCAGGAGAATCGATGCCTGTTGAAAGAAAAGGAAAGCAAAATTCATGGGACACACATGCCAATATGACACACTCCTCCAGGTAATTTTTGAGACTCTCAAGAGTCTAAAAGAAAATTTTTGAAGGAAAAATTTTGGGGGAAAAAACCAAGGGGACGACCAAGACAAATCGTATCTCAAGAACATTGTCAAGGAGACGCAATGTGACTCGTATGCCAATATGAAGAGAACTGCTGAAGACCGTAAGAAATGGCTGCAACGACAAGAACTTTCTTTGAGGAGGTGGGCACAGCGAAATAAAAATTTGAACTTAGGCAATACACTCATTTATAAGATTTCAGAGCCCTCCTCCTCCGGAATCACTATTGATAAGAATTGTACAGTGACCACAGGGTCCCAGCTGAGTCCAACATAGCTCTCACTTGAGCCATGCTTCTATTTCATCTTTTCTGCCAGACCTTGACTTTTGAAGGCAGTGAGCCCACCTGTAGAATTTGTCCTTATGTCTGTTGTATATTCCTCCACTCTCACCTGTCTGCCATAGTTTGTGTCCTTTCCCTGCTTAATACTTGATCACATCATATACAGTTGTATTTTCCTGCATGTTTTGTAAATGCCAACCACTGTATTAATCAGCATTCACACTAGATTGGAAATGAATACCACATGCCATTATTATCTGTGATTCTGAACAACTGAAGAACACAGCTTGATTGCAACAGTAATCTGGTGAAACTGACAAATGAAATTTAAAGGGGAATGTGCTCTTGTTTTTCATACTAAAGTCACTGAAGTTTATAGATTGGGAAGCACAACAATAATAATAATAAGAAGAAGAAGAAAAACACACAGTATGAAACATTCAACACTTAAAAGTTTAGATGATATTCCTACAAAATTATGTACTTTCAAGAGCCCAGTATGTTAAAATAAAAATAATATGAAAACCTACAGGAATTACAATCTGAACACTTCTGCATTCCCACTTCAAGAGCTCATCAATGAACATTAGAAATAATACTAATAATAATGTTATTGGTTTTACGTCCCTTTTAACTACACTGGCTTTTAGAGACGCCGGGGTGCCGGAATTTTGCCCCGAAGGGGATCTTTAACGTGCCAGTAAATCTACTGACACGGCTCCCTCGCATTTGCGCACCCTCAAATGCCAACTGACTGCGCCAGGTTTCGAACCTGCAACCTTGGACTCAGCAAGCGAGAACGTTACCCCTGAGCCACGCAGCCAGACTAGAAATAACACTGCTGTAGGACATGGCTGATGGAAAATTATGGGAAGAGGAATAAGAAAGGAAATAAAAATAATAAAGCTTATAAAACTGAGGCAAAATAAGTAGGGCCTTTGATTAGAAGGAATCAATAATTATGACCACAATGACAGTGGTACCAGCCAACAAAAGAAGAGTAGTGGAAGACTAGGTAGAGACTCAGCCAAGGTTCAGTCCTGACAATGCCCCAACACCCCTATTTCGCCTTAAAGCGAACACAGTAATCCATCACCATAAATGTAGAGCAACCAAAGAATAAATGACTAGTAAAATTGCTACTGTTTAAAGATTTAAATCCTGGTCTTGAATTACTGTTTGATACGATCTCATTACTCCTTCAGGCTTCTCAGGTGAGACTTCCCACAAGGGTATTAGATTCTAATGAGCCATTTTTCAAATCAATTTTTTTAAAGAAATGATTGGACTAAGAAAAATAAAAAATAATATACGTCCAGTATCAAAATATCTAACATGCTGTGCACAATATGCCAAAACTAAAGAGATTCATACTAACCAGTTTGATTTGACATGAAATGAATCTAATATGCAAGTTTGAACAGAGCAGTGAATCCTCATTACATTTAAATATCACAGAACATGGGAAGCACAGTATTTATCAGACTTTTGCTTCCTCCATGCTTTAAAGTCATGATACACTTTACAAGAGTTATTGCTAAACCCCTAGTATAATGATATTTACAGTTAAAATTTGCTGTCAAGGACATTTAATATAAAAAGTAGAAGTTGAAAAATATTGGTTCTGAAAGTTAAATCAGCCTTCTAACATTCTTACATGAATTTTACCCCAAGTCCATGTGAAGAAGTTGTCAAGGTTTCCACAAGGCATGAATTCTATAACACCCGTCAGCTGTAGGATCTTTTATCTAAGAGCACGGTATGCCAATCCTTTATTATGGATGTTATAGTGGGAAGGAAGCTGTAAAGAAAGAATAAAATACCATAAATACCAATTAAGAACGAACTTAAACTGCTATTCTATGAGATACTGATAATCCCTAGGGGTGGTGTTTTTTCGCAAATGCAATACAGCACGAAATGCTCATTATGGCTTGAACTCTAGTATTTTCACTTTTTATGACCTGTAAACAATTTTTTAATGCGTTTTGAGGAAGCGGAAAATGCAAAATTGACTTAAATGTGAAAATTATACCAAAATGCTATATAAATGCGAAATGGAAACTTCCAAGTGAAAAGTTTGTACATTCTTGAAATGTTTATGACAGCTTGACCACAGGTCTGGAATGCACCTCGTTGCCCACTGTTTGCTTCCATTCCCTTCGCGCGACCGAAAATGTCCATAGAACAGCTCTAAGATTTCATTCAACAATGTCAATGATTCATGAACTTGCTTGCACTTACCCACTGTGGTGGACAGCAGTGGCGAAGCCATATTCATGCAACTGGGTGTTCTTAAGTTCATGCCTTATAGTCTGGTTGGTTGGTTCTTAAGTTTAGGGGCTGCGACAACGCGGTCATGCAGCCCCGTGTACTTTGGGTGTGTGTAGAATCTGTCTGATAACCGGTGTTAATTGTGATGACTGTATTAGTGTGTGTTATCTGTTTTTTTTTTATTTAAGTACTGCAACTTAGAATTTTTCAAATAGTTCCTACTTTTGCCGCCAAGCGCCACCGTCAACGACTACTAGGCCAAGTTCAGAACTTAGCTACAAGACGCCACCACAGTCGGCTCTTGGCAACGAACGTAGAATCCTAAGAGCGTTGTTTACATTCTTAACCTATCCAATTTAGCTTCACACAGGTGCAATTAGTGGAAGGTTCTTTAACATGCCATAAATCTATGACATGGGACCGCCGGCTTTACTTCCCCTCCGAAGGAAGGCTTACTGAGGGATTTTTACCGCTCTTAAAAATCCGACGGCTTTGGCCAGGTGCCTTATAGTCTTTTGTAGATAAACTCCAGTCATCGTGTTTTCCGCTCAGCAAAGATATCAATGATGCGTACTTTGAAGATGTCATCCCTGACCAAACTCTTCTCAATAGCCAGAGTCTAGCTCAGTCTAGAATCTAACATGGAGTTCCTTAAAAATGTCTTAACTCTCTTCAATGCACTCATTCTTTGTCACTCGAAGCAGTAGAATCAGGAAAGGTAAGAATCAGTCTTATGAGCTGCACTGTTTCTTGATATATTTTTTCTAGGCAGTTGTTCAAAAATTATTCTCTTCATTGGACAACGAAGTAATTTGTCTTAAATACACTATTAAATCACTACACTGATCCATGTTTTAAAACTCACAAACGAACATGCAGGCGGTGCAATACCGCCCGCCTCACGAATACACTGCTTGGAGCCAAGGCCTTGTGCTGACGCATTCAGCTATCGACCTTCTGATGGCGTATGCGCAACTGCCTTCTCTACACAGAGACTTGAGCCTGTTTCAAAGGAGACTCTCTGGCTGCCCAGTCCCGCGCTGAGAAGCTGGCGTGGTTACAGAGAATAATACCGAAAACTAGAGATTTAATTTGCCTATGCCAATAAAAAATAGGAAAATATAAATGTGCACATTCCTTGAGAATGAAATGGGTATTCTAAGGCTCAGAGATTCCCCTCCAGCTTCACCACTGGTGGATATTGAAGCAGTACTTCAGAGTTGATTTTGTGTATTTTCTCTGTAATATTTTGGTTTTGCATCAGTAAAAATTTCTATTTATTTCTGTGTAATGCTTTAGCCTTAATTAATTTTCTTCTAAGTTATATTAACCTAATTTATTTATTTATTTATTTTAATTTCTTAGCCAACATAGGACTATATTAGTCAGGTTTATGGAGGTTTTTCTTCTTTTTGTCAGCCCAATATTTCTTCATCCTTTCTGAACGTAATTTTCTTTCTGCTTCAGGAATGACTCTTCCTATTCTCTGCTTGCTGATTTTTGTCTGTAGTCTAGTGTGTTTGTCTTTCAGAATCTTGAGTGTGTGTCTTGTATTTTAAATCTTCTATTGTAATATGTAACTCGCTCATGTCTTCTTTAAGTTCTGTGATCAATCTAATATTGTTCTTACTCTTACTCGTCCATAATTTTTCTATTATTTTTCTACCGATTCTAATTTCTGGTGACCGTATTAGATGCCCTAAGAATGATATTCGTTTCTTTTTCATTGTGCTTGTCACTGGTTCTATTTCTTTATAAACTGTTTCGTTGGAAGCTAGTCTCCAGACTCCATTTACTTGATAACTTTTATTTTAACAGGTTCTCACTATTCTCCTTTCTAACTTGAGTACTCTATCTATTGCAACTGTGTTTGTTGTCTTGAATAATGTTTCACATGCATATGTAATTTGTGGCTGGGTGACTGTTTTGTAGTGCTTCAATTTGGTCGCTATCGAGAGACATTTTTTATTATATGTATTCTTGGTAACATGCTGTGCTCTAACCAGTTTAATTATTCTATTTTACCAAGCTGGTTTCTCGTTCAGGTTGTATGTGATTACTTCACCTAAGTATTTAAATTTTTCTACAATTTTTATTTCTTGGTCTCCCAGCTTAATTTTGTTTGCAAGCGGAGGTTGTGTTAGCATAGCTTCTGTTTTTTCAAATTAAATTTTCAAACAAATATTTTGAGCTATTTCCTGTATAGATTTTATTTACAGATTTGTTTCCTGAATATCATTGGCCAGAAGAGCTAGATCATCAGCAAATCCTAGACAGTTCAGATGTATGTTGACTTTCTGGGTTCCAATTTTTATATTTTTCGAGTTGTTCTTGTACCATTCCCTCATAAACTCCAGCGCACAATTAAAAAGAAGAGGTGATAATCCGTCACCCTGGCTCAAACCAGTTGTTACCAAAAATGGTTCAGAAAGTTCTCCTCTGAACTTAATTTTAGAAATTTTATTCGTTAGAGTAAGTTCTATCAATTTGATCAGCTTTGGGTGAAGTCCGAAATGTCGGAAAATTTTTAATAATGATGGTCTGTGGATGGAGTGATAAGCTTTCTTGAAATCTATAAATGTTATTGAAAGGGGCTCGTTTCGTTTTCTGTAATATGCCATGATTAGCTTCAAAGTTATTATTTGTTCAACGCAGCTTCTCCATGGTCTGAAGCCTCCCTGGTATTCACCTAACTCTTGATCTAGTTGATCTTTAATCTGATTATATAGTATCTTAGAAAAAATCTTATAAGTGATATCCAGAATGGAAATACCTCTATAGTTGTCTGGATTACTTCTGTCACCTTTCTTATGAATTGGGTTAATTATAGCTGTGGTCCATTGTTCTGGGAATTGTACTGATATCCAAATCTTTTGTAATACCATATGGAGGGACGTCTGAGTCGAACTGCCGGCGTATTTCCACATCTCTGCTAAAACCTGGTCTTCACCACACTCTTTGTAGTTCTTCATTTCCTTAAGCGCTGTTTCAACTTCTTTCGCTGTAGGTGGGTTTATGTTTTCTGGTTTAGTTTTTATTGGGGTATGTGTATCAATGAATAAAATCTTAATTTACAATAAATACACAATTTACTTCGTGCATTTTTATCTCACTATTAACCTTTTACAAATGTGATTTTAATTTCACGAGTCTTTTTTTTTCTGTTCTAAAATGCTATAAAAAGTTAAACTGCAAAACACCCAATTTCTGAGTTCAAAAGGCTAAAAATCACCCCCCCCCCCCCCCCCTATAATATCTTACACTTAGGCCCTGTTCATAATAAGGCGATATAAGATACCGATAAGTCGTAAGCGATACATGATACGCAACACGCACAGACAGATACGTGAAATGTAAATGGAGGTGATAAAAAAGGTTCACAGCTGCGCGATTGCACAACATATCACAAGTGACATAACTCTCTAAGTACCACTTGCTGGTCTCTTGAGCGGTTAGTATCGTACGATAGTTCGAGCTGTAAACATGACGACGGGAAGAAGAGAACACAATTCTGTAATTCCTTTCATTAATTTAGTGAAAGTTCCTGAGTGCATCTGAAACTATTCCATTGCTGCATGCAGCAAGACAGATGTGACGAGTGCTGAATTTTGATTCATGACGAGACAGCTCTCGAGAAACAACGGCCGAGCTATAGTGCACGTTGATGTATTTCCTTCTTCCTCTCCTCATCCTACGGCTGAACCAATAAGCCACTACAATGTCTTCCTCACTTGGGCTCATATTGGTAACTGAAGTAGTGAGAATTGTGTTCCCACCAAATTTTTATCGGCCAGGTCTTACCGATTTATCGCCCGATGTCTGAACCTTCCTAGCAATAGATAGTCGCAATATATTCCTTACGACATATCGCATATCTTATATTGCCTTAGTATGAACGGGGCCTTATACTGCAGCACAATAGGAGTAAGAAAGTAACAATATGAATCTGAAAAGAAATTACGGCAAGAAAATGTACTGTACTTAACTTCATAAATATAAGAAAAGAAAGGTTATAGTATTGTAATGTTGAAGGTGACTTACAAATAACTGTATACACTTTTTGGAGAAAATTAAACCCTAGATCATAAAAGAAACAGCCAAGTCTAAAGATTGGTTAGCAACCTTCCTGAGAAAATTTACACATTTTAAGTCAAAGCAATACACATTATAACCTGTAGGCTATGCTGCCAGCTGGTCATCAGTGCTTAACAAATCTGCATTTAGCACTCCAGTCAGTTATTATGCTAATTCAATCATTCAACACACATCTCTATAAGCTACCAAGGTTTTCTTCTAGTGAATTCCTTTTTAGGACTCTTTAAATCTACAGGGTCATTATCTATGTGCGCCCCGATAAACACGGCAAGCTAAGCCGGCTTTGATTGGCGCAGATCGCGGGCGCGCGTACCCGTTCAGCCGGTGGTTGGCACACACTTTCACACTTTTACCAAACATGTTCAATGTGTACTTACAGTGCTCATAGTCTATGCTGAAAGTGTCCTGACATCTTCTGATGAAAGAATGTCTGTCAACTCTTTTATTTCCGGAGCCTGTTTCCTTGAATCATTTAGCGAGCTTCCTAATTGTACTGGCATTAGGCACAGGTCTTCCTGGAAACTTGATACAAAATTTTCGTCTTGTTTCAGAACAAGACTTTCTGCTTTTCAAATACGAATTATGGATATACACATGTTCGCGTAATGTGAATTGGTGTCTAGGCATGACCAACTATCACAGTAATCACAATACTCACTAAACATGCAACACTAAGTTCTAAGCATTGCAGATACACGGCGGCCATATGAATAACAAAACACGTGTGAACTAACGATATGAGTCAGCGGAGCGCGCCAACCACCGGCTGAACCGCGTACGCGTGTCCGTGATCTGCGCCACTCACAGTCGGCTTAGTTTGCCGTGTTTATCTGGGCGCACATAGATAATGACCCAGTACTTGCTGCATGGACTTGAGAGAGTGCAAGGGCCCAGATGTAGTGTCAAATAACCTTGGTTTGAACATGATTCAAATTGCAGTCTTCACATAACATATACATTCTACTTTTTGGAAGTAAATACTTTGAAAATTAAAAAAATGCACACAAGTTATTTGAGCATATTATTTGTGTCTAACAGTGTGGTTACCTCTGTATGCCATTTCTCCTCCTTTCTTCAGCTCAATTACATTGCCTGAATTCTGTATACTAATGTAAGTATAGACAACACATTGATACAGGAAGCCTATCAACTTACATTAGCTCCAATGCGAGATAGGTAACGATTACGGATGTGGAAGTCTGATTGCGGTTGTAATAGATCATGTGGTGTGATATCAGACATGGAACCTGATGCCATCAATTTCTCACGCTCCAAAATCTCTGCTGCCCTAAAATACAGAATTTTCTACTGAGAAAAAGAGAATATTCCAATAGACCAAATAAACTGAAAACCAGCCAGTGAAGTTCCATAATATTTCATACTTGAAGAATACATACAATCACACAAGCGAAAAACGACAAACAATTGTGACCATGATGCCTCATTTAAATGGCACGGTTCTAATCTAGATTTTTTCTGATCGGGTTATGACCAATCTGGATTGAATTCATTTATCATTAGTATGCGTCCAGAGTGCTCAGGGGGGTAGTGACGTGCAATCTAGGACTTCTCCTTCCCGTGGCGAACTAACCTGTTTCTACAGACGAGGCTCTGACGACCGAGTCACAGCGGTTTAACACTTTCATCGAGTACAAAGAAAATGCTGTACTGCAGCCAGTCCATTGACTGAGAAATGGCAGCCCCATCAAGGGTCTTACTTCCTTCAGGCTAGCAAACCATCGGAAGGACATTTTGATTGCTTTCAAATCTTGTAAAGGAGAGAAAAAATGGATGGATTATAAAAATGACTATTTGGCAAAGGAATGGACAACGATTGGAAGAAGAGAACATCATTAGATATGCTACCTGGAATGTTCAGGGTATCTCTTATAAAGATGATTAACTCGATGACATTCTCATAAAAAGATATTTTAATTGTGGCAATTACTGAAACAAAGCAAAACCTTCAGGGCTCAAAAGAGACATTAAATTATTCTCATATGCTATAAGCCTACTTAAAAAGAATCCAAGCTACGGTATCACAATATTCTTGAATAAATATACCGCCTCTTCAGACGTACACCTAACCTAACTTGTTCAATTTGAAGGGTTTAACAGCACTACTTTCTACAATTGGTCACTGAATCACATTAAATAAGAATTTTACAATACTGTATTGTGTGAGAAGCAGTGTGAGAAATGGATTATGTCAAGGTTTAACAAATTGCCCCAGCAGTTATAATATACTTACAGCCTATCTCGTTCATACACTTCTCTCTGAGATGGAGTCATATTTAGGATACCCATATCATTTGCATCTAATATCCAAATCAACACAGAGGTTATCAGAGCCACTAAAACAAGAAAGACATACAGGTTTAAGAAATAAAAACACTTATGATCATCACAATGACATTTATTCAATTGGATTACACAATCTAAAAAAACAGACAGAAAACCTACTGTGACCTCTAATTCCCGAGATTATGAAAACAATCAAGACTTTAAAATATTGTAGAATTTTTTAAATATAGTTAGTTATTGTTGTTTTAAGGGGCAGAACTACGAGGTCATCTGCCCCTCTTAACACAGATTAAAGAATACAAATGTTGAATTGAATTTAAAATTTTGAGGTGGACATCTAAATTTAAAAAGACCAAAAATTAATAAAACAAAAACAAAAAGAAATTAAATAAAAATTATAAAAATAAACAAAAATTACGGAAAAAACAAAACATTATCATTCAAAAACGAACAAGTCATTGAGTCAATGTTCACTGGAGAATTTAGATTGCTGGCCCAAACCCACTCTCACTTATAAAGCGGATTAACGCGATCAGCAGCCACCGCGTCATCGGCTAATATAAGTTTGAGTGTCATCTGCAAACCAAGGTTTCTTCGTAAGTCAGCAAGATCCACCCACTCGGTGAAAATGTGGGCCACGGTGAAAACGGCTCCACAGGTACAAAGTGGGGGGTCTTCCCTTCTCATTAGGTACGAGTGGGTGGATCTTGTATGACCTATCCTTAGCCTTCACAAAATGATGGACTCTCTCCGGGCCCGGAAGGAGCTCCACCACACGCGAGTAGTTCCCTTGATCGCTCTCAGTTTACTGGGCAGTGGGTCAGCTAGCCACTGACTCTCCCAAAAAGCCAGAACTTGTAGGCGTAACTGAGAGCGAATATCTCTAGTGGGTACCTCCATTGGTCAAGGTGGTTTTTTAAAATATATATGCCAATGAATACATAATTAAAACATATATATTAATGTACACGTTTCGGCCTGGCAGTGAGGTCTTCTTCAGCCAATATTAAGAATTAAAATATTATTGCTATCTAAATTATGTCGACTGACTAATGTCGGGTAAGTAAAAACTCATATTAAATATTATAATTAAAATCAAGTAATGTAACGAAATGGATATCCATACAGAGAGAATAAAATTATTTAAGTACAGGGTCATTATCTTTGTGCGCCCCGGTAAACATGGCAAGCTAAGCCGGCGCTGACTGGCGCTGATCGCGGGCGCGCGTACATGGTTGTCAGTGGTTGGCGTGCACGTTTACACTTTTACCAAACATGTTCAATAATGTTTACTTACAGTGCTCATAGGCGATGCTGAAAATGTCCTCCCTCTCTTGCAACACGCACCTGAAATCTTCTGATGAAAGAATGGACAACAATCTCATCTAATTTTTATTCAGTAAGAACACAACGTTGCCTGTTAACTTTTTTTTTATTATTTACGGAGCCTGTTTCCTTGAATCGTTTAGCGAGCCTCCTAATTGTACTGGCATTGGGCACAGGTCTTCTTGGAAACTTGATTCGAAATTTTCAGCTTGTTTCAGAACAAGACTTTCTGCTTTTCATATACAAATTATGGATATACACACGTTCGTGCAATTTGAATTGGTGTCTAGGCATGACCAACAATCACAGTAATCACAATACTCACTAAACGTGCAACACTAACGTCTAAGCATGCAGATATACGTCCATATGAATGACAAAACACTTGTGAACTAACGATACGAGTCAGTGGAGTGGGGTAATGTGAGGTCCACTCGCTCCGCACCTGACCAACCGAATGACGCCACAGTCTGCAGCGATTACCGGGGCGCACCAAGATAATGACCCTGTATAATATAGGGCTTCACATAAAAATTAAAAATAAAAAACAGGTAATTTAGAATATAAAATAAAGTATATCATCCAAATACGGTGCTAAAGCTGCAAGAAGAAAATGAAAGAATTAAAAATCATAAAATAAATCTTTAAGGTTGTCGCAATGTGTAACATAAATTTTATCGGGTGCCAACCAGTTGGTGCATTTTAAATTTTGATTTGCCTTTAGACTATTATCAACAAACAACCAATTATGTAACAAAAATCTTCTTGTTCTGAATGATGTTTGACATGCCAAAACTGCAAGAAGAAAACCGATTACTATAATGTTCTTTTGATGTAGATCCTTTGAGGTTATCGCCAGGTATCGTGCGTGTACTTATACAGGTGTCAACTAATTGACTGGAAAAGTATTATATCAAAACATAAGTAAATGTATTTATATTTCAAGAAAATAATTGTTTATTATAACTATGAAAGTTATCCTCTTAATATAATGTCACTACTTACCGTATTATGCAGTTGTCTAACAAGTAATGGACTGATCAACAAGTGTTATGTATGAGGATTGTGTTACAATGGTAGTTATTCCTGTGGAATGTTGTTACCAAAATATTGGAAAGTGCAGGCAAGAACAATGCATCCAATCAACTCAAGGTTATCATGCTGCTCACCTGACACTCACTACTCATGTACCGTACTGGAAACAGGACACACCTCTTTCATGACCTTTTGATAAATTCCTGCCCCATGACCTAATATGTCATTTAAAATATTTTCTAAGTTGCTAAAAAAATGGCAAACAGTGACTAATAGCGACCATGATCCTTCTGGAGAGACAATGTAAAGGGTTTGCAAGTGAATGCAACTTTGAGATTGAATGCCTAGTCCCTCTCTTTCTCCATTCAGTGGCATATGAGAGTGTCACTTTGCATCTTGTTATTGTCACATTACATTACATTTGCATGTTCCATTTTGGTGTACACTGTTTTCATGATTATACTGAACCCTTTATACGCTGTCCGTATAAATGATTCTTAATTTTTATTCATCTTCATTTGAAACTACTGCCAACCAAGTACAGAAGCCAGACAGGTTTTGAAATTGTAGGGATTTTCTGACGACGAGTAGAGCGGACATGGTATTTGAGAATACAAAGGATTGAGCCTGTTAGGAATGTATTGCAGGCTGACCAGCAGGTGCAGGAAGAAGGCAGCATTGGCATGGGTTTGACTCATGCAAATACTATTTTTCATTGTCTTCCAAGCGTCAAGAAAAGGATGGATGCAGGAAATATAGAGAAGAAGCGAGTTTTTGGCTACGCCTTGTGGGAGGTGTCACATAATAAAACCGCGAACTTAGTATTTGGAAGAACCAATGAGGAACGAGGACGCATCTTTTGGCGCCGAGGGAGCTTGATAACGCCGGGCAGTTGGATTGCGTGGGAATTAATTACGGTACTGGATCATCCTACGATCGATCTTCGAGCACTATGGCTTAATCTTGACCTTTGAACAACTACGATCAGAATGTTATGTGCCACATGCCAGTATCCCTATTATTTTACGCATCTTTTGGCGCCGAGGGAGCTTGATAACGCCGTTCAGTTGGATTGCGCGGGAATTAATTACGGTACTGGATCATCCTACGATCGATCTTCGAGCACTATGGCTTAATCTTGACCTTTGAACAACTACGATCAGAATGTTATGTGCCACATGCCAGTATCCCTATTATTTTAGAAGTTAATTTTCGAATTTCCCCTTCCTAGCAAGTTTTAGCCAGAA
The DNA here is from genome assembly GCA_946902985.2 of Meconema thalassinum. NCBI lineage: Eukaryota > Metazoa > Arthropoda > Insecta > Orthoptera > Tettigoniidae > Meconema > Meconema thalassinum. The sequence continues at coordinate 504,729,401 of OX336393.1, read as the reverse complement.
CCATTTAAATAGTGATCTGTGAGATGATGAAGGTACAATATTTCAAAGTGTCGTGAGGGACACATGACAATTTTACCAGGTGTCTTGGGTGACACTTGTTACTTTGCGTGTCGTTGGACACTTTGATACTTTAAATATTTTTGGGAAAGACTTTATAATATTGAGTTGTGTGCGTGCAGCTAAGTTGTATCAATTAACACTAAAAGTGATAAAAATGTCCAGCATAACTCAACACATTGCTAGCGTTTCGCCCCAGCGTGCCAATTGGGCTCTTCAGTTGGTAAAGGCACACCAACCAAGACGCGTAGCAGGTACACACTGAGAAGGCCACGTCAGGAGCATGCCAGTGCACCACCGGAGTCAAAAACTCCACTTCCAAAAACAATAAACCTTTGATTCAAGGGTACGGGGCTTCAAGCACACCGTGTGCGTGAAGGCTTGCGTAATAGCAGCTGAGTAACACAATTTGGGAGTTAATGTCATGACAAAAGTGGAACTGAGTTAATTTAGCTGAAATGCAGTTTTGGGGGAAATCAATTGTTGAGAGTAGATTTATAATTACTCAGGCTAATTAATGTGATAAATTGCGATATTGCAATTCTGATGTGCGAAGCAGTCTGCTTGCTCGAGTGTTAATGTTTCTATTTAATTATGGAGTGTCCCAGGACACGAACTTGGGGAACGCTGGTTAAGCTCCGACCTAGGTGGATTATTGATTCGTCAGTCCAACCATTGTTGTGTGTCACATGTTTGATAAATGGATACTGCTTGCGGGAGGAGTGAAAGGCACGCTCTGTCTGCCGCGATCCATAAATCTGCATTTCCAACCCCGAGGGGCGAGTGTATGAAATATATATTTGGTTCTCACAATTCGAGTGAATAGGCGAGATATTGTGATTTGTGTACGCATTTTCAGATTGGCCACGTAACGGGACCTGACTGCTAGGTCGCCTGTTATATTTAGTTGTGACACAAAGCTTGGGACTTGACGGAAACAGATTTGTAAAAGAGAGAGAGGAGAACCACCAGGCGGGCTAGATCCGAGATAACGGCGAGCTATGCTCATTAGCGAGGCGGGCCTTGGTCCTGTTCCTCTTCTTAATGTTTTGATTTTAGAAAAGCCTGATTAATTGTAAATACTTTGAATATGTAAATGGCAGCTGTTCACGTTATGAGGTTAATTTCCTAGTGTTGACTTAGTATTGCTTTACTGTTATGTAAAATGTCATCCTGTTTAGGCAGTTTGTTGTTGCTTTGATTTGTTGATGTTTTCGTTCAATGACCCCGGACGGCCAGGTTTGTTTTCGTCACGGTGTACTCAATTAGCCTAGTGAGCATTTGCGCCTGTCTTGGCAAGCTCTGCTTTGTTTGATTCGTGCCCCCGTACCTGATGTGATCTCCCTGGAGATCACATGTAATTTTTTATTTTATTAAGGGTAGAGTGTGGCAGTATTTTTAGTGTAAGTGTACAGCCATTCTATTTGTCTATATCCATTAGCCATAATTGTGGTTTGCAGTACGGGGGTTCGCGACCAACTCGGCAGTTCCAGTTGCAATCGAACCTGCGTCAAAAAGTACTCAATTCCTTCTAACGCCTGTGAACGCGCGCACACACATTAATCAGATCAGTGGACTTTCCGTATCCGCATATTTTGTTTCGAGAAGTGAGCAGAGTTATGCCACTTGTATTTTATGTTATTTTGAGTCTATGAGGGAGTTAAGCTCAGGGAGGAGTTTGAATGTTATTGTGTTTTTACCTTGTTTTTACTCAAGTCATTAAATGTTGTTTATTTTACCCTGTTTCACTAATTTCTAGTTTATAGTTTACATTATGATCCTTGAGACTAATGAAGCAAGTTGTTTTTTTATTGACCTCTAAGTAAGAAGTGCACAAGAACTGAACGCGATCCCAGAGACAGAATCTTGTTGAAACGCTGCTTCTTTCAAGGGTACAATACTTAGTTGAGTTTATTCTTGACTTATCAATATCCAAGTATTTCATACAACCTATAAATATACTTGGCTAATTGAGTTATGTCATGAAACCCATTTGGACAGCTAGTTCTAAAGAGCTAACCAACAAGTAGGATTCCTCTGGTTTGTTCGTAAGTTAATTTACCATTCTTTATTTAAAAAATTACGGTGTTCGACCATCTGGAAATAACATATTGCAAACGACATATAGGATTCAACTGTATTCTTCACAAGGTTAGATGACTTAATCTTTCAAAAAATTGTACGCATTGTTCCATATCATTATACCTGGCTGGAAACAACATCCCATAGCACTCGGCAGCGACATCCGATTCACCATAGTATTGAACCATATTGAAACAAGAAGTTCCGTGACGAACTAAAGAGCCTACTTTTCTTGAATTTTAAGATTCTTGCCAATCTATATAGACCTATCTAGAATAATGACGAAATTAAGTTGGTAATATCGAAATTCCTAATTAGTTCGAAATATACCTTATATAATGTAGCCTAATACAGCAGTACAGTTGGCAGCCCTGGTGACTGAATATAGGCTATTGTTAGTTGCATCTCTTAAGGTATAGAATACAAAATTTGGTTGAAGTCCAATGGATAGCATGCACGTTACATGCAGTTAGACCTTGGATTTATCAGCGCGCGTAAAATTATGTTGGCAGCAATGTCATGCATGTGTTCGTCAGAAATAATCTGAAATATTATGATCTCGTGTTGTACCAATTTTGGATGAAATCCATTTGTTAGTATAGAAGTAACATGTATTTTAAAATTGGACCTATCAGCAGGCTTAGAATCATGTTGGCAGCACTGGCGTAGGCCTATATTAGTTACTCCAAATTAATCTAGAATGCCAGGTACTATACGGGTGCAAAGTTTAGAGCTATTGGCTTGCATATTTTCTGATATATTGATATTAGGGTAACAAGAATAGAGACAGTATTTATTAACAGTTAGCAGCCTTGGTTACTCTTAAGAATCGGCATAGTCATATCGGTTATGGTACACATAGCACACACGAAATTTGGTTGAAATCCAAATGATAGTATAGAAGTTACATGTATTTAAAACTGGACCTCTCAGCAGGCTTAGAACCATGTTGGTAGCACTGATGTATATAAGATACTCCAAATTAATCTAGAATGCCAGGTACTAAACGTGTGCATAGTTTAAAGCAGTCGGCTTGCATACTTTCTGATATAATGGTATTTGGATAAAATAAATTGAGAGCATTTATTAACAGTTGGCAGCCCTGGTGGCTCTAAAGAATAAGCTGTCATATCTGTTTGTGTACAAATACCACATACGAAATTTGGTTGAAATCCAATTGATAGTGTAGAAGTTATATGCATTTAAAATTTGGACCTATCAGCAGACTTATAATCATTTTGGCAACACTGCCATGTATGGCCTCCTGGAAATTAAACTGCAATACTATTATCTATACGTGTGCCAATTTTGAAATAGCTCCCATGTATACCTTCCAAGATATCTAACATGGAGCTCAAATTTCAATTGCGATTTTTCAGCAGTTGGTAGCACTGACATCATTTTCAAATATGGCCGTGAGATATTCAGGTATAGATCTTTACTCCCACCAAATTTTGTTTTGATTGCTGCAGTCGTTTAGGAGTTGATAGGGGACACACACACACACACACACACACACAGCCAGACAGAAGGACAGACAGACAGACACACATTTGCCCGATCTCATAAGTCTACTTTTTCCTCATTTTTGCAAAATGTGAAAAGTAGGCTAAAATATATTATAGGCAGCAGGAGAGAATTCATTGGTAGCAGAACTATGGAAATATGCAAATGAACAAACCATCTCCAACCTCCAAAAACGCTCATCGATGTATGGAATTCGGAACAAATACCAGAGGGATGGAGAATGGCTGTAATCCACCCAATTCATAAAAAGGGTGATAGATCAGACCCGAACAACTACCGTGGGATTTCTTTGCTTGATGTAACATACAAGATTCTATCTAGAATTATCTTGACAAGAATTCAACAACTCGACCAAGAACTAGGAGAATATCAAGGAGGGTTCCGACCAGGTCGCAGCTGTTCGGATCAGATCATCAGTCTGAAATGGATAATGAAATATCATAGAATGAGACAAAAGGATTTGGTCATTACTTTTGTGGATTTTAAGAAAGCTTATGACAGTATCCATCGAGGGTCATTACTTAACATCCTTAGGGAATTTGGGTTACATCAAAAGCTTATCAACCTCATCAGCGTTACTTTGAAAGATACTAAATCAAAGGTTAAATTTCGAGGCGCCTTGTCTGAACCATTTGATATCCGGACTGGACTTCGACAGGGAGATGGTCTATCACCGTTATTATTTAATTGTGTTCTTGAAAAGATCATGCGTGAGTGGAACAAAACTTGTCCTCCAAATGTAAAAAGATTGGTACAAATATAAAACTGAATTGCTTGGCCTTTGCGGATGACCTTGCACTGCTTGCAACCAGTATAGATGAGGCTAAACACCAAATTGAAGAACTTGGGTCTATTGCAGCAAAAGTAGGACTTCAAATTTCATTTGAAAAGACTGAAATCATGGCATCCTTTGATGGGGAAACACAAGCTATTACATTGATCAACAATAAAGAAATTAAAGTTGTACATAAATTTACATATTTAGGAGAGATTATAACATGGAATTTGAATGAGAAAGCGTCAATCGAAAATAGAACAACAAAGTTAAGACAAGCGCAATATATTACTTGGTCTAGTTACAAAAAAAAAATCACTCTCCATAAATGCCAAATTACGACATTACGAATCAGTTATTAAACCGGAAGCAATATATGCTTGTGAAACACTTTTCAAGTTAAACACTCGATCAGTTACTGACACATTACAGAAGATTGATAGAAGAATTCTCAGAACTACAATTAATAAAAAACATCAGGTGGATGGTCAATGGCGTCTATTACCAAATGAAGTGGTTTATAAAGAAACTGAGTCTATAGTCGATACTATGCGAAAAAGGCGAATTGCTTTTTTTTTGTCATCTCTCACGCCTGCCGGATACCAGACAATTAAAAGTATTATTTAATTATTTTTTCAAAAGTAAAACAAAGAACTCTTGGTTTATGGAAATTCAAAATGATCTGGATGAACTCGGCTTGACAATGTCCCAAATTGCTAACAAAGATGAGAAGAATATCTTGAAAAACAAGAACATCCGACTTCTCTTAAAAACCTTTACCCGCAAAACTTACACCATAAGCGATGCAGAGAGAGCGGCAAGGTCGACTAGAATGAAAATGTTTTGGGAAAAGAAGAAAAATAAGAAGCTGAATCATTAATATTGTTTTTTGAGATATGTATATACTTGTTTTGGTTAAGTGCTCCAATGAGGGCGTAACATATGTAAATAAATAAATAAATAAATAGGCTGTCCCTTAAGTGTAATATAGGCAGTCTATTAAGGTAGATTTATGTTAACTTTAATCTTGTTTCTTTTATGTATTTTCTGATTTTTTTGTGACCTTTCATTTTATTTCAATTCTAACGGTTTATTGTAAGGATATCCATTTTCTCTTTGGTATTTGTTAACATAGTTTTTTTAAGTTTCTTTTAATATTTCAATCTACGCTGACATGGGTATCATTGTATACCGAAACATGTATGTATTCATTTAATTATTAAACTACTGTCTAGTGTTTGACAAGGCGGCTTTTATAATTTGAGATTAATATCAGCCAGCATGGATAATATTTAATACCATACACATACTGGTTAATGTCTGTGCATTTTATGTCTGCAGTTTAGAACTGGGGCTCCAAACCTTTTAGCCTAAGGGCCGCACTAACTCCGCGATTAAGTTCCAACGGCCTAGCTCAACATACTGTAGTTTTGAATTCGTATGTCACTTAAATTCAGTTTTTTTAGGATAAATCTCAAATAAAACCTTAAATAAAACCATCTTATTATAATTTGTATGATTTACTTTCATTTTAACACAAAATATGATAAAATGGTCTGGCTAACTCAAACAAATTGCTAGTGTTTGGCCCCAGTGTACCATTGGGCTCTTTCAGTTGGTATGGTACACCTCACCAAGACACGTAGCTAGTGCAACTGAGAAGGCCATTGCAAGACGCTCGATACATGTGTATTTACGTCACGAGCAATGCCAGTACCCGTTACCGTGGGCCGTAGTTTGGAGACCCCTGGGTTAGAAAACAGTAGCATCACTTGTAGTCTGGAAGGCAAACTTAAACAGTACCTTAGGATGGGATTTTTGAAGGATGGATTTTTAAATATTTTAAACTAAGTAACACAAAAACCATACTTTGTGGGACTCTATGTTAATACCATGCAGGCAATGAATGTGTTAAATGCAAGGAACACACCTCCTGAATCACTCCCAAATATCTTGGTTAAAAGAAAATCTAAACCTTGCTGAAAAGTATACAGGACATGATATTTATTGTCACAAGTATGGGTTCATCACATGACTCAGAATAGCATACGAATAACTTACTCTTTGAAATAAATTGATTCTTACAATGAAATCAATAATTTTATAGTTAAGGAGGCTTTCTTTTTACATGGTTTTATTTCACAAGACAATGGTACTACTCACCACAAAGGCATGCCAGGAAGAACACTTCCAATAGAAGATATCCACTTGAATCTACAATTTTACCAGATACTAGTGAGATCACAGCTAAACCCAAGTTTTGTACTGACTGGGCACTGTACAAAAGAAAAGCATTCTTTTAAACAATGTCAAAATATTTACTTAAAAAATTATGACCAACATAATAATAATAATAATGTTATTGGTTTTACGTCCCTTTTAACTACTGAGGCTTTTAGAGACGCCGGGGTGCCGGAATTTCGCCCCGAAGGGGATTTTTAACGTGCCAGTAAATATACTGACACGGCTCCCTCGCATTTGCGCACCCTCAAATGCCAGCTGACTGCGCCAGGATTCGATCCTGCAAACCTTGGGCACAGCAAGCGAGAACATTACTGCTGAGCCACGCAACCAGCCTATAACCAACAAATAAAAGGCTGACTTTGTCCCAGAAAGAAAAAAAAAAAAAAAAAACTAAGTACAAAAATATTGACAAATCAAATTTTTAGGCCATGAATAATTTAATATGAGTCATACACCAACTTAACAACATAATACATTTTAACTGTACTATGAAATCAAATTGAGTTATAGAAAAAATAATCTTAAATCATTATGAACAATGGAGTACTGTGATTTATACAGCAAGTTGCAGTGTCTATATCGTGGACCATCAGTGTGCTGCCAAAGCATAAATGAAGATGTGGGTGAGAAAATGAACGAGTGACATTTGCTGTTGCTGTTGGGAATTGATAGGCATTACGAGAGAATCTTAAATCCTTGGACTGTGTTGTATCTTTGCTTAGTGTCATTGTGTCGTAAGTAAATTATCTCTGTATCTTAGCTTCTTTGAAATACACTGGAGACGGAGACTAACACAAACCTTGTTCTTCATTATTGCTCTCCCAATACCACAACAGTTGCAATAATCAGTTCATATCAAATGACAACTGGAGTACACAATGACATGCCCTTGCCCATTAAGTTCTGCAAGCAAAAACTTCTTGCCACTATGGTCTAGGTAAGAGGGGAGGCCTCTTCTTTCAACAGTGAACACTAAAAGAGCACAACAGAAATTACTTTCATGGTTCAGAGCTAGTTTCTCCATTTGTAAGAATGTATGTCTACATCTTATTATTCCCGTTTTCAATGTGGTCGGAGATGAGATGCAATGAAAGTTTATGGGGTGGTTGGATTTTATGGCGGGATGCCCTACCTGATGCAAACCACATGAGAGGAGTTAATAAGAGATGAAATGAATGAAGACTAATGAACTGGGTGAGGAAGCGGCCGTGGCCTGTCAGAAGGTACCGTCCAGGCATTTACTGGAGTTGAAAATGGAAAGTTACGGAAAACCATTTCAAGGATGGCCGACATGGTGGGGCTCGAACCCACGTCAACCAGGTCCGCAGATAACTTTGTCCCATCGCCTAGTGCTGTGCGTTAGCGAGCATAGCTACCACTGTCGGTAACTACATTTGTAAGAATAGTTCAATGAATTACTCTAGCCTTCTTGGTGTAAATTATACATGGTACACACATGAAATCCCGAAAATTATAGTTCAATTTAATTGAAAGCATCCCTTTGGGCAACAAAGAGGAGTGTGAGGAAGGTCTGTCAACTATGGCTGCCATGTCTCTTATGCGGGCAATGTCAACAGCATTAGGGGAGGCTAAAATTACGGTATATCTTCCAATGTGCATGATGATGGGCACAAGGTACATTGGCAAAGATGTTGAACTATCTGCTGCTCTCCACAGTCACATAGGGATGAATCAGTTGTAAAACTCCATTTCTGCAGATTCAACTTAGTTCAACCCACTCGTGTTCGAAGTCTATTCAGTGCCTTTCATGTAGCTCATTCCTCCTTGTGACCGGAAGGGAGGCTTTCCTTTGGAACCATTCAGTTTGAGAGATGGTCAGTTCTTTATTTCCACATTTTCATTCTGGCAGTGTCTACTGTCCCTTGAAGGACGTCCATCATTCGAAAGAAGTTTCTCCTAAATTTAAGTTTAGTTTCGACAGAGAGGTATCCAAGGTGAGGGTGTGCTTCCGATTGATGTAGACACCTTAAATCTTTCTTTGTTCACTGCTATCTCTCTGCAGATATCAGTCAAACAATGGGCTTTTTGAATGGAAGTAGGTTTCAGGCAGTGGTGTATTCTTGGAATACACGGTATGATAGAGTATATTTTTTAATACTCTTTGCTTGTTCATTCCTTCCCTTTTCTCAAACACCAACAGTGATCTTCTAGTTTCTCTTTGGTGGTCATGTCTCTTATGCCATTTGTGAGTCTGTTCTAGATATATATCTTCCATGACCCACCTAGCGTCATCTAGCAGCGAATCTGTGAAGTTCCTCAATTCTTCCCTGTACAAGAGGACTTTCTTATCCATCTCGCCACCAGATCTCGTCACCATCGCCAGCTATCATCTCCGTGATAAAGAGAACTTAGTCTACTTTTTCACCCACCAGGCTGCGATAGCGTCGCCTACTATCAACTCTTTGAAGACCATTTCCTCAAGAGAATTTAACTTTCTTATGTTGGTTATGCTTATATGTCTTCCTTTTGTCTCCTACCTCCACTCTTTTCCCTTCCTTGGTCCCTCTGTGCATCGCTGAGCATGTCTCACTTGTACGTCGGCCGTCGACTCAGTCAAGGCTCAACTAGAGCCAGCCTCCTGAACTAAGAGGCATTCTTCAGATTCCACGCCATGTTGGAACTTTAATCGTCAAAGGGAACTTCACCTTCGCCATGCAGCAAAGATAAGTACAGACTTCAGGTTTTAACCTCATCTTCATCGGTTTTAATATCTACATGCTTTTAATAATCATTTATAGGCAGTGTGAGATTACTTATTTGTGGCAATAATCATCCTTCGCGGGATTTTCTATGTTAAGCTTTTGTCTGCCTAAGCAAAGCTTAATAGAAAGCAGCATTTCTTATGAGAAATCTTCTCACAACGTGGGAATTACCCACTGTCTATAAAATATTAAGCTCGTTCCTCCGCTGGATTAATTTTGGCCCTATTCTTCTATTAGGATCGTTCTGGAACCTTCCAGATTCTGTACTGTATCTACAAGCCGTGCCATCATGTATTTTCCACTCACTTGTGGGAATACTATTAAAAAAATGAGGAATCTTCCTTATGAATTAATGCTCAATAGCTAATTTTCTTCCACCGTTGGAATGTTCTATGGCGCATTTAATTGTAATTCATAACTTTCTCAAGCAATAGACTTTCGCCTACCTAGTGCAACAAATTGTTTTTCATCATTGCAATAACTTTCTTTGCCATAAACTTTTGTGCTACTACAGTGAACTTTTCATCCATTCAACAAACTATAGTGATAAACAGTGTTCTTTCAGTATTTCTTCCGCGTCGCGTTCGTCCGATTATTATAAATATGGCCATGAACATTTACCTTCCATCCCAGTTGCTCTTTCCTAAACCCCTTACTAACAAACCATAATAAAGTTGTTACTTGAGGTCTTTTTCAATGAGGTGTCACTCTATAGAAGTGCCCTCCCCTTTTTCTTATATAACATTAATTAACTTCTGCATAAATACGTGTCTAGTACACGTTTTAAACTTACATTGTTTCTCCCTTCTAATTAGGGAATGCAATTCTTTCAGCTCATGAGTGAGTTGTTTTTAGGTCTCACGAAAGGGAAACTTGCCCCATTTGTCTCGTGATTCCTACTTAAACATAGGAAGTCTAGAACCTTCCTTTTGACTTTCTCTTCAGGTTTCACAGTAAGTGACCTGTCCTATTTTGTATAACTATTATAAAAGTAATTTAGCGTAAATATAAGAAGTTATAGGAACATCTCTTTCATTCTACTTGCTTTCTTTTTTGTTATTTTCGAAGTTGTAACTTTTTCTAAGATAGGTACTTGGAAATTTCTTAAAGTACACACCTTGTACTCGATTTAATGTCTAACTTTAATCACTTCATTTGTCTTTTTTAAATCTTACAAAGATTTTAGTACATATAAAGGTTTGAAACCTAAAGAATTGTTAATTGCCTGGAGCAAACTTTAAATGTTAGGAGGTCTGCGACCCCAAATAGTTAACAAAAATTGAAACTATATACTTGTTAGATTTATTAGACTTTTTTGCATTGTTAAATAAATTCAAACTTTCCTTTTTGACTAATCATTTCTCTAATACAATGGTTAGGCAAGATCCTGTCTTCCTTGGCTCTTCCTACTTAATGCCATTAAATCTATTGATAGGGCTTTCACCACTTGTTGCATTTGAGCAAGAACTCTTAGTGGTTATCTTGATAAAGTTTCTCTTAGCTTTAATAGCTAATTCTAACTGGCCAGTAAGGCAAGTACAGCTCGCTACGCCAGCTTCCTGCTTGTGGAGATCCTCTCCAAAAAACTTATGGTCGGTTTTCCAAAAGATAAGTGTTTCTCTTTGCCTAAACTTTTAGTCGGCTCCTTGCTGGATAAAAAGCTTAGCCATTTCCAAATGCAACTATTGGTTCATTTACCAAATTTATTCCCAAAGGCATAATTCTTTTATTACTAACCTTCTTGGAAGCACTTGGTCGCTTTTCAAGAACTCTACAACTTCGAAAACTGGAAATATCGAAATCAATTCAAATTATTGGCATTCTTCGAATTACTTGTTCAAAACGAATTCCTTTGAACAGACATACAATAAGTTATGTTACTCTCCGTCTTGCCAGACCATCACCCTTCCCCATAGTAGACATATGCATGCTTGAGAGGGAATATGCTAAAGCCATTCTCTTGCAAACCGCCTAAGTCCTAGCTGCGGTTCCCGTTAGCTTCGACCAGGTCCTTACCCACTTTAGGTACCAGAGAGCGGATTTGCAGTGGCAACCGCCTTTGAGTGTACTTAAAGTTAAATTTATAACTTTGTGGGACTCTCCTCCTATTTCTCTATCCTTTCTTTCCAGTCAGAAAACCCACCTCCTTTTCTTTATCATCTTCCCTTGGTGGTTAGGTTATTCCTCAGCCAATAATCTACCCAGGCAGCCAGTGATAATTCTGCAGCTTTCATTAAGAAGAATGTCAACCTGTTTTGTACGTGCTGACTCATACCAGACTGGACAGGCATCTTCTCCCACAAAATAGCACAGATTATTTGATATTTTGAGAGTTTGCCGCTGTGTACCCCGAATACATTTTGAACAGCACATCATCATCTTTACTAGCTGATAACATTACTCCACTAATTTGCACTTTTCTAATACCATAGCGGATTTTCCCACCCTCTACACAGTCCCCACTAGCTTTGAATTCATCAGAACTAGTTTCCAAATCCTTATTAAACTGGAGTTTCTTCCTTACACCTTTCGCCCTGTTTTGGGTAAACCAGAGAAACAAGTCCTCATTCACTTCATTATGTACACCTTTTTCCATCATTTTAACCTTTTTAATTCTGGATGCTAAAGCTTGCACCGAACACCACATCTTCCAGTCACCCACAGCGTTCTTACCAACTCCCATTTCTGCAACTAATTTTTCGCTTTTTTTCCCCAATCCATTCTTTTTATTGCACAAAGTTTCTCTTCCATTGTCACAACGGTTTTCCGGTTTTCTTTCTTTTTTCAGCCATTATAAGCCCACTAACTCATACATAACAAACTGACGTACTAACTTAGCTTAATTTAAACACAAAAAATAAAATATAAATTCAGACTGTAACTATGCCACTACTACAATACATCCCGATACACACTAGCCGACACAACAGTACTCATGTGGGGTGATGTGTCACGGTCATTGTCTCAACAAATAGTGTGGGCGAGGTTGTTGACAGGGGTAAACAAAGATCCCGGCCTCCCATCATAGCCTACATACCACTCACAGCTTACAATTAGTCATAGATTTTAAAAAGATTTGTCATTTGACAAGGGGATCATAGAACAACATACAGTGATATTCCATGTCATTATTAATCTCTGAAATGATGCCAACTTAAAAAGGAAAATCTGTACTAATTTCTGCTGTCAGTTTGGCATAATTTTTTGAAAAACAGTGTAATTATTTTGAAAATCAGACAAGAAATGCACACGAACACTTGCATTTTTTCAGGAGCAAGCACGTCTGGTTGAATATGACCTTGAAGATCATACGGTAACAGTAACAAGCTACACTGAGCCACATTAAAAAAAACTAACTTAAAACTTTCATAAGTTTGAAATTTTTAGTTGCAGCTGTAGTTTGCTACTTTTATGACCTTCCAGAAATAGCACTATGCAATTAGGTGAGCTTGCTTCTCAGAAATTACAGTTTTAATGTGTAATAGCCAGAGCTTCAAAATAATCACAGAGCTGAATCTGTATTGCAAAGATCTGCAATGCTAACATAAGAGATCAATATAGTTCTATTTAAGAAAATAAAGTGAGTATAGTTATCTCAAGAATAATAATACTATGGCATATTGCTGCACATTGCTTATAAGCACCTAATAGAATTCATAAAAGAGAAAATGGAATGCAAAAGGATCAGAAGATCATTGAGAGGGTCATCTTAGGTATAGAGAGGCCACCAGAACTGAACATTTAAGTGGTGAATTTTGTCCCATGTTAAACAGTACTTAAGTACTACAGAGATTCCAGTTTGTATGTATCGGAGACCCTCGATAGGCCGCTCGCCCGTGGCGCAAGCCTGTCTCCCGGCAGGCACTTTGCCGTTTTGCGGCGCTCGCGCGGCATTGAGTATAGGAATTTGTAGTTAAATGTGTACTTCAATGTGATCCTTGACCAATTTTTTTGACGAACTGACTTACGGAGAGCGATTGTCAACTTATTTTCAAGAAGATTCTGCCACTGCTCACAATGACGAAGCATCCATGACAGAATTGCGTCGCATGTTTGGTACTAGGATTATAAGTCGAACGTGTGGCCCCGCAAAGCCCAGACTTATCACCATGTGACTTTTTATTTGTGGGGGACGCTTAAAAATAGAGTGTATGCAAGAAACCCTCACACTATAAATGAGCTTAAAGACTATATTACAGCTGAAATACAGTCAATCAGGAACTTCAGAGAGTAAATGCCAGTTTCATAAAAAGGTGCCAGCGATGTGTAGCAGTGAATGGCGAACATTTTCAGCACCAACTGTGAACTAGGCAAGTACAAATTCCTATACGCAATGACTCAGTGCAGCGCGGGCGCCACATAACGGCAAAGTGCGTGGCGGGAGACAGGCTCGCGCCGCGGGCGAGCGAGGGTCTCCGATACATACAAACTGGACTCCCTGTATAATACCCCAGCTATGCACAGAAGGATAAATCTGCAGAAACATTAGGCCAATACTAGGGTATACTGAACCAAAATTAAGACTATCTGTGGGAGTAAAGGCACCTCCTTCCAGGACTTGTTGGCATTCATGGTCTGCCAATGGCTCGGACTAGCAGCTGATTTTCTGAACAGTGTTGAAAACCCCATTAGTATTTTAGGAAGGATTTACATTTAATAAGAGCATATAAATGAAACACTCACATGCCATAGGCTGTTCCAAGCTGATATTCTGGAATAACAAGAGATACCATTGGCCACAGTGCACTTGCAAGCATGGAATAAGCAATGCCCAATATACACTAGAAAACAGGAAAAAAAAAGTATATTAATCTTTTCAATATTCCTGGTGGCAATGGCAACAATGCCTTGTTAGTTATAGAGTTCATTACTCTCAGACATGAAACAAATAAGAAAATACTTCCAGCAGTAGAAGTAGAGCAACTTGTCATAAACCACTTCAGAAATGAAACTGAACATTTTAGACAGATACAGTGGAACATTTATTTAGTTTCCTTGTTACATGACTCGTCTCAAAACTACACAAAAAATATCTAGAACCTGCCCAAAGCAAAACCAAGTCTGTAAAGCATAGCAAACTATATCATCATAGCAGTGTCTAAACCCACAAGAGAAAGAGCATCACTTTATTTTGTTTCTAACCTCTGATATAAGATTTGTTCCAGCAAATAAATGATTCCCACAAGTCTGTAGGTTGTCAAAATGCCACAGCATACTGAACATATAATATACTAATTTACAAAAATAAGTAATGCAACTTATCATAGCTGATAGCAGTGGTTCCTGATTGTAATTGATCCCTATAAGGCTTCGAGGAAGAACCCCTACAGGATAGGATTGAAAAATCAAGGCTACAGTGTATGAACACTTTAAAAGAATGGGAGAAGAGAGATGATGATGATGATAATTGTTGTTTTAAGGGGCATAACATCTAGGTTATCGGCCCCTAATGGTCTGGGTGATAGCGAAAACGACAATGAAATGGAAACCAGAACGAAAATTAAGCGAGACGGAAAATACTTACAAAAAGGAACTCAGATTGAAACAACTCACAAAATGTAGGCTACTTACAAAAGGGAATTTAGAATGAAAAGATTCACAAAAGGAATAGATTGAAAAATATGCACAAAATGTAGGCCAGGTTCAAAATACGTACAAAATGCAATGTGGAGTCGAAATACTTACAAAATACAAAGGAGATCGAAAATACGTACAAAATGCAATTGAGGTTCAAAATACTGTACTTAAAAAATGGAATTGAAATTGAAAATACACAATGCAATTCAGATGGAAAGATCCCATTTCCAATCCAAAATATTCACAAAGAGCAATTGAAATTCAAAATACAAAATGCAATCGAAATTGAAAATGATTACAAAATGCAATTGAAATTGAAAATGCTTACAAAATGTACGGTAGATTCAAACTACTCATTTGGATTGACAATACTTACAAAATGCAATTTAGATTGAAAAATACTTGACAAAATGTAATTTAGATTCAAAATACCCACAAAATGCAATTGAGAATCAAAATACTTGCAAAATGCCCACCATACAAAATGCAATTTAGATTTAAAATTCTTGCGAAATGCGGTTTTGGTTGAAAATACTTACAAAATGCAATTGAAATTCTAAATACTCACTAAAATGCCCTGCTCCTACATTGAAAAACTTACTAAAAAGCAATTTAGATTGTCAATCTTTACAAAATGCAATTGAGGTTGAAAACAATTGCGAAATGCAATTTAGATCGAAAAAACTCACTAAATGCAACGTAGATTAAAAATACCTACAAAATGTAGTAAAAAAAATAAACGCTAAAGGGAATTTAGAAACACGGGGAGCCAAGTAACAAAAACAGTGCGGGAATCTTAAAGAGAAAAGCAAATATAATGAAAAGAAAACAAGAGGGCTGACCCCTCGAAGAAGGAGAGATCAGGAAAGATGAGACAAGGGCCAATTAAGGCGGGAAAGTGTAAGAGTCCCTAGGCCTCGGATACCCTAATATCGTCGGGGACGGAAAAGAACAAGAGTTGACCAAGGGAGGTTGACAGGAAAGAAGACGGAGATGAGCCCGGCACAAGTAAGTGGAAGCAATGCCGGACTCAGCTGGGGTCCCGTGGTCGCCAACCCACGTCCCACAAGATGTGAGCCCCTGGGGGAAGGAGAAGAGGGAATACCACGGTAAATATTGGAAATGGAGTGGAAGAAAAAGAGACCAAGGGATAGGTGGATAAAGGGGGTGAAGAAAAGTGTCGAGAGAAAAGAAGTTAATTGGACGACAGTGACAGAAGAGAAGTGGTGGATGGACAGAAATCTATGGAGAGGCTTGTGCTCCAAGCAGACCCAACCTGCGGTTGGAAACTGCTCTAGTTGATGACGATGATGGCTTCGAGGAAAATGTAACATATGAGAAGACTTCTGAAGGTGAAGGACTTGCAAAAGGTCGCAAAGAAGTGAGGTATTGTGCCCTTGCATCAACCGTATTACCTCTATATTCATCAGACTAATCTCCTTGTAATATGGAATGTTTCACCTCCTTGGGCTAGAATGTATGACTTTCAAATCGACAGTTGTATTAATGATATTTCCGCTTTTTCTATTGCTCTTCAAGACTATGATGTCAACTCTCCTGTTGCTGACCTTATCTGCTAAGCCTCAAATACTACTAAGACCTTTTCTTTCAGTGCCTTAGCAATGAGATGGAATGGGTGTTCATCATTACTCCAGAAGAGCAAAATCCCAAAACATGACCTCCCTGCACAACACCTCTGATGTTAAACCGTGGAAAACACATCTACGTTGAGGGAAGTTTACCCAATCAGTTACCGGTATAGAACATACTGTACAAGTAACACTCCATTTCTTCAAGGTACTAACATTTTTTTTCTTCAAATAAATGAAATAGCAAACACCTATCAATACTATACTCTGTATTTCAAAAGAATGAACGTGAAGGAAATGGCGGGAACGATAGTAAAATGGCCGCCGCGGGCTTCTATTGGCTGGATTTTGACAATTCTGCCGACACGTTGCCAGAGCATTGCTCACGATTCAGTCGCTTGTTAGCCGCTGTCTTGTGTCTGAGTTATATAGTTTCATTGTCATCGTTTTGATTACTTTTTACTTTAGCATCCAGTTTTAATATTTTTGTTCCCATTTTACTTCGTTATTTCTTTTATTATTGTTATTATTATTTTCTAGTTTCATCGTGTTCTTAGTTAGCTAGTTGGTTTGTTTTTATTATAGCCTTGCACTGCGACGCCACACGATACAAGTTTGCTGAGAGCATCAAATTTCGGATCGTAATGCAGAAGCAAGGAGAAACCATCGCCAGCTTCACCTAAGACTGCGTGTTATGTCTTGGTGGTCGAATGCACACTTGATATAATTGAAGTAAGAACACACACAAAATACTTAAAGTCTTATATATTTATCCCTTACTCTAATACAATATAATAATCAAGGAGCAATATTATTTGATAATACCGGTAATAGTTAAGTATCAATAGCACCATGACAACTGTTGTGCCTTGGTATTTGAAAAAGTCGGGGAGAGTCTATCTTAATGTAACTTCCGCGACCGTCACCCAAACTCTTGTTTCATCTTGAAGGATATAATCATTGCAAGGTGAGTGTTGATATATTCATCATCAGATTACTTTGTGTTTGTATAGCTGTCGAGTGTTTGGCCTCTTTCTCATATTTATTGAATAACGGTGACAAAGGTGTGTTATTTATTCATTTTATACCGTATTTCTCTATTTCAATGTCCTCGGCGTTGACTCAGGATCGACATTTGCATTATATTGCGCATAATAGTACCGAAATAATATCCGAAGTGTAGCCCTGTGTATTATTCGAATCAGCTGTTTTACATCAACTATAAAAACTTGGCAACACAGCTCAGCTGTTCCAAGCTCCCGCCATTTCCTTCACGTTCATTCTTTTGAAATACAGAGTATAGATTAATGAAATATCTAATTAAATCATGTGGGAAGACAGAAGACGTTGGAGAGGCTTGTGTTCCAAACAGTCCCGGCC
This sequence comes from Meconema thalassinum, assembly GCA_946902985.2. Taxonomy (NCBI): domain Eukaryota; kingdom Metazoa; phylum Arthropoda; class Insecta; order Orthoptera; family Tettigoniidae; genus Meconema; species Meconema thalassinum. Next base: position 504,711,447 of record OX336393.1, on the reverse strand, counting down.
GGTGGCTGGAAACTGTGCAAGATGATGATGATGAGCCTACATGTTTCAAATCTCTTTAGGTTCTTCTCCAGCATAATGAAACAATAAGTAGAAATCATTAGAAAATAATATTCATAAAAATAGAACTCAATCTAGTATTATTTTCATCATACAATTTTCCATCTTTGTTTATAGTATTCTGGCAGGCACCTCATTCTATGTTCTCAAAATCATCTATATTGATGTTTTCTCGACAATAATCCCACAAGAATGGAATTCTTTAATAAGGCGTCATTCTTTTGTAACAAATGAGAGCGCACGTCCTGACGGGTTAATAAATCTTTTAATCAGTGCCAATTTAGATGTCAAAACTCAAAGCCTGCTTCCCTGAGCTATCCTAGCTGCAACATCCTTTCGAAATCTCTCATCCGATGTCATCCAACTGACGAGGTTAACCCAATGACTTCATCTGTTGTAACCAGGCCCGAGGAGAGGGGGGGACAAGCAGGGCTGGTGCCCGACCCTCCCAGGGGGGCCCGGCGTCCAAGGAGGATGGGCCTTCGGGCATTGATTTATTATTGCCTGTATGACGTGACTTGAATTTGCTACTGGCAATCATTTAGTGAATGCAATGAACTGAAGTGAACAATGTTACAAGGATTAAAAAACTTATTCTGTCAAGTGGACAATATTTTCTTTTACAAAGCGGTTGTGGGAAGAACAATTGTCTCAAAGGAAAGTGGTCAACTTAGGCGATGGGGCTTCACTCAGAATATACCTGAAGACAGAGAGACCATTTCATTATTCTAAATTTACCTTATTCGGCTTATACACCAATCCTTCAAATAACTTCCTCATCCCTTCACTTATTTCGCCAAGGCCACGAGAGCCTGGGCTGCCCTGGTGTGTTTGGTCAGCTAGCTCCAGAGTTTCAAGTTTGGTGCGTCACGTTGAGCTTACGTTAGATATTTAGAGGTGCTAGTGTCTGAAATGAATATATTGCCTAGCTAGACGTATCGTATGCCGTGCAGGCAGGTAAGTCAAATAGATTTTAAAGTACCGTCCACAGAGTAATTCACTTTATATTTATTGTTGATTTAAGGGCGGAACAGGGAAATCATCTTCCGTTCTCCTAGTAACTTAATTCACTTTCGCACCTCTGATCTGCAGACTTGCTGTAGACTCCCATCACGGTTATTGGTAAGCTACACCGCAGGGTCATACTTGAAGGTGCGAGAGCTTTTATTTCAATATCGGAGAGTCTTTTATATAGCCACTAAATGTCAATGGTCACCAAATTTTTACTCTAAAATATCACAAAAATAATCACCGAAATGGCCTATAACTCAATAATTTGGACCTAATTTTTGCAAAATTTCCCAGACGAGTACTCCCGGACCCCACTCTGAGCTTGGTGATATTCCATACCCCCAGATTCCCGGAGTGTCCACTCCCGATGGTCACCAGTCATAGATAGGATTGAGGATTTTAAGGAGAACCTGGCTCTAGTTTTGCTTACTGCAAATACAATATCAAATTATAACAAGTTCACTGACTGCAAATTATAAAATATAGTTCAAATTTACATTTTCTTCTTTTGTGAAAACAATCACTGATCAGTTGCAATCTACTGATAGCATAAAATAAATAACTTGACCCACGTATGAGTATACCTGTGGTTTATTATGAAAATATATTTTGCTTTGTTTAAAGTACAATAATGTGTGATCGCCGTTCAACCAAAACACTTATGTGCTTAGACTTAGACCCAAGGATGTGACTCTTCAAGGGCAGCAAGTTTTAAGAATGTCAACATAAAAATCCTATATGTAACACGTATTTTAAAATACGCCTTGACTTGTGTAAAAATCATGTTTTCATTATGAAAAGAGATTACATCAAATGTCACAGAGGTCGTACCACTGCACAGTGTACAGTATAGCCTTTCCACCTCTGTTCAGTGAACTGAACTTCCTGTTGATTAATTTTTGGGTCTTAGGATGTCGTGGTCATCAGTCCTTTCTACTTACTGTGTGTGTAGAACTCTGACTATCTATATCTGAAGTTGATCATATATTTTTAATTAATTTGGAATAGATTTGGGGAGAAAATGAATGCACGATGGTGCAACTACAGCCTTTGGCTATAGTGTCAAAACGATGAATCATGGAAAATAAGCTTAGAATCACCGAGTTCATGGACAACAGTTTTTTTGAATGTGAATTTTTTTCTAGTTAAATACTGTAAAAGCGTTGAAATTACGGTCCGATAAATGCAATTTTTTCAAATTTGTGTACAAAAAACGAGCATATTTTGCATATTAAGGCTTTCACGGCCCGGATTATTTCCATTGAAAAAGGAGGCAAGGTTTCTCCGAAACGTATGGTTCAAATCAAAATACACACGGCATTAGCCCAAAAGCATGAATTATTTATATAATAAACGAGCATATTGCTTTTACGAGTATCACTGAAGTTCTAAAATTATTGATATCAAAGAGGATCTGCAGAACAAATCTTAACACTGTGCATGCTTACAGTGTTGCCTCATCGGGAAAAATTTAGATCTGTCAAACGCCAAAACTAAACAGTATAGTGAATTTAATGAAAAACAGTACTTATTTTTTTATGGCTTTACTAGTGATATTTATTTTTGTTAATTGAAAATAGTGAATTAGCACGCGCTTGTCAGGTATACACATTGAATTTGCAAATAATGTTACATGCATTCCTCCAGTTCCATTGTTGTAAATTATATAAAACAGCATTAACTTATGTATATTGATAGTAATTCACGCGATGCTTATGATAATAAATACGGTATGGACTGGATTTAGTGGAATATATAATTGAAAATATTATTAATACAGTATATTATAGAGTATGTATTGCAGCCAATGGTCATATCAGGACATTTCAATTGAACGCCGTAGGCTCCACAACAATTTCAAGTAGTTCCAACTTTGGCTACCAGACACCACTGTCATTGACACCCAGAGCGTTTCTAACCAAATAACCTACAAATTTTGGCTACACACTACCAATTGTAGTGGTAGGTTCTTTTACATGCCATAAATCTAAGACATGGGCCCGCCGGCTTTACTTTCCCTCCGAATAAAGGCATATTGAAGGATTTTAATGCTCTTAAAAATCCAACGACTTCGGTCGAACTTAAACCCACGATCATGGGCATAGCAGCTCAGCATGCTACAATTATTATTATTATTATTATTATTGCTTGCTGGTTTTTTATGTTCTTGTAATTGATTTCGTGTTTCGAGGATTATAAATTAATTTTACAGAGTTTGGATATAGAGGGGGGCCCGAGAGATTCCAACTCCAGGGCCCGTCGCCGCTCTCCACGGCCCTGGTTGTAACTGCTTTCATTTTAATCAGTTAAAAATTAACTCGCATCAGTTTACTTTCTGGCACATTAACGAGTCCTTCAAGGCACCCCAACATCTCTACAGTCTTCTAAGGGATGTAAGTAAAACCCATTAAATTACTCACTTCATAAGTTGAAATGTTAAGAGGTCAGTTCACACTTACCATAGCTATGTACGGACTGAGATAAGTGAATGCCAGCAGGGCATGACATCCAATTGACACCAGAACAGAAAGGCACACCCAGAACACATTCTTCCCCACTTTATCCACGACAAGGCCAAGCATTGGAGATGCTACTGCAGATATTATATATACAATACTGTTTACTGTATTAGCATCCGAGGGAGAGTAATTAAACTTCCTCTCAAAGAATACCCTGTTAAAAAAGAAATGAAAATATTTGATCCATACAAACTGTCAAGATTATAAAAAAATACTTCAATATTCACAAGATTCTAATCTCATACACAATCTAGGACTAGTATATCACAAATTCAAAAGTATAAGTAGTGTGCTGCAAAACTTGAGAAATGTTTCGTGAAATTTTGTCATCTGAAGAATAAAAGACACAATTGAAATGGAAGGCTTTGGGAATGTTGTGCCATGTCACATTAATTTGTTAGCCAATGTTTCACACTACAACTTATTATTATGTCAACTTTCTCTATGTTGTTCTTTGCATACGTTGCAGTGCTGAAATCCCGGAATCCTTCTTGGAGACAAGGAAGGAAGTTGGTCCAAGAGCAGTTTCAAGTGAATCAAGCTTGGCGCAACGAGTGGCTGACTTCAAATCCAGAGGAAAATCTGGTCGTCGCTGAACCGTATAAGAACTCAACGCGGTAGGTGTCGGTTCTGGAAGCACAAATGGAAAATTGCCAAGAAACCTTTCTGCAACTGTGCAGATGTGCCTCAGACCATCAGTCACATCAGTAGAGATTGCCCACTCCGAAGGTTCAATGGTCCAATGAAGGAGATTCATCAAGCTAGTGATGAAGCTTTAGAATGGTTACAGAAATTAGATATCCAACTCTAACAACACTGAAGCTACTTTCAGATCAAGGTCTCAATCTGTATATATTTGTAAATACTGTATAATGTAAATAATTTTATATTGCATCTTCATGCCATACGAAATATATACACTACAACTGCAGAGACTTTATTAGAGCTAAGAATGAGTTTATAGCGAGCCAAATCCTCCAGTAATGAGCCGTGATTAGTACTGGCTCAGGACTCGGCTGAGGGGGCTGCGTGGCACAGACGGTAGATACGCTGAGCTTCTAACTGAAAGGGAGTGGGTTTGATCCCCACCCAGATGGTGGATTTTAGAAACAAAACTACCACTTTCGGAAACGCAAATAGCCCTGGGGTTCACTCAGCCTACACCAGAAATGAGTACCAGGGTAATTCCTGGGAGCAAAGACGGCCGGGCGTGGAGCTGACAACTCCATCCAATCTAGTGCAGATGTCACAAAAAGTGGAAGCCTCTACCTTCCACTACTCCCAGTGCCTCCATGGCCTGTAAGGAGTTGGCTTTGCTTTGCTCAGGACTCGACTGAACATGTCTCAACGATGGACCAACATAGAAAGCTTTGAAGACATTTTTCAGTGTTGCCTTATTGACAATAACTTTTCAGTTGGTCAACACGAGGTATTATATGTGATAAGTCATACCTTACGCTAAATAAATAAATTGTCCAACCGAGTGTCACAACTTGCTCCCTGATGGCATCCAACAGCCCCACATAAAATGCACAACCAGGAGATTATGGAGCCAATACAGTTTTATCAGGCAAAAATACCAAACAGCGATACTACTCTCAATCATCTAACCATGCTACTAAAAAGGTCCTATCAAGACATGGGGATGTGGCAGTGCAACGCATGCATTACCTGTGGTACGGCACAGCTTACAACTAAAAACGATTGCCCCATAAAACAACAGATTTCAGCAACTCCAACTGAAACCCCGGAAAAAATGCAAACTAAACACATATTCTGACCTATTTAAGCATGATCAATATTGGCCTTCGATGTCTGTGTAGCCGTGAGCCAATTCATGTGATAACCAGCCAGCATTGCCAAAGTCAGTTTACATCCAATCATCACGGAACATATTTCCGTAAAGCCAACATTGATACGTTCGCTCTGCCTCATTGCGAAAGGCTTGCAACACTGAACTTGGCGCCCGTAAAACTAGGTCTAAATATACAATGCTGCCAGATGATGATGTACACTCAGTGTTGCGCTACATCGAGTAAGATTGTTGAAGACGTAACTCATCATCATCATCATCATCAACTTCCAAAGGCCTTTTCTCCGCAACCATTGTACTACCTCGTTTCATTCCATAGTAGGAACCCTAATGAAGAGTTAGTGTGATGTCTAGAAGGAAATATTTTCTCGGTTCTGCTCAGCCTTTCTTCCCTGTGATTTTTACTTCCAAGAGATTAGTTAGGAAAGCGATATGTCGCAAAATGTGGCCTGTGAATTTAGCTTTTACTTTATGGATCATTGGTCTCAGTTCTCTCTTATGATGTTACCAACACATGATGGTACGATAATTCTGTATTTTTACCAATAGCAGTCCACGAATTTACCCGGGAAGTGAACTGCTTGTAACAAATAAATCGGCCAAGTTCTATTTGTTGGGTTTAAAGCTGTCAGTACAAGTTTCTTTGCCCTGTTCATTGTTTTTCAGCAGCAGCAGCAGATGGAGTACGGGAAAAGACTGCCCGAGCTTATGCACAGCAACAAGGCTGATATGTTATGCCTTGCCATTGTCGGTACTTTGCGGTCTAAAATAAGTCTTGGAAACTAGGGATTTCTTATTATACACATAAATTCTTCCGCTTTCACTGCTTTTACATTGTCTGATTCACAACAGCATACTCTTTCTTCATTCATATCCATGATGGTACACTCATTACACTTACACCAATTTCGCATGCCGGCTCGGCCTTAGTGTTTACTATATCCATGTCATGATCGCTATCTGAATGGACATCAGCAAATGTTGTTCGTCTGGCTCAAACTGATACGGACGAATGTTATTTACATCCATTAAAAGTCTTTTGACTAAGACTAAGAATGGCAACAGAAGAACACGGCAGCAGCAGATGGAGTACGGGAAAAGACTGCCCGAGCTTATGCACAGCAACAAGGCTGATATGTAGACGCGATAGCACAGTGACGTCAAGAGCAGTTACTACTTTCGCACATAGCTTGAAAACGGTTCGACGTAGAGGCACCAGATTAACGGCATTGTTATTAAATTTCCATGTTACATATTTAGCAATAAAAACGAAATATGGGTTTTCGTGTTGTGATCTCCTTTAAAATGCCAATTTCTTACAAAACATGCCAAAGTCAACTGCATATAAGCTGAAAGATTGAGGGAGAGCATTAAACCACTAAAATAATTTGATTGGGCAAGAGCACACAAAACACACACATGTACTCACTTTCCTAATGCGATGAAGGGAAAGATTGCTACATAATAAGCAACACACACAATAGATATCATCCAGAATATTGCGGGGAAGTCTTTAACATCAGTGATGTGGACAACTTCTCCATCCTGAGCTGGTTTTCTCTTGAGCAACCGCTCGGCTCGTTTGTCCATGTACGCCAGGATCAATGCACACACTAAAGACATAACACATGTGACAGAAGCTGAAACAAAAAAACAATTATTAAGGTACTTTGGTCTTCTTATCATTTATCTTTTTTTTTGTTTGTTTTCAGTAGAAAAATGAAGGCCTAAAAGTAGATTATTTTAAAGATGAATCACACTACATAGACACCTGGGTAGTTGCATAAATTGTACTGCACAGTACAGTTAGTTATTGAGGTTTTAAGGGGCAGAACTATGAGGTCATCTGCCCCTATTGTACATTACAATCATGCCACTTTGAGTGATTTTATCTTTTTTTTTTTTTTAAATATTCATGACAGACAAATGCTAGGATGGAATCTTACTGTATTTGAAATCCTCGGGATCTGTTCCAATCATAGACCCTAATAATTACTTTTACGCACTGGGTTGGAAACACTACAGACATATGCCACATCATTCCAAATGCATACTGCCAATAACCAAAATGCTCACAGAGCCTTGAACCAACGTTCTCAAATAGGTTTTAATGTAGTGTATTGCCAATTCAGAACTTATTCTACCTACAGGGTCATTATCTATGGGCACCCCGATAAACACGGCAAGCTAAGCCGGCTGTACCTGGCGCAGATCGCAGGCGTGCGTACCCAGTTCAGGCGGTTGGCGCACACTTTCACCAAACATGTTCAATAATGTGTACTTACAGTGCTCATAGGAGATGCTGAAAATGTCCTACCTCTCTTGTAACACACACCTGACATCTTCTGATGAAAGAATGTCTGTCAACTCTTATTATTTATGGAGCCTGTTTCCTTGAATCGTTTAGCGAGCCTCCTAATTGTACTGGCATTAGGCACAGGTCTTCCTGGAAACTTGATTCGAAATTTTAGTCTGGTTTCAGAACAAGATTTCCTGCTTTTCATACGCGAATTATTGATATACACACGTTTGTGCAATGTGAATTGGTGTCTAGGCATGACCAACAATCACAGTAATCACAATACTCGCTAAACGTGCAACTCTAACGTCTAAGCTTTGCAGATACACGTTAGTTCACAAAACGTGTGAACTAACGATATGAGTCAGCGGAGCGCGCCAACCACCGGCTGGACCGGGTACGCGCCCGCAATCTGCGCCAGTCACAGCCCGGCTTATCGGGGCGCACAAAGATAATGACCCTGTATATCACAAGCTGTTCTAATATTACGTAAGTTAAATGTATTAATTAACAGAAATGCTTTTCAGTTGGCCAATTAGATTGGGCGGGGAATAACAAATATTATTTCACCCTAACCTGAAAGAAATATTACATATATTATTTATACACTTAATTCATTGGAATAATCATCTGTCTAACGAATTAGATTCAATTCTCCGAGGAGCATATTTAGTTATTACACACATCTCACCTTGCAATTTAATTTGAGCTGGTACTGCGAGGCATGTCTGTCCACTATGTTATCACCTCAGACTGACATGGTTTGAACAGATTTGGTGCCACCATGTATTGTCATAAGTAGGACCTTGATTTTTATGTAAATACATATTTTAAGCATTTTTTCTATAAATACATAAATTCCTGCTTTTCACTTATTAGCAAATAAAAAGACACAATATTTACATTTTTTTAAAACCAGTATGGTAGATCTTTCAGTTTATTGCACTTTTGTTCTGTGATACTTCAACGGGGAAGAACCTGTGAGCTATCTAATCTTCATGCGGAGTGTATGTCAGCTTACAACTGTGTTATTCTTAACTTGTCGCCCCGTGCCACTCACTGTGGAAGCCGGGGATTTCCTTGTCCACAGCCATATTGCACCAGGTGCTAGACCCCCACCCCAGCTATCAGGAACCAGTGGCAATCACATGCAGTTCATTTCTGGCACTGTGAAGTGTAAGGCAGTTCTACGATGCCTAAAGTAAAAACAACTACTTTCGCGCCTTCTGAATAAGTGTTTTGCAATAATCGTAGGTTATTTGTGATGGACAACCTGAAGATGTATCTCGTGTATTGTAATGCTTCAGCAGTCAGCGAGACATAGAATAAATTGCATTCGTGAGTACTGCATATTGTTTATATTCACATTAAAAAAATATATATAATTAAATATTTGTACTTCTCTGTCACATATTTCAGGTATTTCTAATACATAAAAAATTAATATTTACCGATTTTTAGCACCTAAAAATCCGAGCCCTAGTCTTGCCTTCTCCCATGGGCTTGTTTTGAAATGGGCTTAAGGTACAGTAAGCTACATCAACTAATACAATTGGGCAAAAATGTATGTTGACCAACTGAAACCAGTTATTAGTTTTGATTGTTAATAGGCAACACTGAAAAATGGCTTCATGCTTTTTGTTTATTTTGAATCTAATCATACTTATGATTCTAGAGTGTAAGAAATAAATCATCAGTCGTAATCGTAATATCAGACTTAATAAGCCTTCACGGTGAAATATTGCAAGAAATTATCCCAAAAATTTTAAAATTAACTTGCATCTCCAGCATACGAGATCGGGAATCGGAACTTGTGCCACTCTGCATCAAATCATTCAACTAGTGAAGGACTACACTTTTTTCGAATTCTCTGAAGTCCTTGGTTCAGCTAATTCTAGAGAAATGTTGCAAATAAGACAGATCAAGTCATGACATGTCCATGGTGCAAACAAAAGTATATTTCATACTATCAGCTTTAGGACTACAGACCTTATAAAACAGTAGGGTATGTAATAATAAGGAAATATAGGACTGCAGCCTACAGATATACAGTACACCAGGTAACAATTTTTTGAATCTGTAATACTCAGGTGAATTAAAGTTTTGAAATATTTCACAGATATTTCATCTAATTTTTCAGTGTGTGAATACAAATTCAAGTACTGTATTATGCTGTATAGGTAAAAATTTAAATTCAGAGTTTCAGAAAATAAAAAAATAAAAAGTGTACTAGAAAACTAATAAAAACATGGGCTAGTACTTACCAATGAAAAGTACAATTCCTAAGCATTTATAGCTCTTATAATACTGATTCACCCAATTATAAAAATGGTCCATTACTATAAAGTTTACAGTGGAACCAACTCTAGCAAAGCTGAGTTGAAGACCAAAGACCATGTTTAGTTCTTTGCCTTTGAACCACAGGACAGCATAATTGTTTTGTGCCACTGCTAATGATTCACCACCAATTCTGTGAACAAAATATTAAATTCAAGGGACTTAAAAAAAAAAAGGTACCGATATTCTACAACATAATATAAAATAAAGTAAAGTAATAGATTTTCAAGGATATAAAAGGTAATACATACCCAAATATGAAGCGGCCAAATACCATGAGCCAAAAGGCATTTAGAAAACCACCCAGAGCAAACACTAATTGTCCTATAAGTACGAATGTAGCATAAATTACTGTCCCTAATCGAATTCCAAATACCCTGAAAAAGAACCAAAAATAGTTTAAGGAACAATAAGTTTGCAATAAAAAACTAATTCTGTTATGCAAGGCAAGAAAAGCCAAGGTACAGTAATCGATCCAATTTTTTATATACATATACATTTTTTTTTTTTACAAATTGCAGCAACCAGGCAGGAGAGTTCCCCCGTAGACCTTGAAAGGCAAATTCAACGTCGTCACTTAGTAAGTTCCCCTTTAGTCATTTTACTCAATATAACCTTCTTCTCAAACGCATAATACAGGTTTTTTTTTTCAAATAACTTTTATATCTTTTACAGTTAACACCATAAATACGCAATCTATGGCAGGATCGCCTTACCACGTCTAAGAACCAAGCATTCCGTATGACGCAAGAAATTATTTTATGCAACAAAGGTCCATTCAAATCCATCAACAACATCACCTAGCATGTAAAAGTTAGTACGGGGATAACCCTTCACCGCTCTACAGTTTATTATCATCAGAACAAGGCATTAAAGCTCGGCCACACAGACCTGAGTCACAGTACAAAATGGGAACGAAAGTTCCATAAAAATGTTTTATTGTTTTAATCCAAGTTTTTTAATTTACATTTTAAGTTATGGTGTTTGCAAAGAATAAGATCAATATGCATGTATGTTTTACTTTTAAAATTAAGAATGTCTTAGATAGGTATATAGTTGATTTACTGTATTAGGCTGAAGAAGAGTACATAGATACTCGAAACATGTCCCTAATGTGAATAAGCAATATTAAACTTCAAGTTTAAAAGATAATGATTGGGCGGAAATTTCTTACCCATTAACTTAACATTATTATTTCTTGTCGTTCACTTCTTAACTATAACCCATATTGTCACATACATTTTGCAGTTTTTATTTACAGACATTCATTTATGTGTTTTTCACACTTATATGTTTTATTTCCTTTGGTCCCCTGGAAAACTTATAAGTGAAGTTTCACTGTATTTTGATTTATTACAGCATCAAAGTAGGGGTAAGATTCCTAAGTGAGGCCGGCTATAGTTCCATATCGGACACGTTGGCAATAGTGATAGGACGTGATATGACGTCAATGTGTGTGCCTCAAACATGGCTGCAGGACTTCGAAATTATAAAAAAAATATATCAAACATGGCTGCCGTCATAGAATGAGAAGATATAAAACCATTTATTTACGTACTATCACAAATATTTCCAGTGCAGCAGTGATAATTGGCAGTATTTTCGATTCTTAACGACTCCCAGAAATTTGTGTTTATTCAAATTAGTTTTTACATAAACCCTAGGTGCACTTATTACAACCTAACAACAACCTATTACAACATAAACTCTAGGTGCACCTAGGGTTTATGTAAAAGCATTAAGGTATTGATTGGCGGAACCTGATAATTTGAATAAACACAAATTACAATTGTCAATACGGACCAGAAAGGTATGTGAATCATATATTTTCAATAATCTGCCAGGTAAAAGTGTAAAAGCCGGGTTCTGGTCAAGGGAAGAATTAATCCATTGTTCAGTGTTGTCTTATTAACCATTGAATGGTAACTTTTAGTTGGTCAAAATGAATACAGTACCGGTATACTGTATACTAGGGTGGGACGAAAAACCTTTTTTTTTTTCATTTTGAAGTTGTAATAGGGCGGAAAAGTTGTGAATTATATAGATAAAAGAAAAATAAATTATCGAAATCGGTTGACATCTTCTGGTCGCGCATAGGCCCTAAGTTTGAAAAAATATGAAAAATGCTTCATTTTTTAGATTATTTTTTAAATATTTGAATTCGATGTTTTCGTAATGTAATAGCCTGTAGCGTCTTCAAATAGAGCCAAAAGATATTGTGTTTTAATGTGGTTTAAATCAGTTGATATTTTCCGGTCGCGCATAAGCCCCAAAATGTGACAAAATATTGAAAATTTTACATTTTCTAGAGATTCTTTTTGTATCTTTAATATACTTGTTTTAGAGTAATAGTTACAGTATTTTTCATTTTTGAACAAAAGAACAATGCTATAGAAAACAGTACCTAAAAAAAGATGGTTATTCCTATGACATGATGGGTGATGACAGTAACAACGGGCATGATACTCTTCAACTTGCTCTATATTTAAAAAGCTTAAATATTTAAGTGACAGTATAGTTTTTAACAACAAACATACTTTTATAAAAAAAGAAAAAACAGAGTTTTGAATAAATAGTCCTTGTTAGTTGAACCAGTTCATTTGTACTGTTCTCTATTTTGTAGCCGAAGGGACTATGAAGACTGATTTGCTGGTGAAGTTTTTATAAATCCATCTCGAGATTCAGCCCCACAAACTTTTCCTGAGGCTTCCGTGATGAGTTTTATACAGCGTTCAACAGCCTGCGAGTGAACTGGGAATTGCTTGAAAGTAATGTTCCAGTCAGGGATTGAGTCACTTGATAGTGTTGATGTGCGATTTTTTTGATCTCGTCATCACTGATTTCTGCCAAGAAGAGAGAAGATCATTGACAGTCCATCCGGTTGATCTTTTCTGAGTAATCTTGCGAATTGAAGTTGATTTTCGGTGACCTGAATGTTCTGAATGTTTTCCTTCTTGCATCGATCTGCCTTGCCTTCAGAATTCTTTGAAGTCCAAGCTCTCTTATGCGTTTCTTGTCATCTTGAGTCATGGCTAACAGTAAACGTTCTGGGTGGGCGAAGAAACCATTCCGTTCGATCACAGGGTCGACAACATCAAGCAAAGGGTTTGGCAAATACCTGGTAGATTGTATTGCTTGATAAACAAGTTTCGGGCCGTCTGTAAAGGGTTTACTTGTTTTGATAGTGAACCACATTGGCGTATGATTTCAATATAAACAAAACTAGTTCTTGAAGTTGAGGTGAGGGGCTTTCTTCACTTACGTACAATCTGAGAGTTCTATTTGCTTTCGTCAACCACCTCGAATGTGATAAGTGCTCAGCATCTCGTACAGCTAAATCTTCTTTACAGGTTCCTGATTTTATTGCCTTTGAAATATCAAGTTTCTGTCTATCTCTGGGATCTGACAATCAATACTCTGGAAGTTAATCACCGGCAGTTTTTGGCAGCCAATTAACTTTTCACCGATTGGTCCTTTAGAAGAATCACGCCCTGTTGTCTTGCCATCCAGGTGCTCAAACATGTGGCAAAATGGCAAATTAAAACACAATGTTTTTAGGCTCAATTAGAAAACGCTACATGCTATTACATTACGATAATATCTAATTCAAAAATTAAAAATAATTGCAAAAATGAAGTTTTCTTCAAATTTTGCCAAACTTTAGGGCCTATACGCGACCGGAAGATGTCAACCGATGTCAATAATTTCTTTTTATTTTCTTTTATCTATATAATTCGCATCTTTTCCTCTCTATTACAACTTCTAAAAAAAAGAAAGTTTTTTCGGCCCACCCTACTGTATGCCCCTTGTAATCTATGCGGATAACAATCACAAAGACTTTTGGGAACAGTATACAAGACCAGAATGTACTGTTAAAATTCCCTACACTTCTAAAATTAGCTAAAATATATTTTGTAATGATGAATAATAATTCCGGAAATTTAGTAATGGATGTTTACTCCTTCGCTGTCTATTTTCCACCCACCATCATTTTTTGGCACTTATGTAGCTGGTACGGAATATTTTTTTCGAAAACTGATGTTTTTGAATTAATTTAGGGTAAATCGAGGGTGCTGATAGTGAATATATTATTAGTTTTGGAACCATATTAATATTTCTTACTTCAAAGTGCAAAAATGGAAGAAAGTGAAAATTGTCACCCACACTTGTTTTTGGCGGCTTCGGTGGCGTAGTCGGTAGCATGCTGAGCTTCTATGCCCAAGATAGCGGGTTCACACCCAGCCGAAGCAGTCAGATTTTTTAAGAGTATCCCTCAGTATGCCTTACTTCGGAGGGGAAGTAAAGCCGGCGGTCCCAGGTCATAGATTTATGGAATGTTAAAGAACCTTCCACTAATTAACTTACACCTGTGTGAAGCTAAATTGGATAGGTTAAGAACGTAAACAACGCTCTTATGTTTCTACATTCGTTGCCAAGAGCCGACTGCGGTGGCGTCTAGTACCTAAGTTCTGAACTTGGCCTAGTAGTTGTTGACGGTGGCAGCAAAAGTAGGAACCGCTTGAAAAATTCTAAGTTGCAGTCTGTACTTAAATTAAAAAATAGATAACACACAGTAATACAGTCATCACAATTAACATCGGTTATCAGACAGATTCTACACACACCCAAAGTACACGGGGCTACATGACCGCGTCGTCGCAGCTCCTACACTTAAGAACCAACACTTGTTTTTAAATCAATTAAGGATAAACGAGGGTGCTGATAGTGAATATACAATTAGTTTTATCATAAATATACACAATACTCAGCTTTTCAAAGTAGAAATTGTCAAAAATATACACAATACACAGCTTTAAAAAGCAATGTATTTGTATTGTGTATATTTTTGACAATTTCTAATCATCATCATCATCTTGTACAGTTTCCAGCCCCAGGCTGGGTCTGTTTGGAACATAAGCCTCGCCACTTAGTCCTTTCTTCCCACCACCTCTCCGCTGTCACTCTGGTCCAGTCCTCGCCTCTCTTCTTGACACATTCCTCCACTCCTTTCAGCCATCTATCTCTTGGTCTTCCCCTTGGTCGTTTCTTCTGCATCTGCATCTCATGTATCCTCTTGGGAATCTTCTTCTCATCCATTCTCTTTAAGTGTCCATACCACCTCAGTCTTGATGTCTCAATCCTACCTTGCAAGGGCTCCTCTTTCACCATTTCCCTGACCTTTTCATTCCTCACCCTGTCTCTTCTTGTTACTCAGATCCTACTTCGCAGGAACTTCATTTCACCTGCCTGTATTCTGCTTATGTCTCTTTTCTTCATTGTCCACGTTTCTGAAGCATAGGTCAGTATCGGGATATAGTAGCTTCTGTATAACACTTCCTTGCTTTTTTGTGGGACATCTTTATTCCACACTAAGCTCCTAATGCTTCTCAGAAATGCTTCTGCCGGTCTGCCACGTTCCGTAATCTCTTTGTCATTTCTCCCATTTTCCTCCACTATACTTCCCAAGTACTTGAGACATTCCACCTTCTTCAGCTGTCCACCTCCAAGTGTTATCCCACTCATCGGTCTGTCCTTTTTCCTGGTCGTTAACAGGATCTCACATTTACTGATGTTGAACTTCCATCCGTACTCTCCCACTGTTTCTTCCCAAGCCTTCAGTTGCTCCTGAATTTCCTCCTCCTTGTTTTCCCAGACCATGAGATCATCTGCAAACACCATTGCTTTCATCTTATCTTCTTCCATCTTTCCTGCTATCCGTGTCATTACCTCGTCCATAACCACAATAATGAGAAGGGGTGACAGCGCACAACCCTGTTTCAGGCCACTCATTTGTCTGAACCAGTCTGTTCTTTCCCCTCCAACTTTCACACAACTCACACTTCCACAATACATCTCCTTCACTCTGCCTACAGTCCCTTTTTCCACTCCCATGTTTTCCATTGCTTGCCAAACCTTCTCCCTACACACACTATCATAGGCCTTTTCGATGTCCAGGAAGGCCATCAACAGATCCTCTCCAAATTCGTAGTGGTGTTCCTGGAGCTGTCTGACTGAAAATATGAGATCCACTGTTGATCTCCCAGGTCTTGATCCATACTGTTCCTCTCTCAATTTTCTCTCCACTTTGGCTCGTATTCTACTTTCTAATATATTTTCATATATCATTTGTCCATAATTGATTTAAAAACAAGCGTGTATGACAATTTTAACTTTCTTCGATCTTTGCACTTTGAAGTAAGAAATATTAATATGGATGCAAAACTAATAATACATTCGTGATCAGCACCCTTGATTTACCCTAAATTGATTCCAAAAAATCTGTTTTCGAAAAAAGAAAAATCCGTACCAGCTAAACTAAACAAGTGCCCCTTTTTAGGTCACAGCTTAAGGTAAATGCACCAATGGTCGTCATGTTAAGACAGATTTAGTCAAGAAATTATATACACCTTACACATTTTGGTAAATTTAATCAACAAAAGCACTGTACCTAACCTCAAACTCTACTCAAACACTAGGAAAGTCCAAATATCAAAGATATTTGTTTTAGGAAAAATTAAATATTAAAAAAAAGGTGTGTTTTTGCGCCAGTGTTCGGCACGATGTATTTGGATTTTTCCTATATTCGTCACCCGTTTGCACCAATTGCCGTCACATTATTAATTTTCCTTGTCTGCTGTTTATAATGCATTTCTGTCAAATGTTGCGTAAGACACCGATTTATCAACTTGGAGGCTAACATTTACGAATAAAACAGTACCAGTAATTATGTTTTTTTAAATAAAAAATGAAATATATATTTAAAAAAACGGCATCGGGAAGCGGGAATGGTGGGTAGAAGACATACGAGCATGAAAATATCGAAATTCTGCTCTAAACAAGTGAGACCACGGCATAACAGCCCGGAAAATGACCATTCGCCGAGGCCTAACGCCAATTGTTGCCAAAAGTTTTGAAAAATCCTTCTTCTTCAGTGCAGTTTCTTCGCTATTAGCAACTCTCTGAGTTCGCCAATCATGTACATTTTTCTTCCAGGCAGTCTTTAGTGGCTTAAAAACCCCTACATCCATGGGTTGAAGTACGTGTGTGGCATTAGATAGTAAAGCGACCAAAACAATTCCATGATCCTCACAAAAATTTACTAGTATGTATGGTCAAGTGTGAGAAGTGCCCGTCTATGAATTGAATGCCAGGGAGAGGAATCTCCTCTACCAACCCAGGATGAAATATGTCACTGAGAAATTCGTAAAACACTTCCCCCGTCATTCACCCGTTTGGCGATTTGCCAATGCCCCAGTGTGCTGGCATTGCGGCAATGATGTCTAGCGGCAGACGTTCATACTTGAACACTACAAGGGAAGGAGAAATATCGCCGTGGGCATTGCCTGTTACAAGTACCGTCAAACATTTTCTCATCCAAATTCACTTGCTGATATATTGTGATGATGATGATTATGATAATTGTTGTTTTAAGGGGCCTAACATCTAGGTTATCGGCCCACTGATATATTGTCTTGTCACCCCAGTTCACCAGCACTTTGTTACCTTTCGGATTGAGAAAGAAAACCGTCTCGTCAGCGTTGAACAGTCGCTGAGGGCCTGACAAAATAGACTGGAAGTTGTTTTCCACTCAATAGCTGTAGACTTCTGAAACCCAGGTTTTATTTTGATGAACTGTAATTGCAGCACGGCTTACTGTCAAATTTTGAGGGGTTTGTAAAAGATAGACCTGGATTTCTTTTTAGGAAAGATTCACGCCATTTCCTTCTTGGCTGCCATCTTTGAAAGGAAAGTCCCCCTTCAATTCTTGTGTGAGGCACTGGACGCTATTTTGCAAATCGTCCTTTGTTACCGGGACCCCGCTTTTCGTAGTGAGATTACCCATTGAACTAGCATAGCCTCATCTTCCTTTGTTAAAATGGAACTTAGCCCCATTTTCCTCTCTCTAGGAGATTTTCCTTTAATTTTGTCCGAGAGGGTGTTTCTCGGAACGCCATTCCTCTCCGCGGCCTTTTTAATACTCATGCCATCCTCCACAACGGCCTTAATAGCAGCTTCCATTTGCTCAATATCATAATTCAGAACTGTGCGTTTCGACATATTGCCTGGGGCTGATGACCTCGTAGTTCCGCCCCTTAAAACAACAATAACTAACTAACTAATACGTTGCCTGAAAGCAAAGATTTAGTCTTAGAATATAATATTTTTCATCTCAATAAAAAAATTAAAAATCCTCTGTAGCACGCCTAGCCAAAAAACCCTAGGCCTACTGAGGTGCGGCCGTCAAGAAGAGAGACCTACGTAATAATAACAATACATTGTAAATGTTTATTGGTTGCGAAACATTAACACAAACATTAATATTATCGTGCACTAGTGTTCGTCACGAATGTGCTCTAAAGTTCGTCAGCTATGACGACTACTGGACACGATGATCAAATGATAATTTAATTAATACAGGGTACTTTAGAGCTACATTATAAGTATATTGCCGCTGTTAGTTAGGTCTTACAAGGAGAAATGACAATGTGCCAGTTTTCGTCACAAATGACGAGCATTGGTCAAGTGCGTTCTTTTAAATCCAGTGTTTGTCACCAGCATTTCTAACAAAACTGGGCACGTGAGCACGAAATAACAAATCACATATGTTACAGAAACAATTACCAACTATATCACGCACTTGTAACATTTTAAAATGTTGGAACATAACATGCATGCACATAACTCGCGTGAGTGCTTAGCACATGCGAGAAGCAAATGGCGCGTCAAGACAGCTCAGCTCACAGGAGATGTTTGACACTGGGAATCACCTATTACATCGCACGCATGATTTCGCAAAGCTGCTCGTTATCGGGAAGGTATGACGCATCTCGTAAGACTTCGTGTGTTGAGAAAGACCCGTTGACATGCTTATTTTTTGTACTTATATACGAGAGTGACGACGACTGGATCAGTGATGAAAACCGGTACAGTTACCTTATATAATAAAATTAGAGCTGTCTCCACTCTTGTCCAGGTGAATTATGGACAAATAGAGTATTGCCAACCCCATGTATACGGCGCGGTACTGTAGCCCGGATATTGCAACAAGAAAATACAGGTTTTGTCTAGACCAATAATTACTAAGTAGCAGCCATACATGCACCCCTGGGTTTTGTCATGCACCTGGGAGTACCGTATACACTCATCAAATACCTTTATTCAGATCAATAGTCTTGCCAATTAATGCTTTTTTACATAAATGCAATATTACGTATGTCTTTAGATTGACCTGAGTGGTGTATTTTGCATCCCACAATTTTGGCAACAGTGGCAGCACAATGTGACGTCAATAGAAACTTGGTTGCCATTGTTGAATGAGGAAGAAATGTTAGCGAAATTAAGACTCATAATTTTGTAATTTAGATGTTAATGGACATTAATTTCAATTTGTATCGACTCCCTGAATATAATGCAAGGTATTACCCACATTCAGCACTTGTATACTATTAATCCACATTAAGTCGCAGGAGGAAGCCATTTCATTAGCAGTGCATGAGACAGGAACCTGACTCTTACAGACTCACTTAGATGGTAAATGATATGATTTTCATACCTTTTCAGGGTGACCATCATCGTTGACCAACTCCAGTTTCCTGGGTGTGGTATACGAGCCCCTCCATGAACCATTCTTCCTTCACAATCCTCTCCCAATCCTGGCCTCTCTCCTGTACATCCTTCTTCACCAGATCTGTCCATTGTTTTCTAGGTCTGCCAACTGGTCTCCTCCCTCCTTGGTCTCTTTCATACTCCCTTCTTGCAGTCTTATCGGCACTCATTCTCTTCACGTGGCCGAACCACTTCTGGATCTTTTGTAGTAGAGAGTCTTCTTCCCTGATTTTATCATTCGTGATCTTGTCTCTCCTGGTCTTCTGGATCATAGTACGCAGGAACTTCATTTCTGCTGCTTGGAGTTTCGAATTGTCGTTCCTGGTTAGTGTGGTGGTTTCCAGGCTGTATGTGAGGATAGGTGTGTACAATGTCACCTTGGGTTTGAGTGGCATTTGCTTATACCTATTGAAATTCCCGTTCATTATGACCAATACACTGGAAATATGTGCTAAAATACGTAATTGTGTGTATTTCTTTCTTGTTGAATTTGAACTACGGTGGCCATGTTGGTTCACTCCAGCTGGACGAGATATGACGAGACATGACGAGAAATTGATGTCACGGCAGTGTGCCCAACATGCAAGAAATAAAATACACCACCACTAGGAGAATCGGGAGGCGTTAGGCTGTAACCATTGGATTGGACAAAACGAAGGTTAGAATGGTTGGGTGTAGGTGAGCTAGTGGGGCACTGTTGACAAAAAACATTCATGTGGACGTGTTAGGCTGTAACCATTGACAAAACCATTGATATGGACGCGTTAGGTTGTAACCATTGATATGGACGCGTTAGGTTGTAACCATTGATCTGGGCGCGTTAGGCTGTAACCATTGGATTGAACAAAATGAAGGTTAGAATGTCGGGTATAGATGCTAGCGGGGCATGGTTGACAAAAACCATTGATCTGGACACGTTAGGCTGTAACCATTGATCGGGACACGTTAGGTTGAAACCATTGATCTGAGCACGTTAGGCTGTAACCATAGTCAAAAACTATTGGATTGGACAAAACAAAGATTGGAATAGTCGGGTGTAGGTGCGGCCTGCGGGGAACTGTTGACCCAAAAACCATTGGATTGAACGTGTTGAGATTGGCGTTCTTTTGTTTTACAAAACCGCCTATATCAGTACCGTATGCGTGGGGTTGGCAATACTGTTCTAACACCGAAAATGGCAGACACAGCTGAAATTTTTACTATATAAGTCGTATTATAATTTGGGATGGCGGCTGGGTTATAGACAGCCGTGGAATGAACTACTACATTCCTAGATCAATTTTGAATCTTTATAAATGGTATTTAATGTAAATTTGAGATTTTTTTCCCCCTGGGTTAATGTCTCCGGCACTGTTAGCGCTATTTCTTACATGAAAGTCCATATAATTAACTTGTGATTAAGATGATGGTTCATTGTGACATTGCGATCCGGCCCCGTCTGGGGAAATTTTAGGGACATCAGTGACGTTTCCCACAAGTCCAACCCCTCCTCCAAGTGGTGGGAGACGGGCAACGGCATGAAGTAGGGGTTTGCCTGTAGGGGTGAAGTACAGTGGGGACTTTGTGTGCCCTGGGACCGCGGCGGTAGCTGTGAAGGCTCTATGGGAACCCTGAAAAGTGACGGCTGACGGGGCTCTGGTGAAGCTACGATAGGCCTAGCAAGCGAGTAGTGGATATCATATTTGCTTTCAAAACAGGAACAGGCCTCGGAAAGGACGGTTGCAAACGACGACGACCCGGATATGCTAATGGACTACGAGTTGGGACATTAAACATACAGACACTGACAGGAAAGGTGGAGGAGATTGTGGATGTGATGGAGAGAAGAAAACTGGATGTACTGGGCTTGGCAGAAACAAGATGGAAAGGAGAAGGTCGCAGAGAACTGAGGAAAGGGTACCGATTGTACTGGAGTGGGAACAGTGAAGAAAGGAGCAGCGGAGTAGGAGTAGTTGTGAGAGATGGAATGAAGGAAGAGGTAAAGGGAATAAGTGACAGGATCATGAAGATCAGAGTAACTGTAAAGGGAAGAAGCCTGGAGATAGTCCAGGTATATGCCCCTCAAGTTGGATGTACAGCTCAAGAGAAGGAAGACTTTGAGGAGGAGCTACAACAGCAGTTGAATGGTCAGAGCATCATTGTCATGGGAGATTTGAATGCACATGTAGGAAGTGAAAGGCAAGGATATGAAAATGTATTGGGAGCAGAAGGATGGGGTAGCAGGAATGAAGAAGGGAAAAAGTTGCTGGATTTTTGCAAGAGAAACGGTTTAGTGGTAGGCAACTCCTGGTTCCGGAAGAAAGAAAGCCACAAGGTAACGTGGTACAGCAGTGATTTAACAAAGAAATCTTTGGTAGATTACATGGGGAATGAAGAGAAGTGTCAGAGATATAAAGGTAATACCATCAGAGGCCTTAGATAGCGACCACAGAATACTTCTAATGAACCTGGGAGTTGTTAAGGAGAGCAAGAGGACAGAGTACCAGGAAAGGAGAATCAAAGTATGGAAACTCAAGGAAAAGGAAGTCAAAGAAGAATTCCAGAAGATAATAAGGGAAAGGATGCCAACAGATAATCCTAAAACAGGGGAAGAGGAATGGAAGCAATTAAAAACACAATGGTGGAAGCTGCAGTGGCAGTATGTGGAAGAACAAGCAACAAAAAGCGGTGTAAAGAGACACCATGGTGGAATGAGAGAGTAAAAGAAGCTGTGGGAAGGAAGAACAAGGCATTCAGAGTGTGGTTCCAGGAAAGAACTGATCTGGCAAGGGAAGATTATAAGATAAAGAAGAAAGAAGCAAACAAGATTGTCGCAGAGGAGAGGAAGAAATGGATGGTGAAGTGGACAGAGATGAAGGAGGAAGACAGCAGAGGAAATAAGAAAGTACTTTAAGGGATGGTCAAAAGTAAGAGAAGAGGTCTGCGAGAGGATGTGGTAATGATGGACAAAAACGGAAATGAGGTACACAACAAAGAGACACTCAAGACAGTGTGGAAAGAGTACTTTGAGGATTTGCTGAATCCAAATGGTCATAGGGAGGAAGACAATGTATTGGAAGATGGAGAAGACAACACAGGAATGGAAAAGGACCTGACTTGGAGAGAACTGGAGATGGCTATAGGCAAGATGAAAGGAGGAAGGGCACCGGGTGTGGATGAAGTGAGTGTTGAAATGGTGAAGGCAGCAGGGGAGGTTGGGAAACAGTGGCTGTACCGTGTGATGAGGGTGATATGGAAGGAGAAAAAGACCCCAGAAGATTGGAAGAAAGGATTAATTGTCCCAATATTTAAGAAAGGAAGCAGAAAGTTAGTTAGTTATTTATTGTTGTTTTAAGGGGCGGAACTACGAGGTCATCTGCCCCTCTTAACACAGATTAAAGAATACAAATTTTGAATTGAATTTAAAATTTTGAGGTGGACATCTAAATTTAAAAAGACCAAAAATTAATAAAACAAAAACAAACAATTAAATAAAAAATAATAAAAAAATTATAAACATAAACAAAAATTACGGAAAAAACAAAACATTATCATTCAAAAACGAACAAGTCATTGAGTCAAAGTTCACTGGAAAATTTAGATTGCTGGCCCTAACCCACTCTCACTTATAAAGCGGATAACGCGATCAGCAGCCACCGCGTCATCGGCTAATATAAGTTTGAGTGTCGCCTGCAAACCAAGGTTTCTTCGTAAGTCAGCAAGATCCACACACTCCGTGAAAATGTGGGCCACGGTGAAATCGGCTCCACAGGTACAAAGTGGGGGGTCTTCCCTTCTCATTAGGTACGAGTGGGTGGATCTTGTATGACCTATCCTTAGCCTACACAAAATGACGGACTCTCTCCGGGCCCGAAAGGAGCTCCGCCAAACGCGAGTAGTTCCCTTGATCGCTCTCAGTTTACTGGGCAGTGGGTCAGCTAGCCACTGACTCTCCCAAAAAGCCAGAACTTGTAGGCGTAACTGAGAGCGAATATCTCTAGCGGGTACCTCCATTGGTCGAGGTGGTAGTGATACCGCCTCTTTTGCAGCTTGATCTGCTAACTCATTTCCCGCAATTCCCATGTGGCTTGGAAGCCACAGAAAGGTGATTCGAGTGTCAGCGTGGCACAGCCCGGCTAGTAGGTCGTGGATTCGCTGCACTAGGGGGTGTTGCGGGAAACATGTAACAATTGACTGCAACGAACTCAAAGAGTCGGTACACACGAGAAAGTGGATTCGAGCATCCTGTAGTGCAAACTGCAGAGCTTCATAGATGGCAACGAGCTCCGCAGTAAACACACTACAGGCCTCAGGCAAAGAGATCTTGGTATTTGCACCATCAATAACGTAAGCACAACCCACCTTCTCGTCCACCCTCGAACCATCCGTGTATAGAATGCCAGCGTCCGGAAATTGGTGAACTATGCTGTGGAACTGCCTCCGGTAAACGGAGGCATCCGTGTTCACCTTAGGACCTCGGTGCAGATCTAACCAAATTTCCGGACGCGGGACTTGCCACGGAGGCACCTCGCTAGATGTCCGGATCATACAGGGACCTACAGCCACTCCTATTTCGGTACACGAGCTATCAAGTCTAATACCAACCGGCCGAGTGGCACGAGGCCGGTTGGCGTACCCCTGGTGGTTTTGGGTACCGAAGAGAGCTTGATAGGTCGGGTGTTGCGGCATTTGACGCACATTGGCAGCATATGCTAAAAGCATATGTTGGCGTCTATAATTTAAAGGTGGAACACCCGATTCGGCGAGTAGGCTGGGTATCGGGCTGGTCCGGAAGGCACCGGTAGCCAGCCTAACGCCACTATGGTGGATACTGTCCAGCATTTTCAAGGTTGCCGGCCTTGCTGAACCGTATCCCGCAGAACCATAGTCTAGCCGGGACAGGACGAGGGCTTGGTAGAACCGTAGCAGCACCGCACGGTCAGCCCCCCACGTAGTGCCACTAAGAAACCTGAGCATGTTCAGTTTCCTGAGACATGTCATTTTCAATTGCCGTATATGGTGCTGCCACGTTAACTTGCTGTCAAAATGGAGCCCCAGGAAGCGATAAGTGTCAACCACCGGCAACGCAGCATCCCTGAGATGTAGTTCAGGGTGTAAATGTAGCCTCCGTAGCCGACAAAAATGGACGACTGAGGTTTTCGCTGCTGAAAAACGAAAACCCAGGTCGTGAGCCCACCTGTCGACCCGGTTGATGGCTAGCTGCAATTGCCGTTCCACGACTGCCATACTTCCAGAGCTGTAATGCAGATCTAAATCGTCTACATACAGCGATGGAACTACCGCGGACCCGGCGGCGGCAACAATGCCATTAATGGCAATCGCGAACAAGGTGACACTCAGCACTGAACCCTGAGGAACTCCATTTTCTTGGGTATAGTACTGCGATAATGTCCTACCGACCCTTACACGGAAGAGTCGGACGGACATGAAATTCGCAATGAATGTCGGTAAGTTACCACGGAGTCCCCACTTGTGAAGGGTGGAAAGGATCCCGTAGCGCCATGTGGTGTCGTAGGCTTTCTCGAGGTCAAAGAAAACCGTGACTAGGTGCTGCTTCCGGAAAAAAGCCTCCTGTATGGCGCTCTCAAGTCGCACCACATGGTCAGTGGTGGACCTATGAGAGCGAAATCCACATTGGTACTCAGACAGGAGACCTTTATCCTCCAAGAACCACACCAGTCGACGGTTCACCATCTTTTCGAGCAGCTTACATAGGCCATTTGTCAAACAAATGGGCCTATAGCTGCTTACAAACTTGGGATCCTTTCCAGCCTTAGGAATCGGTATCACGATCCCCTCTCGCCATTGAGATGGGAACCCCCCTTCAATCCATATACGATTGAAGAGGATCAACAGTTCTTTCATACTGGATTCGCACAGATGTTTTAACATTTGATTATGTATGTTATCCGGTCCAGGAGCCGTATCCCTGCACAGTGCAAGCGCACTTCGCAGTTCCCATTCAGAGAATGGTACATTATAGGACTCCGAAGCAGCAGTGGCAAAGGACAAGGGGTGAGTCTCTGCCTCCCGCTTCAGAGTCAGAAATGTAGGATCGTAACTCCCGGAGCAGGATACATCGGAGAAGTGCGAGCCAATGCTGTTGGCAATGGCGAGATGGTCCGTGATGATGTCCCCATTGATGGACACTCCGGGTATCGATAGTGATGTCGGGAGTCCGGAGATCCGACGAAGCTTAGTCCACACTTGAGATGAAGGAGTATGCGCCGTCATGGACGACACATACTTTTCCCACGTAGTTTTCTTACTCTCCCGAATCAGATATCGGGCTCTAGCACGCATCCTTCTGAAGGTGATAAGGTTGGCCATAGTGTTTTGCCTCCGATAGCATTTGAAAGCACGTCGACGATCTTTAATGGCTGCTGCAATCTCGGCTGTCCACCAAGGGACAAGCTTCCGGCGTGAGTTGCCGGATGAGGAAGGTATTGTTTCCTCAGCAACAGTCAAAATACCATTCGTTATGTGAATGGTATGATCGTCGACACTCTCAAAGGTATCTTCGGCAAACACCGCACGTGCCGTGAAAGTTGGCCAATCAGCCCGACGGAGAAGCCATCGACTTGGTAACTCGATGGCTCT
The DNA here is from genome assembly GCA_946902985.2 of Meconema thalassinum. NCBI lineage: Eukaryota > Metazoa > Arthropoda > Insecta > Orthoptera > Tettigoniidae > Meconema > Meconema thalassinum. The sequence goes on along the minus strand of OX336393.1, from coordinate 504,685,205 downwards.
CTGGTTCGGAAGAGTAACGATAATTGGAAAATGGTCACTATTACAAAGGTCATCGTGTACACCCCACTGTAGCAGGGGAACCAGCGCACGACTGAACAGGGTAATATCGATACTTGAATAAGTACCGTGTGCAATAGAGAAGTGCGTAGGCTCCCCTGTGTTCAACAGACACAGGTCCAGCCGCCTGATCAGCCTCTCAAAATCTCTCCCTTTACCGCTAGTGGTAGCGGAGCCCCAGATGGTGTTGTGGGCATTAACATCTCCCAGAAGGAGAAAAGGAGGGGGGAGCTGAGAGACTAGATCCACCAGCTGGTCGTAATCCGGCCGAGAATCAGGTGGGATGTACACGTTACATACTGTTGCCATTACTGGCAACGAAGTACGAACTGCAATTGCCTCTAGCTGAGTACGCAACGGCACCTCTTCACTAAAGAGGCTAGAGTGGACGAGAGTGCAGACGCCACCAGCGGCCACAGAGAAGAGTTTGAAGTGACGCATTGTTGTCTCATGTCCAGGACGAAACCTGGATTCCTGAAGACAGACAATGGTTGCCGAAAACGAAGATATTAATTGTCGTAACTCAGCGAGATGAACAGAATAGCTATTACAGTTCCATTGTAATAGTGCCATGGTGTGGACTTAAGTAGAAGTGGGTCTTCTACTTATGCTTGACCGTTTGCCACCCTTCCCCATCTCTAGTTGGAGATGATGGGGCAGGAGAGCACACCTCAATCTCCACATCTCCGTCCGAAGACGAAGAAAATGGAGCGGGCGCTCTCTTGGGTTGCGCACGGTCGTCGTCGGACCTCACGGGTCTCGCCCTTGGGGAAGAGCGAGAGCGGTGTCGAGGGACTTTCTCCCGGTCCGAAGACTGGGTGTCTGTCCCCGACACGCACCGAAGAGACTTCTTCTTGGATCGGCGCCGACGTGTGTTTGGGGAAGTAGATGGTCCCTTCCCCACAGACGCCGGGTCCTTATAAAACAAGGTCGCTCCTGCTGGCACCGCTCCACTGGTAGTGGTGGGAGCGGGATGGCTAGCAGATACGTGAGCAGCCCTGCCTTTAGGAGAGGAAGAGAAACGGCGCTGAACCGCTCCCCTCTCCTCCACCGATCTATTTTCTTTTCTATAGGGGAGTTCCTCCATACGGACGGGCTTGGCTTCAGCAGGCTTCGCTCCCTTGGTGGTAGTGGGAGCGGAAAGGCCAGCAGAGACAGTAGCCACCCCGTCAGCAGGAGGGCGAGAGAGACGGCGACGAACCGTCCCCCTCTTCTCCACTATCTTTGTCTTATCAGTTGGGCTGGATGACGATCCAGCCCCGGTCGCAGAAGTCTTCTTTGCCTCGTTGGCAGGGGAAGACTTCTTCTCCGACCGTTTCGGAGAGGAAGATGACTTCTTCTCCGATTGCGCCGGTTTAGATGGTATAACCGGCGCCTTTATCACAATGGCCGAAGAAGGTTGTTTAACCTTCTTCGGGCTGACAGGACTCGCTTGGACAGCGAGGGGAGACTTTACGATCTCAGAGTAGTTCGTCGTCGAGGGTACAGCACGGGGAACGAAAGTGGCAGGGGTGATAGGTGGCGTCACCTTAGCCGCGAAAGATACCGGAAATTCGGGTGCAGTCATATCACGGTATCTCTTTCGAGCGTCGTGATATGAAAGCCGATCCAATGTTCTGATTTCTTGGATCTTTGCTTCCTTGCAGAACTCAGGGCACTGCTTCGACCGCGGAGAGTGACTTCCTTGGCAGTTAGGACACGTCGGGGGAGGCGTACACCCCACACCGTCATGTGTCCCCTTGCCACACTCTCTACACACCGCCTTGGCAGTGCACCTGGCAGAAACATGACCGAATTTCTGGCAATTGTAGCAGCGCATAGGTGGAGGGATGTACGGTCTAACGTCGCAATGGTACGACGTGACCTTCACCTGCCTAGGCACTACATCACCCTCAAAATGAAGAATGAAAGCGCCAGTATCGACGCTATCATTTCCAATTTTCCGGGTGATGCGCCTAATCCTGGTGACGCCTCGCTTCCCCAGATCCAGCATCAATTCCGCGTCGCTGTTTAAAATGAGGTCGCGATGGAATATAACTCCACGGACCTCATTTAGCGTATCGTGCTTCTCAACCTTAACGGGAATTTCGCCGAAATGCGTGCATTCCAGCAACGCTTCGGTTTGCTGCCGGTCAACGGTATGCAGCAGGAGCTGCCCGTTCCGGAGCTTGGAAATCCCGTTAAGGTCGCGATATTTCCCCTCGATTTCCTCTGAAAATAGGATCGATTTTACCTGTTTAAAATCTCCCCCGTCTGTCCTGGTAGCTACCAGGTAGCGAGGAGACCTGTCAACAGGGAACTTCTTATTAAATGCCTCATCCCAAGGCGTATACACCTTGGGATTCGGTCTACACTCCAGAGACGGCTTTTTAAGGGTGCCACCCTGTACAGGTGTCCGTGATCGTTTACTACGCATCCCGGACGAAATCCTCCCCGAATACTGCCCACTCCGAACGGGTCTATCACTGTGGGCGCCACCCAGCCAAGGCAATACCTACCTGGCATAGCAGATATTGCCCGGGGTCCCAGTGCCTCGAACAGGCACTTCCCCCTCGGCATGCACAGGATTTATTCAGCTCCAGTATTCGGCCATGCAGGGACCTTCGTTGTAAGGCGGATACTACTGTAGGGTACATGGCGCACCCACCTGACGGGATGGGGCATACCGTCTAGGCTTTCTGGCCAGATGGCCAAGCTGGTGGCCCTTCCCCTAACAGCACGCATGTTTATTTCTATTGGTCAAACCAGAGCTGGGACCAGAAAACCAAAATTGACCTTTATAAGGCCCCCTCTAGGTCGCCTTTTACGACAGGCAGGGGATACCGTGGATGAATTCTGCCCTCCCCATCCACAGGGGGTCTGAACAAATCAAAACTGGCAAGTTATTCGGCCATGTCGGCCCTATTAGTCGCCTCCTACGACAGGCAGGGCATACCGTGGGTGTATTCTATCCCGCACCCACACAGGGAAGGAAGCAGAAAGGAGTGCAGAAATTACAGGGGAGTCACACTCATACCTCACTGTGCCAAGATATATGAAAATATATTAGAAAGTAGAATACGAGCCCAAGTGGAGAGAAAATTGAGAGAGGAACAGTATGGATCCAGACCTGGGAGATCAACAGTGGATCTCATATTTTCTGTCAGACAGCTCCAGGAACACCACTACGAATTTGGAGAGGATCTGTTGATGGCCTTCCTGGACATCGAAAAGGCCTATGATAGTGTGTGTAGGGAGAAGGTTTGGAAAGCAATGGAAAACATGGGAGTGGAAAAAGGGACTGTAGGCAGAGTGAAGGAGATGTATTGTGGAAGTGTGAGTTGTGTGAAAGTTGGAGGGGAAAGAACAGACTGGTTTAGACAAATGAGTGGCCTGAAACAGGATAGTGCACTGTCACCCCTTCTCTTTATTGTGGTTATGGACGAGGTAATGACACGGATAGCAGGAAAGATAGAAGAAGATAAGATGAAAGCAATGGTGTTTGCAGGTGATCTCATGGTCTGGGGAAACAAGGAGGAGGAAATTCAGGAGCAACTGAAGACTTGGGAAGAAACAGTGGGAGAGTACGGATGGAAGTTCATCAGTAAATGTGAGATCCTGTCAACGACCAGGAAAAAGGACAGACCAATGAGTGGGAGAACACTTGGAGGTGGACAGCTGAAGAAGGTGGAATGTCTCAAGTACTTGGGAAGTATAGTGGAGGAAAATGGGAGAAATGACAAAGAGATTACGGAACGTGGCAGACAGGCAGAAGCATTTCTGAGAAGCATTAGGAGCTTAGTGTGGAATAAAGATGTCCCACAAAAAAGCAAGGAAGTGTTATACAGAAGCTACTATATCCCGATACTGACCTATGCTTCAGAAACGTGGACAATGAAGAAAAGAGACATAAGCAGAATACAGGCAGGTGAAATGAAGTTCCTGCGAAGTAGGATCGGAGTAACAAGAAGAGACAGGGTGAGGAAATGAAAAGGTCAGGGAAATGGTGAAAGAGGAGCCCTTGCAAGGTAGGATTGAGACATCAAGACTGAGGTGGTATGGACACTTAAAGAGAATGGATGAGAAGAAGATTCCCAAGAGGATACATGAGATGCAGATGCAGAAGAAACGACCAAGGGGAAGACCAAGAGATAGATGGCTGAAAGGAGTGGAGGAATGTGTCAAGAAGAGAGGCGAGGACTGGACCAGAGTGACAGCGGAGAGGTGGTGGGAAGAAAGGACTAAGTGGCGAGGCTTATGTTCCAAACAGACCCAGCCTGGGGCTGGAAACTGTACAAGATGATGATGATGAGTGACGTTACCGTGATGTCACGACTGACGTATTCAGTCGCATTGCTTGCCGGGAGCTTGTCAGCTGATTAATACGTTAGTTTCGCGCGCGGTTTTCTCGTGACGGTCGGCCATTTTTCTTCAACTGTTTGCGTATGGTGAACGTAATTTTAACAATTAATATTCCTGTTAATAATCTAAGGAACGAGATTGTGATATTAGTAGGGTCGTCTACGCTATTGTGTTGGCAAATTGTAACGATAGTGTTGAATTCGGGAATGGCGTCACGGCCGACGTATTGACGAAATGCTTCTCTGGCAAGATTATGGGAAAATCCTTGGTTATAGGTTATATTGGGTGGTGACAACTCAATAACAGAAAAGAGCATTAAAAAACCTTCGAAACCTTGGAGTTGTCACCGGATTACTACGTCAGTTCCGTGGTCAGTTACGCACGGGAATTCGCTGAAGTTGGTTCGCCATTTTTGTTACTCGTTAGCGTTTCGATATTAGCAGTGACGTGTTCGCGGGTTGTGCTGGCGATTTCTAAGAAAATTGTTGATTTCCGTATGTTGTCTCAATCAATTGACGAAAGTGTTATGTGATTCATTGTGTGGACGATAATTACTGCTTCTTTTTCTACATGGGGAATAATACGGCCAGTGGGATCCATTGGTGAGTGTTAATAAAGTTGTTCATATATTTCTTTTGGTTGTTGCTGGTAATTGAAATATTGCACTGTGTGGGGGAATACACCTGGTAAAATAGGAATGGGTGGGTAAAATATAGGCAGAAATTGGCATTTACAAGAACCTATATAGGTAATTTTTTGACGGTTCATACAGTATGTCCGTGAAGCGTTATTAAACAGAATGTTAAGGATAGTTATTTCTAATTGAGATACAAGTATTTGCAGCCAATATTGGAAAACATAAAAATACCGAACCAGCGGGGAGGGGGGAAAAATCAAAAACAAAACTACACAAAACCATAACATTATTGAACACAATGTTTTATAAGAATATTACCATGTGTTAGCGATAGGTTGTGTTTGTGGTTTTGATGGAAATTAATGCGTCTGCCAGCAGCTAGGTTAGGTTTGTGTATGCCTGGGAAATGTGTTAATGTACCGTATTGTTACAGACCGCGATCGTTTGTGCATAACTTTTTTATAACAACAAATTGGCTTATTTTGTGATGTTATCATCCACTTGACGTAATGCTTCTCTGGCAAGATTATGAGAAAATCCTTGGTTATTGGGTGGTGACAACTCAATATCAGAAAAGAGCATAAAAAACCTTCGAAACGCATTGTGTTTCGTCATCTGTAATTGATTTATTTCCCTACCTCAATTTGATACGCCGTACATACGAAAATGTTTTAATTGAGGGTTACATTTATACAATTTTGTATTGGAATGGGTAATTGGTCAACTTAGTTAAATAATGTTGGAGATATTTAAGAAAATATTCCGATATAAAGTTATATTTTTAAAATTTTGTATCTGTAACTTGCCTACATAGATTTCGAGGCGGAAAATTAAAAATATCAATTGAAATCACAAAATGTTTCTACGCATCAGAATCTTTGTGAATTGTAGATTTCGATGCACGTTTTTTCAATTATGAAATTGTAAGAAATACGATGTGTATCGGAATCTATAATTGATCTTATATAGTCCAATTGTAGATTTCGATGCGGAAAATTGAAAATATCAATTGAAATCGCTAAATATTTCTACGCATCGAAATATGCTATTGAGCTATGTAGGTGAATTGTAGATTTCGATGCACTTTTTTCAATTATGAAATTGTAAGAATTATGATGTGTATCGGAATCTATAATTGATCTATATAGTCCAATTGTAGATTTCGATGCGGAAAATTGAAAATATCAATTGAAATCGCGAAATTTTTCTACGCATCGAAATATGCAGTTGAGCTATCTACGTAGGTGAATTGTAGATTTCGATGCAAGTTTTTTTTATTATGAAATTGTAAGAAATACGATGTGTATCGGAATCTATAATTGATCTATATAGTCCAATTGTAGATTTCGATGCGGAAAATTGAAAATATAAATTGAAATCGCGAAATTTTTCTACGCATCGAAATATGCAATTGAGCTATGTAGGTGAATTGTAGATTTCGATGCACGTTTTTTTCAATTATGAAATTGTAAGAATTACGATGTGTATCGGAATCTACAATTGATCTATATAGTCCAATTGTAGATTTCGATGCGGAAAATTGAAAATATCAATTGAAATCGCGAAATTTTTCCATGCATCGAAATATGCAATTGACCTACATAGCTCAATTATAGATTCCGATGCGTAAAAAAATCTCGCGAATTCGAAGGTTTTTGTGTTTCCCCACCCAAAAACCCCTATTACCCAGGCTTTTCCCGTAAGCTTGCTAGAGGAGTGACTTCGTTGATGACGTCATGGTAGACGCCATTTTGTTTTAGGGGAATTTTATCATGGCGGCATCGCAATGGAAAATTATCCCAAGATGATTATGTAATACAAACTGCACATTCTTTTATTACGCCTTGCAACCAAGGACAGTGGAATGACAGGGCATGAAAACATAAAACAAAGATTTAGATAGGCTACAATTTCATAGCAATACTAGCCTACAATCATAGAGCCGCGCCTCGTGTATCTGTGATTGATTCCCAACGTTTCGGCTGACATTACAGCAGCCTTAATCATGGGTACGAGTTCGTGTCTGTATTCAATGTTGAGTATCACCGTTACAAGACGCGGTTCTGTCCTGTAAGCCAACCTTATAAACTAGACACCGGCCACAAAAGCCTACGGTCTAAGTATTATGTTATTAAAAATTTCAAATTATCATACCTGTCAATCAGGAACCCTCCAACAAAACATAGTATAACATTTGGCCAAGAGTACCAAGAATAAAGATAGACAAACTCCAAGGTTTTCAGTTGCATATCACTAATAAAATTGTCCTGCAATGCTCCTGGGTTATCATAGCAAAAATAGGAACCTGAAAAAGATAACCAAAAATATTAAGCTACTCATCCAGTTAAGACCAAATGTATGAAATGGTACAGTGAAGAATTTCTCACATGACATTTACAGTAATAGTGGCATACTGGCAGTGAATATGTAGGGATGTTCACTGTTAAATTAAAATCTAAAGAGAAGCTGAAAGTTGGTGCATTTATTGAATTAATACACTTCTACTGAATGATATCACATGCAGAGACAGCTCTCAAAAACTAGACGCGAGGAATATTTGGAGTCTCCTTCACATGTTCTATCAGCGTTTACCAATCAACATTGAAGACAACACAATGGTGAAATTAACCTTACTTACTGATGACACCTGAAGCACATGGCAAATGAACTATTATTACAAGAGTATTCTTAACGAAATGAAGTATACATGCTGTTAATCAATTATTCTTCATAAATTACAGACTACATGGCATGAGCACACCCTCATTGTTCTTCCAATTGACACTTACCAAACCCAAGAAGGCACATAAATAAAAGTGCTAAAAAGCGATGAAGAGCATGACTAGGGTCGCAACATGGTCCACCCGACGATTCTACTTCATCATGTTGTTCTTCGTTTGGAGGAATTAAGTTTTCAGTGTCAGAGTATATACCACCCTCCATCGTGACTATCGAATAAAGAAAACGATGAATGTTTACTTAACACATGATCGCCTCCCCTCAGCACAAATCACTGCCCATGTGATCACAACAAAGAGATTTTTTTGACAGATGGCATAGAACTGTATGACTGTGTTGTAACTTGAACCAGAACAAATCAAAGAATATAGAACAAAATGCTTCCGTATTCTTTGAACAAATGTAACCGTTACCAAGTTAACGTTTTTTCATAGCTAGGGAAAGAAACGGTATCATTCTTCAAACCATATCAAAAGAAACAGGCGAAATACGATTATGGAAACCAAGATTAGAGTCATCATCTATAATGTCATTATTAATTCTTTGAAGACCATCAGGTAACCTGATTCAGGTTATAATCTATAACATCATTATTCGTTCTGTGAAGATCATTATTGTGTCATGATTATGTTGGTAGTATATGATAACATACATGGAGGAAAGAACGGATTCCTCCATCGTAACATACATGGAGGAAAGAAACAATTCTTTAAAAAATCTTTCCTCCATGGTAACATGACACCATTAGCCGTGAGTTTTGTACGATTTGTATGAACAATATGCAGTTTCGGAAACGGTATGAACCTATTGTGACCAACAGGTCTTATAGGAGGCAGTGCTAATTTCTAAAATTTTAGATGCCGGTACGCGGAACGTACACCCTCAAACTTCACCCCTTTTTCAACCATATGCCGCCCTGTGCTCCCCCCGTTTCCCCCCGTTGTGTCACAACACAAACAAAATATCTTATTATAAAAATAAAATAAACCAAAAGATTTCATTGAAACAACGGGTGGTATATCGATTTTGTTGTAAGTTTCATAATAGTGATTGAAAAAAAAAGTCACAAGTAGGCTATACTGGGAATTAATAAATATCTTCTAAATGGAATAAAAAAATACCCATGTATTTTTTTTAAACCTTTTACTATTAGTGTTAGTGTGCAGTTAATTTATATTTTTTAAATATTAAATTAATAGGCCTACTTATTAAGATAGCCGGCCCCGTGGTGTTGGGGTAGCGTGCCTGCCTCTCACGCGGAGGCCCCGGGTTCGATCCCCGGCTCCGTCAGGGATTTTAAAACTGACGTGAGGGCTGGAACGGGGTGCACTCCGCCTCGTGAGGACAATTGAGTAGCTGTCTGACAGTGAGACAGCGCCCCGATCACGAATACCAAGATTAACGGCCGAGGGGACCCGACGCGCTGATCACGCGTCACCCCAATATCTGCAGGCCAAATGGCTGGGCAGCGGTCGCTTGGTCGGCCTTAGCCCGTCATGGGCTGGATAGTGCCAGGGGTTGTTGTTTTTTTTTTTTGACTTATTAAGATAACCAAATGACTGTGAAAAGGGTGAATCAGCTGCCCCCAATAATATTGTTTTATGCAGCCCAACTAACGCTTGTTGTCAGGAAAGTCGATATTTCTCTACGGTACTTGTAGGCTACTAATGCACTGCAAGCATATTCCACAAACGATACTGAACACAATTTTTCCCTCATATTAGTCTGTAGTCATATCGAGGGAAAAATAATAATTTACCGTATATATTTGTATATAATTATAATTTAACAATAAATAATATTATTAGAGGAAAGTGACCAAAGTCGGACCCCCATTTTGTTTTTACCTGTATTGTTATTAATTTCATCTTTTTTAAATTTGAATTTTAGCTAGATGAGTTCTTTGATATGTTTTATAACATTGTATCTGGTTCAGATTAACTTATAACAGCCAAGTTTTTCCTATGAAATGTTTTCATTAAATGTAACAAAAATGATGTCTGGGAAAAAGGATGCCAATGTCGGACCCCTCTTAAGAATGAACGCAAAATTACATAAAACCTCTAGAAAAGTAATGAAGAACGTGAAAATACTTTTTTTTAACATTATACTAGGTATAATGTCTTGTTAGGAACATAACTTATTGTTGTGACCACATAATCCAGAAACCGACCATTTTCTCACGCAAGGACTGATATTTTTTTGGGTCATCTGAAACAATATTTTTAATGGCTTAAATAAAAACCAAGAAATTTGAATTTGAATTTCAGGAGTCCAACTCAGGGTTATTAGGGGTCCGACTTAGGATTTTTAGGGGTCCGACTTAGGAAAGCCGTGGGAGTCCTACTTAGGACATCTTGTACTTGATATTTTCGAGGCTATGAAAAAAAATGAATAGGTATTTCGACAACCAAATACAACATTTATCAAGCGTATCGCTTACTAAAGACAGCACAGTAAACACAATGTGACTTACCCTCTTTGAAATATAAAACAATCACTATACCATGAGCACGTGTAAAAACATCCACTCACATGAAAACCAGTAATGGCGGAACTGACGGGATACTCGCCACAATCCAGTGCTGCCACTTCCACAACATAACATTTCCTTTCATATCTTCACATTCATTATTGTGCCACCATGCGGCAGCACTGTCCAAGCAAAATAATGCAGGGGTCCGACTTAGGGACTCGGGTCCGACTTGGGTCACTTTCCTCTACTTGTAATTTGGGTGTAGGTATCTGATGTTATACAGGCTATGTCTGGTGTATTAAATAAAATAAGTCCATGGGTGAATTTGAGAAGTCTCTTAAAACTCTTGTTCAATTAGGCCTACATAACGTTATTATTTAATTCAGAAGATCTATGGACGGGCGTAAAGTAAGTGTTTGTTGCGGTACTGACCAGACATTTGGAAGGTGATACGAGAAGTAAGAAACAGCCTTGGATGAATTAAGAAATCTTATTTAACGGGTGAGAGAGTTATTGTTGTTTTAAGGGGCTGAACTACGAGGTCATCTGCCCCTGGGTGAGAGAAGAAGTTGGAAGAATTGATGTCAGCAAACATATGACCGACTGCATCGTCAAATAAAATCTAAATGTAAAGCAGTCAGAAAGCAATGGGTGTCAGCTATATGTCTGGAGATTGAAGAATTGGAGAAGAGACATGACAGATCAAAGATTATAGGCCTACGGTACCAGAAGAGTGTCATCAGAGCATTGGTCAATAATGACAACCAACTGGTAACCATATTGATGACAAGGTAATGTTTTGGAAGAATTACATCATGCAGTTGTTCGACGACTGTGGGCCTTAACAGCATGATATGGTGGAAGCAGGAACTGGTCCTGACATCTTACAGGAAGAAGCTAGATACGTTTTGCAGCAAAGAGAAACAAGGTTAGTTGGTTGGTTCCTCAGTTTAGGGGCTGCGATAACACAGTTATGTAGCCCCGTGTACTTTGGGTGTGCGTAGAATATGTCTGATAACCGGTGTTAATTGTGATGGCTGTATTAGTGTGTGTATCTAGAAACAAGGTTGCAGGACCAGATCTTATCAGGTGTATGCTGATCTTTTGAAACTAGTAGATGATTGTTGTTCTGACAGATCTCTTCAACATAATTTACAATACTGGAGTCATCCCAGAGGATTGGCTGAAGTCCACCTTCATTGCACTGCCTAGAAAAACAAACGCTAGGTGTTGTGAAGTCCACCGAACTATCAGCCTTATATGAGCAATGTCTGAAAGATGTTAATGAAGATCATTCATAGGAGAATCTACGCTTAATGCGAGAAAGTTATTTCGGAAACAGTTTGGTTTCAGGAGTGGGCTTGGGACATGGGATGCCTTATTCTGCATGCAGATTTTGGTCCAGCAATGCTTGGACGTGAATAAGTAATTTTACATGTGTTTCATCACCGTTACTTTTCATTGTGGTGATGGATGACATAATGACCCGATTGGCACAAGTAATTGGGGACGGAAAGATGAAAGCAATGGTGTTTGCAGATGATTTGATGATTTGGGGAAACAAGGAGGAGGAGGTACAGGAACAGTTGGACGTGTGGGAAGGAATAATACAAGGATATGGGATGAAATTTAGCATAAATAAGAGTGAGATGGTGATCACAACAAGGAAGAAGGAAAGAACCACAACGGGAATAACAATTGGTGGGGAACAGCTGAAGAAAGTGGAGAGTTTCAAGTATCTGGGAAGCCTGATACAAGATAATGGAAGAAACGATAGAGAAATAAATGAGCGGGGGAGGCAGGCAGAAGCATTTCGGAGGAGTGTGAGAAGCATGTTATGGAGCAAGGATGTCCCTCAGAACAGCAAAAAGATCATATATCGGACGTACTATGTCCCTATCCTGACGTATGCCTCGGAGACCTGGGTTATGAAAGGAAGGGAGAAGAGCAAAATACAGGTCAGTGAGATGAGGTTCTTGAGAAGCAGTATTGGAGCTACAAAGATGGACAGAATAAGAAATGAGAGGACCAGAGAATTAATGAAGGAGGAACCATTACAGGATGGTATAGAGAAATCTAGACTTAGATGGTATGGACATGTAAAACGAATGGAGGAGAAGAGGATACCCAGGAGAGTACATGAGACGAAGTGGGAAGGAAAGAGACCGAGGGGAAGACCGAGAGACAGGTGGCTGAAGGGGGTGGAAGAAAGCGTGAAGAAGAGAGGAGAAGACTGGACAAGGGTGGAGGCTGAGAGATGGTGGGAAGACAGAAGACGTTGGAGAGGCTTGTGTTCCAAACAGACCCGGCCAGTGGCTGGAAACTGTGCAAGATGATGATGATGACATGTGTTTCATCGACTATGAAAACGCTTTGATAGAGTGCAACACGTAAAATTGTTGAATGTCTTGAGGAAAATCGGTCTTGACATGAAGGACATTCATTTTGTTGCCGACCTTTAGACTGAGGCCAAGCTTGCGACTTTGTAGCCGCGTCAGAAATGCCACGGCACGGTCGGCTTAGTGAGTTACATTGATTCAAATGTAGGTGGCTTTGCTTGGTCGACATGGTGACACAGATGCGGCAGAGAGCGTTTTCTCGGCGCAGCGACAAAGATGCTATGTGTAGATTCTTATCGATGTGGCCATGCTAGCGCGACACTGGGCGCATATATAGCATTGCTCATAGGCAGAGTCGCATGCTAGGCTCTGGGCGACTGACGCGCTCCATAATCAATAAATAAATAAATGAATAACTAACTTATTTAATTAATAAATCATTGATTGAATGAATAAATCATATATTGTTACTGCAATAAAACTCTAATACATAGTTTTATAAACTTGGTGTGAATTTTATCTTACCTCAACGTACCTGCAAGTCTTTCTTCTACTGATATTGCATTGTTAAAAGTAGCTTTTCAATTCCTTTCTGGAGTTACACACAAAGTTCGTCATACAAAGTTACACTCAATCTAAAATTTGAATAATTATGTTTTCGTGGGTCCATAGGGTATTAAATAAAGTGTGAAACTGTTGATCGGATGAACCCTGTATTTTTCCTTTGGTTCTCTTTTAAGTAATGTGCAATGACTATAGCTAACATAAAATTATCATCTTCTTCATGGCCACGCAAGGATAGGACGAGTGGACGAAAAGTGACCCATTTGCTTGCGACATTAGGTAATTCACAATATCTTCACGTTGGGCCACAGCCTTCTTGAGTCACAGTTCATGGTTCCATAAACAGCCAAATGAAATGTACCTGGTAATTTATGGGACTCTCCACTTGTACGTAGGTACTGGAACTGGACCCTCAGTTATCTAGGGGTACGTATTGAAGCTAGATACATCAAATGATTGAATTGCCGATCTACCAAGAATTTCAAGGGTTGAAACGGGGCACATTCCGCAATCATAGAACTCTATCCAAACAAATGCTGCGATTGATCCTAACTTAAGGCCACAACCACCTCTTTTCCGTCCCCAATTGCAAGTACGCACATTATTAGCATTAGACAGATGCCACACGCACTGAAAATGCACGGTAGACAACAAAAGCAATTCCGAAAATGTAAACCAGTATCTAAATAAAATTAAAAAACTCATCCATAGGCCTTAAAACTTAGCATTGTAAATATATTTCTTCTTCCTCTTCTTCTTTCTTCGATTTCGATCATCTATGGGCCACATGAAATAAAATTCTCATGATTTTACCTCCTTTCTTGATTTTAGTTTATTTACACTAGGCTAATTCTTCATCCCTTTTCTGTGTTCTTTCCTTCTTTAATATGCCTAAACAGTTGAGCACTTTATTGAATGTGACTCAGCTATTTACTCCAGGTTTATGCCATGTTTCGTGCGGGGTTCCGCCTGGGAACACGAAGATAGGCTCATCAGCGGGTTCTTGGAGTCCGTACCCCCACAGGAGTAGCAAATAATATAATTTATTATTTATAAAAAAGTATTGATGAATTTGAACCACAGACACCATAATATTAAGCAACAAGATCTCACGTTATAGTTTCTCAAATAAAGCAATGACTCTCTGTTTAACGTGTTCAGTTAATTATTGGGAGGAGAGGGGTATTGCTGTTTAATTTTATTAAGAGCAGGAAAGGAGATAGCAAATCATAGCACATGTTTTTTAGCTCATTTATGAACACCAGCAGTTTGTGGAGAAGGCCATTTCAAGCAAAATAATAGAACATTGCACAGGTTCTTTTTTACAGTGCGTTAACGTCAAAGAAAACAAAACTCATGTTTCTGGCATGTCTCCCTCACGCTATGACAAAGCCGTCCCCAGTACATAAAAGGATAGTTGCGAAGCAAAGAATACCTTGCATTGAACCACGGCCTCCTCGAATTCCCCACTATGATACTGTGAGTCACGCAGTGACATTTAAAATAAGAGGCCATGAAGTCGTCGACAGTCGCTTTAGCTTGGCCAGTGAAAAATGTTACCAGTGGGAAAAAAACCAAACCGAGCGACTCTGACGCGCTACAAAGTCGCAAGCTTGACCTCAGCCTTTTTGGAACTAGAAAGCCGTGGTTAGGGTCGATGACCAGCTGTACAATAATGTCCAATTTAGACGTGGTGTTCGACAAGGACTTTTCAACATTTACTCAGAGGCTTTATTGAATGAAGTACTAGACACACCTGAAACAGCAGGCATATCAATAATGGACAGCATATTAATAATATTCAATATGCAGATGATACAGTGCTGTTGGCTGAAACTGCAGATGATCTGCAAGTTCTTATAGAGAGAATTAAAACTGCTTGCGGTAATTGGGGTCTCTGAATAGGGTTGCCAGATGTTCTGTTTTACCCAAAACAATTCCGTTTTTTCTTGTTTTGTTCCCCGTTCCGTTTTAATCTTTAACGGAACGCCAAATATTCCGTTATTTGGTTAATATATTCAAATGTCGCGCATGAGGAATCTATGCTTGACGTGACTGGCGGTTGTTGTTAGGGACATCAAATAGCCTTGGCACCGGCACGCCGCACGCGTTGCTTCACTTTACTGAGTGGTAGGGTACGGGTGCAAATTTGAAGGAGAAAATTATTTCTATGTCTCTGCCAGATATAGATTTATTTGGGGCAACAACATTAAGGAATATCTTAGTCCTTGTGAAATTCATACTCAGCATTTTCCCCTCCAATGATTTTACAGAGAGTTTTTTCTGTCATGAATATCAAATGTTGTTGGGGCAGATGACCTCGTAGTTCCGCCCCTTAAAACAACAATAACTATAATATCAAATGAAGAGATGATAGAAACAGAAGCTCCATTAGTTGATAAAACCAGAATTTTTCACATATTTCAATTATGACGAATATTGTAGTGAAATTTATCAGAAGGTACTTACGGATAAAAAGTAAAAGAAATCCTTGCAAAAGGTCGTTCAAATGAAAAGTATTTGTAAGTTGCTGTTAATATTGTGTATTTGATTATGTAATGCTTATTTTATACACATGTGTATTACAACATTATATAATAATAATAATAATAATATTGTATGGCCTTGGGGCCGGGTGCAAGCTTTGTTATTTGCACCCAAAGGGTAGCTTGCATGTCAAATTTCGATGTTCCTTGAAGCACTATGAAAGTCAAGGAGGTTAGATGTCTAAGCTCATTGAACACTATAGCGCTTTCTAGTAGAGAAATGAGGAACTTTGTGTTGGCGGAAACTTCCGAGATTAATTTTGCCATTATTAACACGGCGTACTGAATTCAAATAAGTTCTTTAACATGCCTACATCGTATGACATGGTGTCGTCATTTTTGCCGCCTTTCAAAAAAATCACTTACCACGGCCAGGAGCGAACCTGCAAGCTTGGGGTTAGTAGACCGACACGTTGACCACTCACCCACCGTGGCAAGCATTACAACATTTAACAACCTTGGTAAACAAAATGTTTTGGGACGTGTGTTCCGTTTTTCCATTCTTGAAATCTAGCAACACTATCTCTGAATGAACATAAAGAAGACCAAGTTTATGGTCATCAGCGAGCTAAACATTATTCAGGCTAAGCTCAAACTGGAGAATGTAGAAATTGAACATGTTCAGCATTATAAATACCTTGGATGGGCAGACAAAAGATCAAGATCAGGATTGAGCATTCGAGAAGCACAATCATTACAATGAAGAACTTGGTCTCTCGCCGCAACTGAAACCCGGATCTTAGGCTGTGACAGTGGCAAAGCTGGAGGGGAATCTTTGAGCATTAGAATACCCATTACATTCTCAAGGAATAAGCACATTTAAATTTTTCTATTTTTCATTGGCTTATGCAAATTAAATCTCTAGTTTTCGGTATTATTCTCTGTAACCACGTTGGGATTGACGCCAGCTTCTCAGCGCGGGACTGAACAGCCAGTGAGTCTCCTTTGCAACAGGCTCAAGTCTCTGTGGGTAGAGAAGGCAATTGCGCATGCGTCAAGCGGAAGGTCGATAGCTGAATGTGTTAGCAGAGAGCCTAGGCTCCAAGCAATGCACTCGTAAGGTGGGCGGTATTTCAGCGCGTGCATGTTCGTTTGTGAGTTTTAAAACAAGAATCAGAGTCGTGATTTATGTTTAAAGTCGAGGCCAATTTCTTTGTTGTCCTAAGAAGAGAATAATTTTTGAACAACAGCCTAGAAAAAATATATCAAGGAACAGTGCGCCTCAAAGGACCGATTCCTACCTTTCCTGTTTCGACTGCTTCAAGTGAACAAAGTAAGGGTGCATTGAAGAGAGTTAAGACATTTTTAAGGAACTCCATGTCAGAATCCAGTGAGCCATTTGAGTACTCTGTTGTGTTGTTTGAGTCCAGTCTTGACTGGTTTGATGCAGACCTTCATGCCTCCCTGTCTTGAGCTAATCGTTTCATCTCTACATAGCTACCACACCCTACATCCGAAGCAATCTGTTTAACATATTCTAACCTTGGTCTACCCCTACAGTTCTTGTCCTCAACCCTTCCTTCCATAACTAAGCTTGCTATTCCTGGGTGTCTTAGTATGTGTCCTACCAACCTATCTCTTCTCTTCATTAGCAGTCACCAGAAACATCTCTCCTCTCCCACTCATCTTAATATCTTTTCGTCTGTCACCTTATCTACCCATCTGATCTTCATATTCTCCTGTAACACCACATTTCAAATGCTTCAATTCTCCTCTTTTCTGCTGCACCAATAGTCCAAGTTTCACTTCCATAGAGCACCACGCTCCAGACAAAGGCTTTCAAAAATGACTTCCTAATACCTAAATCTATATTTGATGTCAACAGATTCCTTTTTTGTAGAAAGGCTTTCCTTGCCTGAGCCAACCTACTTTTTATATCCTCTTTGCTTCGTCCATCACTGGTTATTTTGCTCCCTAAGTAACAAAAGTCTCCTACTTCCTAGCTTTTCACCTGCCAATTTGATGTCCATAGAGGTTTCTGATTTATTTCAGCTGCATTCTAGTATTTTTGTTTTACATTTATTAATTTTCATCATGTATTCATTCCGTAAGATGGAGTCCATACCATTCAAAAACTCATTCAAATCCTCAGGCTTGTCGGCCAAGATGACGATGTCATCAGCAAATCTCAGAGTTAAAATAATTTCTCCTTGAATCTTCACTCCCACTTTAAATTTTTCTCCAATTTGCTTCATTGCTTGTTCAATGTAAAGATTGAAAAGTATGGGTGATAAGTTGCAGCCTTGCCTTACACCTTTCTGAATACTCTGGCTATTGAGAATAGTTAGGTGAACTATCCTTCCAGGGATGACGTCTTCAAGGAACGCATCATTGATATCTTTGCTGAGCGGAAAACACGACGACTGCAGTTTATCTATAAAAAACTGTAAGGTATGGACTTAAGAATATCCAGTTGCATGAATGGTCCAAGGATATGTATTTCCTACTCTGTTGTATGCTATTGAAGGGTGGGCGTTAACTTAACACCCACCTTAAACATAAACATACGTATCTTTATTTTGATTATTCTAAGTCATTTCTGTTTAAGTATTTCCATGGGAGTTAATACAAGTGATGTTACATAATTTACAAACATTACAGCTTCGTGAACTCAGGCCTTGTGCAAAAGCTGGAAGCCTTTGAAATGTGGGTCTACTGGCAAATGGTTCATATCTCATGAGCAGAAAAAGTGTGAAATACCAAGGTGTTGGAGAGGCTAGGTAAAAGTACAGAAGTACTGCTATCCATTAAAAGACGGAAGCTTGAATATTTTGGACATGTGATGCGGAACGACAAGTACAGGATCCTACAACTGGTGATGCAGGGAAAAATTGTAGGATAACAGGGACCTGGCCAACAAAGAACTTCCTGGATTAAGAACCTAAAGAACTGGTACCAGATGACCGCGGATGAACTTCTCTGTGTGGCAGTATTCAAATACAGTCGAACCTCCCTTCTGCGGACACCGTCGGTTCCGAGGGAAAATGTCCGTTATGAGAGGTGTCCGCCGAAACAAGTTTGTAAAAATAATCGAACATTTTAACGGCAAAGTACACCCACCTTAAACATAAACATACATATCTTTATTTTGATTATTCTAAGTCATTTCTGTTTAAGTATTTCCATGGGAGTTAATACAAGTGATGTTACATAATTTACAAACATTACAGCTTCGTGAAGTAATCATTAAGATTTGTCTGTGTAAATGGTGTGATGGTGATTCTTTCTTTTGACATTTTCCCACCCTTGCAACTTTCATTTGGCAAACTTAGTGATTTCTTCGGGATCGCCCTAAAGAACAGACCAGTTTCGTCAACATTCAAAATGTCTTTCAGTTCGTAACTGCTCAAGATGTCTGTTAACCTATCTTTCCAATCCGCTACTTCAGTCATAGACACATCACCACCTTCTCCACAGACTGTTTTGCAAGTAACGTTATGACGTTTTCTAAAACAAACTAGCCACCCATTGCTAGCTACAAAATTCTCAACCTTCACATTATTTGCGATCAAGCTTTTTCTTGTAACATTGGCCCACTCACACACAGTTTCTTCGCCCTGTAACGTTTTGGCTGCCCCTACTGTTGGGTGACAAATGTAATGGTTTTGCTAGCCCACACTGTTGGGTGAGAAATGTAACTGTTTACCTTTGCCTAAGCTATGTTGTTTTAATGGGCGCCAAGACCTCAATGCAATGTTGAAATCTAAATTTGTATTTAACAACGTCTAGCTCTGGCAGAACACATTCAAGACTCTATTCACTCAGATCGTGGTATGATTTGATCATTAACCCAACAAACAATTGTATCAGGAGAAGGAATTGGTCTATATCTAATGCTACCTACTGAAAGCAAAGATTGCATTGTAAAAGAAATGAATTTATTATATAAAACAAGTATAGCAAAATTAATAATAATAAGTTTAACATTTAAATTGGAGCGTTGTGATTTGAATATTACCGATAGAAAATTACGTGAAAACGGAGTCTGATAAATTGATTTTACTCTTATTTCCAAGCTATGAAGTTACTGAATTATGAAATATAAAACAAAGAAAAATGAGAGATTGCGTATTTCTGCGTCATTAGCGCTTACCCCTGGAAATTGCCAAAGCATTTCCCTCGTTCTTGACAATGCTGTGTGCTTCCCACAGTCTCCTGGACGTCGCCATCTTCTTCGTTATATGTTGATATTCTGGTAGATTAGATAACTCTATGGTCCGTACATCGGACCCAAACTCTCGTAAAACCGCACTGGTTACGTTTTACAAAAGTTCGTCGCTAACTCCACTGAACATCGGAGCGTCACGCACTTGCGACCGTACACTGCAAGTTCTACACAGATTGTCACTAACTCCCCTGAACATCGGAGCGACACGCACTTGCACCCATACTCCTCAAGTATTTCACAGATAGTCCTCGTCTCACGGCGCGTCGAACGATATATTCACCTGTCGGCTCCCCCACTCCGGAGCAGTCTCCTAGCTTACGCTGTCTCCGCTGATTGGCTGAGCCCTACGCGCTAGATCCCCACTCCTTCCTCATTACACTCCGCGGGAGGGAGAAGTCGATTTCCGTTTCAACAATTCGCCTTTTCTAGACCTTGCGACCCAAGATTGCGTCATGCTCCTCGACAAGATTCAGCGTGTACTTGAAATCCCAGTGAGTCATCTCTCTCAAATACCCTAACTGACGAAAACTCCGTAAAATTCCGTAATCAGATAATTTTCTATGATATCGTCGTTCGTAATAATTTGCTTGATAGCGTTTTCTAAGACATAGAAAACCTATCTGAATGCTAATAATTTTTATAAAATGCTCCGAAAATACCTTAATAATAATTATAATAAATTAATAATAATAATAATAATAAATTAACATGAAAAATTCTCTTGGCTGAACAATTTGCCGCGTAAATAAATATAGAATGGCTTCCTACTGACTTATGCCAGTTGCATAAAACCCCTCGAAAAACACGTTACATATTCGCCTCGGATCATCGGATCATTTACCGTGACGACGGTCCATTATCCGATTATCCCAGACACGTTAATAAACCCCATCCAAAATACATATTACATAAATGAAATCACCCTAAATTACAGATATATACACTCATAATTTTTCTTCACGCACTTTGCGTCAAAGTTCGTTGTCACTATGGATTGCACTTTGCAACCAGTCCAATGTTTTACGTATAGAATATTGTTCCACGGATATTTCCGCCTCTCAAATTTCTCTATGTTGGAGAAATAGACATAATTAATGTGTGAGCACTATGTATTTATGATGTCATATCACACGCATTGAAGGTGTTCTGATATATTTATATCACCATAGAACTTCCTAATTTCACTGGAGGTCCCCTCCTTATGGTGACATTTAATTCCACTTATCACTGAGCACACGATCACACTATTGTGGCAGCGCCTCGTGACCATAATACTTAATCTCTCTTTGAAGTAGATTAAATTAATATTGACTTCTGAAAAAAAAACCAGTAAATGCGCATTACATATAACACCAAATATTTCTGTGCCGTAATCGCCCTGTCTTGTTAAGTTCCCGTTAACCATATTCTACTTAATACTAGTTCTCAACACAGACCATTTCTCCTCACACAAATAATACCATTGTACAAATTATCTTAAATTACACACTAACAAATCTTACATGGCGAGGCCGTAAACAGAAATCACGTGTGCTGATATGTATGAGTTTCATGAAGGACTGTCTCGCATTCTGATGGCCCATCTTTTATCTCGTGGACGCCTTAAGCTAACAAGCCCTATTCAAGCGCTCCCCCATCTCTTGGAGATAAATGGGAACCCATCAGCGCTGCCAAAATGGCCTTGGTGCATCGAGACAATTTAGAGCTCAACAGCATCCGACAATCCCATCATATTTCCCTGTACCTTAAAAACTCTCATTTACTTACATACTACCCCCCTGTGTGACTTCTGATACGCCTGCCTGGAAGACCAACTCCTCCCACGCACCAAATACCACCCTTACTCATTTGATAGGCTGGCTCGCCAGCTAAACACACTCACTTTATGACACATATTTTCGTAGACTATGTATATTATACGTCCCGTATAATCTGTTTCCCTCACTATTCTCCAGCACATATGCTGTTTTGCCAATACGTTTGGAAACTATAAATGGGCCCTCGTAGAGATAAAAGAACTTGGACATGACTTTCTCTAGCTTATTTGACTGTTTCGGCACTCTAAGTAAGACTCTGTCTCCCGGCTCGAATAGGTCAAATTTAGTTTCTTTTTGATGGCGAATTCTCTTTTGTGCTGACTAAGATAAATTCTGTTTCGCCAACTGGACAATGTAATCCATCCCCGGTTGCTTACCCTCATTTAATCCCAACACCCTCGCTAGTTCATTTTGTGGTCTTTTTCCGAAGTGAACTTCTTATGGCGTCAATTTCGTGCTCTCATGCTGGACAGAATTCAGCCAAGTCTCGACCTTGGGAAGATGTCCAACCCAGGCCGCATGCTTGTCATGCACTAGAGTCCGAAAAAGACGAGCCACTTCCCTTAATGGACGCTCTGCAGAATTACCCTGAGGGTACCTTACAGAGGAATGAACGTGTGTTATACCAGCTTCCTGCATACTGGTTCTCCATTTCTTTGCAGTAAACTGTGGTCCACTGTCAGATAGTATCCTGAGAGGAATGCCAAACTCAGGTATATACTTATTAATGATCAGACGGCTACACGCTAGTCCCGTGGCTTTCCTTATTGGATATAGCTTGACATACTTACTAAAAGCGTCAATAACTATAAAAATGTACTCGTAGCCGTACTGTCCTTTAACGATCGGGCCAAATAAATCCACACACAGTAGTTCGCCGGGACTACTGGTGAGAACTGCAGATCTCTCCCCCACTAAATATTTAACTGGATATTTACTCCTTTGACAGGTGTCACACTTAGCTAAAATCCTCCTAACGTCCCTTCCCATTTTACTCCAAATGAAGTCACGACCAATTTCATAGAAGACCTTGGCAGCACCAAAGTGTCCTAATTCCCTATGAATGAACCAAATTAGCTCCTCCCGCAAAGTGGCAGGAACACATATTGCCCACCGATTATTCCTACATTTCCTTGCAAGAAGCCCATCCTGCATCTTGTACGTGAACCGTCCTACTTTCACATACTCTTCTTCACCTATTTCCAACCTAGCCAGTGGCTCCTTTAACTTAACGTCATCACGTTGCTCCACTAGCATATTACTCAGTGTCTGTAACGATGCCCTGTTGCTACTGTCCACACATGCACATATTAAAATACCGTCCTCTGCTTTAACCACAGGATAATCCCTACATAAATTAGTGTCCCTCGATAGCATGTCTGCAAGAATGTTATCTTTACCTTTAATATATTTTACTGTGAATTCGTATTCCTGCAGAGCAAGAATCCACCTACTAACTCTGTTAGAACTGAGTTTACAAGTCCTCATATACAGTAATGCATGGTGATCTGTGTGGATCTCAAATTTCCCCCCTACTAAATACATTCTAAATTTTCCTAAACTGAAAACAATACCTAAAAGCTCTAACTCAGTAATCGTGTATCTTTTCTCCGCTGCTGTCAGTCCTCGCGAGGCTAAAGATACTATGCACAGATTACCCTCCTCATCTTTCTGACATAATACTCCAGCAATGCCTATATGTGAGGCATCTGTCATAACCACATATTCCTTATCTTTTAACGGATATTTCAGCACTACAGCTTTCTCAAAACCTTCCTTCAGCGCTCTAAAAGCCTGTTCATGCTTGGACTCCCATCTCCACCGAGTCCCACTTTTAAGCAATTCCCTGAATGGTTCTACCAACCCTGAGTATTTAAGAACGAACCTCCTGAAAAAGTTGCAAATTCCCAGGTAAGTTTTTAATTGTTTAACATTCTGTGGCACCTCTGCGTTAAGTATCTTATTAACCCTACTTTCTTCTGGTGTTACACCTCTACTTGACACTCTATGACCTAAAAATGTCACTTCTGACTGACAGAATGACGACTTAGACAGCTTCAAAGTGAACCCTGCCTGATCTAACTTCTGAAAAACTATATCTAAATGAAGTAGATGCTCCTCAAAACTGCGTGAACTAATTACCATATCATCTATGTAAATGGTTACAGACTCTCCTGTGTCATCCCCTAATGCGATGTTTAAAGCCCTAATTAAAGCTGCTGAACTACTCTTTAACCCATAAGGTGTTCTACAAAATTGATAAAGGTTATATTTATGACTAAAAGCTGTAAATGGTCTATCTTCGTACATAAGTGGCACTTGCCAAAAACTGGAACTCAAATCTACACAAGTGAAATACTTCTTCCCCTCAAATGTTTGCATTAATTCCTCTATCGACATAGATTTCAGCTGATCTGAAGTAATTCTACTGTTAACCAAACGAGCGTCTAAACAAATACGAACAGTGCCGTCGGTCTTGGGTACCGTTATCAAAGAATTAACATACGGACTGTTAGAGTGCTCAATAATCCCATCTTCAAGCATCTGATTAATTTGTGCCTCAACTGCACTCTGATAAGCGAAAGGTACAGGATATCTATGTCCTGTGAATACTGACCTATCAATAACGTTCAATGAATGTGTATAGCAATTGGCCATACCAATGCGATCCTCACAAACTCTCCTATTACACCATAACACATCATAGAGCCGAACACACTGTTCATCCTCTATATTTCCCTGAAATGCAGCTTCACGTAACGAGTCCTCTAGACTTCCGTTCGTAATCACACTGCCCACAAAACATGGAGAACCCCGCTCTACGGCTGGCGATATCTCATTTAAAGTACGAATCACACCTACAACACTACTTCTCTGAATTTGGTCATTGAACGCTACTTCTACTTCAGAATCTCCCCATTTAAATTTCAAACTCCCTACATCATAACATAAGTTACCCGACACTCTACTTAGCCACTCTGAACCCAAGATAACACTGAATACTAAATTTGGAATTACAAGACAAATCTGCTTCTCTACATGATTATTAATTTTAATGTCTACTAAAACTTGCTTAGAAATTACTTTAGACCTCTTCCCAACAGCTGTGATAACAAAAGTGCTTTTAATTGGCATCTCCTCAAAATTTACTCCAGTTCCTTTCATTTTATCATAAAATGCACTACTTATGCAACTCTTCATACAACCACTATCAATTAAAACATATGTGTACGCCTCGGACACGTTAAATTTAACTATGGGGCTCTTACTAACCACTTCCTGAATAATACCTTCATCATTTAGTTCATGTAATAATTCATTTCTTACATTTAGGTCATAGGGTTCCTGTATAATTGTATGGACAGGGCATGCTACAGACTGAGATTCTGACCTTACTTCGCAGCCTGGTTTGCGTTTAAAGAACCGCTACAGCTGGCCGTAGTACTACTAACTACTAAACTGGTCTGGTTGTTCTGGGCTGTGTTGTCATTGTTTGGCTGTATATTACTACCACTAGGCTGTCCTCTTCCTTGACCCCTATTCTGGTTGTAATTATTGTCATTATAATTTCTCCCTTGATTTCCCCTGAAATCATTGTTTCTCCCTTGATTTCCCCTGTAATCATTGTTCCTCCCTTGATACTGATTACCATAGCCATTTCCTCTGTTCTGATATAGCTGATTATTATTATTTCTATTTTGAGCGTTGGCCCCTTCGCCACCGTTCCCTTGAACTTCCTGATGCCTGGCTTCATTAGGTCTATTATTATTATTACCCTGGTTCCTATTGAAATTGTCCTCATAACCCCCTCTCCCTAGTGCATCAAATGTGCTTAACAAATTTTCTACTTGTGATATAGTCTTTACATTCTGGATACAAGCAGCCTCCTTGATCCTATAGGGAAAGTGCCTAAGTAGCAACCTTACCACATCACTTTCCTCCTTCAAGCCATCCAGATATTTACACACTAATACCTGCCCTAAAAAGTATTCGGTCATGGTGGAGCTTCCTTTAGGGTTATATTTACCACACACTACTCCCTCACGATGCTGTGACTGAATAACCTCATTCCAGAACTTTTCACAGAATTTCATTTTGAAATCATTGATATCAGTAAACTTGTCTCTGTAGACAGCAAACCAATTCCTCGTTTCCCCCACAAACACTTGTTCTAAAATTTCAACTACCTGGCACCACTCAATACTACCATTTTCCAACCTCTCCCCGAATTTATTTTCTATAATGTTCATGAACTCCATTGGGCACCCCTGTCGATTGCTGAACTTACCCAGTTCTACCTCCCTGTGTGTGCTATTCACAAAAACTGGCCTATTCTGACTATTTTCTTGCCTGATCCTAGCTTTTAATTTTAATTCTAATTCTGCGATTTTCTCCTCAGCCTTCCTCTCAATACTGTTTACTGTTAATTTAATGTTTCCTTCTGATTCTTCTACTTTATCATATAGCTTTGCTTGTTTCTCCTCAATCTTGCTAATGCTCTCTCTATTACTCTCTCTTAAATCATTTACTTCTGCAACTATTTGCGAGTGGACTTTCTCAATTCTACCCCCCAGCTGTTCCTTAACCTCTTTAGTAGCTACCTGAATTTTGTCAATTTCTCCCCCCAATTGCTTTTTGACCTGCTGTGTTTCCAGTTGCACTAGTTCTTTTAAATTTTCAGCCTGTGTACTGATTCTAATTTCCAACTCCTCCTGTACTTTTCCTAATTTTCTGTCTACATCTGCAATAATCTCTTTAGCCTTTTCTTCCATCACCCCCCTGATCTCGCCTCTAATCAGTTCGAATTTGTCACTCATTTCCCTACTGTTTTGTTCTAATTTAGCATTTAAAGTTTCAGTACTCTCTCTATTTTCCTTTCTGTTTTGTTCTAATTTAGCGTTGTTTTGTTCCAGTTTTGCGTTGTTTTGTTCTAATTTAGCATTTAAGGCATCTGTACTTTCTTTATTTTCCCTACTGTTTTGTTCTAATTTTGCATTTAAGGCATCACTACTAACTTTGTTCTGATACATGAACTCGAGAAGTAAAGTTTTTAATTCTGGTTGACCCCCTACACTCCCTGTTTCAGTATCGGGATTTACCTCCGCTACCCCGGTACTACCATCACTCGACATACTGCTCGTATCATCATTCTCCCGTTGATGACCACTACGTAACCTCATCTGTCTTTCTTTCTCATCCCCCATAATGATATACACTGATACAGACAAATAACCCCCAAAATACAGGCACAGAAATATATACCCTTCTCCTTCCACAAATGTTATTAGGTTTTCAGCCCCAAGTTGTCGGCGACAAATGTAACGTTTTGGCTGCCCCTACTGTTGGGTGACAAATGTAATGGTTTTGCTAGCCCACACTGTTGGGTGAGAAATGTAACTGTTTACCTTTGCCTAAGCTATGTTGTTTTAATGGGCGCCAAGACCTCAATGCAATGTTGAAATCTAAATTTGTATTTAACAACGTCTAGCTCTGGCAGAACACATTCAAGACTCTATTCACTCAGATCGTGGTATGATTTGATCATTAACCCAACAAACAATTGTATCAGGAGAAGGAATTGGTCTATATCTAATGCTACCTACTGAAAGCAAAGATTGCATTGTAAAAGAAATGAATTTATTATATAAAACAAGTATAGCAAAATTAATAATAATAAGTTTAACATTTAAATTGGAGCGTTGTGATTTGAATATTACCGATAGAAAATTACGTGAAAACGGAGTCTGATAAATTGATTTTACTCTTATTTCCAAGCTATGAAGTTACTGAATTATGAAATATAAAACAAAGAAAAATGAGAGATTGCGTATTTCTGCGTCATTAGCGCTTACCCCTGGAAATTGCCAAAGCATTTCCCTCGTTCTTGACGATGCTGTGTGCTTCCCACAGTCTCCTGGACGTCGCCATCTTCTTCGTTATATGTTGATATTCTGGTAGATTAGATAACTCTATGGTCCGTACATCGGACCCAAACTCTCGTAAAACCGCACTGGTTACGTTTTACAAAAGTTCGTCGCTAACTCCACTGAACATCGGAGCGTCACGCACTTGCGACCGTACACTGCAAGTTCTACACAGATTGTCACTAACTCCCCTGAACATCGGAGCGACACGCACTTGCACCCATACTCCTCAAGTATTTCACAGATAGTCCTCGTCTCACGGCGCGTCGAACGATATATTCACCTGTCGGCTCCCCCACTCCGGAGCAGTCTCCTAGCTTACGCTGTCTCCGCTGATTGGCTGAGCCCTACGCGCTAGATCCCCACTCCTTCCTCATTACACTCCGCGGGAGGGAGAAGTCGATTTCCGTTTCAACAATTCGCCTTTTCTAGACCTTGCGACCCAAGATTGCGTTATGCTCCTCGACAAGATTCAGCGTGTACTTGAAATCCCAGTGAGTCATCTCTCTCAAATACCCTAACTGACGAAAACTCCGTAAAATTCCGTAATCAGATAATTTTCTATGATATCGTCGTTCGTAATAATTTGCTTGATAGCGTTTTCTAAGACATAGAAAACCTATCTGAATGCTAATAATTTTTATAAAATGCTCCGAAAATACCTTAATAATAATTATAATAAATTAATAATAATAATAATAATAATAAATTAACATGAAAAATTCTCTTGGCTGAACAATTTGCCGCGTAAATAAATATAGAATGGCTTCCTACTGACTTATGCCAGTTGCATAAAACCCCTCGAAAAACACGTTACAGCCCGAGCACACTTAAACCACTCATATACCGCAACGTTCACTTCTGAAAAATTACTCCCGCTTTCTTTTCACTCTTCGATTCCTATTTTCCTCCCACTCCGTTAAAAATTTCATTTCTATTCTTCACAATAGTGTTTATTTGAGTTTTCACACATTTTAATATTTCGGCAAGCTTTCTCACTGAAAGTCCCTTGTCACTTTCTACAATCACATTTCTTCTTGTTTCGAGGTCTAAACATGTTCGTCCCTTGTTACTCATGTTTACTTGACGACTGAAATGCTACAGTATTTCTGTCTCACTAATTAGCGAACGTACTGCAAGTCTTTTCCTTCTCAAGTTGACTACCTGAGCTCGACCTTATCGGTGGCAATCTGAGTTATGAAGAGAATGATGCATGCAGGGAAGAAAATCCCCAGGTAACTCGTGAGTAAACAGTCACTGGCATCAATCCTGGACAATTAGAGTTCTTGGAATGAACCCCAGTAGGTAGAACACTATACCGGAAGGTTTGGAAAGAGGAATGTACAGAAGAATTCATTTTTCGGCTACTACAGCGTTGTGATGTAGCCTGCATTTCACTCTCTCTCTCCTTTGACTCGAAATAATAGTAGTACAGACATTCAAGAGGGATTTCCGTATGTCTGCAGAATGGTTTTAAAAGAAAGGATGACATGGTCCGGTGTAAAAAATGTCCTGCAGCATGTGAAGTGTCCGCTTAAGTCAAGTGGACGGGACAGATGGCGATGTCCGCTGTCCGGACTTCAAGGTGTCCACTGAAATGAGGATAATTTAATACTTGTCTTATGTAAAATAAAATCGGTTCCAAGGGAAAATGTCCGTATGTGCACATGATGTCAGAAGTTTGATATTTGGTGCTATGCTTGTGTCATGCTTACCCAAATAAAAAAATTACAGTCAGTCTGAAAGACTAGACGTTATAACATTTCAAATGACGCATGCTACAAATGCTACACATGTTAGAAAGGCTCAGGAGGACTTCTCGCTTCGCTTGAAGCCCCAGGACTCTTTCAACAGACTCCATCACCCAATAACTTAGGCTTCCCGCGCGGGCACCTCCTTAAGGGTCACCCTACCCTGTATTTGAATCTGACATCTTTTACAACTGTTTAAGGGTCACCCATTATTTGAATCTGATATCTTGCAAACCTCTTTAAGGGTCACCCTGTATTTGAATTGAATCTAACATACTGTACACCTCGGTAAGTGTCACCCTGTATTTTTCTCTGACATCCTGCACACCTCTTTAGGAGGCACCCTGTATTCTTATCAGGCATCTTGTATATCTCTTTAGAAGTCACCCTGTATTCTTGTGTGACATCTTGTACACCTCTTTAGGAGTCACCCTGTATTCTTGCCTGACATCTTGTGCACCTCTTTAGGAGTCACCCTGTATTCTTCTCTGCCATCTTGTACACCTCTTTAAGATTAACCTTGTATTCTTATCTGGCATCTTGTATATCTCTTTAGAAGTCACCCTGTATTATTGTGTGACATCTTGTACACCTCTTTAGGAGTCACCCTGTATTCTTGCCTGACATCTTGTGTACCTCTTTAGGAGTCACCCTGTATTCTTCTCTGGCATCTTGGTACACCTCTTTAAGAGTCACCTTGTATTCTTATCTGACATCTTGTGTGCCTCTTTAAGAGTCACCCTGTATTCTTCTCTGCCATCTTGTACACCTCTTTAGGAGTCACCCTGTATTCTTCTCTGCCATCTTGTACACCTCTTTAGGAGTCACCCTGTATTCTTTTCGCTTCGCTCGAAGCCCCAGGTCGCTTGACGCCCCAGGACTCTTTCAACAGACTCCATTACCCATGAACTTAGGCTTCCCGCGTGGCTGCATGACGTCTCCGTCTCCGTACCGCATAACTTTTGACTCAAGCATAACGATGAAGTCGACAAGATCATTTGAAATGATAAAAGAAAGCTTTTCTTGGCAGGTAGGCAACCGCAGTTTATAAACTTTCCCCCTCCCCCACGTTGGCGAGGAGTTGAATGACCCTGAATCACATAGTTATTCTGATGGCTTATCTGACATCGTTATTACTCAAATCATCCAAATATGAGCCACTCATTTCCTGAAAGAAACACTGATGCTACCTCGTTTGAAGTCCTGGAACACCCGCCCCAATACACGTTGATCTTATTGCACATTTGAACTGACTCACAGGGCATATATAAGGGGGGAGCTGCGGGGGCTACAAACCCTCGCCCTCCACCCCCCCCCTCCCTACGAAAAAAGTCAATAAAAATCATTCTTAGCTGCCACTCCGGAGGTCCAAAATCGATTCCTAGCTCTGCCAAGAAATTTTAATTCTGGTCTGAGGGTTGGAATATGGTACACTCAGCTTTGTGAGGCAAAACTGAGAATTCCACAGTGCGGTACTTTTGAGAAATTAATTATCAATTTGTAAAAAAAAAAAAAAAAAAAAAAAAAAAAAACTGTTTGCCTTTCTGCTTAATAAATTGACAAATATTTAGGTATTTGCCATTCATACTCCATAGGCTATAATACACTGTATAACAAAAAAACGACGCACCAGGAAGGAATTGTCCGATGGCGATAAAAATCGGTGGATGTGAGGAACAGACATAGAAACACAAACGATCAATAGTGCAGAACAATCGAATTATTTATTGCAGAGTAAGAGCGTTACAAAGTGAGGACGTCAATAAGGTGTTGACCAACCCCTGGCCTGGATGCAAGCTGTCACTCGACATGGCATGGACTGATAAAGTTTGCGGAATTTCGTGCCAAATGGTCTTCAACTGTTTGGCTAAATCGGCGACATTCCGGGATGTTCGCAATTGCCTTCCCATGGCGTCCCAAATGAGAGAGATCAGGCGACCGAGCTGGCCAAGGAAGGATAGGGAAAGTTTGAAGACAGTCCCTAGCAACACGTGCCATCTACGGCTGGGCATTATCCTGTTGGAAAGTAAGGCCTGGATGTTGCTGAAGGAACGGTAACACAACCAGCCGAAGAATGTCATCAACATACCATTGTGCTGTCAGTGTGCCAGGAATGACTACCAGAGGAGTCCGGCTATCAAAGGAGATTGCACCCCAGACCATCACCCCCTGTTGTGGGGCTGTGTGGCGTGCGATAGTCAAGGCAGAATCCCCACGCTGGCGTGGACGTCTCCAAACACGTCTGCGGTTGTCGTCAGGGCACCGTTGGAAACGGGACTCGTCACTAAAGACTATACGTTCCCAGTCAGCACAGTTCCACGTTGCTCGAGCGTGCCACCACTGTAATCTGACTTGACAGTGAACAGGCGGAGTGAGTGCAAATTCCTGTCGCTCAGGCGTCTCTGGATGGTCATGGTGGATACATGTGAGCGGGTCACACGCTGGATCGTTGATAACGATGACTCCAGTGCTGTGACAGCTGTTCTGACAATCACTCTGTCTGCCCGTGCTGTTGTGGCCCTCGGTCGACCACTGCCGTCCTGGCGCTGATGTCTGCCTTTGCTGACCCACGCTTGCCAGCATCGTCGTGACCCAAATGTCCAGCGACAGCTCGATTCGACCAACCAGATTCTTTCAATCCGATCGCACGATCTCTTTCAAACTCTGACATCTGCTCGTAATGAGCACGAATCCGTCGGCGTGGCATTCTTACAGCCGACATTAAGATATCTCAGTGAATTGCAACAGCTACTTTGAGCATACGCTTCAGAATCGTGCCTAATATACACCTGATGCATGTACAGTTCGGTTGAGCGGGAGCTCCCGCTATTCATCCATTGGACACGAAGCTTTAATCAGTTACATGTTCGGTCCGAATGTCTTCCATCGTAATTTCCTTGTTATACAGTGTAAAAAATTCATTAAGTATAAAATTTTATTTGTGTGTTGTGTTGTACTTCACAACTTTTTTTGTATTGCCAGTAATTGTAGGCTATATAAACTCAGAATTTTACAATTAACTTAACTCTAATTGCATAAAGTTATATGCTCTAAGATATTGATTGATATTTCTGGATATATATTTCGTATGGCATAAAGGATACATATGTTACGAATAAGGTAAAAAACTAATTGCTAGTAGATACAAAATGTACATAAGGGAGGTTGAGTTGCTTCACGTTAGTGGGTATTACCTTTAAGTGCCCTACACGTGTCTCCTGGGTGGTGCTAAGAAAGCAACAGCTACATTGGCTGCTGGACCTTAAGTTTTACTTTTGGATATCCCAGTAATTTGAGGATACAATATCACTGGATATTTTGTGGTGGCAATCCCCTGAGAATACTCACATTTTTCCAGGATAGTCAGCCACCCCCCTGAAAAAGAAATTGTATATACGCCCCTGTGACAACATAATCTTCAACAAACAAGCAGGTTCTTTCCCTATCACTGTAAGGCACAAATTGCATGTCACCATCATCTTGCACAGTTTCCAGCCACTGGCCGGGTCTATTTGGAACACAAGCCTCTCCAACGTCTTCTGTCTTCCCACCATCTCTCAGCCTCCACCCTTGTCCAGTCTTCTCCTCTCTTCTTCACGCTTTCTTCCACCACCTTCAGCCACCTGTCACTCGGTCTCCCTCTTGGTCTCTTTCTTTCCCACTTTGTCTCGTGTATCCTCCTGGGCATCCTCTTCTCCTCCATTCGTTTTACATGTCCATACCATCTAAGTCTAGATTTCTCTATACCATCCTGTAATGGTTCCTCCTTCATTAATTCTCTGGTCCTCTCATTTCTTATTCTGTCCATCTTTGTAGCTCCAATACTGCTTCTCAAGAACCTCATCTCACTGGCCTGTATTTTGCTCTTCTCCCTTCCTTTCATAACCCAGGTCTCCGAAGCATACGTCAGGATAGGGACATAGTACGTCCGATATATGATCTTTTTGCTGTTCTGAGGGACATCCTTGCTCCATAACATGCTTCTCACACTCCTCCGTAATGCTTCTGCATGTCTACCACGCTCATTTATTTCTCTATTGTTTCTTCCATTATCTTGTATCAGGCTTCCCAGATACTTGAAACTCTCCACTTTCTTCAGCTGTTCCCCACCAATTGTTATTCCCATTGTGGTTCTTTCCTTCTTCCTTGTTGTGATCACCATCTCACTCTTATTTATGCTAAATTTCATCCCATATACTTGTATTATTCCTTCCCACACGTCCAACTGTTCCTGTACCTCCTCCTCCTTGTTTCCCCAAATCATCAAATCATCTGCAAACACCATTGCTTTCATCTTTCATCTTTCCTTCCACGGTTCAGTCATCATCATCATCATCATCATTTCCCCTTATCCAGCTTCTGCCGGGTCGGGGTATTTATGGCACTTCTCCACTTTCCTCTTTCCTTCCACAATTCTTCTTCCATGATCTTGTCCCAGTCCAGATTTCTTTTTCTTACGCTGTTCTTCACTGAATCAATCCACCTTGTTCTAGGTCTTCCTCTTGCTCTCTTACCCTTGCACTTTGCCTCCAGCATCTGTCTTGGTATTCTATTTTCCTCCATCCTCTTTACATGTCCAAACCACCTTAGTTTATTCTTCTCAATTCTCTCATTTAGTTTTCCCATCCCAACTTCCTTCCTAACATCTTCATTCCTAACTCTGTCTTTCCTTGTCTTTCCTATCATACTTCTTAGGAATTTCATTTCACTGGCTTGGATTCTACTCTCTTGCCTGCTTGTCAGGGTCCAAGTCTCAGCTGCATAAGTTAATAAGGGAACATAGTACACTTTATACATTACCTCCTTGCTTTTCCTTGGTACTTCCTTATCCCAAACAAGTTTTCTTACACTTTGATAGAATGCATTGCTCTGCTGTACTCTCCTGCCAATCTCCATGTCCAACCTACCAGTTTGCATCAATTCACTTCCTAGGTATTTGAACGTGTCCACAATTTCCAAACTCTGACTTCCAATTTTCACAGTGCCCTTTCCTTGTCTTTCCCCTCTTGTCATCACCATGGTCTTGCTTTTCTCTATACTGATTTTCAGGCCGTACTTCTGAATATTTTCGTTCAGTGCATCTAGTTGTTTTTGCACTTCTTCGGTGTTCCTTCCCCAAACCACAATATCATCTGCAAATAACAGTAACTTCATTTTTTATGTCCATATGCTTCCTTTGTTTCCTTTACAATTTCATCCATCACCATTATGAACAAGAGAGGTGACAGCACACTCCCCTGTCTTAGTCCAGTCTTGTTCCTAAACCAATCTGTCTTTCCAACTGGGGTCAGTACCCTGCTAACACAGTTGTTGTATATTGCTTGCACCATTTCCAACATTTCTCTTCCCAGTCTCTTCTTAACCATGGTTTCCCATACCTTCTCTCTGGGGACACTATCATATGCCTTTTCTAGATCTATGGAAGTCATGATCAAATCCTCTCCATATTCCCAGTTCTTTTCCATCACCTGCCTCAAGCTAAAGATTGGGTCCACTGTGGATCTTCCACTCCTGAAGCCATACTGTTCCTCTTGCAACTCTCCTTCCACCTTTCTTCTCATTCTTCTTTCTAATATCCTTTCCAGTATTTTTACTATCTGTGATATGAGGGTGATCCCTCTATAGATATCACAAACCTTCTTGTCCCCCTTCTTAAACACTAGTATTATTAGCCCTTTCTCCCAGTCTTCTGGTACACATTTCCGTTTCCACACACACTTTAGCAGTCGATACAACCATTGCATACCAACAGGTCCAGCAGCCTTTATCATTTTCTACATTGATTTCATCCACCCCTGTTGCTTTTCCCATCTTCATTTTCTGTACTGCTAATTCCACCTCCAGCATTGTTATATCATCTTCTGTTATAGAGTCGTCAGGTTATGTCACTTCCATCTCACCAGTACAATTGCTCACATTCAATAGCTTATCGAAATACTCCTTCCATCGTCCCTTTATCTCTTCTGGGTGTGTTAACAACTCTCCATCTTCCTTTTTTACTAGCTTTGTAGTAACTCTTTCTTTCCTCTTACTTCTTAGAAGTCCATACAGCATCCTTTTACTGCCACTTACATCGGTTTCCATTCTTCGTGTAAATTCTTCACAACTTTTCTTCTTTTCTTCTCCTACCACTTTCTTACACCTCCGTTTGCTGTCGTGATACTTCCTTTTGCTTTCTTCTGTTTGATCTCGGTTCCATTCTTTCCATGCAGACTTCTTTTCTTTCACTGCTTTCCTCACTTCCTCATTCCACCACGGTGTCTCCTTCTCTTTCACTCTTGTTGACGTCCTACCACAAGCACTCTCTGCTGCACCAACAAATGCCTTTTTAAAGTGGGACCATTCCTCTTGTAGGTTTTCCACTTCAGTAACTGGGATTTGTTGTTTCAATCTCTCCTGAAAATCTTCCTGTACAGTTTAGTCTTTCAATTTCCATACTTTTATTTTACTTTCTCTGATCTCCTTTAGATTTTCCAACTTTTCCCATCTAAATTTTGCCACCACAGCTCTATGGTCCCCATCAAATGCTTCTCCTGGTAAAGCTGTCACATCTATCAGCTTTCTGCGATTAGTCCTTTCCACCAGAAAGTAGTCAATTACTGATTTTGTTCTTCTATCGCCCCAACCATATCTCGTAATTTTCCTGCTGTTTTTCTTCCGAAACCATGAATTACCCACTATCAGTCCATTCCTTTCACAAAAGTTTACAAGTTCCTCTCCTTCCCGGTTCTTTTTCCCATATCCATATGGTCCAATGACTTCTTCCTTTCCTTGTCTCTCGTTTCCAACTTGTGCATTCATATCTCCCATGATCACCACTTCTACATCTGAAATTACTCTTTCTACATCCTCCAGGAATACTTCAATATCTTCTTCTCTGTTTCCAGTCTGTGGTGCATACACTTGTATGAAGTCCATCACGTCATTTTTCATCTTCATTCTAATTTTCATTATTCTGTCACTCACACACTCGACCACTTCAACATACTCCTCCAGTTGTTTCGAGGTTATCAGTCCCACACCATTTTTTGCCTCTTGGCCACCACTCCAGTATAATGTATATCCTTTCCTCAATTTCTTCCTTCCTTTACCTTTCCATTTCACTTCACTCAGCCCCATCAATCCAACATTCTCCCTCTCCATGAAGTCTACCACCTCCTCCACCTTGCCTGTCAGGGTCATGACATTCATGATTCCCACTTTCATTTCGGTTACTGGTCGCCCATTTCTCACAGTTCCCCCAGTACCAAAAGAACTGCGCGTCGCCTGCAGGGTACGCCCTAACCTTCTCCGAATCATTTGAAGTGCCATTTCCATTTTAGGCTATTATTACGATGGGGTCGCCACTCCCAAAGGCATTTTATGAAGCTACTGCCAGCTATTATACAGGCCGCCCCTAACATGGGAAACAGACGCCCGTGCAGCCGCCCCTAACCAGGGAAACAGACGCTGCCGATTGATGCTGTACTCATACTATTCCCTGAGTACTGGGTTGCCTCTTCCGCAATCTCCACCGTTCCGAAGTCCATCTTCTCCGCTGCAGATTCCGTTGAGGTCTTCGCACGTAACCCTGTGCACGGGGCCTATGTTATACCCCACAGGACTGGGTCCTCACCAGAACTTAGCCGGTACTGTAGTTCCATGGTATATTACAGTACCGTTGCCCACCCCCGCGACGTGGACGCGCCTGGCAAGAATTATCCATGTAGCCAATTATAATTGCCTCATGGACCGGGTTAAGGAGCTGTCTACATCCAGCCTCCAAGGCCCTTCCACGGTTCAGTAATGTTCAATAATGTGTACTTACAGTGCTCATAGCTGATACTGAAAATGTCCTCCCTCTCTTGTAACACACACCTGACATCTTCTGATGAAAGAACATTCGGAAGTTCCACAGCAGTGATGGCTTCGATTTCATATCTTATGTACTGTTTAAGTTCAATTCACAGTAATCACAATACTCCCTAAACCTGCAACACTAACGTCTAAGCTTTGCAGATACACGCCCATATGAATGACAAAACATGTGTGAACTAACGATATGAGTCAGCGGCTGAGTGAACTGTGGCAAACTATTGCGTCATTTGGTTGGCCAGGCGCGGACCGCACAATACCCCACTCCACTGACTCATATCGTTTAGTGAGTTATCTGAAACAAGACGAAAATTTCGAATCATGTTTCAAGGAAGACCTTGTCTAATGCCAGAACAATTAGGAGGCTCACTAAACGATTCAAGAAAACTGGCTCCGTAAATAATAAAAAAGTTAACAGACAACAAAAATTAGATGAGATCGGGAGGACATTTTCAGCATCGACTATGAGCACTGTAAGTACACATTATTGAACATGTTTGGTAAAAGTGCGCGCCTTCCACCGGCTGAACCGTGTATGCGTGCCCACGATCTGCGCCAGTCACAGCCGGCTTAGCTTGCCATGTTTATCGGGACGCACATAGATAATGACCCTGTATATTACACGTGGAGAAAATTACTGATGCGATGTGGAAAAAACAGATTATTTTTTATGGGCACGTGACCCGAATGACGTCAATATGATTAACCTTATCGCAGTTTCACTTTTCTCCAAAATGAAAAAAGACATAGGGAGCCTGGTTCAGCGAGATGCAAAAAGATCTGCATGAGATTGGGATCTCATGTGATGATATCCAGCTTAAGAGTAAACTTTTCGAACATCATAGTTTCTGACCTAAGCTGAAAACTAGAAAGACGTGGACAAGAGAGAGAAAGGAACAACACTGTCTACTAATGAAGGAATACTGGATTAATTTTAAAGCTAAAAGGAAACAATTGAAATGACATGGTCCTTACTTGGCCAAAACAAAACAAGAATAATAATAATCATGTGATCCCTGTTTGTGGTAAAGCTAAATACAATGGCCATAGCTTCACATTTCCACCGGGGGTGAAGCCAGGAACCTCTGCTCTAAGGCATCCAACGTTTAGAATGAAGCACTGGTTAGATAGGGATATTTTTCTCTCTTTCTGTTGCAAGTGAAACATGTATGACACTGTCATTTTCTAGTAATCCACTGTTGCCATATCAGTCGAAAATTTTTCTTGGTCCAAAAAATAGCATATTCGGGTAGAAATATGTTTTGCCGATCTCTCTTGTCCTATATTAGAACTATGTAAATTTGATAGAAATGCTAGAGAAATCACATATTCAAAATTTTTGAAAATACGATATACTGTGTCCCCTTTTTAGTAAAATCGATCTTTTATCATGTTATTGACTTTGTAGCGCCCATTTTCCACAGAAGTGTAGCTAAATGTGTAGTCTTGATGATGGATTCTTGAAATATTTTATACTGGCTATATTAAAATTTTCATGTAGGTAAAACTTCTGAATATTCTCTCATAATTGCATAGCAGCATTGAGAAAGTTTGTATGCTGCCAACTTTTCTATTTTTCAAGATAACCATGTCATGTCAGTTGAGTTGTAGAGGAAAGTTGGAAGAAGTTTTCTACCTGCATATCCAGAGTGTAGGTTTAATTGTTTACACAGGCCAGGCTGTTCATTGACCGTGCATTGCAGTATATGAATGAAGTTTCGAAGGACAGTGGGGTGCAGCTTGCTACTCACAGCTTTATTACTGTGCCCTCCGAGCTAGTATTTAAGTAGTTCAGCTGTCTATATCTTGTGTCAGCAGTTCTGTTATATTTAACGTGTTGTATTTTACGTATGTCATGTACGTACAACAATGGATAGTTTTGTGTAAAAAAAAGTGGTCAAGTGCTCAGGAGGGAAGAACAGGTTGTAAATGTGTTCAGTTATTTTATTTTAAGATTGTTAAACCTAACGAAAGTATAAATAATTTAGTCTATGAAACTGCTCTGGCTACAAGAATATCAAAGACTACCGTTTTTAAAATACGTAGTGAGAGTGGACATGGTCCAGTGCTGTTCCCACGCAAAAAGAGGCTAAGTAATACACTTCGCAAGAATAGCAGGAATGTTAAATACAATGGGCACGTTCAGCGGGCTCAGCAATCTGCTAACCTGCTAACCTGCTAGGTACCTGCTGACTTGTTGCTAGGCTAGCAAGCGTGAGTCCGCCTGAACGCTTTGCTACAAGCTGACGCGGGAACTTTGAGCAATGCACAGAGTTCCTTTGAAGCTACCATACTTATTGGTCTATGGTCTATGATAAATACATAGAAAATAATAACTTTTATGCGACAGAGCTGTAGACTGCCCTGTTAATGCGCGGCGCTAGGCCGTGGAGCCAAGCTATCTGCGGACTCGGGAGACGTGAGTTCAAATCCCACCGTCGGCCGTCATGTAAATGGTTTTCAGTGGTTTCCAATATTCAGGTCCAGGCAAATACCGGGACAGTAAGTTACCTTCTAATAGGCCACGACCTCTATCTTCCATCTCCTAGTCAAGTTTCATTAATTTCAGTTCTCATGAGGTTGGCGTCAGGAAGTCCATCCGGCGGTATAAACCAACCGCCACATAGACTTTCATCGTATCTCATCCGCGACCCTGTTGAAAACGGGAATAATAAGGGGGTAGACATCCTGACGATAAGAATAACTCTTCTTTTGAAATTCAATTTTATTGTAGGCTAGTCCACTCCTTTAATTAGGCTGATTTCTTATTTAAACATCCGTCAAAATTTGTAAAGAAATATTGAATTAGCCCTTCAGTTATTTAATTCTCCTACGTGTTACGCATGGTAGATGACCTCGCTGTTCCACCCTTTAAAACAATTATCATAAAATACCCTACTATCAAACAAGCCAGTTGTTTGGGGCAACATAACCCACAAAATTAACATGTATTAATTTCATAAAATCCAATCAAAGAAGTTTTTTCATATTATTGCTGCCCATAGTGGTAAAACACAGCACTGTATGTAAATAATTGTAGTGCAAGGCCATTGGCAAGCTATTTTTGCTTTAGCTTAAAATCAATAAAATGAGGGATATCACTTTGTTGTCCCAAGCCATTCAGTTATTTAATTCCCCCATATATTTCAATGAGGTAGCATATCAGATGCGATTAAAAATTTATATACAAAAACTTTTCCTACAAAAATGTGTCGAGTAATAAATAACTTAATTCTTGTAATATTTCTTTAAGGGGGCAGATGACCTCATAGTTCCACCTCTTAAAACAACAATAACTATTTCTTTAAGGTTTGGGTGATAAAATATTAATTGGTGCTCCTCTCCCAAACTAATTGGACAGAATCATGTTGACTGACTGAAAAGAATTCTTTTAATGACAATTTAATAGGAAGTTTTCACTGCTAGGGGAGACGTTCTCTATTCAGTCAACTAAGACTTGACCAAGTTTTAGAAAAAAAAATCCTGAGTGTCGCCTTTGTTATCAAAGAAAGAATCAATTTTCAGTCGCTAAACACAGTATGTGCCCGAATAATTTGCCACACTAACTGGAAAGGATTTAATTGACCACATTGCTGTGTTGACTGTCTGAAAATAGATTCTTTTAATATTATAAAACTTAAGGGGAGTTAGCTGGGATAGAATCCTGAATGAAGAATGGTACATGGACAGAAGCAAGTGGAGGGCGCTCGTAAACTACACCCGGGCAACTGGAGTAGAAGACAGATGATGATTATAAAACTTGAGGGTAAGTCGATACTCACCATAGAATACTGTAATATTGGATAGCAAGAGAAATATACATGTCCTTAATGATATGGATTCAAAATAAGGTTGAATATTTGGAATGGTTTCCCTAGGTTGGCTGACAGACAGAAAATATTTACTACAGTAATATTCAATGCCAGCTATTTGTATTGAATTGTGCTCTTACCTGGGAATCTACCCATTCGTTTATCCACATTTTGTAATGAGGGTATAAGATAGGGAGACCAGAGAAAGAATTGAAGTAAGCATATTTTTTAAACCATTTATTAACTTAATTCATATTAATTTATTCAAAATTCATTTCTATTTTTTCTCTTTTTAGACTTTAGTTCCATCCTACCACCATTTTATAGACATTTAATGCAACAGACATTAAAAACCACAATTAGAAGAAGAAAAAGTTTTATAATTTTAAATATAAATGAGACAGTATGAAATTCACGGGTACTCACACATCCCAAGAGAAAAGATGCGAGTTCCAACACAATTATCATCTTGGCTCTATTATACAACTTCAACAACACTGAAATAGAATTTAAGGAACCTAATAGGTTCATTCGCCGAACGTGCAGAACTTGATCAATTTGATTCCCCGCTAGCAGAAGCAAGCTAGCAAGCCTGCAGAGAAAAAGTTTGCCGGCTCTGCTGAGCCCTTGCTACCTACGTCACATCCACTAGCAAGCCCGCTGAACGGCAAACTCAGAATCTGCTGACCGTTTGCTGGCCAGCAATGAGCCCGCTGAACGTGCCCAATGCCTTTGTGAGGAGCAGCATCCATTTAATTCCGTTGTATGCGTTATGTTACTATTAGTATTTTAGTTCGTTTGGGCCGGCTGTGGACCACGTGGTTCTAATCTCTGGCAGCTTTCCTCCTAGCCCAGTATTCCTTCATTCTGGCACTGTGAATATCCTTCCGCTCCTGAATCCATTTCACACCTACTCCTGGACGCACTGCTTTTGCTGTTAGTGACTGGAGAGAGTCTGATGTTCTGACTAAAGTCCTGTATTTATTCCTGTCATAGATGTTACTAGGGTCAATAACCAATTGTTCAAGGTCTTTCCTGACTAGTTTCGACCACTTGGCGTTAGTTGCTTTCCCTCTAGAGACAGTGTTGAAAATTCTGGAGGGGAGCCTCTGATTATCCATTCTCACAATATGACCATAGAAGATCAGCCTCCTCTTCCTCATGGCTGTTGTAATGCTCTCCACTTGTTCATAGAGTTCATTGTTGTGCCTGATTCTATACTTGCCTTCCTCTTTAATAGGGCCCATGATTTTTCGCAGAATCTTCCGGACCTTCAGCTCCAATTTCCGGAGTTGTCCTTTTCTGACCATATTTAGGCATTCTGAGGCATATAGTACTGATGGTCTCACTACAGTACTGTAGTGTCTGAGTTTGAAATTCATTGAGAGGGATTTGGATTTGTACATATTCTTGCATAGGTGGTAGGCTCTCTTCAGTTTCATGCATCTGTCGTTCATGGCCAGGTCTTCATTGATGTTTGGGGTTATCCATTCTCCTAGGTATTTGAAGGAGTTAGTCCTTTGTACTACTTTGTCCCCCAGTGGGATTGACTCGGGCACATCTCTGATGTTGCTGATAAACTGTGTTTTGTTGATGGTGATCTTTAAGCCTACTTTAGCCGCTATATAGTTCAGAGAGGATAGTTGATGGTTAGCTTCCTCCACACTGGACGCTAGGAGTGCAAGGTCGTCTGCAAAGGCTAAACAGGGGACTGTTAATTTGTCTTTCTTGTAGCCTATTCTTAATCCAGAATTATCCTTCAGAGTTTTCGTCCACTCACAAATTACTTTTTCTAGTTAGGTAATTGAAGAGGATCGGAGACAAGCTATCCTCTTGTCTAACACCAGTTCTGACATCGAAGCTCTTGGACAGTTCCCCTCTGATTTTGACTTTGACTGTGGTGTTGGTGAGAGTCGCTTTCACTAGATTCAGGGTCTTTTTATCTAGCCCCAATTCAGCCAGCGTCTCAAAGAGTGACTCTCTATTTACTGAGTCGTAGGCCTTTTGGAAGTCAACGAAAATTGCAACATAAGGTGAGGCACTTAGATTTTTGTAAGTGAGAATGGTTTTGAGATTCAGAATCTGTTCGGTGCATGACCTTGACTTTCGAAACCCAGCTTGGTACTCTCCAATGCAGGAATCCAGTTGAACCTCTACTCTTGTGTGCAATACTTTGGAGAGTATCTTGTATGTCACTGACACCAGGGAAATCCCTCTGTAGTTGTTGAGATCTGATTTGTCATCTTTTTATGTGGTGGGTGAACGATAGCTGAGGTCCAGTCACTAGGTAATTGTTCTGTCAACCAGATGTTAGATATGATGTCATGGATACTCTGTATTGACTCCTCGTCAGCATACTTCCAGAGCTCTGCAATGATCCCATCTTCGCCTGCTGCTTTATTGGACTTTAATTCGGAAATTACATTCTGGATCTCTTCCTTTGTTGGAGGGAAAGAGTGCGGCTTAGCAACGTTCTTGGGTTCAAAAGGTAGCTTTTCCATGGGTTCCTCGGAGTTAAGAAGGTCGCTGAAATACTCTGCTAAGGCTGTGGTGCACTCCTCATTGTTCAGTTTCAGATCTCCGTATTAGTATTACGAGGCACGTCCAGAAAGTAAGTTCTGTTTGGTAATAAAATTAAATTGTGTACAGATACAGAAAAATGATTTATTGCACAACATTCTACACCTCTTAAACTACTTTTCCACATAACTGCCGAACTTTTGCAGGCATTTGTCATAGCGTGGCACAAGTTTTTGGATACCTTCTTCATAGAAGTTTGCCGCCTGTGTCTTCAACCAGTTGGAAATTCGTCTTTCAGCTCGTCGTCATTGTTGAAGTGTTGACCGCAAAGGAAAGACTTGAGATGTGTGAACAGATGAAAGTCGCTAGAAGCGAGGTCAGGGCTGTACGGAGGGTGGTCAAACACGTCCCAGCCAAATCCCTGTTGGAGGTTTTTCGTCACATTTGCAGTGTGTGGTCGTGCGTTGTCGTGAAGAAAAACA
Organism: Meconema thalassinum; assembly: GCA_946902985.2. Classification (NCBI taxonomy): domain Eukaryota; kingdom Metazoa; phylum Arthropoda; class Insecta; order Orthoptera; family Tettigoniidae; genus Meconema; species Meconema thalassinum. Next base: position 504,641,178 of record OX336393.1, on the reverse strand, counting down.
ACACCTTTTGACAGCAACCCTTGGCGCTTATTCTGTATTGCGCGGCGTAATTTACTAAGTGTCTCGCAGTAAGCATCTGTGTTGATTGTTTGACCACGCGGTAAGAAATCAATGAGTAAGATGCCTTTCCAGTCCCAGAACACTGTGCACATCATTTTCCGAGGTGTCAAGGTTTGTTTCGGCTTAACCTTTGCTGGGGATGAAGTGTGCCACCATTCCATTGATTGCCGCTTACTTTCAGGGGTGTCGTAAGAAACCCAAGTTTCATCTCCTGTGACTATCTGTGTCAGAAATTCTTCGCCGCCTTCATTGTAACAGGTCAAAAACTGAAGTGCACTACCAATCCGTTTTGTTTTGTGTTGCTCCGTTAGAATCTTGGGTACCCAACGTCGGCAAAGTTTACGAAAGTTCAGTTTTTCGGTAACAATTTCATGAATTAGTGATCGTGAGATTTGGGGAAATTCCATAGCGAGAGCACTAATTGTAAACCTGCGGTTTTCCCGGATCTTGTCATCAATCGCGTGAACCAGTTCTTCTGTAACCAAAGATGGATGCCCACTTCGTTTTTCACCGTGCACTTCACTACGTCCTTCATTGAACTGTCAGACCAATCTTCTCACCATTGAATCACTCATCGCATTTTGTCCATACACTTCACAAATTTGCCGATAAATTTTAATTGGTTTCACTTTCCTAGCATTCAGAAAACGAATCACAGATCTGATTTCACAAGCGGCGGGACTTTCAATCAACACCGACATTGTACGAGTAAACATGCACAACAACGCGTACGTGGCTGACAGCGCTCTACAAATGGCGCACGTTTCTACTCCTTGATACAGAGCGTCTACCGCGCATATGCGGAACTGCGCTGCAGCGGACCGTACAACTAGTTGAAGACACAGGCGGCACACGTCTATGAAAAAGGTATACAAAAACTCATGCCACGCTACGACAAATGCCTGCAACGTTTCGGCAGTTATGTGGAAAAGTAGTTTAAGGGTTGTAGAATTTTGTGCAATAAATAATTTTTCTGTATCTGTACACAATTTAATGTTATTACCAAACGGAACTTACTTTCTGGACGTACTTCGTATTATACAGTACTTATTTAAAGCTTCATCACCGTACGATCGCTGAATGTGAGTAATGTGTGGATTGGCAACCTTCGTAACATGCCATAAGACCAATGCTTCATTGGATGCTTTATAGTTTATCTCTAAATTTGTGGAAACTGTCAAATATATGAGCCGGTTAGAATGACAGTGGTGTAAGTCAGTAAATTGCACAATCTGACTTATGTGTGGATGTGTGTTCCATTTTAGTTCCTCTACTTGGTGTGATAGTGATGTAAGTCAATAGTACACAAACTGGTCACTAGGATCAGCACCAACTTTGTATATGGAACGGAACAGCTGTGTAGTTGAGAATGACACTGGTGTAAGTCACTTGCAAGGCTACGGATGTTTATTACTAGTTACTGTAGCTACTGTAATCGATGTTTAGCAGCGTTGTGTGTGTGTTTCAATTCTTTATAGTGCTTTAGTGGCAATGTGTATCTGAAAACTAGTGAAGACTTATTGTATTTGAGTTAAAAAAAATGCTATGTGGTGTTTTGAGGTTATGTGAACTATTACAATCTTTAATACAATATTAAAATGGCTAGGCCTAGTAACAGGTTTGAGCCTTTGAGCAGTGATTCTCAGTTTGAGGACGATCCTGATGAAGATCCCGATTACAATGTAGATCTGTCACATATTGTACCCCGTGCAAAAAAAGACTTGTCAGCTATTCGTCTATAACAAATTCCGAGGACTCCGAGTCTGACAGTTCACAACATACCCCCCGAGTCTATTGGGCCTGATAATAAAAGTAAATCTACAAAGAGGACCAGAGTTGTTGCAAATCATAAACAAAAAGAAGCCAAGCGCCTTAGAATTTCTGGTCAACAATATATCAACAAAACAGGTAGTATTATACAAGAGAAAAAATATTCTGATGCAAAATGCAACTGCAAACTGAAGTGTAATGACTATTTTTCAAAATAACTTCTGGCAAATAGGTGATTTTCGTAGGCAAAATGCATACATTTGTGGTCTGATCCAGCAGCATGAAATTAAACAAAGGAGACCAAGGAAAGTGGATGGGTTAATAAGGGGAGGGTCATACAAACATTTTTGAAGTCCGAAAAGGGCGTATCTATGCACGTATGTAAGAAGTATTTTCTCAACACGTTCGGTGTGTCAGGCGGGAGAGTTGACACAGCCCTGAAAAAGATGGTTCAAGGAAACACTCCCAAAGAAGATCGTAGAGGTAACAAGGGCTGTCCATCAAGAAAAATATCTGATGATGATACCAACTTGGTAATGGAACATATACGTTCATTTCCGTCCTACGAAAGCCACTATACAAGGAAACACAATCCAAATAGAACATACCTTTGTGATCCTCTGAACATTAGAAAAATTTACGCACTTTATGAAGAAATGTGTATTTCATCTGGCAAACCCCCTGTAAAAGAACATTACTATAGGTATGTGTTTAATACCAAATTCAATTTACACTTTTATGTACCCAAGAAGGACACTTGTATAAAATACAATATTCTAATCGTGAATTGAGTGTTACTGAAAAGACAGTTGCATACTGATCATGAATTGCACTTACGGAGGGCCGAATTAGCCAGGGACACTATGAAAAATGATGCAACATCTGCTAAAAGTAATCCGGCTTGTAGTATAGATTTACAGAAAGCTCTTCCTTTTCCCATATTAACAGTAAGTGATGCATATTACAAACGGAATTGCTATTGTTATAATTTCGGTGTACATGATTTGGGAAAAGACCTTGGTTACTTTTACGTTTGGGTCGAAACTATAGCACCCCGAGGATCGCAAGATTTAGCTTCCTGTTTAGTGAAACACTTCAAAATGTATGCTTCCAGGAAGAAATACGTAACTATCTACAGTGACACTTGTACGGGGCAGAACCGTAATAAAACATAACCCTTGCTTTAATGAGATTTCTTGAAAGTGACGAGACGGACATTGAAATCATAGATCAAAAATTTCTTGTGTCGGGACATTCGTTTCTCCCCAATGACTCCGACTTCGGGTGCGTGGAAGTAGCTGCTAAAGGAAAACCTGTGTATGTACCTGAACATTGGTATAGTATAATGACATCATGCCGTCGCACCAAAAAGTTTATTGTTTGTTCAATGAATCGTGAATAGTTTTACTCTACCAAACAGTTAGAACGAAATATTAGTAGGAGAAAATGAAACGCAAACAAAATGGACGTAAACTGGCTGAAAATACAGTGGATGAGACTCGAAAAGAACCTTTCTTACAGCGTTAAGTACAAAGAAATGCTTCAAGAGTGCATTGACTTTGACACACTAGATCTTACTCCAACAGGTCGAAAAGGGAGACCAGCACGTTTCAACAACCTACCAGGGGACCTGTTGTACCCTAACATCAGGCCAGTGTCCATAAAAAAGAAGGCAGACATGACAGATCTCTTACCATTCATACCACCAATACACCATGAGTTATTTAACAGTTTGAAAACTACCAATGTTGAAGACAACATAGGCCCTTACCCCATTATGAAGACGTGGAGATACTAACTTGATGAAGCAGATTGTGCAGGAAACTGAACGGACCTATAATAATTTATTTTTATTATAACAGATAATATCAAATTGATCTAAAACTCAGCAATTTTTCTAGGTTTATACCGTGTCATGTGTGGGGTTTCGCCTAGGAATACCAAGATAGGCTCATCAGCGGGCTCTTGGTATCATGCCCAGACCCCTACAGGAGCTGCGCGCTACCTCTCTTCTTATGAAGCGCACTCACGATTCTTTACTGCGCAGTTCGCTACTCCCATGGGAGTCCGGGCACGAACACCAAGAGCCCGCTGATGAGCCTATTTGGTATTCCTAGGCGAAACCCCACACATGACACGGTATAAACCTAGAAAAATTGCTGAGGACTCTTTCAACAGACTCCATTATCCATTAACTTTGGCTTCCCGCGCAGGCACCTCTTTAAGGGTCCCCTGTATTTGAGTCTGACATCTTTTACAACTCTTTAAGGGTCACCCATTATTTGAATCTGATATCTTGCAAACCTCTTTAAGGGTCACCCTGTATTTGAATTGAATCTAACATACTGTACACCTCGTTAAGTGTCACCCTGTATTTTGCTCTGACTTCCTGCACACTTCTTTAGGAGGCACCCTGTATTCTTAACTGGCATCTTGTATATCTCTTTAGAAGTCACCCTGTATTCTTGTGTGACATCTTGTACACCTCTTTAGGAGCCACCCTGTATTCTTGTCTGACATCTTGTACACCTCTTTAGGAGTCACCCTGTATTCTTCTCTGCCATCTTGTACACCTCGTTAAGAGTCACCCTGTATTCTTATCTGTCATCTTGTATATCTCTTTAGGAGTCACCCTGTATTCTTATCTGGCATCTTGTATACCACCTTAGGAGTCGCCCTGTATTATTTTCGCTTCGCTCGAAGCCCCAGGTCGCTCCACGCCCCAGGACTCTTTCAACAGAATCCATTACCCATTAACTTAGGCTCCCCGCGCGGCTGCATGATGTCACGCACTCGCCGTCCATTACCCATTAACTTAGGCTCCCCGCGCGGCTGCATGACGTCACGCACTCGCCGTCCATTACCCATTAACTTAGGCTTCCCGCGCGGTTGCATGATGTCACGCACTCGCCGTCCATTACCCATTAACTTAGGCTCCCCGCGCGGCTGCATGACGTCACGCACTCGCCGTCCATTACCCATTAACTTAGGCTTCCCGCGCGGCTGCATGATGTCACGCACTCGCCGTCCATTACCCATTAACTTAGGCTCCCCGCGCGGCTGCATGATGTCACGCACTCGCCGTCCATTACCCATTAACTTAGGCTCCCCGCGCGGCTGCATGACGTCACGCACTCGCCGTCCATTACCCATTAACTTAGGCTTCCCGCGCGGCTGCATGATGTCACGCACTCGCCGTCCATTACCCATTAACTTAGGCTCCCCGCGCGGCTGCATGATGTCACGCACTCGCCGTCCATTACCCATTAACTTAGGCTCCCCGCGCGGCTGCATGATGTCACGCACTCGCCGTCCATTACCCATTAACTTAGGCTCCCCGCGCGGCTGCATGACGTCACGCACTCGCCGTCCATTACCCATTAACTTAGGCTTCCCGCGCGGCTGCATGATGTCACGCACTCGCCGTCCATTACCCATTAACTTAGGCTCCCCGCGCGGCTGCATGATGTCACGCACTCGCCGTCCATTACCCATTAACTTAGGCTTCCCGCGCGGCTGCATGATGTCACGCACTCGCCGTCCATTACCCATTAACTTAGGCTCCCTGCGCGGCTGCATGACGTCACAGTCTCCGTAATGCAACCGTCTCCGTAACGCATAACTTTTGACTCAAGCACAACGATGAAGTCGACAAGATCATTTGAAATGATAAAAACTTCCAAACAATAAATGTGAATGTGACATTTCACTTTAACTTTTTTTCAGTGAACCCACTTACGGTGTAGAATGACAGTGGTGTAAGTCATTGGAATAACTTTTAAATAACAATAAAAATTACTTACAGGCTGGTTTAGACCCTAACATTGATGCATATTAATAAAGGGACTATGTTCAAACACGAATCCATCGCTCATAGTTAAATATATGCTATCTCGATTTTTTTATCCATACTTTCACAAAATCTTCGATTACTCAAAACAATGTTCGTATGACTTACACCACTATCATTCTAACCGGCTCATATACGGTAGTGACATATTCACTTGAAGTTCTGGAGAAACATCTGTTTGTCCAGATAGTAAATCTGTAAGTAAAGATCAGGAAACAGGGACTGAAATAAATTTGAACAGTTCATATTCAAATCAATGACTGTATTTATTCTGGTATCAAGTACAAGTGTGGATAATTTCCAGTTTTGAAATAAGGGCAGTTTTTCAGTATAGTATTTCTGTATATACAAGTCTCCTATTTTGAAACAACTGTTTCTCAGTGACAAAAAGTAACTAATGATAACTTAATGCATTAAACAACAAATAAAAATCCCACATTCCATACAATTTAAAACAAATGAACAGATGTAAAATGGTTATGAATAATTAATTAGCCGAATGCATTTCAAATGTGCACTGGTCTGGATTAATTTCTATCACATACTCCCTGTGAACATGCAAATGCTGAGAGCAAAGTACTATTGTTTCCTCATTGATAGCACTATGAAGTCTGTTCAATTAATTCGAAGTAAATTATGAGTCTTGCTCCTAGAAAAAAAAACCTCATAATTTAAGTTAAGTAGGCTCACCAAGGTAAAGTTGTCTTGACGGCAGCACACACATATGGAAAATTCACACTAAGTACTAAAATTTGTACATCTGAGAGTTTTACAAATTTAAATAGGAATCAGAATAGTTATTCATTTGTTATTTTCTACCTAGAACATTGACACATCTTAATCTGATGCAACATGGAGAAACAGAAAAATAGAGTATCATAATAAGCAGTAATTATGTGGTATATTGGCTTTCACGGCCGGTGAATTAAAACTGCGGGGGTCCGGGCGGGGACACCAAGAGCCCGCCGATGAGCCAGCTTGGTGTCCTAGGCGAAAAACCCCACACAAGACACGGCACAAACCTAGAAGAATTGCTGAGTTTTAGTAATTATGTGTTTAATATCCCTTTCAAATGCAAATAATGCAATGAAAATGATACAATAAAAGTTGTTTAGCAATTGAACTTCACCATTTTTATTACATAGGCAAAATTAAAATAGTGACAGCAGTAGACTACCTTTTATCATCGATGATATGTAATGGAAGGGTCAAAATAGTTTCAACATTCAACATTCTCTGTCTGTCGTGTAAATTTAAAGGCCAGCAGAATATTTCTTCGAAATACTTCCATTTTATTCTCCAACACTAGAAACTGAAAATCATGAAATGCTATACATATTTCGAAAGTAAGAATGTTTAAGATCCTCAAGTAGACCTTCGAGAACACAGTTTAAACAGCTGATGCAACAATTTTGGAATTATGGTGTTTCTTCACAAGCAGTGTGTAGTTGATTTCACAATCATGGGTCAATTTTGTTGATTCTTCAATTACTGGTATATACCGGTAACACTTTTGGGTGGGTATATCTTTTTTGTCCATAAAATAGTAACTAAAAGAGCTGCCTATATCATTATAATACCAAAATGTCATACTTGTAAGAATTAGTTAAACCTGATCAAAAATGTTTACTTGTGGGTACTTGGGCCACTATCTGCCGCATTACATTCATCACTACACTTGCGGAAAACAAGACATCAGAATAAATTCAACAGTCAAAGGATTTCCATTTTCTTCTCCAAAAGGATTGAAATCAGTTAAAAGATAAATACATTATATTGCATATAATTATTTTTGTCTTTTTTTTACAGTTACACCACAATATATGTATTATATACAGTAAGGGAAGCTCTGGGTTCAAGTCCAATGACTATGTGTGTTTTAGTCACCAAAGAACCTGCATCAATACAGCACTACATCTCTCTCAAAGAGATCAAACCTACTAAATGTTCAAATATTTGGCATGGCTTCTCGCCTCTCTTGCTGATATATAAGAATATTTTTCACCACTTGAAATCACACAAAGTATGGACAAAATGCACAAACACGAAGAATCAAGGTTTCTATGAGCCTGATTGAAACTCCTCAGAGCAAGTTGACAAAATTGTCGAATTTAAACAAAATATAATGTGACTAGCGGACCCGTGCGAGAAATCTCACTTGTTCATAAGCCACACTTTCCCCAATAGGTTTAAAATAAGAGACTTAAGGAGAAAGGTTGTTATGTTTTTATTGAACCAAATGATTATAGAACACTATATACGTTTCAGGCGTCACTACGGCCAAAATGCGAACTGAACAGCAATGATGTCGCGTATTTTCCTACAGCAACAGTATTTGCAAATCGCACACTTCTTACAAAAATTGATATTTAAGAAATTAGAATGCAATTCGTCACTGCTAATGACATTTGAGTGCCGAGTCCATTGATTGACAGCTTAGCTGTAACACTCATTGGTTATTCGATATTTATGAAATTATACGATTTGAGTACTCATTCCTTTAAATTACTGTTTCTGAAATCCATGCAAAATGATAAAGGTAAGACCTCAGAATGTTAAAATGACATGAAACAGGCGTCACAGTGGCCAAAATGTGAAGTGGACAGCAATTATGGAGCGTATCTTCCTGGAGCAACAGTATCTGCAAATCGCACACTTTGTCCAGTTTTTTAAGTCATTTTTTAAAGAAATTACAGCAACGCAGGAGGGGTCTATACTACTGAAATAATATAATGTGACATAAAAACGACCCTGTTCCTTATTGATGAAGTATAATAAGACCTTAAGTCAATATTATTAATTATTTATCGTAGTGCCGGGAGTGTCCGAGGACATGTTCGGCTCGCCCGAGTCTGTAGCTGTAATTTGGGCGGCTGCGGTCACGCCGATGCACGCGCACACGATGATGACACGACGGACGTAGGTCCACGAGCACAACGCATACTTAACACGCTTCGCTCGAGAACACCGTGACGCCAGGGCTAAAAGCCGTCGACGCACGTGCTCCGCCCAACCGAGTAAGTATTGTGGCCTTCCTCACCGCAAATAATAATATGAATAGACTTACAGTATATTAAAAAAATTTACCGCAAAAGAAGGTTGTTTTCAAAACTATTTCTAAAAAATTAATCTAAAAGCAAAAAACAAAATTTTAAATAGGTTTCGATTTGCCTTCTAATCACTGTTAATGAGGCAAGTTCATAGTTTATGAAGTGTATATGAAAATTGTCCGAGTCTTCAAAATGAATCTCTGAAACATTTCTGTCTTTCACATCTGTAATCAGACATAAAAAATGGAACAGTACCGTGTGAGTTAGCCGTGGCTGCAGGCTGTCGCTCACATCTGGGCGGCGAGGAGGTTTGAATCCCACCCAGCTTCCTTCCAGGCAAATGCCAGGGTTGATCCCTAACTATAGGCCACAGCTGCTACCTTCCAATTCCTCGTCCTTACATTCACACTTTCCTCCCCAGAACAACACTCCACACGCGAAGGTAAAAAAAAAATGGAACAGTATTTAGTTTGACTGAAACCGTAGGTATATTCCACCTCCTTTGTTAACTTATGAACATGTGCATATTTGAAACAACACATGAAGGACAATGGGAGGAATACAGCAGACTTATCTAGGTACTAAGTTCTATGGAAGACAGCACACACATACAGAAATATCACACTAAGTACAAAAAAAATTTCAACAGTCCATGCTGTCTTCATCAGCAAAAGAGGTAAGTCTGCTGCATTCCTTCTATCCTGTTTTTCTTGTTTGGGTTTGAAGTCACTTTCTAGTTTTGGTTTTCATAAAATAATGATTCAAATCTACTCTATTATGTTATCCATTGCTTGATTAGCTGATATGGGTTGCATATAGCACATTATGCAACGAGCCTATAAAGGCAATAATTAAGACATGAGTATGTTTATAAAACGAGCGTACGCAAGTTTTATAATTTCCATACGAGTGTCTTAATTACCATTATAGGCGAGTTGCATACGACTGTTTATGTTCAACGATAATTATTATAACTATTTTATGTTCGAACATAAATATTCAAAAATATCTGTTGAGATTTCGCCAGTTTTATGTACTGAACAGAGCGCATGGGACGCAGAGAATGCCTTGTATTTGACCATGGACTCCTCGATTACCCTACTATGACACTAGGCCAGGCAGTGAAATTTAAATTATAAGGCCGTGGAACTCAGCGCATCTAATTATCTAATCGATCAAACAACTGTTTCTTGAGCTCTGATTGGTGGGAGAAACTGTTTCATAATGAAAAAAAATCACAGTCAGTCTGAAAGACTAGACGTTGTATCATTTCAAATGATGCATGCTACAAATGCTACACGTGTTAGAAAGGCTCAGGAGGGCTTCTCACTTTGCTCGAAGCCCCAGGACTCTTTCAACAGACTGCATTACCCATTAACTTAGGCTTCCCGCGCGGGCACCTCTTTAAGGGTCACCCCTAACTTTTTACGTTCCTTATATTCCTTATGTCGTCGAGCAGCAGTATTATCAGTTAATTTAATGTTTTCTAACTTTTTACGTGCCTTATATTCCTTATTTCGTTGAGTAGCAGTTGAACGCTTCGTGATCGACAAGTTGCAAATCATGCATTATCACTGAGCTAACGCACCGGCTTCCCACGTGGGGAACAACGGGTAGCGGGAGGTGCAAGAATTACGTGAACGCTTCATGCGCTAGTCTGAAATGACATGTTATGAGCCAGGTCTGCACGACGTCACTTCCCGCGCGGCTGCATGACGTCACGTCCGTAATGTATAACGATGGACCCCAACCATAACGACGAAGTCGACAAGATCATTTATGAGCCTCATTATAGTACAGTTTTCTGACATATAATAGTCAGGGTCGAACATAAAATAATTTCTAAAGCAGGAGAGCCGGAAGTATCGAACTTCTCGCATAATATGCACACAAATTAGAACTTCCCCTCATAACTATTCTTGTATGCTAAGAAACCTTTCAGCTAAGTGTTTGCTATTTGTCATTAAGAACATCATGTGTAAGCAGGTGCGGTACTGTAGATGCCCAGCTGCCAAATAATTTAATTGAGCTCCCATGCGGTCTATAATGTGTATACTGTGGTCACACACTTTCGAAAACAAATGTGTTTGATTTAGTTTTTAGCCATTGCAACTAATTATAAAATGTTCATTTCACTCTGCACATAAAGTAGTACACAATGATATGCACTGACCTTGCAATCTAGGATTTTTCTATGGACCACTAACACACACAGGTTTTTCATAAGATCGACATTCATATATGAAGTTTGAAGCAACTTTACAATGATTTATATTATCAAGTGCTTGGTTTATAATCTGCCAAGAGTAACAATTAAGTCGAAGATTAATGTTTAATATTATGGGATAAGAAATACTCTGTATTAGAAGTATTTCCATCAAATTACCACCTAGTTAATGGTATATACGTATGTGTGTGTGTGATAGAGAACTTTTAGAGGCTGACAATGAAATATACTGTATTTTTAGGAAATTAATTTTATCCAGGTTTTTGGGAAACATGTTTTTGTTATTGATGCGTAACTGTAAGATTATGAATGGAATGTTTTGGCACTGTAGGAACGTTCTACAGATTCTAATTTTTATTTTTCAGTGATGTGATACATACCTGATTATCACATCAATGATTCTTTATTACAATGAAAGAAATGAAGAATCAAAGTTATTACAAACCTTTGGGTTAGGGGTACCATATTGCTTTCTTTGTAATTTATTAATAATCCAGAAGTTTTCTCTATCAAACCTATATTTTTAACATGACAAATTTCGTGTATCGCTAACCTACTATGGTCATACTTCCTTCCTTGAGGGATTTCTTTGTTGTCTTAGGATCAACAAACAATCTTCTCTTGTGTTGAACCATGGAATATTCTTCTATTGGTTTAGAATTATCCCTAAATAAGTTAGTGTTAACAATTTTAATCCCTTTTAAAGCAGACCAAAATACCATATTTACTGAGATATCAATTAGTATTATGAAAAATATAAATTAAAATTTCAATTATTTTGGTGTGTGTTTTTACTGGTGCTACATCTCAAAAGCAACTTCAGCATGGTACTCGAGAGATATAGGAATATTGCAACCCCAATTGACTGTTATGACCTAAAATTTCCAAACTGAATATGTGATTTCCCCCATAAATGCTCTGAATTTGGGATAAAAATGTTGAATGTAAGTTAATGGCAAAAAGTATTGTCCAGACTGTGAAAAGGAGTAAATTATGTTGGTTGACTTAACATGCGAGAATTTTGCAACCTAAAGATAATAATTTCCATTTCCATGGGTTTAGAGAATACGTCTTCATTAAGCAGAACTTTTAGGATTTTAATAAAAATATTCCAGATTTCATGCAATTAAAGCAAACCTCTATGGTTGACAAAATGTATCAACTTTAATAGTTCCAAACATCCTGACCCCAGGGCTTCCTTCCACTCACTCGTACAAAAATAGTGAAATAGGGGTTGTTTTTTCTTCACAAAAGTGAAAAAAAAGGTGAGTTTTTGTATGAAAAAGTGAGTAAATTTATAGCATTATTCGCATTTATGGCCGTATATCTGGTTCATAATTTTAACTTTTGTTGATATCTGTAGGCGCAATCAGGGGGCAGGGGGCTTGGGTGGCTAAGCTCCCCAAAACCAACCATAGCCCCCCCAAAAATGTGACAAAACTGTATTGAAATAGACAAAATTTTTAAAAATGTGTATCTGAAAAACAAATTAGACCCCCAAAAATGTCAGCCAAATTGCACCTATGTTAATATCTCTGAGTACGATTTGTGATTTTTCATGTAGTTAGATGATACTCGGAAATAATGGATAGGAAAATCAATGCAACACTCAAGAAATTTAAATCGTAAAACAAAAATATAAATGTGAACTTTTGTTAAAAAACGGTTTGTTAAAATTTTCAGCAATCGCTGCATGGCTCCGACTGTGGTATTGCACTATGGAAGCTTTTCATGCTTTCTGGCCTCCTGGCTCGCTGCTGGCAGCGCGCTCAGGCACCGGTGGCAGAAAAATGAACTATCCATTCATGGGTATATTTTGGGTCGTTTCTAGCAATCTGATTGTGCATGAGGCCATTTTTAACGCAGAATTTAACCAGTTTTGTAAAAAAAAAAAAATAATCATATATTGAGAAAAGTGAGGCTGCTTTGAAAATAGTGAATGTTAGTGAGAAAAGTGAGTCGCTGGAAGCTCTGCCTGACCTGTCTTATTTTGTTACCAAGCGAGTGTTGGTGCTAAATTCTCAATATCAGTATAAAAATATTAGAAATTTGATAGCAAGTGTTTTCCAGAAACATGAGATCTGAAAACAAAAGCATGAACTTACCAGTATTGAGCATGACGCGAGATGAGGGCACCAAAAATCAAAGAGCCAATGGTCATTTATGGATTATGCCATTAACAATATCACATATAGCATGGCAACTAGAATTACTCTGAACCATTGACCAGGCTGGAGAGCAAGGCAAGTGGAGGGTTCCAAGTTTAAATTATACGCCAATCAGTACTTGCACAAATATATCTATTATATAATGTACATGTTACGCCTGACATTGAGGTCTTCTTCAGCTCAATTAAGATTGCAATCTATTAAGAATAAAATAAAATAGACTAGTTGAAACCCGTCAAAACATGACGACCAATGGGAAAATATTTACCCAGGGATGTTCTTATATATATTCTTTGTACGATTACTTTTAGGCACTGTTGAAACTTTAAGGGCGTCAAAAGATTGCACTCTCGACGTTGCAACATACTGCTGGCCATGACTGAAAACGCGATGAGGTAAATATTGAGACCTATACGTTGCAGAGTTTCCCCTTGAGTATTGATTGTGATAAAGTATGCCAAGCGAATTGGAAAATGTTGCCTCTTAAAAAATGGTAGTGTTTTTTCGGATGGTGTTAAATCAAGTCGAAGGATTAGGCCTCTCTGCCTAATTTTAACTGCACTTATTATTTCCAAATCCAAGCAATATGGTTGCATTTAGGAGCCCTTGGGAAACGTTCAGATTTCTTAAGGAGCAAAACTATGAATCAAGCGTTTGGACTATGTGGAGGCACATAATTTAATTCCAAGAAATTCAAGAACTATGCAGGAAACTGAAATAAACGTATAGGTCTCAATTTTCCTCATCAAGTTTTCAGTCATGGCCAGCAGTATGTTGCAATGTCGACAGTGCAATCTTTCATCTTCAGTATTTAATCTGTTAATGCTCGTGTACAGTATTTTTTTTGGAACTAAGTTACTGGATAGAAGGTCAATGACTTATAAGTTGATTTCATTACATTGTTCATTTTTTTTTGTGTAAGAATCCCTCAGTATGCCTTCCTTCGGAGGGGAAGTAAATCCGGCGGTCATATGCCTTAGATTTATGACATGAAAAAGAATCTTCCACTAACTACAGTTCATTTGTGTGAAGCCAAAATTTGTTGGTTAGATTATTTGATAACGCTATATTAGTTCCAGAGTTCGGCGCCAGGTGCTGGCTACGATGGCATCTAGTAGTCAAGTCCGCAGCTAGGTGTCGTGGACGGTAGCATTTGGTAGCAAAAGTGGGAACTACTGTACTTGAAAATTAGATCGTCTTCAGTCCTTACCTGAATCACAGATAACACACACTAATACAGCCATCACATTATTAACACCGGTTATCAGACAGATTCTACGCACCGACAGTGGTGGCTCAGCTGGCTAAAGCGCAGCGTTAGGTCATGGGACCAAGCTCTCTGTTGACTCGGTAGACGCGTGGGTTCGAGCCCCACCGTCGGCTGTCCTTGAAATGGTTTTCCGTGGTTTCCCATTTTCAACACCAGGCAAATGCTGGGACAGTACCTTCTGAAAGGCCACGGCCGCTTCCTTCCACATCCTTGCCCAGTTTCATTCACCATCATTCATTTCATCTCTCATTAACTCCTCTCATGAGGTTGGCGTCAGGAAGGGCATCCGGCCATAAAAACCACCGCCACAATTACTTCCATCGCATCTCATCCCCGACCCCGTTGGAAAAACGGGAATAATAAGGGGTAGACATACAATACATCAGACAGATTCTACGCATACACCCAAAGTACACGGGGCTACATGACCGCATTTTGCAGCCCTTAAACTAAGGAACCAACCATTCGTGTAAAAATGCGAACTTTCGAGAAATTTATTATATCCTTCGCAGAAGTAAATGTTTCAGGCACTGTATCCTCATGCGTTGCAAGTTTGGCAGGTAATTCAGTAACACTTGATTATCACCATCCATAGAGAAGTTGTCGCCGTTAACATGTAGCATATAATCAGAAAATTCAATTTCACCTGGTTTCAATCGCGTGTCTTTAAGTAAGTGGCGTATTTTGGAGAAAGGCCAGAGAGAAGAGTATTTAATATAATTGTGAATAACTGTTTGGCGAGAAGCGTGCAACAGATCTGAAGTCACCATGAAGAATAACTTTCCCGCAAAAAGGAATAATGTCGTTAACTATCTCTTAGAAGTAGATTCACACACATGAAAGAATGAATGTTTGCCATTGGGGCTCCATGCCAAACTATGAGCCGAGCTCATCGAATATCGTCAGCTGGATTTTGAATGTTAAATGTAGGAGTTTTGCAAGAATTCACTTGATTTGCAGATCTGACTCGATTAGCTTCTGGAGAATCTAATATATACAACTGGTCGCAAGAACCGTCGCTTATAATTTTGGAATATAACGAAGAAATGCGATGATTTGCAAATCCATACATTTTAAAACAATATGGACCGTATGCATGTGGCACAGTAACATTGGTACCGGTACCGAATGAAACGAAGTTCATGGCATTGTTGTACTACCGATTTTTATTTCGGAAATTGCTCGAGATATCATCTCCAGTGAAAAATTGTTGCAGCCTGTCCAATATTTTATATTTAGTCAGATCAATTTTACCTTTACAACAGCAAAGGTCAAAGTAACCAAGCGTAGATTTCTCGCAAGAGAAATACTGTGCAGAACAATGTTTACATTTGTTCGTTAAGGGCCCTACACTGTATAGCATATACTCTGGAATTGTTTCTGAAATGGCATATTTATATTGGATTTTAAAGGTGGCTTCGTATTTTCTTCCGATTTCCCATTTTAATGCGGCTAATGGTTTTTTTTTCGTCAAATGGGTTTATTTATAGTAGCATTTCTCCCCAAATTAATGTCATATTCAATAACACTATAGTGGCCTGCATCAACGCAGCCGCCAAATATTAAATGGCAAATAATACTTCTATTGAAAAAATCCACAGCATGGTTAGATTCATTGTTATGTACTCTAAACAAATAATCAATAAACAATAATATTCACTGAAGTTTAGAGGCTTTCATTCTCAAGTTGGTTGCTGATGAGAATGCGATGAGACTGATCGCTAAAAATAAAATCATTATAATTATCCCTGCCTGCAACTATTTTTACAATTTGCTTGCAAACGCAGCTCAGGAAGAAGTTCTTCGTTTTGAAATAAACAGCACGAAACTGCTCTAAATAAGCCATTTCCATCACCTGTTGTAGGTACAATCCTTTGCATTTCCATGACAATAAATTATGTGAGGGAGCATAGAATCACTTCGCCAGCCGCCGTAATGGAGGGAGTTTTAGAATTATATGTTCAGTGCATGTCAAAAATCATATTAACACAGGGAAGCCCAGTCTTAAGACTACATTCTGAGCTATCATCCCGGATTACGGGTTCAATCCCTGCTCTGCCAAGAAATTTAATTCTGGTCTGAGGGCTGGAACGGGGCGCACTCTTGTGGCAAAATTAAGAATAGCAAGATTCGATTCCCATCTCAGTAATCTTGGATGTGGTTTTCCGTGGTTTCCCATTTCCACTCCAGGCAAATACCGGGATGGATCCTAACTTAAAGTCTCGGTCGTCAACTCCCCATTCCCCAACTTAATTACAAATGCACACATCAATATAGACATCACAATAACACAGGTTATCAGAGAACATTATTACCACGATGTCCGAGTCCATCAAATTAATTATGGTCGCCAATTCTCTCATGGCGGAAGCGATTGCGGCCATTTTAATTTAATAATTCAGAAGTATGCCAACGTAAATCGTGGGGAATTCCTTACCTAATGGGAATAATAAAAGTAAAATATGTTTAGACAATGCGACACCAACAGCAAGAAAGAATAATTGGGAAATAAAAATTCATGTCTGAGGTGGGACTCGAACTCTCTAAATAATGCATAATGAAATTCGCTGAGTCCAGCGCAGGCCCTGAGCCACCTAGACAATGTAAATGGCATGCAATATTACAATACTTAAACATACATACTCACTCAACTGACTGTTTAAGTTCTTAAATACCTCCCTTATTTTATAATTCTCTTTCAATGTATATTGTGGAAACATCATAAACAATATTCGGGGCCCTTTTTAATTCTCATAAACAAAAATCTCAGTAAGAAGCGGTGGGATGCGCCATTTCGCTCATGTAAAATAAAGCCATTGTGCGCAAGCGCGGGAGCTACAAATATTATCTTTTTCTTTATTAAGGAGAATTCGTTACATTAGGGGAATTTTAAATGTTAAGTATGATTTGGCTACGTAATACCAATTGCAAGAAATAAGATTACGGAAAGTAAAAAAACCTGTCGGAGGTGAGAATCGAACCCTCTCCATTTCACACTGCATAATTTTCAACTTCGCAACTCTAGCATTGAGCCACCAATCCACTGGAAAATTGACGCAATATTGAGTTACATAAACATTATACACACTCAACAGTATGTGTAAGTTCTTCTACATTTCCCGTCTATTATAATTCCATTCCTTATATATCGTGGAAACATCATAATCAATATTCCCCTCCTTTATAATTCTTATAATAATAACTATTACATTAAACGCGGTGGACGTCCGCCATGTCTGTCATTAACCAACGTGATACTGCGCATGCGCCTGAGCCAATAATTTTGCAGTTTTGTTTATAAATTTAAAAATATATGGTAACATATTTGTTTATTTTAAAGAAACTCTGCAAATCTGCATGCCAAGAGCTTTCGTTAGAATGTCTTACGAAGCCAATCGGTTAAGTCGTTTTCACAATCTCGTGTGTACAAAAAACAGCTTAGTGTTTTAAATATATAGAAGATGTACAGTGCTCTCTCTTTAATCCGGCAGATATCGGACCAGAGCACTGCCGGATTACCGAAAATGCCGGATTATTGGAAAATATTGAGAAAAACGCAGATATCATTTGAAAATCAGTTTTAATTACATTGTACTATACAAAGTAAAAAAGTACGAAAATACATCGTATAATTCACGTTATTCCTTGAAAGTAGACTGATGGAAATATGCATCAATTGTATTTTGTTTTTTTACGGTTGAGAGACAGTTTGAGAACTTGTTCCTATAACCTTCTTAAAACTAAGACATCGTTAGCAAAGACGCCATTTTCCTCCGCCCATGCAATTGACGTGGCAAACGAGGCGATGGCCGCATCGTGAGGGATTGATTATACAGCCGCTGTTACTTCTCCTTCGACCTGTTCCTCGTCCTCTTCCTCTCTTGCCACTTCCTCTGATGTCATCTTCTGTCATAAACTGATTGTTTTCGTCTTCTTCACCGGTAAGCCACACACCTATGTCATCAGTTGTCAATGCGTTATCCGGGGAATCCACGAGTTGTTCGTTAACCACGTCTCGCAGTAGAAAAATCTCCCTCTCCACTGGCTTTCTTGTTCGGTTCATCTTTTTTGTACTGATGCTCCAGTAGTGTCATGTCTGGCCATAGGGGTTTCCAAGAGCAAATGATTACTTTCTAGTTAACATTTGCGTGGGAAATATTGTACACTATTGGGGACGCATTATCAAATCAAGTGTTGAGCTCGTACTTGAATACAAAACGCCGGATTACTGGGAGTGCCAGAGAGCTGAGATGCCGGATTACAGAGGGAGTACTGTACTTAAGTCTAATGTATTTTGATGTGAAAAATATTTACGAGATCAATTGTAATTAAAAGAATGAAACAAAATAATAAAATGGATATCCTTACAATTAATATTACATTGTTCCAAACCAAGAGAAGGTAGGCTAGTGAGAGGAGAAGCTGGCGGGATGGGAAGTGGTGCGGGGCTTAGTCTTCCACGGATCGAGTCTCGTGGCAAGCCGTGGCGCCACAGCCACCAGTGGCATGGCTGGACAGGCCTGCCCTAATGGATATTTAGATGAGTTTACACTGTATTACGGAAATTTTCTTCGCAGTCATGCAGTAACATTTCCCTGAAAATCACTTGATTTCCAGGTTTTGAATTAGGGTGCCACTTTAGATTCAAGTAAACATGGTATTGGCAAAACTTCAGGATTGAATAAATATGGCATGTATTGTACTCCAAAATCTTGTAATAACTTTGTTTGCAACAGCAGAATAATGTTCCTTCTTTTTATAAGGGTTTAAATTTATTCTAAATACAAGATGGAAATGAAAAATGCACAAAATAACAGGAGATTCAGTTAAAAATCTGTAGATACAGAATTTTAAGGTCTAAATTTAGTGGAGACCTCATGTGTCACACAGCATACACACCACCAGATATGTCTCTTAACGTGCCAGATCTGCGTTTTCTACACTAAGAACTATAAAAGCACTAATTTTTTCTTCCAGTGATAGAAATCACTGATGCACAGCATATAAAACATCAACACGAAAAACTCCTCTCTTTAAAACAATCTGAGACAAAACACTGCCTTTACATCAATCCTTTTCTTAGGCCTACCAGCTTCCCATGCTGCTGTGGTGATGCCACACAGGTATATATCACATCAATAACAAATATTAAAAGTAATTTCAAAAGCCAAAATCTGACCACTGTTTTATATATTTTTTTAATACATATAGTTATGAGAATATGTTGCATAACACTCAAAGCTCACAGATTTTAATATCGTAGCCACAAGTGCACTGGAGACACGTTGCTTACACATCATTATAATTTGTTGATTATTTAAAATAGCAATGTTTATAATATAATTATCCTGATCTTTTGTCATACTGGTAGCACAGTCAATTTGATGTGGTACAGTACTAAAAGCGATAACTTCTCATATCAAATTCCAAACACTGCACATTCTCACAAAGTTGTCAATAAATAATATATACATACATAATGCAAAATGCTGCAGTAAGAAGAATATTAAATGTACATAACATAAATAATTCTGGGAATTACTTTAGCTGCATAACTACAAAATAACTTGGAAATTTTATTTTTAAGGGCATATTAAGGTCAACACGGAGGGCACTAAAGTCTTATGACACAAACAATGAGACAGCAAAATCCAAATACAATTAGTTATGCAACTCTTTGGATCAATGACTTCAGTAACTAGCAGCAGTGCTTGTTTTAAAACTTCACAAGAAGAGGGTAGGTGGAAAAGAGAAACTCTCAGGAAATATGCATTTACCCATTTAAGTAACACAGTCAGTCAATCATAGTATGTGACCAATACCATACCTAGGATTAAATATTCTCCTTTTTGTCAGGAAGTGTCTTTAATTCTTGTTCCTTTGTGATCAAACATTTCTGTAGAGACATTTGTAACATACTATTTGTAGACTATGAGAAGCAGGATTCACATCTGCTTTGGTTATTTTGAAGGAGAAAGAGCAAGATTTTAAAGTATCAAAACAGTAGTGGCAAAGCTCGAGGGGAATCTTAGAGCCTCAGAATACCCATTTCATTTCAAGGAATATGCACATTTAAATTTTCCTATCTTTCAATGGCATGGGCAAATTAAATCTCTAGTTTTCGGTATTATTCTCTGCACCATGGTGGGATTGACGCCAGCTTTTCAGCGTGGGACTGGGCAGCCAACGAGTCTTGTTTACAACAGGCTCAAGTCTCTATGGGTAGAGAAGGCAATTGCGCATGCGCCAAGAGGAGGGTCGATATATCTGCCCAACGTTGAATAAGTCAGCAGAGAGCCTTGGCTCCAAGCAGTGCATTCGTGAGGCGGGCGGTATTTCAGCGCGTGCATGTTCGTTTGTGAGTTTTAAAACACGGATCAGTGTAGTGATTTAATAGTGTATTTAAAATCAAGACCATTTTCTTCGTTGTCCAATGAAGAGACATGTGCAGTGAAAGAGAAAAGACCAAAACCTCATCTGCTGTATTTACTCGGGTATAGGATCCCCTTTTTTCTTCTAAATTTTTAGTTCCGAAATTGAGGGAGGGGGGTGTACTATAGGCGCATACTTCACAAAAATCCATTATTTTGGGAAAAGGAGAGGATAAAAATGAGCCATTTTATTTTGATACTACATAGTACGATATATTTAATCAAAATAAACAAAGTTGACATCTTTAATCAGCCCATTATGAGACTGCCATAACCTCACTTATCCCCCACTACTCCCGGCTACTCACCCCCCCCCCCCCCCAATGACTTTCACTACTATCCCTTGCTAAGCAAAAATCTTAGTATCAAAGAAATAGAATGGAATGGACCAAGTATCAGTCATGGAAATGCAAACTTTATTTTTATATAAACACAGGGAGGGAGAACACATCAATTAGGCCTAGTGAATGTCAGATGATGCTGAATGATCACACCTCACTAACATTTGTAAGCACAACCGAGCACGTATTATTCACATATTTCACATATACCAATAACGTTTCACACAAACGCCGACGGTTATTGCAACAAATGAAATGTGTTTAAAATAAAACTAAGGAGACTGTCGTAAACAATCGAATCGCAATATAAATAATACTAAACAGAAGAATGCAGGCAAGATATGAAACCATAACTTTCATTGGTGGATGGCGCTTCTACTCGGCCAATAGTGTGGCATCTTCTATTGGATATCGGGTGAAGCCCATTGGCTACACAATTCGACATCCTGCCCAATCACGCAAAATGGCGGTCATATCGTCTGAATAACAAACTAATATACTTAAGTATAACAAATTTTGCTAATATACCGTAACAAGAAAAATATTTTTGTCATAAAAGAACATGAATTTCAGTTGTAATTATAAAAATTTTTAAGAATTCGTCAATTTCCAAGAATGTTGTATTTTGAGTCACAATAATTAAGGAGGGGTACTATCAGTAGCGGCTGGCCCATAAGGACTCCAGGACGGTGTCCTTCCTAGAGAACGAAAAGGGATTTTCATTTTCTCTTGATATTTTAGTCAAAAATTGAACTCTAATAATGCTAAGAAAATGACATGTCAATGTAAAACTCTAGCTGTATCAATCAGTAAGACTGTGTTTGGTGGTATCACGCTCAGCGCGCAGCTCACTGGTCAGTATGGAGTTACGGACTCTTGGCTTTCCGCCCTAAGATTGTGCCCGGGCGAGGGGATTGAGACGTAAGGGGAATACGGAGACTGGCGAGCTTGTGGGCTGCCAGAGGGGTAATCTGTGGACGCGGTGTGCGGGCAGTTGTCTTTAAGCTGGTGTAGTCCGAATAGCTCTGTAGCACCGGTATTTATGTCATCTCCCCTCGCTACTCTACGAGCATGCGCCCAGCCGGGGAATCACCCCATAAGCGAATAAAGTAAATGAATGAATAAATCAAATCTCCATGGTTGCATATAATAAAAATTAAATTTAAATAACAATAATCCATGAGCAGCATGGCCTTTGTTTATCTTTGAAGACAAAAAATATATAATTATATTTAAGTGTAGCATCTTGCGAGCCTCCGTGGCTTAGACGGCAGCACGCCGGCCTCTCACCACTGGGTCCGTAGCTCAAATCCCGGTCACTCCATGTGAGATCTGTGCTGGACAAAACGGAGGCAGACAGGTTTTTCTCCGGGTACTCCGGTTTTCCCTGTCAAAATTTAATTCCAGCAACAGTCTCCACTATAATTTAATTTGTCATTCATTTAATCATTGCCCAGAGGAGTGCGACAGGCTTAGGCAGCCGGCACAGTTCCTATCCTCGCCGTTAGAAGGGGGCTTCATTCATTCCATTCCTGACCCGGTCGGAGACTGGAAGCAGGCTGTGGATTTTCATTTAAGTTTAGCATCTGAGAACAGGAATCTCGATTCATATTGCAATGGTGAAGTATAATACGGACCTCTGGCTAGCATACTGTGGTTAGTGAAGAGGTTGGCACCAGTGAGCTATTTCGCTTTCGTGCTGAAGAGTCTTGAGTGCGTTGGTAATATTCAGCAGTTGTAATCTCTCTGTTGGTGATAATTAATCTGTAAATCATTAAGTAGTTTTTTTTTAAAATTTACCGGTGCGACTGTGGTTTGGAAGTGCTTGTGCCGAAAGTGATATTCTCGTGATGTCTCTATAATAGTAATAATAATAATAATAATAATAATAATAATAATAATAATAGTAATACCTGGTAATACTAATAATTTTTAATTCTTGTTACGGCTGTGCTCTAGAGATGAAACTCCTTAAGGCTTGATTGACTTTTTTATGCTTACGTCTAAGTGTGATTAAGTATTTCTGCGTTTCAAAATTAATTCTGTGGACGCTATTTTAAAAACGGTAGCGGAAAACTTTCTCTTGAGAGTAATTTTCACATCAGATTCTCAGTGTTGTTACCCTATGAAATCATTGTTGTAATACCGGTACCAAATGATAAAAACAAGTGTTGAGGGCAGCTTTAGGATCTGACATCAAGAATATCGAGTAGCGATATATTCATTGCATATAAAAGTAACTTGATTCTAGGCCTACCGGCACTCTTTTTTTCTTCTGTCAACTTATAAAAAGGTGCGGGAAAAATACTGTGATCGCCCTCCCAGCCTAACAGTATGTCGGCCGCCACTGGGTACTATAAGCAATTTCCAAGAATTTTTTATTTTGGCTCTCGAAAATGAATGGGGGGGACTATAGGCGAAGGGGTCTTATAGCCGAGTAAATACGGTATATACTGTACAGAGTGATAAACATCAGCCACGTAAATTCCAGAGCATGCTCTATCATAGCGAAAAACACGACAACTGGAGTTTATCTACTGTAGTCTATGGTATGAACTTCAGAATACCCAGTTGCATGAATGTAGCTTCGCCACTGGAAAACACTAGAAACCGACTTGCTCAGGTTTTAATATTAAGGTCAAGTGTCCAAGATATTTATTATTTACCTGTGGTAATGCAAGTTGTAAAGGAAAGCTAACCCTGAAGGATAAGGTTTCAAGCTTTATAATATGCATAAATTTGATTTCCTTCATTTTCCTGATACCAACTCTCTTGCAAACATGAAATGATCAAGATATGAATCTACTGCTGCACTGTCATGGACGGCGATTTAGTGGTTGACAATAATGAAGACAGAGGATCTATAATGATTCAGCAAGAGTAAATGCCAGTAATTTAATACATTCTAATGCAATATTGAACTTCTGCACCACATTTAGTAGTTAACTTCCAAAGCCACTAAAACACTTGTGTCTCGCCACATATAAAGCTGTCTTTCTATTAATACTATTTAACTTTGCAAAGTGCCATGCACAATAACCCAGCATCCATGTATCAACTACGAAAAAGGATCCTTTAAACCGAGCCTGCAACTACGACTTGCATGACAGCTTCTTTACCCACCCTCAGTTTGTGAACACCAGAGTTATTAATTTGAGACAGTATTTTCTGTTTTTTTTAATCTTAGATAACACTGCTACTTGTTACATTATTACTGTACTACAGCAAGCAACAAACATAAAAGAGCCGCAATCATTCTAAAGGAGAGACGAGCGTTTCCAAAGGAGCAGTTATTGGAATTTGTTGTTTGTGATACGTAATATGCAGTACACTTACTTCCACTTCAGAGAAAAGAACGGACTTAAAACAGTCTAATAATTTACCATTCTCAACACTCAAGGAATGTAAAGCGGTTTCGACTAGGTTTATGTTCAAAATAAGGTTTTGAACTTTTGCACCACATTTCAGAAGCAGCTGAAACATTGTGTCCTGACACATATAATGCTGTCTTTCTGAACTCAACTGGACACACATTATTTCTTCACTAGACTTGCTATCCTGTTGATCTTCGGTTTAGATGACATCAGGTTGTTGTTCTGGTTCAGTAAATGGACATCCTTTTGCTCCTTCACTGTTTGTTCTTTGGCACTTCTGGGGAAGAATATTAAACAGGAATGAAATAAGAATGCAATTAGTATTTAATTACTTTGAGGGTAAATATCTACCATTTGTGATGTAGATCTATCATAGCTCTAACAAGGGAACGGTTTGCGGTTTAAAATTCTAATCTGGTTGAAACGTAGTAAACAATATTCCCACAAAGTTGTACAATAACGTAGTGAAAACCGCACGGGCCACTTTCAATTTTGAACGTTGAAAACCTGCCGGGCGACGGCATGAGCTAGGAGGTGGGGAGAGGTAAAGCTGACCTTGAATCCTAGCAGCACGCCAAGACTCCCGGCAACCAGCTTTCATAACGATCACTTTCAAAAAAGCAGCTTTGTAGACAAACTACCACATTCCAAGGATTAAAATTTGAAACGTGTTCCAATTGAACATCGTCGTTGTCACTTTCTAACATTTGTACATATTTTAACATTAATTGTTGTCTGTGCCAGTAAAATTAAATTGTCACACTTACATGGCTTGATGACGGAACAATTTGGGACGTGTTCATCCGAAACATCACTTCTGTTTTGCATAGTCCTACCGAACTGATAAGGGAGTGATGGGCTGAGAGGAAGGTGGAAAGTGGGGAATGCAACGGAGCACGGCAGGTCGCTGCCTGGTGACCGGGAGCCATCGCGTGCCACTAGGATTCAAGGTCAGCTTTACCTCTTCCCACCTCCATGCTCATGCCGTTGCCCGGCAGGTTTTCGGCGTTCAATATTGACGTTCAAAATTGAAAGTGGCCGTGCTGTTTTCACTACGACATTGTACAACTTTGTAGGAATATTGTGTACTAAATTTTAACCAGATTAGAATTTTACACCATAATCCATTCCCTTGGAAGTCTTTCTATAATGTACACTTCAAAATAGAAGATTTCCCACATGTAACAGAATCCATCCTCAGTTGGTACATTAAAAATGTTTATCCTGAGTAAGAAAATTTCCATGGAATATTTAGAGCAAGTATTAATAATTGTAATAATAGCAGAAAAATATTTAAAATGAGGTTAGAGTTAGCTTTTCCCCCTCCTTAAAACAGAAGCCAAAAATAGCCACAGGGAAATTCTACATAATGAACATCTAACGTTTAATGTTAAGTATATATAAATATATTTCGTATGGCATAAAGGATACATATTGTTGTATCCGTAGGATACATCCCCTATTTACAACCCCAGGGGTGGAAACAACCACCATCCCATAATTCACGCCCAAGTATTCACATATTCCCCAAACACATTCTACACAGCCTAAGCGCTACATCGACCTCGGTGAGCCTCCTGTCGACCCCCGTTGACCCCCTAGGTGTGCCGACCGGACTGGAATTTGCAATCACGCAAACGTAGCACCTCGGAAACATATAAGAACCAGCATGACGATACCTCAGGACGACTGTAGTGCTGAAGCTCTGAAGGTGAGACCTCTCATCATGCTACCATTCCGATGAGTGTATTAGCGAGTATCACACCTCATACAGACATCTCCACACTTCCCACCCTTTAACTTGTACTGTGACACATCTGTTTGCACAAAGCTGCTCTGAGAAACATTCACACCTCTTCATAGATGTATTCATTAAAATCATTATTAACTAGCACTGGTCTTATAGATTATTGGTTAGCTAATTAGATCCAACCCCTATAACCTTATCCAAGTAGGATCTGCATGTGTTGATTGTTTAATTGTTTTAAGGCTCTAGCTGAGTCACCGATTAGCGCTCTGCTCGAGAGCTCACGTCTGTGGGCTCGCTCCGCCATTCCCAGTTTTACGCGCCGTCTGCAAGTCGAGCAGCGCCGTGGTACTTTAAGCCACTATCCAGTAAACTCACCCTTTCCCCATAAACGCACCCCCGGGCTATCCCGTCAATCTGAACTATCGGGAAGCTCATCCATAGAGCTACGTCCACACCCACGGACAGCTCAATCGCCCACACACCCTACAATCGAATCTCAAACATCCCCCAGATTCCTACATCTCATCCCCTTTAACACAACATTGTAGAGGGCTCACACTTAGGACCCCTACAATATGTTACGAAGAAGGTGAAAAACTTAATTGCTAGGATATACAAAATGTACATAAGTCCTGACAGGGAAGAAGATACAAGCATTACAAATGGATGTCCAACGAATTTAACCAATTCACTGCTTCATCTGTAGCCTCATGTATTTCCTGTAACGTAATACTGAACCTCCTTATTGGGAGGTCGAGTTGCTTCACGTCCGTAGGTATTACCTTAAAGTGCCCTACGCGTGCCTCCTGGGTGGTGCTAAGAAAGCAACAGCTACATTGGCTGCTGGACCTTAAGTTTTACTTTTGGATATCCCAGCAATTTGAGGATACAATGAATGTTTAGTGTAAGACACACTGACATAATAATTAAAATGCACAACTTTAAACATACCGGTACTAGACAAACAGTGTGTTTTGTTTTCCAATGAGTGTAAAGCGGCCCATAGATGGTCAATATTATTGTACAATATAGATTGCACAATATTTTGACGGTTACCCCTAGACATTTAGTAATATGGTGCAATAATTTTGTGGGCGCAATAACTTGAATCGTGTGAAGGCAATATTGAAGGTTGTGCAATATTTTGCACAAACATGAACACAGACGTACAACCTCAATGGCAGTGTATTGTGCAACCTCCACACAATGGCAAAATCAGTTTCATTTGCATTGCCTAAATCCTCATTGCTGTTGACCACATCATTGCTCGTGTCCTGAGATAATATGGCCATTGTGCTGATGGAAGCAGTAGGTGTTTCTTGACCTGCAAGGAACTTCATTTCCTCGAAGTACCATAGCACAGGTTCAACATCCTCCGCACCGGCACCACTTCTCTCAGCATCGCGAATACGTTCCAATGCTTTGCAGAAGTTGGTGCGCAAAGAATCTATCTTTTGTACCACATGTTGTTTGTCTGCGTGTGGGTATTGTTCGCGGTATTGTTCTAAAAGCACATCATACTGCTCCCCCTTTTTGGCAAGATTACTGTAATCCTTGCACTTCACATCCCAAAGAGCCGGGAGGCTTCAATAAATTCTAAAATAAATTGTTTTTCTGCATTCTTGTCACCCATGACGACCCGGACTCTACCACTTATGGACACCAACTGGCAGGACATTGCGCAATACTGCCAACAGACGACACAATATTTTTCCGTTTGCACAATACATTTTCAGCTTTTTGAAAATCAAGCAATATATTGCACAACCCGAAATATTGCGCAATAATATTGACCGTCTATGGGCCGCTTAAGATTCAAATAAAGCTAACTTGCATCCCAAAATACAGTAAACTAAAGAAGGTATGACAGAAACTATAAAAAAAAGACAAACTTACAGGTATCGAGTGAGGTCTTCAATGTCGACCAACATTGAGTCTTGCTCCATGTGGAGATCATCTCGATCCATGAGGAACTTCACCAATCCTTCATTCAATACTGAAAACAATACAATAAAGATTATAGTTTACACTTATTTGAAGGTAAATTACATTGGAATTCCATCACCAGAGATTAATTAATTAATTTATTTATTTGTATCAGAAATATACATTTTACATTTAAAAATATGGTACTTAATAATGCACATATTAAATAGTGTCTGTCCAAAATTTTGCCAAGTCACGGGCATTAGGTGTCGCAGCCATCAAGTCCTCTATTGTGCAAACTAAAACGACACTTAATGCAGTTCATGAAATGGACTGTGGTTTGGACTTCACCACAATCACATAGCTGGATGTGCCAGGAAAACCCCACTTTAACATATTGGTTCTTGATCTACCAACACCAGTGCGAAGCCTGTTCAGTGACTTCCACGTAGACCAGTGTTTCTCATGTTCAATTGGTAGCATCTGGCCATCAAGTTGAGTATTTCTAGATCTCCATAATCTTAACCTTGTGGACTTAGCAGATTCATGTAGATCTTCTGTTGTATTCAGGAAACTCCTCCCAGACCTCAGTCGTCGATGGGCAGGTTCATATCCGTACAATGGGTGTGCGCATGAGGTAATTTCTTTGGTTTTCTCAGTCCTGGCTGCAACTTCTCTGCTAATATCTGATGGGGCGATTCCAGCCAAACAGTAGATTCTATTTCGTGGTGTTGGTCTCAAACAGCCAGTGATAAGTCGGCATGATTCATTTAGAGAAGTGTCAACTTGATAAATGCTGAGCAGTTCAGAGCTTTCCAAGAATCAGAAGTTATCTGTGCACATTTCCTTTGGCCCTCCAGATCAAAAGGATTTTTTTTTTCTGTTCTTAGATAAAAAAAAAACAAACAATATGTACATGTTTTGGTTGACCATGCAACCCTCTTCAGCATATATTGAGCCCTTCTAAGGTTTGAATTCATGGTCACAAGGAAGATTTGAACCCAGGACTGCATGGTAGTTGTGAAGTTAGGATTGTATGGAAGATTTGAACCCTGGACAACATAGTGGATGTGAATATGGAAGTATTTTGAACTCAGGGCTACCTCAAATATAATTCAATAGTTCCATTATTATAAATTCAATGAAATGTACGCAGGAATAAAATTACAGGCATCAGAGGTCTGGAGTCACGATGTTGGGCCATACATCTCAAGAGGCCTGGCACCTTCAGGAATGCAAGATGGCTAGAGAAATGTGGGGAAATCACCAGCTCAACTGAAGAAAAAGGGATCTTAATTTTATGATATGACAGAGAAAGAATACAAGAAGAGGGACACAGATATTATACATGCTCACACAGTAATTATCTAGTGATTCTCATATGGGAAATTGCCAAGGAAGTCACCGTTCGAATGACCAAAATTTGGGAATAATTATAAGACTAATTACAAGACTGGACCATGTCAGAAATGAACATGTAAGGAAGCAAATGGGAGTTGCAACAATTCAAGACAAAATGAGGGAAGCACATCTTCGCTGGTATGGGCATGTCACTGGAAGTGATGAGAACATTGTATGAAAACGGCCCTCCGATACGATCCAGGAGGTCATCCACCCCGTGGGCGGCCAAAGAAACGATGGATAGAATCAGTGAAGACCTACTGGTGTGCGCTCTCAAACCTGAAGATGCCCTTGACAGGAAGAAGTGGCAAACAACAAACAAGCATGTGGACACTGCGCCAACGCGGGAAATACGCTAGGAAAGAAGAAATTATAAGACTTTTATTGATTAAGGATTAAACAAATATGCATTAACCTTCAAATGTTAAAACCATCCACCTATCACTAGCTAGCAGCCGGGAAAGAATCCCTTTATATGAAAATTCAAAAGGATGCCGACAGTTTTATTAAGAAACCTGCGATTGAATCATTGAATTAATTATAACAACATGGTCTATGCAATTTTGTCTAAGAGGCCAAGATACTGCAAAATGATCAGATATGTTCTTCCATTCCATTATATTTTTTATGAAAGGAATAAAAAGATAGTGGGAGGTGGCACAACATCTCAGTTCTCGAGAATCCTGCGACTGTATTTATCAGTATTAGTTGCCACAGTTATTGCCGTGCTTTTTTGTTTTTGGAGGACAGAGACCATTGGTGGGTGTCACTGTGGGTTTGGTAGAGTTTTGGAGAGCTATTTTGCCCATATATTGTATCTGATGATGCTGGCTTGATGAGCAGAACATGTCATCTTATAGTTTTCTCCCCCTTCTGCAGTCCATAACAAGTATTTATTTTTCAGGTTATTTTCCAGTCATCATCATCATCTTGCACAGTTTCCAGCCACTGGCCGGGTCTGTTTGGAACACAAGCCTTTCCAACGTCTTCTGTCTTCCCACCATCTCTCAGCCTCCACCCTTGTCCAGTCTTCTCCTCTCTTCTTCACGCTTTCTTCCACCCCCTTCAGCCACCTGTCTCTCGGTCTTCCCCTCGGTCTCTTTCCTTCCCACTTCGTCTCATGTACTCTCCTGGGTATCCTCTTCTCCTCCATTCGTTTTACATGTCCATACCATCTAAGTCTAGATTTCTCTATACCATCCTGTAATGGTTCCTCCTTCATTAATTCTCTGGTCCTCTCATTTCTTATTCTGTCCATCTTTGTAGCTCCAATACTGCTTCTCAAGAACCTCATCTCACTGGCCTGTATTTTCCAGTAATTGGGATTATATTGTGTTGACCAACTGAAAAGCTGCAATATCAATTGATTGAAAGGGAGATGTAAGGTTCTTCCTGATAATTATATAAGGTGGCTTGAGATGCGAATTCAAGAGTCCACCAAGGGTCTTCAATAGTGTACGATGAGAGCACACTCTGATTCATACAGGGTCATTATCTTCGTGCGCCCCGATAAACAAGGCAAGCTAAGCCGGCTTTGACTGGTACAGACCGTGGGCGCGCATACACGGCCCAGTCATTGGTTGGTGTGCACGTTCACACTTTCACCAAACATGTTCAATAATGTGTACTTACAGTGCTCATAGGCGATGCTGAACATGTCCTCCCTCTCTTGTAACACACACCTGACTTCTGATGAAAGAATGGACAACAAGCTCATCTAATTTTTGTTGTCTGTTGCCTCCTAATTGTACTGGCATTAGACAAGGTCTTCCTGGAAACATGATACGAAATTTTCGTCTTGTTTCAGACAACTCACTAAAGAATATGACTCAGTGGAGTGGGGTATTGTGAGGTCCGCGCCTGGCCAACCAAATGACGCAATAGTTTGCCGCAGTCCACTCAGCTGGCTGGCTAGGTGCGCAGGGAGTGGACCTCGCAATACCTCTCTCCGCTGACTCATATTGTTAGTTCACACGTGTTTTGTCATTCATATGGACGTGTATCTGCAAAGCTTAGTCGTGTTGCACGTTTAGTGATTACTGTGATTGTTGGTCATGTCAAGACACCAATTCACATTGCACGAATGTGTGTATATCCATAATTCGAATAATAAAAAAGTTGACAGACAACGTTGTGTTTGTACAGATTTCATAGCACTGTAAGTACACATTATTGAACATGTTTGGTAAAAGTGTAAAAGTGAGCGCCAACCACCGGCTGAACCGTGTACGCGCGCCTGCGATCTGTGCCAGCCAAAGCCGGCTTAGCGGTTGGGGTTAATATTTTTATGTTGTAGAGTAGACAATCTATGATACAGATCAGCAACACTATAATGATTGCTTATGCAACAGAAGGTTAAAGGTAGTTGAAACATTGTCCTTAACTAGATTTCATTGTCAGAAAGGTGGTAGTAATACTATATTAAGTTATTAAAAGAAGTGTTGGTATTTGGGGGCCTACTGTATTTACTTATTCTATTGATAATGCCAAAAAAGTTGGGGAGGGTCTTGTATGTGAATATCTCATAATAGAGTATTCAAATATCCCTTAATCTATGAACAGCCTAGATCTCTCTCCTGGCGACTATCAAGCAATTCATAATGCTGTGGAATAGTGGTTTAACCAGCAACCAGCGTTCTTCTTTGCAGAGGGTATAGGAAATCTTGTTCAGCATTGGGGCAGATTCCTAAACAGTGAAGGTGAAAATCTGTACTTTCTCTCGAACTGTCATCATAACATAGTGTACAGTATATAAAACAATACGTACTGTGCTTGTTTCTAGAAATCAGTCATTGTTTCACTTAAATAACCCTTATAGATGCAAAAAGTCAATATCTATGATAGCTTTCATCGTCATTTGAAATGAAAATCCACAGCCTGCTTCCAGTCAACCAACCGGGTCAGGGAATGGAATGAATGAAGCCCCCATCTAGCGGCGAGGATATGAACTGTGCTGGCTGCCGAAGCCTGTCGCACTTCCCTGGGGCAATGAAATTTGTGACAGGGAAAACCGGAGTACCCGGAGAAAAACCTGTCTGCCTCCGCTTTGTCCAGCACAAATCTCACATGGAGTGACCAGGATTTGAACCACGGACCCAGCGGTGAGAGGCCGGCGTGCTGCCGCCTAAGCCACAGAGGCTCCAGCTTTTATCCTCCTTTATTTTTCTTAAATTTGTACACCTTCAAAGACTGCTGCACAACTAGGCAAGCAAGAGCAACCTACCTTCTATTTGAGTGTGCAGATCATTCACAATAACCTGAAGTTGTGCCACATTCATTTCTGTGAGGAGCTGCCGACTGACTCGTCTTCTATCTTCTGGGAAAGGAATGCCCACCTTCAAGAAAGAATCATTTTCATACATAGATTAAATTGGAATTTAGTGTTTTAGTCTGAGGCTGTGAACGAGACCCTTTCTGTTTAAAAGAATTACAAGCAAAGTCAACCCTGAAGAGAATCACCATTAACCAAGGTCAGGAGGGAATATGCAGGGTGGCATGCATCAACAAAGAGTAAACCTTACTTCTCTAGCCTATAGAAGTCAAGCCTCAGCGATTGCCATCCGAGAACAAATTACTTCTCGAGTATTTTAGTCCCGGTAGATACTCTCAGAGTTGAAGAGACCATTCGGTAGTATATTATATTAGTACTAGCGGACCCGTGCGACAAATCTCGCATGTTCATAAACCACACTTTCCCCAATAGGTTTATACTGAGAGACTTAAGGAGAAAGGTTGTTATGTTTTTATTTCAACCAAATGATTGTATGTATGACTACCCCTTATTATTCCCGTTTTCCAACGGGGTCGGGGATGAGATGCGATGGAAGTCTTTGTGGCGATGATTTTTACGGCCGGATGCCCTTCCCGACGCCAACCTCAGGAGAGGAGTTAATGAGAGATGAAATGAATGATGGTGAATGAAACTGGGCGAGGATGTGGAAGGAAGCGGCCGTGGCCTGTCAAAAGGAACCGTCCCAGCATTTGCCTGGTGTTGAAAATGGGAAACCATGGGGAAACCATGGGAAAACCATTTCAAGGACGGCCGACGGCGGGGCTCGAACCCACGCGTCTACCGAGTCAGCAGAGAGCTTGGCCCCATGACCTAATGCTGCGCGTTAGCCAGCGTAGCCACTACTGTCGGTTCAACCAAATGATTATAGAACACTATTTACATTTCAGTTAGAATTCCAAGTTCTACGTTCCCTAACTTAAGAAGGCAATCACTGAAAATTGGATCATTAACAACACTCACTGGTTATTCGATATTTATGAAATTATACGATTTGAGTACTCATTCCTTTGATTTACTGTTTCTTAAATCCATGCAAAATGATAAAGGAAAGACCTCAGAATGTTACAATGACATGAAACAGGCGTCACAGTGGCCAAAATGTGTAGTGGACAGCAATTGTTAAGTGCAAATATACTGTAGGTTAGATTTTACTCTTGTGTCGAGGGTGGAGTAAGCTAACAGTTAAGTCCAGAATCCTATGTATAATTATCAAATAACGTTGAATGGGTGCAGGAGATAATTTCATTTTCTTGAATATGAGCACTGTTATTATTTATTAAGACCTTCTAATGTATAATTTATGTTATTATGCATCTCAAGTGGCCTGTGATCAGATGTATCCTCATGCCATGCAATGCTTGTGAAATACGAAGAAAGCTTCATGCCTGAAGAATATTGTAGAGTGGGTTCTTTTTGTATCTTGCAATTTTATTTCAATGAGAGGCACCATAACCCAGTAAATTACACAACTTGAAAATAGAGATAGTAGCAGGATGCGAGTTCGAAGTCCAACTTTGGGTGTGAGCCGTGTTGATGAAGCACTTGAAACTCGCGTAATATTAGTCATGTTAATATCTGCAATTATCAAATATTCAGAAGAAAGTGTTGGGTCAATTAAGAATCGACCAGACCCTTTCTCTCTACCTTACGACTGATCATGCCCCCAATAAATCTTAAAAATGTCAAGTCGAGTTTAGTGAGGGTCTAGTGCATGTTTAACCATGAGGAAAAGATATACCGTAATTCCTCCAGAGTCATCATCATCATCATCTTGCACAGTTTCCAGCCACTGGCCGGGTCTGTTTGGAACACAAGCCTCTCCAACGTCTTCTGTCTTCCCACCATCTCTCAGCCTCCACCCTTATCCAGTCTTCTCCTCTCTTCTTCACGCTTTCTTCCACCCCCTTCAGCCACCTGTCTCTCGGTCTTCCCCTCGGTCTCTTTCCTTCCCACTTCGTCTCGTGTACTCTCCTGGGTATCCTCTTCTCCTCCATTCGCGTTTTACATGTCCATACCATCTAAGTCTAGATTTCTCTATACCATCCTGTAATGGTTCTGCCTTCATTAATTCTCTGGTCCTCTCATTTCTTATTCTGTCCATCTTTGTAGCTCCAATACTGCTTCTCAAGAACCTCATCTCACTGGCCTGTATTTTGCTCTTCTCCCTTCCTTTCATAACCCAGGTCTCCGAGGCATACGTCAGGATAGGGACATAGTACGTCCAATATATGATCTTTTTGCTGTTCTGAGGGACATCCTTGCTCCATAACATGCTTCTCACACTCCTCCGAAATGCTTCTGCCTGCCTCCCCCGCTCATTTATTTCTCTATCCAGAGTAGTGTTTGATAATAGCCTTAAATATATGAAGTTCCTAATGCATACATGCTGAGACAGTGAGACATGCTGATTTATAAACAGCAAACATTGAATACAAAGATAACAGTGTATGCAGTCTAAAGACAATGGCCGAAAGCTAATATAAGAATGGAAAGAGTAAACACCTTCAACTACCTAAGCTACTCTTTATCATTCGACAATGATGCAGATATTTCTAATAAGATCATAAAGTAGAATAAAAAGGCACAGTGAACTCAGTGATGAAACTATCCTTAGTCCAGAGGGACACAAGACTACGAGTCTACTAAACCTGTCCTCACATATGGAAGTGAAGCCTGGACAATCCGAAAACAAGATGAAACTAGGATCACTGCTGCTGAGATGAAGTTTATGAGACATGTTGGGACCACAAAAGAAATGAGTTACGGTAATTAGTTATTGTTGTTTTAAGGGACCGAACTACGAGGTCATCTGCCCCTGAGAAAGGAATGAGGAAGCAATGAAAGAACTAAAGACAGAACCTGTATTAAACTACATAGGAACCTATAGGAAGAACTGGAGAGACCACGTCAACAGAATGCCTAGGGAACGAGTCCCAAAGCAGATTGTAAGATACCAACCAAAGGGGGTTCGATCTATTGGACGTCCAGCTAAAAGATGGAATGAGACCGTAACAGGCCACCTGGCCTGGCAGATGATGATGATTATTATGATGATTATTATGGCAAAGATTTTACTGTAAAAAAAAATTCTATTTAAGAGTTAAATATTTGAATTAGCCTACATGAGCACGATTCAATCACAGCAACCTAGTTCGACAGCTTACGCAATCTGCTTATCACGATGTTTGGAAAAGTAAGAGAGAATTCCACATAGGCCTCTCCTATGAATTTCAGAATATTTGAAGCACTCACACATATAGTGAATCATTTGTGATATTTATACTATTTTTGTTGAATGTTTTCACTTCAACATAAACTCAACTACTATAGTGGACATTTGAGCTCACCAACTTAACTCTCATAGTAAACAAATCTCCTCCTCTATAACTTTTGTAGTATGGACTCCTGGAGTAGGCCCAAACTGCTACTTTCGTAGTAAGTTACTTGATGTTGATATGCCACCCTTAGATAGAAATAGTTTCCAGAAAATTAAGGATAGAGTACCGTATTTGCTCGCATATATCTCGCCCCCGGTATATCTTGCACCCCATTTTAAAATTGGAAATTGCAGGAAAAAGTATGCCTCGCATTAATTTCTGACGCCATCATAAAGATGATCGTAATAATTTTAAAACACGTCTTGCCTGCGATGTTATTGTTAGTTTTGCGGCGGTGCTTTCCTTTCTTTCACGGTGTTTGTTGTCCGTCTGTTGCATTGTCGACAAGTAGGCCTAGCAGCATTTTTGTTTCTCAGTTAAGTGTGATGTTTTCTTGTGGAAATCGATCTTTTAGTTATGTAAAAACGCGGAAGTTATACGGCTGGATTTAAACTCTAAGTGATCAAATACGCAGACAACGATGGTAATAGAGCTTCTGGTCGAGAATTCATTGTGAATGAATTTGATATTCGCTACTGGCGTCAAAAGAAAGACACACTAGAAACCAATAACCAAACACATACGGTGTTTTCAAATGTGACGACGCAATAAAATTGCAATACGGGGTGTGATCGTCAGCTGTTTTGTTGGCGCTCCACATGCTAAATAAGTAATTGTTAGGTTAGAACACTTTGAGATCTGGTATTGTTAGCCACGATAAGCTGACGACAGAAGACAAAGTAAAGAAGGCCGTCTGTTGAACTCTTGCGTGATTTGGCTCTCCACAAGCTAAATAAGAAATTGTTAGTTTAGAACAGGGTTCACCAAACTACGGCCCGGGGGCCACATCCGGCCCGCGGACAGATTTTGTCCGGCCCGCGGAGAGCTAGCATACTTGAAAACTCCTTTTAGAGAACATATTTTTTTTATAGCAAATTAAATTTAGTTTACTGAAGTATTCTAATTTTATGTTGAATAATTATTAATATGACATCTACATTGATATGGTCATGGGCTAACTACTCATAACATTGTTGTAGGCTTATTGTTATTGTTTTTGTGATAAGTTAGATAAAGAAACACAGAATTGTAATGAGTAAAGACATGTATAACATGCAGACATATGAAATACTAATGAGATTTATGTAATTGAGATTTTCCACTGACAATAGTTTGTAGTTGTGGACTAATTTTACTTGTACCAATTATTAAAAGAGATTTAAGATGCTCATCAGTTAATTTAGATCTGTAAACATTTTTTGTGTACTTCATTTTGGAGAAGGTCTTCTCACACAAATAAGTAGACTAGTACCAAAAACAGAAAACAGCCCACGAGCAAATTTATGCAAATTATCAAATTGTGTCAGTGGAAGACTCTTATAAAATTCCAACAAAGATGAGTTTTGATATTTGTTCTTAATTATATCACTGCACTGTAGTTCAATCATTTCCATTTGAAGTTCCGGGGCTAGGGTTTCAATGTCAGTATCAAAAGGATCCTGAAAAATCTTAATTTGATTCGCAAAGGCATCGAAGTCCGAGAAACGAGTATCAAAATTTATTTTCAAAGCACTCAAAGTTTCGATTGCAAAATCGATAGGAAACTCAGTCTCAGTGGTGTGGCTGAATATTTCACATGTTTTAAAATGTGAAAAACATTTACTTCGTAGTTGATTGAAACAGTATCAATTTCTTCCGGAATGATTTGATATTAGTGTATAAATCAGGAAGATGCTGGTTTTCTCCTTGCAATCTCAAATTCAGTTCGTTCACATGTTTTGTCAAATCAACATAGAATGCTAACTTCCACAGCCATGCGTTGTTTTGTAATTCAGTAAGAGGGCGATGCTTTTCATTCAAAAAAATTTCGATCACTGCTCGAAGTTCAAAAAAGCGCTGAAGGACTTTCCCACAACTAAGCCAACGTACGGCAGTATGATAAGGTAAGTCATTTTCTCCAATCTCTTCAATAAATTGTCGGAATTGTCGGTGATTCAGCCCAAAAGATCTCATAAAATTAACAGTTGATATGACTGGTTTCAGAACTTCAGACATATCCAAACATTTTCCGCACAAAGACTGTTGATGAATGATACAATGTAAGACTAATGGTTTTGAACCACCGTCATTTTCTACAGCCTTTGACACAAGAGCGACCACTCCTTTATCTTTCCCACTCATGTTTTTGCCTCCATCAGTTGTAATACATTTCAAGTTTTTCCATCGAAGGTTCTTTTGATTAATGGCCATTTCAACTCCTTTAAAAATATCTGTACCAGTAGTTGTGCCATGAATACTATACATATCAAGAAGTTCTTCATGCACTTCATAGCTTTTATCTACTCCTCGAATATAAATCAACACCTGAGCAGTATCTGACACATCCGTTGACTCATCCAAGGCCAAAGAAAACCACTCAACATCTCCATTTTTGTCGAACAGTTGAGAGGATATATTTTCAGCGATGTTTTCTACCCTTCGAGCCACAGTGTTTGCTGACATACTGACAGTTTTTAATAAATTTACCTTTTCAGGGCACATTTCTTCGGCTGCTGCAATTATGCATTCTTTGATCATTTCTCGATCGGTGAATGGTTTTCCACGTTTTGCAATTTCAAGAGCCACACGAAAGCTGGCACGAGTTGCAGCCTCTTGTTCGGTTTTGAGTTTTGTAAATGAAGATTGCTGCGATTTCAATCCGCGCTTCATAGCTTCGAATTTTTCTGTCCGCAAACTTCCTGTATATTTTGAGTAATTTTGAAAATGTTTTGTTTCATAATGCCGTTTAATGTTATATTCCTTGAGAACGGCTATGCTTTCATTGCAAATCAAACATAGCGCCTTGTTACTGGACTCAATTACGAAATACTGAATGTTCCACTCATCTTTGAATTTTCTGCATTCACTATCAATTTTTCGCTTCTTTTCCATACTACTAAATCACACACAAAAGCAACAATTCAAATCAAAATACTGTTACAAAGACGTCTTAAACTTTAACACGCACAAACACGTTTTAAGGAGGTACGCACTATTTTATTTCACAACAGTGTCATAGGAACTGACTTGTGGTTGCGCAACTAGCCTTCTTATATATTCCAATTACTGCCATCTAGAAGTGAGTGGAAGACACCAGAACTCTCTCGAACCAACGAGATTACTCTGTACGTGCTATTAGCGCCATCTGTTAGCGATAGAAGGTACTACCTATTTCCGCTTGTGTCCACCAGATGTCGTGTCACGTTACTCCTCATGGCTCGTACTCTATGACTAATCTAGAAATTACAGATAATGACAGGAAAATTAATAATATGCAGTGTTGCCGTTTTGCGGACTTTAGTCCGATTTGCAGCCTTTTTTCAACGTTGCGTACTTTTTCGGACTTTTTTTCATCAGTGGACTATTTCACTTTTTACCACCGGCAACAATGATAATATGGTTTTGGCCCTCGGAACTTACTGGAGTAATCAGTATGGCCCTAAGGCTGGAAAGTTTGGTGACCCCTGGTTTAGAACATGTGGAGATCTAGTATTGTTAGTCACGATAAGCTGACGAGAGAAGACAAAATGAAGAAGGCCGTCTGTTGAACTCTTGCATGATTGGATGTACGGGTATGGGTTATGGTGTTGACAGACTTTATTAAGAGCTTCTTGGAGACTGGCATAGCAAATGCATTGGACGGAAGATAGGATGATGCACGCGAGAGTAGCTCGGAGATTGGCAGCAGCGACGGCAGTTGACAGCCCAGTCGTCTTGTTTCAATAATGCAAATTTTACATTTTTTCGGGAATAAGGTATTTCCTTCACAAATCCCCATATATCTCGCACCAAAGATTTTCTCACTTATTTTCGGTCAGAAAAGTGCGAGTTATATGTGAGCAAATATGGTATTTAGTTAAAGAGGGAAGGCATATTGAAGCAAATTTCACATTTTATTGCTAATTCAAAACAGCTAGGGCTCACATTCAGAAGTAGTAAAAAATAAAGACATAAATTGATGAGACCTGGAAAAATTTTGCTCTTATACTGTAGGTAAAGCACGAGATCACAAACTTGAATAAGACGCTAAAAGAAGCGTACCTTCTCCAAACTTGAGCGCACCATCTCAGTAATGGGACTCTTCTTCTGACGCTGACGCTCCACTTCCATCTGCATGTGAGCCATCTCCTTGGCTTGTGCCAGAGCCATGCGAGCCTCGGCTTGCAGTCGGGCTTGACGTGCAAAGAAGTCTTGCTCTGTTATCGGCTGGGCAGGCTCTGATTCTCGACGCAATGGCAAGGTGAGGAGAGATGTGGAAGGACGAGTAGTAGGCAATGTAGCTGCTTGCTGTATTAACAAATTAAACATACAGTAATAATTATCAATAACAATATACAGTGGAATCTCGTTAGCACGTTCTCGGTTACGACGTTTTCCCGTTTAGCACGACGATTTTCTCAAGTCCCAGTCCCAATTCTACAAAATACATGTTGATATATCCCCTTAATACGTTCTCTATTCCCGCTTACGACGATCGAATTTCCGTTGTACTATTTGTAAGCGAACCGGATTTTATTGTTATTTCATTATAAAATTCGGCTTCTGGAAAACACGACACGATATTGCCTCATATTCTCTGATAGTTATTGACAGTGTAGATGATTTCAGTGTGTTTGACAGAGTAGAAGTGGCTATAGTTATGATGCAACACAGATGACGTGTCTCTCTCCCGCTGCCCTTTCTCTCCTTTCTCAATTCCCAGTCCCTATCCTACTAAATTCATGTTGATATATCCCCTTAATACGTTCTCTATTCCCGCTTACAACGATCAAATTTCCGTTGAACTATTTGTTAGTGAACCGTATTTTATTCTTATTTCATTATAAAATTCGGCTTCTGGAAAACACGATATGATATTGCCTCATATTCTCTGATAGTTATTGACAGTGTAGATGATTTTATTGTGTTTGACGGCGTAGAAGTGGCTATAGCTATGACGCAACACAGGTGACGTGTCTCTCTCCCGCTGCCCTCCACCCCTTTCCTTTGTTTATTTCTCACGTAGGCGTATTATTGTCTTCGTGTTCCGCACTATTGTCTTCTAGTTCTTAGTGTTCACGTCCAGTTATGACCTATTTTATTGCGTGTTTCATAATGGATAAGAAGAAAGTACGGCAGATAACTAATGATTAGAAGATGAAATACATTCGAGATGTGGACTGCAATCCTCACATGAAGCGTGTGGATATAGCGCGAAAGTGGAACATTCCTCCGTCTACACTGAACACGATTCTCGGCAAAAGGAAACGTGTGCGAGAGGGACAGTTTCCTGAACTAGAAAGCGCTTTATTGAAGTGGTTCAAGCAAGCCCGTGCTTCAAACACATGTGTGCGCGGTCGCCGGCAACAGAGCCGTCACTGGCGGAGCGCGAGAGCGAGAATGTCCTTGCTGATCAAATATAAAGAAAGACCCTGTATTATACTGTAGTGAAGAGGTACAGTAATTCATTTTTATGTTATTTATTCCGTGTAAGTTACTGATAACCTATGTTTATGTTGTGACTGTAGTAGTGCATACAATCACTTACTAAGGTCGGCGATTTAACGACCATATATACGCCGCGTTTTTTCTTATACGTTGTAAATGCAGTATGGCGTTTTTCGGTATTACGTTTTCCCGCATATGACGTCCAAATTTTTCAGTCCCTTGAAAAACGTACTAACGAGATTCCACTGTAATGACTTAAGGGACCAAGGGACCAATGTTAAAGATATAAGTGCTCCCATTTTCTCAGGAACTGTTGCGTATCAAGATTATTTTTATACAAATGTTCATCACTTGTCTTCTATAAACTGATCCTCAAACACTTTAAAATATTTATTAGAGAAATGGCTGCAATTTTTAAACAGAGCTCCATTTCTTTGAAAAATATATATATATTTTTTTAATAACCTACTGAAGGAAAGTTGTTTGCAGAGGATCCACAACATTAGAGTGTTATTCTGTACATATGGTAAAA
The DNA here is from genome assembly GCA_946902985.2 of Meconema thalassinum. Taxonomy (NCBI): domain Eukaryota; kingdom Metazoa; phylum Arthropoda; class Insecta; order Orthoptera; family Tettigoniidae; genus Meconema; species Meconema thalassinum. The sequence goes on along the minus strand of OX336393.1, from coordinate 504,598,893 downwards.
CTTCATTGGAGATACAGGGCCTTTATATTTGCTTGGCAAGGACATTCTCGCTCACGCGCTTTATTGTGGCGGAGCATGTGTGCGAGAATGTCTTTGCCAAGCAAATATAAAGACCAGCAGTTTCTTAGATAATGGGTCATTTATGCACAAAATCTAAAGAAAACCCAACATATGACTTAATCCCAAGTAAGAAAAGCATATTCACCTTGACTGGAAGAGTGTGGCTGCGAGGAACTGCCATTTTCTCAGGACTGGATGTGTTCGGAGATGAGCTTGACTCAGAGTCCGAGCCAGGCGACTCAGCGTCTGACACTGTTTCGTTCATGAAGCAAATTTGAAGGTTCATACCTGGAGAGGTGAAAAGTCAAAATACATTGAAGAGGCTGAATGATTCTGAATACAATCATCATTAGTAGTACCGTGAAACTGAATCCAATGCATTAATCTTTGCAGATGATGTGGTGATTTGGGGAGGAAGAGAAGAAGTACAACAGAAGCAAAAGGCTGGCACGGCAGATCTCAGGACTTTATACATCATATTCTTACCTTCTGACATCTCTTATTGAGAACTGAAGTCTTCAATGGTCGAAGACTACTTCTCTCTTTGCTTCGCATAGTTATTAACTTGTAACTTTGAGTGTATGTTAGACATATTCTGTGTAATCCATACAATGACTGGTTGTAAACCTGGCTGCAGTCATTAAGGTGATTCATGAAGTTAGGACTTCATCACACTCAAACATACTACAGGACCAGTTTCTTGTCCTTACTAAATTAAATGCAATCAACAAAATCGACTATACATCACGTCTTCAAGTGGAAGGATGATTCCAACCAGTGGTGAACTACGAGATCACTCATCCATGAGTGAAATGCATCTGCATGACGGCATCTCTGGTGAGCTAACTAACCAGAATTCACAAGATCACTCTTTCTATTAAACTTTTTTTTCGGCAACTAACTTAAAATCTTAGCTCTGGTAATAAATTAATATTAAATTTCATCTCCACATTTTTCATAGGCCAACATTTTAAAAGTATCTTCCATATATTCTTTATTATTATTACTATCTTATTTTGTTAAATTGTTGTCAAATTTTGTTGAAATTCATGCATGGTGTTTCCCTCTTGATAATTAGAAATAGCTATAAGTCGATCCTATTCCCTGAAACGAATATTATCCTGGTTAGAAACTCTGTTTCCCCACGATATGAGAAGAGTCTACGTTGCATACACTACAGGGTGTATTTGATTTTCTTTCATTTTGGTGTTCAACATTGTGATGGACCCAATGGCGCCCAACATTACTTATTAAAATCATTATATTTGTCACCTAGATATGGCACTTGTTGTGGTTCACCCACATCCCTTCAGGAAAATAATTATATTTCTCCCCAACAACAAGGAGGAGCAGCCAACCAATTACATTTGGTTGCCCAACTGTGGAGCGAATGTTAATTATATTACAATAACGTTAAGTGTAAAGAGAATCCTTTATCAGGTATACTTCTTGCCAATAACTACATACGCCCTTGATACATGTACGATCAACAACAGGGATAGTAACAGATTCCATGCGACTGAAATGAAGTTCAGTTGGTTGGTTCCTCAGTTTAGAGGCTGCGACAACGTGGTCGTGTAGCCCCATGTACTTTGGGTGTGTGTAGAATTTGTCTGATAACCGGTGTTAATTGTGATGACTGTATTAGTGTGTGTCATCTGTTTTAATTCAAGTAAGGACTGCAGACGATAATTTCAAGTAGTTCCTACTTTCGCTACTAAATGCTGCCATCCACGACACCTAGCTGTGAACTTGGCTACTACTAGATGCCGTCGCAACCAGCGCCTGGTGACGAACACTGGAACTTAAGAGCATTAATCAAACCTAACCTACAAATTTTGCTTCACACAAGTGTAGTTAGTGCAAGATTCTTTTACATGCCATAAATCTATGACATGGGCCCGCCAGCTTCACTTCCCCTCCGAAGGAAGGCATACCGAGGGATTTTTAATGCTCTTAAAAAATCCGACGACTTCGGCTGGGTTTGAACCCGCGACCTTGGGCATAGAAGCTCAGCATGCTACCAACCACACCACCGAAGTTCCTAAGGTCAAACTGAAGAGATTCGTCAAAATACGCACGTGGAACAGTCGCTAAGCGAACATGTGAGAATATCAAGACTTAAATGGTATGGTCATTTAAAGAGATGGATTTAAGAAGAACTGCCGGAAAATGGCTACAGGTGAAACTGACAGGCAAGTGCCCTAGAGGCAGACCAAGGAAACGTTGGATCAGTCAAGTAAAGGAGGACCTAGAAGTAAGAGGAGTGGAAAGGTACCAAATCGAGGAGGGAGAAATGTACCTGGACAGCAAAAGATGGAGAGCGGTTTTATACCGCACCCGGGCGACTGGAGACAGTTAAAGAATGATGAACAGTTAATACTTTCAAAAATAAACTTGAGAAATTACAAGGCCCAGGGTACATCGATCCTTGATCTAGACCAGCACAAATAATAATAGATGATGCATGTGTTAATTTTTAGGGATGAATTCTTTTAACTCACCACAGAATGATCCGATCTCTGTAAAACTTGGTATAGAGGATTACTAACTTACTATAGTCTAAACTATTGATTTGTTTTTCACAGGTGACACACTTCTTAATTCCTCGTACATGAATTCCCCTAGATCATCCCCTTTTTTAAAATCTGATCATAGTGGCATAGTGAACCACTACTATTGTCTAAATCTATAGTTTCCATTATGCAAGCAAAGAAATTGGAGGATGATTTTTTTATATACCACAGAGATTGTTCTGTGACAAGAATCTTCTGTTTTTTAAAATAAAATACTAACAATTCCATAATCTTAGGTCAAATTATTTCATTAAATTGACTATTTCAGGTTGATCCAATGCAGATTATTTATTAGGATTCAGAAAAAGATATAGGTAGGCCTATTAACCCTCTTAGTGCCAAGCCATTTCCTGTAATACTTGCCAAGAATGCCAAGCCATTTTCAATGGTCATGCAGACTATTCGAAAATAAATTATAAATACATTTCCAATGATAGAATCATTATTTTTGCTTTGCATTATAAACAATACTTCATTCTCTCATACATTATGTTCATAAAAGTAAATACGGCATCTAAACCTTTTTAATTGAGGTTAGTCTGATAATTGTACAATTTTTCATTTTTTGTTGTAAAAAATCAGTTTTGCGCCTAAATTAAGGACACCTAAGAGTCATATTCGAAGAAACACTACGTTTCCAGCTGTAGCAAGTTCTTAGATACATCTGTAGGCAGAAAACTTCAACAAGAAGAGAAAAACTGCACCGCAATTTTGGCGGGAACGCGCGTGATTAGGGGAGCGCAAAGGGAGGGCGTGAATACAAACTCAAACCTATCGCCTAACGGACTTCGAAGGAAAAAAGTAAACAACGCACAGGCAATCTTGAAACCTCACCTTTCCAACAGTATGAAATAATCACGGACATATGCCTACAGAAATCTACAAATATAAGATAAACGGCGCGCCGATTGAATCGGCTTTGGCACTATTGGCGCGAGCATCGAGAGCCCATCTGGTCGGCGCGTGGCACTGAGACGGTTAAGTATCGAACATTTAATAATTAACAACACCTTTGAACAATCACTTGTGCACACAAAACATTGAGTGAGCTATACAGTGCTTGCAGAGAGCTTAGGGACAGGTCTACATTCAGTTGGTGCACACAAAACTTTGAGTGAGCTATACAGTGCTTGCAGAGAGTTTAGGGACAGGTCTACATTCAGTTGGCGCACACAAAACATTGAGTGAGTTATACAGTGCTTGCAGAGAGTTTAGGGACAGGTCTACATTCAGTTGGTGCACACAAAACATTGAGTGAGCTATACAGTGCTTGCAGAGAGTTTAGGGACAGGTCTACATTCAGTTGGTGCACACAAAACATTGAGTGAGCTATACAGTGCTTGCAGAGAGTTTAGGGACAGGTCTACATTCAGTTGGTGCACAAAACATTGAGTGAGCTATACAGTGCTTGCAGAGAGTTTAGGGACAGGTCTACATTCAGTTGGTGCACACAAAACATTGAATGAGCTATACAGTGCTTGCAGAGAGTTTAGGGACAGGTCTACATTCAGTTGGTGCACACAAAACATTGAGTGAGCTATTCAGTGCTTGCAGAGAGTTTAGGGACAGGTCTACATTCAGTTGGTGCACACAAAACATTGAGTGAGCTATACAGTGCTTGCAGAGAGTTTAGGGACAGGTCTACATTCAGTTGGTGCACACAAAACATTGAGTGAGCTATACAGTGCTTGCAGAGAGTTTAGGGACAGGTCTACATTCAGTTGGTGCACACAAAACATTGAGTGAGCTATACAGTGCTTGCAGAGAGTTTAGGGACAGGTCGACATTTAGTTTGATGCACATTTCAGTCAATGTTTGACATGTTGTTTGACATCGATATGAGGGGTTTTCATTTAAAATTTCCTTGCTCTAGCATTAATACTTTTGGAGATGGAATGTTTTACCTATTTTAAAGCTGTAGCCTTCTTCAGACTTAACACTGGCCATGACTGCCTTGCAGCTGATCTGAAACGAATCAACATCCTGAGATCTGAAGAATGCACCCTTTGTCACGAACCTGGAAGTAAAATGGATAAGGGGCACCTGCTACATTGCAATAAACTTGATGTGACTGCTAGAACTTCAGGAAACCTTACACAACTCTATTGGAACGCAAGAAAGCTGATGGTTTGGAATCTGGGCTAGCCATAGGAAACAACAACAACAACAACATTTTCATTCTGAGACAGAACAATGAAAAGAGTTGGGAACATGGGAAGGATATGGTAATGACTTTTATTGATCTAGAAAAGGCCTATGATAGCATCCTAAGAACAAAAATTTGGGAAAGCTTAACAAATAGGGATAGTGAAGGAACTGAGAGACATGATAAAAGGAATGTTTATGGATTGCTACAGTAGTGTGAAAACTAGAGTCGGGACATCGGAATGGTTTTAAATTGACACTGGACTAAAGCAAGGAAGTGTGTTGTCACCATTATTGTTCGTAATGGTGATGGATGACATCATGAAGGCAGCAATGAAAGAATATAGTAGGGCGAAGATGAAGGTAATGTTGTTTGCAGACAATGTTGTGATCTGGGGCGAGGATGAAATGGAGGTACAAGAACAGTTAGACGTAATAAATGAAAAGATTGAGCAATGGGGACAGAAGATAAATGTGGAGATGAGTAAAACAGAGGTGGTGAATAGAGGTAAGAAAGAAGGAAAAGGAGTAATCAAAGTAGGAGATAAGGAATTGGAAGTGGTGAAACACTTCAAATACTTGGGAAGTGAACTGACTGAAGATGGAAGACTAGATTTGGAAATTAGCAGAAGAATACAACTCAGGAGTGCTTTCTACCAACAGGTACGGGGACTAGTATGGAACAAGGATATACCAATTAAGGCTAAAGAAGTTATGTACAAGGCATATTATGTTCCTATAATGACATATGCAGCAGAAACTTGGACAATGACTAAGAGGGATGAGAGCAGAGTACAAGCAGCTGAGATGAGATTCCTGAGAAGTATGGTCCAGAAAACGAGGAAAGACAGAGAGAGAAATTAAGATATACGGAAAGAACTGGGAGTACAGAAACTAAATGACAAACTGGAGCAAAACAGATTGAGATGGTTTGGACATGTCAAACGGATGAATGAAGTAAGGCTACCAAGAAGAGCACTGGAACGACGGATGACAGGGAAGAGAGGACGAGGAAGACCAAAAATGTGTTGAATGGACTCGGTGGAGAATAGTATTAGAAAACGGAACCTGGATTGGAACACTGTGTCGGAAGAGGAATGGTGGAACGACAGAACAAAGTGGAGAGGAACCATATTTGCCCCCACCCAGTGTCGACTGGAAAAAGGGAAATGAAGATGATGATGATAAAGACGATGATCAGGAGCTTTTATTTAAAATTTCGATGTTCTAGCTCTAATACTTTTGGAGATGGAATGTTTTACCTTTTTTTTAAACCCCTGTTTTTTCCTACAATTTTTTTTTCTTTCTCAAACACTGCTAGTCCTACAGCTATGAAACTTTTACTGCAGTTTTACTACAACATATCAAACATAAAAATACAACCTGGGGAAAATATTACTGCTCATTTGGTCGCTTCTCAAACAAACTTTCTTCCTCGGTAATTTTTGCGGCAAAATTGGTCATTTTCATACTGCGATAACTTCCGATTGGCCACACTTCGAGAATGCGCCCACATATCCATCACAAACAAGACACGGAGAAAACAAACTACAGGGTCATTCATATAAAGTAAGAACGGTGAGCGGCGGCTTTGTTATCCGCTGCTGCAAAGGGGTTGGCCGAGCTTGTGGTGCGCCACGGCCCCCTGCTGTAGTGTTGAAAGCGCGCGCATAGTATATAATGTACTCGACCTTGCAATAAGCGTGCAGGTGTTCAGTCGCCAGTCTGAACCTCAGATGCTAACATGAGAGAGATATCATTACAACATCGTATTTTAAGTACGAGTCGGCTCGGCGGGTACGTGATGCATTTGTTCAGCAATTTCCTGCACAGATTCACGTAATTTGTAAATAAGTTTGACACTACTGACTCAGTGCACAATAAAAAGCATAAAATTAAAAATCATAAACATTAAAGTGGCAGAACTCACTCACGTCAGCCAGAATGTGGTTACCAGATACAATGCCTGCATTACCCAGGAAGGACGACACTTCCAACATCTTTTATAAGGTAATATTTCATACAGGATTGTACACACACTTAAAGCAGGGGGCCGTGGCACGCCACAAGCTTGGCCAAGGCCACCACAGTAGCGAATAACAAAACTGCCGCTTGCCGCTCTTACTTTATATGAAAGACCCTGTACACAGTCAGAATAGCTCGAAGTATTACCAATTGGAAGTTATCGCGGAATGAAATTGACCAATTTAGCCACCGGGAAAGAAAGTTTGTTTGATAGGCAACCAAATGAGAAGTTATTTCTTTTCCCAGGTTGTATTTTTATTTTTATAATTGATATGTTGTGCAGTAAAAATTTCATAGCTGTAGGACTAGCAATTTTTGAGTAAAAGCACATTTTTGCCCTGTTTAAAAATTAGGTAAAACATTCCATCTCCAAAAGTATTAGAGTAGAGCAGTGAAGTTTTAAATGAAAACCCCTCTTATAGATGTCTAATAACATCATGTAAAACAATGACTGAAATGTTTAGGGACAAATATGCAAACAAAATTTAGACCTGTTCCTAAACTTCCTGCAAGCACTGTAATATTAATTGTTAATATGGCAACACTGAAAAATGGCTTCAAAGTTAGCATTACTATCACTTTAACTAAACATGCTACTGGTACTTCAGATTTAAATAAACAAGTTTTACATACCACTCTGAAGTCTAGCCTGCAAACTAGGCTTTCTGCCAGGTCGTTCACCCCCGTAGTACTCGTCTGTGTCAGACCCCATGGCCAGACGCCGCCGAATCTCCTCCCTGTCATTGCGGCGCTGGAAGAGAGAATCTATGTAATAGGAGATCCTGAAATCTTACTGTGCACTTTAATAAGTTAAACGAAAAAGTAACTTGGATAAATAGAACAAATAAAATGAAAACGGCACAATCTCTAACCTGGTCAACATATAGTAAAAAATGCTTATCAATAGCTACTAAGATCCAACATTATAAAACTGTAACTCTCCCAGAAGCCACTTATGCTTGTGAAACACTGTTCCAAATTAAAAGTGAACAAAGAACTGATCAGCTCCTCAAAACAGAAAGAAGAATCATTAGAACGTGCATAAATAAAAAGTATCAGGTTGAGGGAGTCTGGAGGATTCTCCCAAATGAAACTGTCTATCGTGAGATTGATCCAATCACCAGCACAATGAAGAAGAAAAGAATTTCATTTTTTTTTTCACATCTTACAGCTTCCAGAAAACAGAATTGTATGCCAACTAGTGATGAGAAATCTAGGAAAGAAAACTGGAGGAAAATGGAAGAAAATCTTAAGGCAGTTGGACTCAAGATAACAGATGCCGAGGAGAAAAATAAAATTAACACCATTCTTAAAACTCATACATTTTCTGCAGAAATGACACATAGAAAGCCTATGGAGATTTCAGATGAGTTGAGGAAATCCAGATCTGAAAGAATGAAAAAGTACTGGAAAGAGCGCAAGAACCAAGCAGTAACTTACTACCTTCAAAGAAGAAGTGATTGTGGAACAACTCAAGTGGTCCAATGTGACCAATCAAGATTAATAATAATAATAATAATAAGTTACTCTTACATCTAACTGAACTGGAGCCATTAAACTTCTTCAAAGAGGAAGAACTATTGCACAAAAGACACTCAATAAATCAGAAAAGACCCAACCACTATTGAAAAATAAAATCTTGTGTGAAGTAGAGCTGATACTGTAGCTGATTTGTTTCAGACAAATACGGTATCTTGAGGCGGGTGAGCTACCTCTACAGTAACAGACCATGAATGGAGAAGATAGTGAGATAGTAGGCCTAAATCCTACATAGAATCAAACCACAAGCCAAACTTCCTGTATGAGAGGGTGCATGCAGGTATCTGAAATCATGAAAAATGAATAATTTCAATCAGACTGGTAGACTCAGTCATGGTTCCGTATTGATTGACAATCAATTATAATATAATTAGGGAGATCTGCCTGATCAATACACAATTATATATATAGGGCTATATTAATCCCATATGGTACATGTTTCGGGACCTATTATGATGGCCCCTTCATCAGCCAAAAATACAAATCATCAGTAAAATCATAGGATATATCATAAAATGTAGATTAACATGAAAAAGAATGGATAAAAATGAAACATACTAAAAATGAAAGATGAAGTGTTGAATAAAACACTCAAATGTAACAAAATTAAAAATGTTACAGGCGACAGATGAAAAAACACATTAAAATAACATATTAAAAGGGGCACTTTAAGTGCTTGTCAAAAAAGTCTTTTGTGAGTCCTTATAATAATACCATCAGGGTATCGTGTCTAAATATTCATTCCATGTTAAAACGCTGAAAATATTGTTAAAAACTCCAGTCTATTGGTCCAATAGACTGGATACGATACCCTGATGGTATTATTATGACTCACAAAAGACTTGTTTTGACAAGCACTTAAAGTGCCCCTTTTAATATGTTATTTTAATGTGTTTTTTCATTTTCATCTGTCGCCTGTAACATTTTTAAGTGTCTTTCTAATTTTGTTACATTCGAGTGTTTTATTCAACACTTCATCTTTTATTTTTAGTATGTTTCATTCGTATCCATTCTTTTTCATGTTAATCTACATTTTATGATATATCCCATGATTTTACTGATGATTTGAATTTTGGCCCCGAAACATGTACCATATGGGATTATTATAGCCCTATATATGTAATTGTGTATTGATCAGGCGGATCTCCCTAATTATATTATAATCAATCAGACTGATTGGAATTTAATGATTTTTGAAATGGATCTGTATTGAACAGTAGTAGCTCGTGATTATATTCTCAGGGTATGCTAATTATGTTTGTTACAGACTTACACAACACATACACTTATGAATACTAATCACATTTTATGTCAGGTGTATGCTATTGATACGGTGGGGTCGTTAGTGGTCGGCAATTATAGTAAGAGATTGGAGAAGACAGGCAGCGTATCAACATACTAGTACCGGCCCCAGTGTTGTACGCATGCGTTGAGTAAGGACGAGACTGGGATGTTTGTTCGTATGCTCATTCAAGAGCCTGGCACTCTGTAGCCGGTTGACTAGGCAAACTCTCAACTTGCCTGCCCTAGGAAGGGATATTGTGAAAAATGTGTCCATTTTGAGTCAGGTTCAGTGCATTGGTGCTCAGATTAGAAAATCGGAGAGCCTACACTAACATAATATTCTTGAGAGCCGATAGTTTGAAACAATCCGAAGATAAAAACCCTTTGAAACACACTAAATAATGTAAAATGTTTCATAAATGGACAGATGACAAGATTTAATATATGTATGAAGGGCGTTTTCTTTCTCAAAATGTCTAGGTGGGCTTAACCTACCTTGCCTACCGTTCGGAGCCACGGCTGGTATTGACTTACAGGTATTAGAATTACCTTTCATAAAAGAAAATGGTCCAAAACGTGTACAATTAAGATATAAGTTAATCAATCAGTATTAATTTACAGTTTATTTGAATTTCCTTCGATAGAGGAAATGTTCCTAAACATGAGACATGTATGATTAAGATATCAAAATAATTAAATTTGTATACTGGCAAGGTGGACCCATTTATTTGCCTCCTTATCAAAGGAAATTCTACTAAGAACTTTAGTTAATAGAGGACAAGAGAAATGTGTACTGTCTGGGTAATGCAACTCCAGCGGGTCTTGACAGCTGCAACTGTTCCTTCCAATTCATTAAATAGACAGTAAAATGTCACCAAAATTCCCAAAATAAAATCTCGAAAAGTACAGGGTCATTATCTTTGTGCGCCCTGGTAATCGCGGCAAACTATGGCGTAATTTGGCTGGCCGGCTGCGGAGCGAGTGGACCTCCCAATACCGGTACCCCGCTCCACTGACTCATATCGTTACTGTAGTTCACACGTGTTTTGTCATTCATATGGACGTGTATCTGCCAAGCTTAGACGTTAGTGTTGCACGTTTAGTGAGTATTGTGATTACTGTGATTGTTGGTCATGCCTAGACACCAATTTACATTGCGTGAATGTGTGTATATCCATAATTCGCGTATGAAAAGCAGAAAATCTTGTTCTGAAACAAAACAAAAATTTCGAATCAAGTTTCCAGGAAGACCTGTGACAGTACAATTAGGAGGCTCGCTAAACAATTCAAGAAATCAGATGAGATTGTTGTCCCATTCTTTCATCAGAAGATGTCAGGTGTGTGTTACAAGAGAGGGAGGACATTTTCAGCATCGACTGTGAGCACTCGCTGTAAGTACACATTATTGAATATGTTTGGTAAAAGTGTAAAAGTGTGCGCCAACCACCGACTGAACCGTGTATGCGAGCCCGTGATCAGCGCCGGCTTAGCTTGCCGTGTTTACCGGGGCGCAAAAAGAAAATTACCCTGTAGTTAGGTTAATCAGAATGTTTTTTTTTTCAAATGTGCATCTCAGTTCAATGATTAATTCAGGGGCTTTGCGACATTGTGGTCAAGTAGCCCTGTTTACTCGTGTGTGTGTGCGCTTGGGCAAATTGTCTGATAACCTGTATTGTTGTGCAATTGTAATCAAGGTTACGATAGGAAAGAAAGCAGTCGTGGTCTTATGTTAGTTAAGTCACGAACGATCCAGGCATTTGCCTGGAGCAGAAGTGGAGAACCACGGAAAATCACTTCTAGGATGGCTGAGGTGAGAATCGAACCCATCTCTTCTCAGTTCTGCCTCACGAGGCTGAGTGTACCCTATTCCAGCCCTCAGACCAGAGTTACATTTCTTGACAGAGCCAGGTATTGAACTCGGACCTCAGGGGTAACAGCCAAGAATGCTAGCTGCTGTACCGCGAGGTGGTCAACATACAATAATCCTCTTTAGCCACGACTGCCGTCATGAGGATGTGTTGCAAGTTGGATGAGGTTATAGGCTATGGTGCATGTTACAAAATTGTGGAAATATGCTTCCCAAGATTTAATATGTTTACTAGAGAAGCATTTCTAGCTCTGCGTCAAATACTGAAAAGAAGACTAGAAGTTAACAGGAAAACTTTGTAGCTTTCGTTGATTTAGAAAAACCATTCGACAAGGTTGACTGGAAGTTATTATTTCAAACTCTGAGAATGTTGGGTCTTGATTGGAAGGACAGATGTTTGCTTTTTAACCTGTATAAAGACCAAAGCATAGAAATAAACATCAATGGAACAAAAATAGAATAAGAATAAGAAGAGGAGTGCGACAAGTCTGTCCCTTATCACCATATCTGTTTAATATATTCATAGCCTAGAATATGCAATTCGAACAGTAAAAGAAAAAACCGAAGAAGTCAAATTTAATGGCAAACAAATTAATAACTTAGTATTCGCTTTGCTTTGGTAGCTGATTCAGAACATACCATGACTAAGATGCTCGGTATGCTAAACAACACGTTAGAGAAGTTCAGGCTAAAAATTAACACAAAGAAAGCGAAAATCATGGCTGTTCAAAAGAGAAAGACTGAATTGAAAACAAATAGCCTATTAAGTTAGGCTGTTACAAAAATAGATCAGGTTACAGAAGTAGGCTAGAGCTCAGCAACTTGAAGTTTGACCTTGCGTGAGCGCCAGCTCCGTCAGCCTGAGTGACAGAGAGTACAGCGGGCTTGTAGTTCGCATTTTTTCCGGGGTTTCAGTTGGAGTTGCTGCGCTCTATCTGGGTAGTGTTATTACCAGTGCCTCACAGAAGTCAAAAGAAGAATTGCTATGGCAAAGGAACCATTTCAAAGCAGGAAAAATCTACTGTTAAATAAGCACATAAGAATTTCACAATGCTCTTTCAAGATCATTAATGTTGCCAGAGGACCATCATATTTTCATCATCTCCCCTATTGCTGTTTGCTTAAGGGTGTCCATGTTTAGCTTCCTCGTGTTTCCTGTGTTGTTGATTGTTTTATGTTTATTTGTTCTGCATGCAGGCAGGACGTTGAAGGTTGTTAATATTGGAACGTGCTTTCTTATTGGTGTTGTACTAGAGTTCCATAAGTTTAATCCTTTCTGACCTACTGGTCTTACTCTCTCCCCTCTATAAAAGATCAGATCTATCGCGCTCGTTCCGTTACAGTATGGGCAATGTACGTGGGAATGGTTTTATCATTTATTAAATTGAATCCTTGAAACCAGGAAGATATTTGTTAAAATTTTTGTTTGGAGTGTGCTAGCTTACGGATTCGAGACATGGACTTTGGGAAAGCAAGCACAATCAAGACTAGAAGCTGCTGAAATGTGGTTCAGGAGAAGACTGACAAGGACGAGTTGGAGGGAAAAGAAGACAAATCTTGGATGACGTTAAGGAGAAACGGACTTTACTTTATTCATTAGAGCAGAGAAAAACTAAATTTCTTGGACACGTCTTATGGCATGACACCCTTCTCCAGATTGTCTTCGAAAAGAGGAAATCGAGAGGAAGACTGCGTCTCTCATACCTTAGAAATACAATCATTCAGTTGGGTTTGCTTCCTACGTCATGATGAAGTGAACTGCTGAAGATCGTGGGCTGTGGCTGCAGCGACAAGGCTTAGCCTTTAGATAATCTGCACAGCACTTCGGGTAGGTCTATCAAGTATGACACAGACTTTTAAAAATATTGGCTAAATGGGCATTCTATTTCAGAGTTAGAATATGGGAGGGAAAACATGGCAATTTCGAACATTGGCAGCTCATTGTAGGAATCATATACAGTATAAGGGCCAACTTAAGCGAAAAAACAACATGGATAAATAGAACCAACAAAATGAAAATAGCACAATTTGTAACCTGGTCAATTTATAACAAAAATGCTTGTCAATAGGCACTAAGATACAACACTACAAAACTGTAACTTTGCCCGAAGCCACTTATGCTTGCGAAACCTTGTTCCAAATTAAAAATGAAATAAAAACTGATCAGCTCCTCAAAACTGAAAGAAGAATTATCAGAACCTGCATAAAAAAGTACCAGGTTGAAGGAGTCTGGAGAATGCTCTCCAATGAAAAGAGTCTATCGAGAGATTGACCCAGTTACCAGCACGATGAAGAAGAAAAGAATCTCTTATTTATTTCACATCCTACGATTACCAGAAAGCAGGATTTTATGACAACTAGTGATGAGAAATCTGGGAAAGAAGACTGGAGGGCATTGGATCAAAGAAATTCAAGAGGATCTCAAAACAGTTGGACTCGAAATTACAGATGCAGAGAACAAGAATAAAATTACCACCCTTCTTAAGAATCACAAATTTTCAGCAGAAATGATGCACAGACGGCCTGCAGAGATTTCAGACGAATTAAGAACACTGCGATCAGAACAAATGAAGAAGTACTGGGCAGATAAGAAGAATCAAACAATACAACCTTCAAAGAAAAAGTGTACATGGAAGACTCAAGTGGTCCAATGCGGCCAATAAAGTTAATAATAATAATAAGGAGATTGCAATTTTTTGGACATACTTACAGAATGGATGATTCCAGATTAACAAAAAGGATATTCAAGTACCTTTGGGAGAAAAGGGCAACAACTAGAAGTAAAGAAAGATTTCGAAAGAAATAATATACGTGAAGAAGAAACGGTGAACAGAGAGATCTTTAGAAAAAGGGTATTAAGTATGAGAGGATTCCAAGGAAGATTGCCAAAGAAACCTGGTGTGAAGTGGTCCGAGGACAGAAAGAAGCAGCATAGTGAACGGATGAAGGAGTACTGGAGGGAACGGAAGAGAAAACAACAAAGTGTGAAGAATTGAAATTGGCACGTGGTCCCTAGCAGGCCTCATCGGAAAGAAGAATAAGGGCCAATTTGATCATTCCTGTAAAGTTACACTAAGTCACTGGAGCCTCTGTGTGGAGAGAGGAAATGATGGAAACGTTTGCCACTGGACATTTTCAGCTCTATACCTCCAAGTGTTTGGAGGTTTAAGAAGCTAGTCGTGCAGTGTCCACAAAACAGGTGTGTTGATATGTGTTTGATGATAGGGGTTGGAGAGGTATTTAACATTTAAAAAATTATTGTTATAGGCTAATTCATGTGATTTTACTGATAATTTAACCACCTTTCAGTATTGTTTTGCATTTTGCTTTACAGTGATTTTGTCACCAAGGTCTATGCCCCAATTTGCAAATACATCTAAGTTATCTAAAAAGGATTGGATGTCTTAATTGCTCGTACTAGCAAAGTAATAAGGCCTGTCCAATGTTGAACCAATGTTGAATGAAATTTTGTTCGCAGAAAAACTTTTATTATTTCAGTTAGACCTAATAGGTGAGACGTTCAAAAATACTAAAATGCTCACAAGAACAGGCAAAAACTCAATGTTAAATTCTTTAAGGGATTTATCATTATCATTCTTACGGCTGGTGAGGCTTCATCATCAATAGTAATGACACGAATGAATCTCTCAACAATATCCTCTTCCTCCTCTTCTTCGTAGTCGTCGGTCTCTTCACATTTTGAGGGCAATGTAACCCATTGCATTTGGTTATTTACAAGTACAGGCCATTTGAGAGCACGCCTGGACGTGTTAAGTGGCGAATTTCTGCGAAAAGTATTCTCAGGTTGGTCTGGTTGATTGGATAACAAAGTATTTGTTGACTTCCGTAAAGTTGTAACTAAATTATCTGATAACCGCGACGTTTGAGTTTTTAAACTGTCAATATTTTCAGTCAGGCGTGAAGTTTGTGCTCGTAGATTCTCGTATGATAACGATTCCGATATTTTTGCCGAATGAGTTTTGATATTGCTGATTATGTTTTCAAACATAGTTACCGTAACTATTATAGAAACACACGTCTTCCGTTGATCCGGAATGTATAAAACAGTTTCACACGCACAGCATCCAGCCAGAATCTTCAAAAGTAAAGGTGCAATTCACACACATAAATCACTCAATATGTATACAACTTGCTGATTATCTTTTTATGTTATATATTTTGTAATTTGCACCAGTACAGCCAATGCTTTAACCTGCAAACGGATTGAAATTGTAATCCACCGAGTGAACTGTTTACAAAACTCGCGATGCATGCTCGATGCCTCCCACATGCTCCTCCCAGCACTTCACGAGACAGACGTGACGTCACTCAATAGCAAGGTGCAGTGGGAGTAGGGGTTGTTGCCAGAGCTGTTGAAAGGCCTGCATTTTGTTGTTGTCGTGTGGCCTCCTGAGAGGCCGAGTGCAGGTCTTTCTAGTCGACGCCCGTGGGCGACCTGCGCGCTGGTATGAGAGATGGAATGGATGAAGATGAATGAAGCTGGGCAAGGATGTGGAAGGAAGCGGCCGTGGCCTGTCATAAGGTACCGTCCCATCATTAGCCTGTGTTGAAAATGGGAAACCACGGAAAACCATTTCAAGGACGACCGACGGTGGGGCTCGAAGCCACGCGTCTACCAAGTCAGCAGAGAGCCTGGCCCCATGAACTAACATCGAGATGACTGCTTTACCACCACTATCAAGACCAATTATTCTGCTACGAAAATTATGGTCACTTTTTCTGCATGTTTAATTTGAAAAATACAAGTAAACCTCATTTTATATTGGGAATAGTTCATTGGAAGGCACCAGGTGTATAATTACTTCATTAAAATCCGTACGACACACTATGGGTCAAGATGACCCGGCGCCAGTCCTCGTGTTATATTTTTTCACGCCAGTTGTTAAAAATGAGATGGGTGGGTTGAACCTCATAAATTCTGGGAAGGCCGCGGTCGCTTCCTTGTCTAATATCAATCGTCTCTCTTTAACATCTATGATGAGGTGGGTGTCAAGAGGGTGTCCAGTGGTAGAAACTGACAATGCTTTTGAAATTCGGTATATGGATGGTCGAGGTAGGTAGAGGAAGCAAATAATAAAATGCTTATCCACTTAATTAATCTAATTTTTTACGGGGAATGAGGATCAGGCGAGACATTACTAACAAGTATGTTTGAAGTCCGAATGTCGTTCCTGATGCCAACATCACCAGAAGAATTAATTTTACGGTACTAGCAACCCGCCCCGGCTTCGCCCGGGAACATTTATGAATGCATTACTTGATAAGTGTTTTCTCTTTCGATGCCAATGAACTACGACCTATATCCGTTTCAGGTCTCGGCATGATGGGTTAAAATCACTGACTGGACTATTAATGATATTATTATGGAGATGCTTGTGCAACGAGTTCTTGTCAGACGTAATTTAAGAATGGAGAGGTGTATGAAACACAAATCCCCCTTCTGTCCAATCTTAACATGACTGTGTATTTTGCGAAACGAAAAGATCACAGGCGAAATGAAGAAAAGCTTAGATGCACTTGCAGGGTAACTCCAAAAAACCACTCTTCTCTTAAGTCTTAACTCAACACGACTCGACAGTTTGCTGCTGGCCTGTGCTGGTTTAACCATAAGGCACAATAGGCAATTGCCTGGGGCCCCAGGCTCAAAAGGGCCCCCTTAAAAATGAAAACAAATCCCACCTAAAAATGGCAAAAAAAATTGAATTTTTTGTGTTGAAAAAAGTCAAATAAATTAGGTTAAAAAAAAACTGAAACTTAGAATTACAGTTTAATTTCTTGGTTTATACTTCGTTAAGTGCTGTTCCTAAATTCTATCTGCCCGGGTTTTTCCTCGAGATATCCTTTACAGAACGGTGCAAACAGTATCAACATCCATTATCTTCTTATTATACTTCCAATTCATAAATAACTTAACTATTGTTTGACACATTCCAAATCAATCGACGTTTCAACTTTCTGTTCGCTCTATTGTTTAAGGATTGGAAGAAATTAACTGATACTCCCGCGGTCGGGCCCCAAAATTCCCAAAATGCCATGACTATTTGAATTAACTGATAAGTCCCCATCCCCTCCACTTTATTAGCCATAGATAAGCTCGGAAAAAGTTTTTCCAAATTCTGGCATTCTGGTCTGTAGAGTAATTTCGGAAACAAGTAACGTGCTCCCGCTTGAGTTCAGACTTCAAATCGACGGTTTTGTGATCGACAATTTTAATTCGTTAGTGTTCGATGAACAGTTTTATCTGTGTATCGGGTTCAGTTAAAACCCCAACTCAAAAATGTCTTCACGTACATATTTGAGTGGTGCAAAGACAAAAATTACCGAGAAAGTGCCAAAAACAGACTAATTTTTTCCTTCGGAACGAAACCTCTTCAAATTCATCGGAAAATCAAGGATCTGCCACTAGCGATGGATCAAAGGAGCAAAGAAAAAAAACGAACATTGGTCACGCAGAAGACCCAGATAATGATCCGGTCATTTCAAGGTCTCAAACATCCAGTTCTTCTTCCGAGGATGAAAATGAAGCTGGACAACCAGGTGCCGAAAATTTGAACTGGTTCACTGATCCAGGACATTGGGAAAATTAACCAGTGAAGACATACAGTTTTGGGTTACACATGGTCCGTCAAATTGTCAAAATTTGACTGGACCGTTCGAATCGTCCAAGCGTCGATGTGATAAGGAATCAATGTCAATATATTGCTCCCAAAATTTATTCTTTGGAAAGAAACCTAATGGAGAGAATACAAAACCAGATTGGCTCATTTATTCACCTGCGAAAGGTAAGCTTTGATTAACAATTGAGCCCTTCATGTATTTATGGTACATTGACAGTTTTTTAAATGTTATGCTATTTTTATCAAGAACTATTGTAAATTATGTTTTTTATATTTTTCTGTTTTTTTTTGGTATTCTAGTTCAATTTTATTCGTCCCCGGACTTCAATAAGTTCTCCCTTATGTGTAACAACGCGGTATTTTTGAGCAATGCACTTCTGGTAGCTTGGTCCAAATTATCAGCAACGAGCGTATCACGCAAAGTATATTAAGACGCAACCAAAACTTCAGAATTTTTGAAAAGAATAAGATCAAATTTTTTAGATCATTTTTGTTGATCAGTTTGCTTTTTTCGGAATTTTAGTCAATCGTATTTGTTCCAATTTTTTAAAATTATTATAAACGCTTTTATTTAACTTCTCTTGTGGCAAATCAAATCTTGCAACAACAATTTTGAATATTTCTATCTTACCAAAACGAATCAAATTTTTCATCGTTGTGCAACTTGAAATTACAAATAAATTGTTAAAATACCGCTATTTAAGTCCAAACAAATACGATCATACAAAAAAATAAAAAAAAATAAAAATAAAAAACAAACAACTGAAGCGCAAAAAATACAAAAAAGTTAAAAGTGAATAAAACATTTTAATAAACGTTTTCGTCAAACTTAAAACGCCAACGCAAAAAAGTACAAAAAAAAAACCAGGTAAATTTATTAAATTCATTGATATTCAATAAATGATCGAAATTTTTATGATCAATAAATGATCGAAAATACATCTTTTTGGAGAGGTACGAAGCTACTTTCTAATCTCCAGACTAATAGGGTTAACATTTCAGTTACGGGTTTTATGTCTTGAAACCGTTTAATTCATTTTCGTTCTCAAATTATAATAATATTTTTTTGTTTTATTTTCAGGTCGAGTCTATTGATTTTTTTGCAAGTTATTTTTGCCGCCAGAAAAATCGAACAGACTTGCGCGTGAAGGGTATGATGATTGGAAGAACGTCGGGATTCATTTACAGCAGCATGAGAAGAATTTGAATCATCGGGAGAGTGTGCTAATTTACCTGAAAAAAAAAAAAAAAAAACAAAAAAAAAAAAAAAAAAAACGGAAACATAAAAATTTGCCAGATCTATTCATAAATGGACTACTTGAAGAAAAATAACTTTTGGCGCAATGTTATAAAACGAGTACGGGTAGTTGCTGTTATCATCATTCTGGCAGACGAGGATTGTCATTCCGAGGTACGAACGAGCACTTTAGAAAGCCGGGTAATGGGAATTATTTAGGTATACTTGAACTTCTTGGCAGTTTGATCCATTTTTGCGGGGTCATATTGTACGATACGGAAATGCTGGAAAAGGTGTTTATCGAAAACGATCTGCGAAGAGTTAATAAACATCATGGGCAAAAAGGTTAGATCATATATTTTAGAAGAGGTGTATCTAGCTCTATATTACAGCCTTTCCGTTGATTCCACTTCCGATGTATCGCATATAGATCATTGTCTTTTGATCTATATGCGATAAATCGGGAGTGGAATCAACGGAAAGGCTGTATCGCATATAGATCATTGTCAGTTTGGCCAATATCCTAGATGTTAGGCCCCTTAAAACAACAATTATCATCATCATCATCATTGTCAGTTGTGCTCCGGTATGTTTCACCAAAAGATCACAAACCAGTTGAAAGGTTTAGCCTACATATTTTCTTGAAACAGAAGGTCATACTGGCGAAAGTTTGGAAATTCAAGATTGTAGAGGACAGTCCTATGACAACGCACCAACATGTCTGGAAAGTATCAGGGTGTGCAAGCCAAAATATTAGAACTGAATAAATATGCGATTTATGTTCCTTGCGGTACACATTCCCTCGATTTAGTTGGACAATCTGCTGTTTTTACGCAGTTGATTTTTTTTCGATAATGCAGTCATTGTATACTAACTTCTTTTCTGCAAACCCTCGCCGTTGGGGCGTGTTCAAAAATTATATAAAAAACGCTAAAACTTTGAAATCATTGTCAGATACGCGCTGGGAAGCACATGCTAATGCAACGAATGCGGTTTATGATTCGTTTCATAAAATTGTCGAGGCTTTAGAAAGCATTGAAGATGACGATTCGGAAAATATTGACACTTGGCATGAAGCGTGGTGCATCGCAAACAGAATGCAAAAAATCGAATTCGGGATCATGTTAATTTTATGGGATTCAATTTTGACTTCTATGTGTTCAACTAGTAAATCATTTCAAGCTGAACAGATCGACTTACAAACGTGCGCTGCCTTGTATAAATCTTCAGACGAATAGTTCGTTATTTTCGAGGAAAAAGCTAAGAAATTGTTACCTGATGTATCGTATTCTAAACAAGTAGTTCCATGAAGAACTATACAGCCTATTTTCATATATCCTGCTCATGTTAATTGCCACAATCAACATACAAAATTTCAGTTTAATTGCTGTAACAGGTTCGTAGATATTGAGAACCGTCTAAATATTTCAGATGGTCGCCAGGTTGGATTTTTATTTTTGTACTATTACAATAAGATTATTGTGTACGTGTGGTATTCAAACTTCAATCGCATGATTAGAACACAAGAAGTAAAAACGAGATTTTAAAATTACGCACAGCAGCCATCTTGTGATTATGCAAACAATTGAAATAAATTAGATGCCAATGGATCAACATTTGTATAAGCATTTAACGTGCAACGTTTCACGGCACTCGGATAGTTAATTCGCGAGAAACGTCCATTTAAATATTTATACTTCGCGTCGCCGCCATGTTGGATTTGTGCTCACCAGGTTACTCAAAGTCCTATAGGTGAACATATGTTCATAGTCTCTATGAAAATAAAATAAAAAAACCTGTTTGGTTGCTGTAAAAGATTCATAGATATTGAGAACCGTCTAAATATTTCGGAAGCTCGCCATTGAGGATTGTTATATGTATAGGCCATAGAGTTATGTACCATTCAAGGACAATTATTGTCTAGGTTCATTATTCAAACTTTCACTTCGATCACATGATTACGACACAAGAAATAAAAACAAAATTTTAAAATTTCGCACAGCCGCCATCTTGAGGTTATGTAAACAATTGAATTAAATTAGATGGCAGTGCATTACAATCTGCAAAATCATTTACTGTACCACATTTCACTGCGCTCAGAGAGTTAAATCACGAGAAAAGTCTATTAAAATATTTCAAATTCGCTTGGTCGCCATGTTCGTTTTGTACTTTACAGGTTTATGAAATATACATAGATAAACTTGTATCAGTACCCTTTATTATCGTACAGAATTGCAGGGTGATATCTGTAATAGTTTCGGAGATATAGAATGTCAGTGAAATATTTCGCACAGCCGCCATTTTGAGGTTATGTAAATAATTGAACTAAATTAGACTCCAGTGCTTTACAATGTGTATAAACAATTGCTGTACCCAGTTTCATTACGTTTGGGTAATTAAATCGCGAGAAAAGTCTATTTAAAAGTCTCAACTTCGCTTGGCCGCCATGTTGATTTTGTAGTAACCAGGTTTTTGAAAGTCGCATAGGTGAACTTCTAGTAGTGCCCTTTATCACCGTACACAATTTCAGGGCGATATCGGTAATAGTTTCGGAGATGTTGAATGCTAGTGAAATATTTCGCACAGCCGCCATGTTGGATTGGTGAGACGTAAGAAAATTTGAAGGGCACGGTCGAGGTCGCCGGGAATAGCGCCATGAACTTACCGAGTTTCATTGAAATCGCTCCAGCCGTTTAGATTTTATTAGGGGGGACACACACACACACACACACACACACACACACCTCTCTCTCTCACACACACACACACACACGGACAAAAGGTGATCTCATCAGCCTATTTTTTCAAAATTGACAATAGGCTAAAAATCGTCGCGTAGAAGAAAAAATAAAACCGAACGACGGAGGCTCTCCTGAAGTCGAATTTTCGCCTCGTGAGAAATTCAGAATAACAGGTTTTCTCGAAATCATCGATAAACTCAACGTCGAAATTAAAAAAGGGCAAAAGTTTATATGGACGTTTCCAAGAAATTTGCATTTTTGAATAATTTTTCAATGAGCGATGACGAACTCGGTGAAGCGGTGAACAATTTGGTTGGCTTTTATGATAAAGATTTGGAAGAATTTTCAGCTGAACTGAAACATTTTCATTCTTATATAAACAACAGATACACCGATCCCGAAAAATCTCAGTCATTTGTATGAGATTTTAATGAAAGATCAATAATTGGCAAATGTATTTCCGAACGTAGAAATAGCTCTCCATTTTTTTAAAACTTGAATGATAACGAACTGTACTGCGGAACGTTCTCTTTCACAGTTGAAACGAATTAAAGGGCCTCGAAGAGCTACTGTGCGACAAGAACGACTGGACATGTTAAGTCTTCTCTGCATAGAAATCGGACATTTTAAGGAAAATCAACTTCGTTGTTGTTATTGAAACTTTCTGCGAAATAAAACGCAGCAAAAAGTTTTTCTGAAAATGTTCAGTACATATGATCTAAATTGTATTTATTATTCATTGTAAATTTATAAATAAAATCTCTTTCAAAGTTATGATTGACTTTTTTATAAAGAGGGGGGGGGGGGGGGGGAGGGTTTTAAAAAAAAGGGAAAAAAGGGCCTCAAATTCGCAATTGCCTAGGGCCACTCAGTCTTAATCCGGCACTGCTGCTGGCTGTATCTGGGGTAATAGGCTCGCCCGCTAGCTAGGCTGTAACTGGGGTGATAGGCTTGTCCCTAGCTAGCTCGTAAACTGTCGCCTCAGTAATTGAATGGAGATTGTTGGAAGAAATGAAAACGTAAAAACACTTATAGTGGGCGATGTATTGAAGATAGAGATATGTTCTCGCGGACTTTTTTGTAGAACTTTTCATGCTGAACAATTTTTACACTTATAGAATACTGATATTTTTAACGGTTTGCCCAGCGTAAGCTTAAAAAGTGCACAGACGCCAGTTTTTTTTTCCGACTTTTCCAATGAAATCGTTACTGCTTGGCTTCCTTTGATCATAAATAAATTATTTTCTTCAGAAACCTTCCTCGAGATATCCTTTACAGAATGGTGAAAACCGTATCAAAATCCATTCAGTGGTTCTCGAGATTACCCGTGACATCCAAGAATCGGGGACTTTGTTTTATACTAAGTAGATACACTCACGGCAAAGAAAGCGAAACACTACGAATTTCAGACATAACTCAATTTTGGACTGTGCCAAACCTTGTATTAATCAAGTACTATGACATTACAACAATATGGCAATGTAACATAAGTTAATTACCGTAATTAGCACAATAATTGTTAAACATTATTGACCATGATAATCACAACAGTGCACAAACATGAATTTGGAGTCCATCGTACTGTCCTCCGACCTGTTATAATGTATGATTACGAACGTTGTAGACAAACCGTTATGTCCACAAAAATACGCGGCACGAGAACTCACAGCAATAAACCTTAAGACAGCTGTTTGTGGTTATTGTTGTCCAAGGGCGGGAAACGGCACGGTAACATTGGTGTTGTGATTGTCACGATAAACAATGTTTATCAATTGTTGCGCTGAAACTTCTCAAATGAGCTAATTAAATCACGGCACATTGCCATATCGCTGCGCAGTCACAGCATTCAATTTATACCAGGTTTGAAACGGTCAAACGTTGAGCTTTGTCTGATATTCGTAGTGTTTCGCTTTTATGCCGGTGGTGTATATTAGGAATGAGTGCAGTTCAATGGAACTATGCCTGGAGTTGGAAGGACGCGGCCATAGCATATCCGAAGGAACCATCCCAACTTTTGCCTGGTGTTCAAGATAAAACACTATGAAAGCCATGTAAATGACGGCCGACGTGGTTGGAATCCACTCGTTTCCCGAGTCCTGGTATCATGCCCTTGTTCATCAAAGCACATAAGTAATACGGTCGGTAGCGTACTACTACTAATAATAGTGGCGCCTGGGGTAAGATGAAGATGACGTGAATGATTGAAGACACCACAAACACCCAGTCCCCGAACCAGCGGAATTAACCATCGGAGATTAATTTCCTCATGGCTTGACAGGAAATCGAATCCGGGACCCTTCGGGTAGAAGCCTGCTCCTGACTCGGGCTTGGGTATTTGTGAGATCTTCATCTTTTATTTCACCTTCATTATTATTATTACTATTATTATTATTATTATTATTATTATTTATTATGTATTGCAATTGGGCACCGAGTTACGACGCGCAAGTTGCCCAAGGGCGTCAACTCAAAAGATATACATCAGGACTGCAACCCTCAGAAACCGAAGAGATTAAAGTCCAGAAACCCATCAAGGAAGCTAGGAGAGAAGCTCCTAGAAACACATTTTGATGCTGATGAGATCTGGCATGAAGATTGGACCTCTTCAAATCTTGTCCGCCTCGGTTAAATCGATCATCCTTGTAGAGCTGCTCCTGTTTCAACTTACCGAGAAGGGAATGGACATCTCTAAACAGAATCAGGACAAATCATGGCAGGTGTAAATTCTGGCTTCACAAGTGGGGAAGATCTGAAGACCCATTCTGCGACTGCAATAATGTGCCCCAGACCATCCAGCACGTTGTTATGGACTGCCCAAGAAGAAGATTCAATGGATCTGTTCAAGAACTAGTGCCTCTACTGAGGCAGTGGACTGGCTGAAAAGTCTGGACATTAAGTTTTGAATGTTTACCTGTGAATAATTTTATATATAATTGTAAGATATATGTATTTATAATGTATCCTTGTTTTGCCATACGATATAAATAAATAAATCTACATCAGGTCTTCCTGGAGGCCGCATGTGATTATTATTCTTAGCCTCGGCGCCGGACAGAACTATGCATATTATAATGAACATGTTGGTTGCTTTGTAATCCATGTTACATAAGGCGGAACAAACACTAAAGGTGAATTCCAGTTTGAACCGCCACACCACCTTAACCTTGGTAGCAAAGGAAACTAACTGATAGGCACGGAATTGTTGCTTCATTTCAGCAGCTATAGAATAATTTCTTTCTCTCAACAAGCACACTGTTCCAGCTCTCAAACCAGAATATATTCCTTGCCAGAGCCAGAAGTATCAATACCTACTCCTACTAACAATTATTATTATCATTAATGCCCATGTAGGTTGCGTAGTTCAGTCGTTAGAGATGCTTTCGCTCTAATAGGAAGGAAGTGGGTTCGGTTCCCATCCAGAGTGGATTTTTGAAACATTTGTCTTCCTCGGCCTTTGGGATCAGAAGGTGGTCACCCTACCACGGAACCACCGATGCAGCATAGATAATAATTGAAGGGTCCACGGGAAGAAGGGGGGATGCCAAATAATGTAAAATGTTCAGGAAACGAGTTTTAAAGTTTCATTACTCATATGTACGAGCCTCCGTGGCTTAGGCGCTGGGCCCGTAGTTCAAATCCCGTTCACTCCATGTGAGATTTGTGCTGGACAAAGCGGAGGCAGACAGGTTTTTCTCCGGGTACTCCGGTTTTCCCCGACACAAATTTCATTCCAGCAAGACCCTCAACTATCATTTCATTTCATCTGTCATTCATTTAATCATTGCGATAGGCTTCGGCAGCCGACACAGTTCATATCCTCGCCGCTAGATGGGGGCTTCATTCACTCCATTCCCTGAGCCGGTCGGTCAACTGGAAGCAATCTGTGGATTTTCATTTATGTAGGCCTACTTCCTACCCGTCAGCGGCTTCAGTGGCGTAGTCGGTAGCATGCTGAGCTGCTGTGCCCAAGATAGCGGATTCAAACCCGGCCAAAGTCGTCGGATTTTTTAAGAGCGTTAAAATCCTTCAGTATTCCTTCCTTCGGAGGGGAAGTAAAGCCGTCGGTCCAATGTCATAGATTTATGGCATGTAAACGATCCTTTCACAGACTAAACTTGTGTAAAGCAAAAATTGTTAGGTTAGATTTCGTCAGAACGCTCTATCAAAGTTCCAAGGTTCATCACTAGATATCATTGATATCTGGTGGCGAAAGTTGGAACTACTTGAAATTGAACGGAACTTGTAGCTCACCCTTTAGGGTGTCCGCTGGAAGCAGCTACAGACTCAGGCGAGCCGAACATGTCCTCGGACACTCCCGGCACTAAAAGCCATACGATAAATAATAAATAAATCCTACCCGTCAACATGAAACGTCATTACTTTTTTCATGACCCTCATTGTTCTTAGCCAGACACAATTGTGCCTTCAATAGACTACGTCGCAAAGAGGCCACCAGATCGCGCTGATATCTTGATTTTACATTTTGAGTGACATTTCCCCTTCTTCCCCTGGACCCTTATTAATTAATAGGTAAATATTAAACAGATGTTTGGTGGCTACTCAACAGCTGGGACAAGAAAGAAAGCACTGAATATAGAGAGACACATGTAAAGATAAAATAATTATACAGCACACGACTTGACAATGACTAGACTGCTTAGGATTGCCAGATGTACTGCTGAACTGAACAATACCGTTCTTTCTTCTTCTTGTTCCACGCTCAGCATGAGTAGACTATTATAAACCGTACGCCATATGCTCCGTATTGTAAGCCAAGAACTGCCTTTCGTGGTCTACTGTAAGTGTCGTAAGTATTGAGAAGGAAAGAAAACGTGTAGTTTTACGTGACCGTTAATCTCGCAAACATGAGCCACAGAACCTCCTTTTAATATGAATATTTTTCGGGGCAGGGTATCTGCCTAGATTTAACGTTGATACATTTCCGACACCCAGTTGCCATGGCAACAAGTACAAGCGCACTTCTCCCACTCCTTGAACTGTACGCGATACTTAAAACACGAATAGACGAAT
The DNA here is from genome assembly GCA_946902985.2 of Meconema thalassinum. Taxonomy (NCBI): domain Eukaryota; kingdom Metazoa; phylum Arthropoda; class Insecta; order Orthoptera; family Tettigoniidae; genus Meconema; species Meconema thalassinum. Next base: position 504,571,750 of record OX336393.1, on the reverse strand, counting down.
AATAACATAACCATGCTTTTTATCATTTTAAATGATCTTGTCGACTTCGTCGTTACGCTGGGATCTGGCGTTACGTTACGGTGACGGGACGAAATGTACCTAGATGCACTGAGGTGTGTGATGTCATAGTACCGCTTGGTGCATGTGTTCCCAGACAATCTCTACTTCGTTAGTATAAGAAAAAAATCCCCGATTCTTGGATGTCACGGGTAATCTCGAGAACCACTGGATAGATTTTGATGCGGTTTTCAACATTCTGTAAAGGATATCTCGAGGAAAGATTCTGTAGAAAATAATTTATGTATGATCAAAGGAAGCCAAGCTGTAACGATTTCAGTGAAAAAGTCGAAAACAAACTTGGCGTCCGTGCGCTTCTTAAGCTTACGCTGGGCAAACCGTTAAAAATATCAATATACTATGAGCGTAAGAATTGTTCAGCATGAACAGTTCTACAAAAAAGTCCGCGAGAGCATATCTCTATCTTCAAATCATCGCCCATTATACGTGGTTTTTAGACTGGATGGAAGGGGCACGTCATCCAGCCTTCTCCCTCCGCGCGCTTGAACTTGCTTTGCCCTTGGTTTGCACTTGCCGTTCGCGAGTAATTTGAAACAAGGTAAAGTATTATAAAGCAAGATAAGTATTATGCATATAATTTTCTAACATGTCAAGAGTCGAGCATTTTTCAGCATTTGTAGCATTTAAAATGATACAAAGTTTAGTCTTTCAGACTGACTGTCACTTTTTGTTGGTTGGTTCCTCAGTTTAGGGGCTGCGACAACGCGGTCATGTAGCCCCGTGTACTTTGTGTGTATGTAACCTAGGTAGAATCTTCTTTTTTCTTTCTTTCTTTCTTTCTTTCCTTCTTTCTTTCTTTCTTTCTTTCTTTCTTTCTTTCGGGAGATTTTTTGGGCCTGAGAGAGCTCTCTGATAATCGGTCTTACTACCCTACCAGCGAATTGTTACCGGTGGCGGAAATCGGAACTACTGCGCTCCGCCCGGCCACACGCCTGCAATAGACGTGCAGTTGTTGCCAGCGAAACCTCATCGCGTGTCACTTGTGTGCATGATTCATGCTAGCTCGTGCGCTGTGCGGTGTGTTCTCATTGTATGCCCGTACATGCTTTCCCCTCTTGCCCCGGAACCGCTCGCTGCAGCCATAACGAGGCGAGATGACGTAATGTATACACTACAGCTGCGCTCCACAGCTAGCGGTAACAATTCCCTGGTAGGGTAGTAATTGTGATGGATGTATTAGTGTGTGTTATCTGTTTTAATTCAAGTAAGGACTGCAGACATTGGAGTTTCAAGTAGTTCCAACGTTTGCTACCAAACGCCACCGTCAACGACCAACTAGTTCTGAACTTGGTTACTAGATGCCACCGCAGTCGGCTCCTGGTGACGAACGTTGGAACCTAAATGCGTTAGTCAAATCTAACCCATAATTTAGCTTCACACAAATGTAATTAGTGGAAGGTTCTTATACATGCCATACATCTATGACATGGGACCGCCGGCTTTATTTCCCCTCCGAAGGAAGGCATACTGAGGGATTTTTAACGCTCTTAAAAATCCGACGACTTCGGCCGGGTTTGAACCCGCGACCTCAGGAATAGAAGCTCAGCATGCTACCAACTACGCCAGGCTCCGTGGCTCAGCGGTAACGTTCTTACCTGCTGTTCCCAAGGTTGCAGGTTTGAATCCTGGCGCAGTCAGTTGGCATTTGAGGGTGCGCAAATTCGATGGTGCCGTGCCAGTAGATTTACTGGCACGTTAAAGATTCCCTTCGGGGCAAAATTTCCGTTACCGCGGCGTCTCTAAAAGCCACATTATTTAAAAGGGACGTTAAACCATTAACATTCCCATTCATAGAGCGCGTTGGAACCTGTTAGTTGGCTTAATGACTTCTTCTACATGACCGCGATGTCGCGGACCCTAAACTAAGGAACCAACCAACCAATGTCTGCAATTTTGAATGGCCCCCTAAAGTTGTTGTTTCTGATGCATATAGAGCTTCTGGGAGGACAACGGTTTTGTAATGCTTCATTTTTGCATTACATGATTTCACTCTTTTATTCTTATTATTATTATTATTTTTATATCAATGAATCTACTTTGTGATGGGTCTAAAACTTAATATTTGCTGTAGAGTTTATTGTGTGTGTCATCATTAAAGAGCTACGGATATTTTGACCATCATCACCATGTACTTACTTGCGTATGCCGTATGTCTGATAACTCTGTTACTCTGTCTGAAAAGTTCGGTGAATGGGCTGTATTACGAACGGATTGTTGGCCTACCTGAAACAGCCATTACTGTCCTTCGAAGTAATCCCCGTGGATGGTTATGCACTTCTGAGAACGACTGAACAATTCCCGGAAACTCCTAGCATAGGCTAGTCTTCTTTAGGAACAGCCTTCAGTTTGGGTCGTCAACACTCTAAATTGAAAGCAAGAGAGAAGCGTGAATTTATGCAACCTGCCTTGCACACCTGGTAGACGGGCGGCAGTGAGCAGGGTGAATTTATGCAACCTAACGTGCACACCTGTTGGACGGGTGGCAGTGAGAAGGGTGAATGTTCCGTGGAATGGAATGGTCCTGAAAACCATCGTCACGGGTGACGAGACCTGGTGCCTGAGGTACGACCTCGAAGGCAAGCGTCAAAGTATGGAGTGGCGGGGTCCATGGTCGCCGAAAAGCCCTCAAGGGCCAGAGGTTTTCGGACATTTCGAACATCCAACGTAGTGTGACGACCCAACAGAAGGCTATCCCTTAGGAAGATTATGCCAGGATTTGTACAGCCGTTCTAAGAAGTGCATAACTAGGCTTGCCATACGTCCCGGTTTGACCGGGACAGTCCCGGTATTTTGCTCTTGTCCCGGTGTCCCGCCCGGTTTTATCAATGTCCCGGAAAACGTTTGTAAGACGTAAAAAGTATCAACTTCGGCCTTTCTTGCTATGAATTTTACGAAAAGGTCAAGCTTAAGAAAGACATTTTGAAAAAAGTACATTCAAGTAAAAAATATGAGTGGTTTGAGAGCAAAGATTAACAATGTTAACTCTTTCTTCTAGTTTGACAAAAAAGTTTTTTTGTTGTAATTGATTTTGTAGAAATAATAAGACTTAGTAATTGTTCAATCAAACAATTTTATGAAGAATTTTAAATGGTATTTTATTAACACTTCTTTCTGGATGGTGGACCAGAAAAAATTATCATTAAAAAGGAAAAATTATATCTTTTTAAGTAGCAAAAATTACTTTTTTATTTTTAAAGGTGTGTAGAACTAACAATTTAGGGTGGCAAATTCCCCCTCCCGTCACTTGCAAGGTTTAAAAGAAAGGCTTAAAACTCACTATTTTGCTTCTAAGTTTTCAAAAATTTCCCGGACCCCCCGCTGTACTGGAGGGTATTCTATACCTCGCAGATTCCCCGGTAATTCCATCCCATATTAATGTGTCCCGGTTTTACTCACCAAAAATATGGCAAGCCTATGCATAACCATCCACGGGGATTACTTCGAAGGACAGTAACGGCTATTTCAGGTAAGCCAACAATCCGTTCGTAATATAGACCCATTACCGAACTTTTCAGACAGAGGGTGTATAAGGAACACCGTACGATTTTATTAGACTCAAATATTTACAGTGCTTACTCATGCCGTGTTTTGCTTACACGGCGTGTGTTAGTACAATTGTTCACGGTCAGAAGCGAGCTGACTCATTCTATCCTGAGACAATATTGTTTGCCAGCTCTATGCTACAATGAATATTTGTGTCAATGCTTCCTTTCACTTCTTTGCTGTATTAGTCACTCGTAATCGCTTCGCGCGATAACAAGACCAACATCAAGATTACTTATATAGACTGACCACGGTTACTCGAGCTTAAGCGCGGGCTTGGATCTATTGTATGGAATATGCAGTGATTACGGGTAGAGCTAAGGGACCTGAATAAAACACTGCATTCGCATTAGTAACACACATATGTATCAGGGGCGTATTTACAATTTTTTTCGGGGGTCTGACTATCCTGGAAAATTTTGAGTATTCTCAGGGGAGTATCATCGCAAAATACCCAGAAATATCAACCAGTATCTTAGAGCATAGAACTTTGGGTAATTATTTTAGATAAGAGTTCATTGTAAAATTCTAAGGTTATATAGTCTACAATTACTGGCAATACAAAAAGTTGTAAAATACAACACAACACACAAATACAATGTTATACTTAATGCATTTTCTATTATGGCCTATTTGTCAATTTACTAAGCAGAAAGGTAAACTGTTTTTTTTTTACAAATTGATAATTTATTTCTCAAGAGTACCGCACTGTGGAATTCTCAGTTTTGCCTCACAAAGCTGAGTGTACCCCGTTCCAGCCCTCAGACCAGAATTAAAGTTTCTTGGCAGAGCTGGGAATCGAATTTGGACCTCCGGGGCGGCAGCCAAGAATGTTAGCCACTATACCACGAGGTAGTCTAATTTAAATCTTAATACAGTGGAACTTGGATAATTCGAACCTCAAGGGACCAGTAAAAAAAATCGAATTATCCAAAAATTCGAATGAAGAAAGCTCTTTGAACAAGGTAGAGAAAATATATTGTATTACGCTTACATAATGATTTACGTTCAACAAAGCAGATTAACAGACACCGGTGCTTTATAATGGCTGTATCGTAAATAACCTCAAAAGTTTCAAATGATAAATGAAACCAAAATATACTATTCACCTATTTAACGACAGTAGTAATCCAGCATTCTAGTTAAGTCTTTGAGAAATCTACTGTTTTTCCAAAACGTTTGAGATTCTTACCTGTTTCCTACAATTAAGTCTCTCAGCCATCACAAAATAATCTAACAAATTTGAGGAACGGAAAACAGAAACACTTACGTCATTAAAAAAAACAAAAAACCGCCTAAGTTCTGTGATGTGGTTTGTTGCTTGGGCTGCACTCGGAACAGTTTTTTCGGGAACTGACCCAACTGTTTGGTTTCCGATCGGCACTTTACACTAAAAGATTCGAATTATCCAACTATAATTCGAATTAACCACGATTTTTTTTAGCATTGATTGTATATAAAATGCTAGGGACCAAGATAAAAATTCGAATTAAAGAAGATTTCGAATCATATAAGTTCGAATTAGCCACGTTCCACTGTATTGTTTATAACTTAGCCAAGGAGGCTTAGGTTACAACCAAATTTGCAACTATTTTATGCTTTTATCAAAACAACACTTTCATTTTTTTTTCCAGGGGGCGTGGTGGCGCAGCAGTCAAGCTGTTGGCCTCTCACCAAGGTGGCCCGGGTTCGATTTCTGGTCAATGCATGTGAGATTTTCGAAGTGAAATGCCATGTCCTGTGGCTCAGATTCCACGTCAAAAGGAGGTCCCGTGGCTCATGATCGCATGATTAACGGTCACGTAAAACAAAAAGCTCCTTCCTTCTTTTTTTTCGGGAGGGCTGGATCCCCCCCCCCCCCCTTATATACACCCCTGATAGGTACGAGTATGGGGGTTGCATATTCGCCTCTTACAGAGCCCTCCGGGTTCGATTCTCGGCTCTCTCAGAGGTTTAGGATCTGACGTGAGGATTGGAACGGGATGCACACAGCCTCGTGAGGATTAAATAGATGATGATAATTGTTGTTTCAAGGGGCCTAACATCCAGGTTATCGGCCCCTAATGGTCTGGGTGACAGCGAAAATGACAATGAAGTGGAAACCAGAACGAAAATTAAGTGAGACGTAAAATACTTACAAAAAGGAACTCATTGAAACTACTCACAAAATGGAGAGCGGTAATACTTACAAAAGGGAATTTAGAACGAAAATATTCATAAATGGAATAGATTGAAAAAATACGCACAACATGTAGTTAAGGTTCGAAATACGTACAAAATGCAATGTAGAGTCGATATACTTACAAATTTTCAAAATATTTACAAAATGCAAATGAGATTGAAAATACGTACAAAATGCAATTGAGGTTCAAAATACTTACAAAATGCAATTGAAATTGAAAATACACAATGCAATTCAGATTGTGAATATTTTGGATTGGAAATGGGAGCTTTCAAAGTGCAATTGAAATTAAAAATGCATACGAAATGAAATTGAAATTGAAAATGCTTACAAAATGTACGGTAGATTCAAACTACTCATTTGGATAGACAATACTTACAAAATGCAATTTAGATTGACAATACTTACAAAATGCAATTTAGATTGAAAATACTTACAAGATGTAATTTAGATTCAAATCAGAAAGTATGCATGCCAAAATACCCCAAAATGTAATTGAGAATCAAAATACTTGCAAAATGCCGACCATACAAAATGCAATTTAGATGGAAAATACTTGCAAAAAGCGGTTTAGGTATTGGATTAAATAATAATAATAATAATAATAATAATCCCTTTTAACTACTGCGACTTTTAGAGACGCCGGGGGCCCGAAATTTTGCCCTGAAGGAGATCTTATTAAATCTACTGACACGGCTTCCCCACATTTAAGCACCCTCAAATGCCAACTGACTGCGCCGGGATTCGCGATTGCTATCTAGATGCAATATTATGATACCTTATTCTGCCAATTTCAACTACTCAATTCTACTGATTATTTCCGACCAGCACACGCATGACATTGTTGCCAACATTTTTGCAAGTAAACAATAGACTTGAACGTTTGTTATACGTCCATTGGACTTCAACCAAATTTTGTATTCTGTACCTTATGAGATGGAACTAAGAATATATTCAGTCACCAGGGCTGCTAACAGTAGTGCTCTATTATTATTATTATTATTATTATTATTATTATTATTATTAGCCATTGGTAAATCCCATAAAGGGCAAAGGCCTCCTGCTAGCAGGGTAGCTATGAAATATTTCATCAGATGAGCTATGCAGTAGATATTAATTTGGCAAAGTAGCTAGATTTTCTAATGTTATCCTACCTACTGTATATTCTTTTTATATTTCCAATATTCTTACTGATACATATATTTACCTTGATGGATGCAGTACTATGCCTATGTGCTATGTGTATCATAACAGATATGGCTATAAGTATTCTTAAGAGCAATCAGGGCTGCCAACTGTTAATAAATGCTGTCTATATTTTTTTACCCAAATATCAATACTTTGTACACGTATAGCACCTGACATTCTAGATTAATTTGGAGTAATTAATATAAGTCAGAGCTGCCAACATGATTCTATGCCAGCTGATAGGTCCAATTTTAAAATACATGTAAATTCTATACTAACAAATGGATTTCATTTTGCTTGTTGTGTGGCAGTAACTCCGGTATGGGTGACAATGCCATTCGGGGGCATAGCTAGTGTCTGCGGATGGTATGAAAGATTCTGCCGCACAGGCTCAGTGAAGAAAGCAATCTCACTACCTCGTTCCTTACCTTGTATAGTATACAGTTGCCTTAGATTTTAGATTTTTGGATATTTATAGACCTGCTGAGAGGGAGAGGTAGACGGGGTTACAGACCTGGGGGCCTGGTCGATACAAATCAGTTTTTTAAATTTTAGGCTGAATTCAGTGTTCACAATTTTGCAAAACACTAGATCCTCAAAAAGCACCGACATACGTTAAGAAACATTATAATTAATTTTTCCCAGGGCCCACGTTGATCATTTATGGTATGTAAAAGAACCTTCCACAGACTAAACTTGTGTGTAGCTAAATTAGTAGGTTAGATTTCGTTGAAACGCTCTATCAAAGTCGCAACGTTCACCACTAGGTGTCAGTGACATCTGGTAGCGAAAGTTGGAATTACTTGAAATTGAACGTAACTTGTAGCTCACCCTATGGGTGTCCGCTTGAAACAGCTACAGCCTCTGGCGAGCCGAACATGTCCTCGGACACTCCCGGCACTAAAATCCATACGGTAAATAATAAAATGGAAGTTGATTATGCCGGGTGATTGTCTAAAAGAGTCGTCAGGTTCTTTCTCTTGGGAGGCACATTCATTACATTAGGTTTCTCTTCTATGTAGCTGCCCATGACTGTGGAATCGTGATCTGATGGCCTAGTTGCCCCTTCTGAGTACGTGGCGTGGTTGGCAGAGGCGCTGAGCTTTCTAACTGAAAGGGAGTGGGTTCGATCCCCACTCAGTAGTGGCTTTAAGAAACAAAATTACCACTTTCGGAAACGCAAATAGCCCTGGGGTGCACTCAGCCTACACCAGGCACCAGGGTGATTCCTGGGAGCAAAGACGGCGGGGTATGGAGCTGACAACTCTTTACCAACTAGTGCCGATGTCACCTCTACCTTCCACTACGGAGTTGGCTTTGCTTTGCCACGAGCTGGCCTCATGTGATGAGAATGGGGGAGGAGAGTTTACAGTACCTAGAAGCTTTGCCGTAGAGAGCGATCACGGCCCTAGGGCAAGGTCTTTCGGGGCCCTCTATTATTATTCAACCTGTGACATAATTTTGGGATTGCGGCACTGCATTAAGCTTGTACATTTTTAACCCCAACCCCTCTAAAAAAAAACTCCGTGGAATTTAACATGCCCAACTGAAAATTAATTTTCTTTCTTTTTAGCTATTCAGCCACTCTCCTTCTTATTTCTCTCCCACGTTCATTTACTTCAATATTTTGATCATACTCCTTCCAGAAATGTATGAAGTAAAGAGATTTAATTAGAAACGTTTGGTCCAAGAATAGCTCTTGAAGTTTAGCACGTTATTCATTAAATTGACAACTTTGTCATTTCTCCGGCAGAAAAAATAAAAACACAATGTCTATTTATAAAAGTTAGGTTGGTTGGTTCCCCAGTTTAGGGGGCTGCGACAACGCGGCCATGTAGCCCCGTGTACTTTGGGTGTGTGTAGAATCTGTCTGATAACCGGTGTTAATTGTGATGGCTGTATTAGTGTGTGTTATCTGTTTTTATTGCTTGCCAAGGTGGGTGAGTGGTCAACGCGTCGGTCTACTAACCCCAAGCTTTCAGGTTAGCTCCTGGCCGTGGTAAGTGATTTTTGAAAGGCGGCACAAATTACGACACCATGTCATACGATGTTGGCATGTCAAAGAACCCAATTGAATTCAGTAGTCCGTGCTCATAATGGCAAAATTAATCTCGGGAGTTTCCGCTAGCACAAAGTTCCTCATTTCTCTACTAGAAAGCGCTATAGTGTTCAAGGAGCTTAGCTATCTAACCTCCTGGACTTTCATAGTGCTTCAAGGAACAACGAAATTCGACATACAAGCTACCCTTTGGGTGTCAAATAACAAAGCTTGCATCCGGCAGCCGAGACCATACGATATTATTATTATTATATCTGTTTTTAATTCAAGTAAGGAGTGTCGACATTGAATTTTCAAGTAGTTCCTACTTTTGCCGCCAAACGCCACCGTCAACGACTACTATTGGTCAGACCTTGGTTACTAGACGTCACCGCAGTCGGCTCCTGGCAACGAACGTTGGAATCTAAGAGCGTAACTTATTCAATTTTTAACCTATAATTTAGCTTCTCAAGGTGTAATTAGTGGAAGGTTTTTTTATATGCCATAAATCTACGATGGGATCGCCGGCTTTACTTCCCCTCCGAAGGAAGGCATACTGAGGGATTCATAAAAGTTAATTATATATTCTCTTTGTAGTTTTTTGGATACTATTCACTGGCTGTATTTACATTGAAAAGAGTCTTATCAGAAAATTTCATATTCGTTTTGACATTAAATTAAATAAGTCCTTTCACCACCTCGGGCCCATCACCAAATCCGGGCCTGCCTAGGAGGTACTGCTATAGAATTTTTGAATTTTTGAATTTGAATTTGAATTTATTGTTTCTCTTATACAGGCCACTGAGGCTACAAAGCCTCTTTATGCAGCTCTCTTCATTCAGAGGGCAGTTAAATACAATAGAATAAATGAAGAAAGAAAAAACTTAACCTAAACATACAGTTGACAATAGAAGTTCTTGTTATTACATCCGTTCACCTTGAACATGAATATTGTATAGCTGATAGATTACAATGAAGGGAGTGTTTATCACTCTGATGGGAAGTCCTGAATACTGGTGCAATTTATATTTATTCCAGTGAATACTAGCTGAAATACGGAATGAACCTTTGCATTTTTCGGTTCTGTGATGAGGTACTGAACCCTTTATCCTCTGATGGATAAATGATTCGATGTTTTATTTCTTCAATTAATAAATATTTCCACCAGCGTCATGAAAATAGCCAGACGGAGATGAGGAAATTTCAAGCATTTGTTGGAGACAATGGGGACATACCTGCAGCAGTTTGACAAAAGGCTAAATACTTAGGATTGTGAAAAGATAGACCCTAGCAATGTTTCAGAAGGACAGGTGGTGGCTACCTCAAAATAGAAGGGACGCGCAGTGAGACACGCTTCTGGTATGTTCATTGTAATATTCGCGCCTAAAAAAATATGATGCAGTAACGTGAGTGGCTGATGAAAATACTAGACACTCCTACGAGGCCAAGGTCTGATAAAAACCGCCAAGTTACTGAAAATGTGGAACCAATGGGAGAAGAATGATTACGAGCGCGGCAAGTCTAGCTTGGGCACGCGATGGCTAGCATTAACGCGGGAGATCGGCTAGACAACATCTCTACGATCGATTCTAGGATTAATGGGCATATTCTTGACCTGCACAATTTTACGAGTTCAGTGATATTTATTTCATTCCTGTACCACTATTATTTTGAGAATTTTTTATATAATTTCCCCCTCTATCAATACCTAGGGCCGGTTCATTTATAAGTGGCGTGAAGAGCCAAGACATTGCTATTATATTTGTTGTGTCGAAGACACAAGTTTATCATTACATTTTGTGTGTCGAGGACACAGGTTACTTTACATTTTGCGCGTCTAAGGACGTAGACACTTATACTTTTGCGTGTCATGAGGACACAGAAATTATTAATAAATGTGTTAAATTCAGTGATAGATAGTCACAGTACTATATTTTGTAGGGGCAGTAGCATCGACAATTCGCCAACAGACTGTTCCGGGGAAAGTAGTACCTGAAACGGCGAATTTAGTAGTCAGATATCGAGTGTATAATAATCTAACTTGTTGAATCAGCACGAGAGATGACATCGCTTATCCTGGAAGAAGTTTGGAACTATCAACACTCCGTCCAGATGGCTGAGATGAGCTAAGAAGCATTCAGTTGGGAGATGGCAACTGATGTCCTTTGACGGGTGACTGGCCGAGGATGAGTACAAAATAATATTCTTATTATCTGATAAATTAACTTATGGTATATGGGACATATTTTTGTAAATATTTTGCTTGTGTTGATTAACGTAGTATATTTAGTTTTGGTCTGACACACCTTTTGCATGGAAACAGCTCGCATAAATGTTATTAGTAGAAGGTTCTTGTTTGTTTGTTTGTTTGTTGTTTTAACTAACGTAGCTATGTGGACGACCGTGTTTGCATATGTTACGCAATGCGGTTAAAAACGTCTCTCGGAGATATGTTGTGTTTCAGAAGTAGGACTGAATTAATATAATTATACAGTAGATTGGAGGGTAATTAATCTTTTTAAGGTTTATTATTGATCAGATTCAGTGAGATTATTGCCTTTGGAGCAATGTGATTTTGTGACGAAGAGCAGTCAGCTCTATCGTAGGTTTTAATATTTTTAAACAGTTTGTTAGCATCTATTCAGCCGACCTGTGTGAAAAACGTAATGTCATTCCCAGAAGTGTGAGTATGTGTATTTTTGTGGTCATTACAAGCGGGAATTTCAGCGTAGACTGATTTCTGTCAGCTTGGTGCCAAATCCATATTGTTACCTTGCGAGGGCAATTGTGGCTATTTTGATTAATGTCTGACCATATGTTTAGGTGGTTGAGATTTGTTGCTGTTGATTCTTTGAGATAACGGCACAGCTGGTCAGTTATTTTTACACACTGGAGTTTGGGCAATGACAAGTATTGAGGAAGGGGGAGCTGTTTCACAAGGCGGACTGAAGGTTGCAAGCGAGGTCATTAGTGGGGAGTGCTTGTTTGGCTCCGTATTTACTTGAAATACAGAATTAAGAACTGATCAATGGTAAAAATTGTTTAAATAAATGGGAGTTGCCTACGAATCACGATAATCTCCGAAGCGTTAGCTTAACGTGCATTTTTGTTCATATAAAGTAATCTCAGCCGGTCAGGCTTTTGTTGTTGTTGGTTTTAGTCCATGTTTATATTCCATATCAGTGACCCGTGAAGTCACGTGCGATGCTGTATTTTCCTTGTTGGTGTATTGAGCAATTGGCCGGAGTTGGCAGCTCATTTTGTCAAGCGCGTCATCGCGCTAATGGAGGGTCTCGAGAGAGATTTCTGTAAATAGTAGATTTTTAGTTTATGTGTCAGCATTAAATTTTTAAGGGTTTTTATTAGTGTCATGTCCCATATCCGTAAACGTTGATTTACGAGATGATTGTTCGTAAGCATCGTGGCTGTTGACCCGCTGTAAACGAACAGTCATCCAAGTACTCATTCCTCGTAGTTAGTCATTACGCGTACATAAGATCCAAATGCAAGTTAGTGGAACTTGGATCCACATTTTTATAAAGGGGAGATCCGTCTGACTCCTCAACATTGATAGATATTCCTGTCATGGGAAAAATTCAGGGAGGATTTTTATTATTGTTGTTTATATATTCTTTTTATGCACTATTAGTCATTAAATCATGTTATGACCCTTACCTCAGTAGAGCATGTTGTTTGGCGAACGTAAACATCACACTAAGAACTGAGCGCGACCCCTTGATCAAGATTCTTGCATATAAACACTGCTATTCTGAAGGGTTCATAGGAGATAAATTGGCGCGGCCAAGCGTGGGGCGGTTCACTGTGATGTAACGGCAGAGAAATTGCACATGTCAATGTAAGCGTAGTTGGGTTTTCAAACTGAAACAACAATGAAGGTGTAATTTTGTTGCTGGTTCGCTGCTGGAACACATTTAGTTGGCGTATTTGAATAAAACTGACAGGCCACAAGTGGAGGCAGATATGACAGTATTTTAATCACCGGAAAGTGATATTTTATTAAAAGTAATTGAGGCGAAGAGGATACCGCCAAATGTGTGAAATATAAATTAAAATCAGGAGTTTGCAATGTAAAATACGGTTCACGTTTTTGTCTATTGAATTAAAGTAAAAGGTAATATACGTGATACCGGGCGCCCAATGATTAAAATTAAAACTAGATTTGTTTAGAAAGTCAAACTCATGAAAATGTTAGGAGGCTGGTAGCCTTAAATGACAAGTAATACTCTGTTAATTAGTCAGTGTTAATATCAGATCAGGATAACAATTTAATGACTGAATATGTGTTTGGGTTTAAATTAAATTGAGTAAAATCAGAACCACTCAGAGATGCAATCGACTAGTGGGATTAAATGTAAAAATAAATGAACTGAGTAGGGTAAATAAATTAAATGTGCATTGGATTGTATGTGTGTGTCGAGGGGCATTGCTTTATGCCATTTCCCTAATGTCTCATATAAAGTGTATAAGATGGCAACGGTGGAACAGATTCAAGAAATCATTGAGAGTGCGGCTAGGAGAACACAGGAATTGTTGGACACTAAATTGGCGGAACAGAGTCAATCATTAAACACTAGTATGTTAGAACAAAGTGAAGCATTAACTGCGAAGTTATCTGAACAAATAAACGATAGTATGTTAGAACAAATTGAAGCATTAAAAGCGAAATTATCTGAACAAATAAACAACAGAATGTTAGAACAAAGTGAAGCATTAAACGCGAAATTATCTGAACAAATAAACAATAGTTTGTTAGAACAAAGTGAGTCTATAAACAAATTATCCGAACAAAGTGAATCATTGCGGACACAATTAAATAACAGTAGGAATGAACAAAATGAATATCAGGCGGAACAAGCTAGATTACTAAAAAATGAAATCAATGACACTATAAATTCGCAGCTAGAGGCGCAGAATGTTAAAAACACGAACCAATTAGCTTCGTTAACCGCAGAGATGAAGGATCACACTAATCAACAGATGGTATTGCTGGCCCTAGATGTTAGTAAAAACAATGAAAAACAATTAGATCAGATTAAGAAAATGGAAAGTATTTTTGATCAAAAACTTAGCATTCTGGATGAAACGGTGTTAGCTAAATTAGAGCAAATCGAACTAGCATGCACCTTGAATACAAGCGAGGTCAAGATAGCTCAGGATAAGTTAGAAGGACGATTTAAGGAAATGGAAAAGAGCTGCAAGGTCATTCAACAACAATTATCAGCGGTAGATGAAAATATATCCGGCATAATTAAAGATATGGACCGTCTCGAAATAAAATCAGCGGAGCAATGGAAAAGCCTAGAAGCGGACCAGAATCAATTAAAGAATACCATCGACGAAAGGTTGAGCCAGATAGAAAGCAATCAGGATGACACTAAAAGCCAGATTGAGGAGAAAGTAAGCACGATTAAGGAGCAAATAAGGAAAGATTGGCGAAAAATGAATATCGATTCTAAAGAGGAAAGATCAACCATCCTTAAGACAGTAGGCGAAAATCATACTCGTATTCAAGCATTAGAACAAGAAATTAAGAGTAAACTTAATGAACAAACAGACAGGATCATAAAAGCCGAACTGAGGTCGTTAGAACAATCCTCGATATTTAAAACGGGAACATTGAAAGACAAGCAGGACGACTCAAATAGCCCGGAGGGTACTAGCACAGCAGGGAGTCAGACTCAGACGGAGAGCCCATTAACGACAAACACGGAAGGGTTTCGCAAGAATATCGAAAGGAGTTCCACGCTACAAGACGGTCATCAGCCCACACAACTTATCCAAGTAATTCGCTCGAACGATTATAAACCGCAGAAATACACGGTGAATTCAGGGGTGACACCTAAAGCCTTTATTAAAGAAATTGAAGATCATTACAATGACACTGGGGTACCTGAAGCACGTAGATTGAGGATGATGGAGAGATTTTTATCAGGAAATGTCCTTACATGGTTTTTAAGCTTCAAATATACATTTGGAACTATGGCAGATTTCAAATTAGCGTTTCTGCGCAAATACTGGTCGCCAGCATTACAACAGAGTCTAAGGATGAAGCTTTACTCTTGAAAATACCAAACTACCCAGCAAACGAAATACTCAGATTTCTTTAACATGAAAATGCTAAAATTTCGCGACCTTGATTTCCCTTTAAATGAAGCGGATCTGGTGATGACTATAGCGCGGCAATTACCAGTCAACGTGCAGCAAGTACTAGTCGCAGCGAACGTTAGTACGGCCTTACATGCAGAGCAGATATTACGCCAGATAGATGAGACTACATCTCATAATCATTATAGAGGAGGAAGACAGCTGGAGTTAGTCAATACGACAGAGGTCATAAAACCAAAACAGGCAAAAACTAAAACGCAGGGTACTAATAAAAGCATATCCACACCTAGGCGAAACCAGGAAGAAGGAGAAAACAGACCATACCAGCGTAACGAGAATAACTATAACAATAGGTCATATCAAGGCAACAATAGATATCAACATAGAGGGTATCAGCAATGGCGTGAAAATCGAAGAAATGAGAGGCCTTATGGAAGATACGGTGATTACAATGCTAATCAAAGATGGAAAGGAAGGAGAGATCAAAATCAAGGAGAGGCACGTAATTATCGAAATGACTGGGATGATAGGCACGCTCAATCGCAAAATTACCTAGAGGAATTACACGCTAGTCAAGGTGGAGAGCTAGGAAGATGGGAAAAAGCCATTGGGAACATGAAGAATCCAGACACACATACTTAGGAAGCTGGAAGTCTACTGAGACAAGAGGAATATCAAGGGCATGGGCGACAAAAGGATGATGGGAGTCGCAATGGAGCTAAAAAAAATGCTAAATTTGGATAAAGAAGACAGTCTACAAACGCAACAGTCGGAAGTTGAAGATGGATGGATAGTAGCGAACATACAAGAATGGATTGCTTTGCCAGAAGACTGCCTGGAGGAGACGATGAAACCACGGAACGATGAAATTAGGCAGTTACCCATTATTTACGCGAGGATTGGTGGAATTAATATAAGATGTTTATTGGATACGGGGTCGCAGATCAGTCTGGTATCGGAGGCCTTGGTTCGAGAGTTGGGACGGAGTCAGAATATTCCTGTAATTCCCGTACCACAACTCAAAGTGAGGGGTGTTATTCCTGAACGCACCGTCACTTGTAAACGTCAGGCATACTTAGAGCTGAACATATTGGAACATACTTTTGGGCAAACATTCATTATCATGGCAAAGATGAATTTCAATATAATTCTTGGTGCAAATTTCATTTGTGACTATCAAGCAGTGATAGATTTGCACAAGAATACAGTCAGTTTTAGAGAGTATGATCAGCTGAAGAACGTGGGATTGCATATGGATGAAATCACTACCGGAAGAGATGTAAATTCTTGGGCATTGGAAGCAATATCGGAAGAGACGGAAGAGGAGATACGAAAGGCAGACGATAACATCATAGAAGGAGCTGTTGTGGAACTAGATGAGGTTAGTGAATCCCAGGAGATATGGTTTTTATTAACGGAAGGAGATGACAGTGAGGCACAATTTGAAGAGTTACTACAGGAGCGGCTCAATGACATTCAACTTGGGGGTGAACATAGAAAACAATTGGAAGAGATTTTAAGGAAACACAAAACAGTATTTGATACAGTACCTGGAAAAATATTAAATTTCAAATATTCAATGCAAGTCGAGGATTGGTCACCTTTCAAAAGTAGATTGTACCCTATTCCGGAAAAATATCGTTGTCAAGTCAAGGTCATTATAGATGAGATGTTACAAGCTGGAGTGATAAGGAAGACACCTACACCTTATCTAAATGCGATTTTGGCAGTCACAAAGCCAAATGGATCTATTAGACTTTGTTTAGATGCCAGAAATCTCAACATGAGACTCATTTTTCCTGAGTATGACAGAGCACCAATTTTCAGAGACGTACTAAAAGGCTTTAAAAACAAAAGCATTTATTCATCAGTTGACTTGACGTCCAGTTTCCACCATATTGAATTGGATGAGAAGTCACAGCTTCTAACTGGCTTCTTATTCGATAACCAAACGTTTTGCTTCGTCCGAATGCCCTTTGGAGTCAAAACAGCGGGCTGTGCTTTAATCCGAGCCCTGGACCGGAATCTAACCGAGGAAGTTAAGGAGATGACGGTACGCTACATTGATGACATTCTGCTGGCATCCGACAACATTGAAACTCACATGGAAAATTTAGATAAAGTATTAGGCAACCTGAATGCATCAAATTTCAAAGTAAACCTGAAGAAATCGCATTTCTTCATGAGCGAGATCTTATATTTGGGTCACATCATTGACAAGGAGGGAGTGAAGCCAAATCCAGCTAAGATCGAAGCGATAAAGAATTTCCCTACACCAACGAGAGTCAAGCACATTCGGGCTTTCTTAGGCGTAACGGGATTCTTTAAGGAAAACTATCCAGGTTACACGGAGACTGTAGCTCCAATGCAGGAAATGCTAAAAAAGAATAATAAATGGTTGTGGAATGCGGAGTGTGAGAAGGCGTTCCAAGCAACAAAACAGCTACTGGAAAACTGCATTAAGTTAGGATATCCAGATTTCAAGCACAAATTTATAATCCAAGCGGATGCTTCACAAATTGGTATAGATGCCATGCTCTACCAAGAAGATCCAGCTAACCTGCAACATAAAACATATTTGGCATTTGTCAGCCGAAAATTGCGTAAGCACGAGCGCAATTATACTGTAACGGAACTAGAGCTGTTGGCCATACTTCATGCGCTCCAACAATGGAAAAGAATAATTTATGGATACCCCATTGTTGTCAGGACTGATCACAAGGCACTAACATTCTTGTTTAAGACGTCGATGGCAAGCGAACGTGTGACACGTTGGTCTATATATATTCAGCAGTTTAGCATTGAGATTGAACATTGCCCAGGGAAGATGAACGTGATTCCGGATGCACTCAGCAGGAACCCAGAGCCTGATAGTGAAGAAACAGCGATGGTACAACACTTGGAGTTAACACCGAAGGACCGGGAATTCTTGGAGGAGTTACGTGAGATACAGCGAGAACAGGAAGCGGAACCATGGATGCTGCTATTAATTCAATACTTCAGAAAGCAACTACCTACAGGAACACCTGCATTTCGAGAAGCGAAAGCAAAAGAAGGAAGATATGTTTATGTCAACAATTTGCTGCACAAATGGGTAGATAATGACCATACCAAGTTACGCATATTAGTACCTGCATCCTTACAGCGAGGACTGACATGGCATACTCACGAAAGTTACGGACACGTCGGATTAGACAAGTGTGAAGCGACAATAGGAGAGACATTTACATGGCCACGTATGAGAACAACTATATGTGACGTCATTACGACTTGTGATCCTTGTCAGAGGACAAAGCCAAATAACGATTTAATGAGGCAGTATCCTAGACCATTGCTACCTCAGAAACCCTGCGAGCTACTGACCCTAGACTGTTTCGGTCCAATTCCGAAAGGAAGGCGAGGTTGCCGTCACTTGCTAGTGTGCATTGATGTGTTTTCTAAGTTTGTCGTATTATGCCCCATTCAGAAAACTACATCGAAACAAGTACTCAGTCGTATTCGAAATAGAGTTATTCCAATCCTTGGAAAACCAGAATTTATATTGTCAGACCATGGAAGTTATTTTACAAGCGCCGAATTCAAGAAAGGTATGGAGGACATGGGTATAAAACACGTTTTAAGCAGCATCCAACATGCCCAAGCTAATCCAAGTGAGAGAGCAATAAAATGTGTAACATCATACTTGAGAATCTTCATTCCCAAAGAACATCATAAATGGGTGGATAAAATTAAGGATGTAGAGACATGCATGAATTCTACCAGGCACGAGTCAACAGGACAGATCCCTATGGTCATACACAAATACGAGTATCCAGTGAGAACGTGGAAAAGCATCATTAACTGCCCACAAGATCCCATGATAGCACCTGACCTGCGAATTGAGAGAACGAGAGCCTACACGAGAAAACAAGCAGATCGCAGATTACGGCGAGTAAGAAATAAGAGGTTTCACAGTGATCTTGAAATCAACCAGCTCGTTTTGGTGAAACGACCCGCTACATCGGATCCAGAAAAGAAGATCTTCAGCAAATTCTGCGAAAAGTTCATAGGACCCTATTCTATCGTAAGAACCTAGGAAATAATTCATACAGAGTGAAAGAGTTAAGCACAGGAACAATGTCGGTCTACTATGCAGCCAACTTAAAAAAGTATCGAAGAAGCGAACCATGGGAGCACCGAAATAATGATGCAGTTTAAATATATGGACGTCCTATATCAACCAAGTGGACGGGGGGCAGTTGAGTACGGCACGTGAAGAAGGAAGTGGAAATGGTGTTGACAAACATTAACGAGACGATCAGAGTGTTGCCTAAGGCACCAGCGCGTCATGCAAGCAGTTGAGAGGGAAATGAAACGAGTAAATGCAATTCAAGACAGGAGCGGCTAGACTAAGTAATAGAAAAGGGGTGATTCTGAAATAAAACAAATTGGCCTACGGAAGTCTTTTTAAAATTATCGACTTTCTCCTAAGTTCGAAATTTTGTGCGTGGAGGAGTTGTGAACCCTTTATCCTCTGATGGATAAATGATTCGATGTTTTATTTCTTCAATTAATAAATATTTCCACCAGCGTCATGAAAATAGCCAGACGGAGATCAGGAAATTTCAAGCATTTGTTGGAGACAATGGGGACATACCTGCAGCAGTTTGACAAAAGGCTAAATACTTAGGATTGTGAAAAGATAGACCCTAGCAATGTTTCAGAAGGACAGGTGGTGGCTACCTCAAAATAGAAGGGACGCGCAGTGAGACACGCTTCTGGTATGTTCATTGTAATATTCGCGCCTAAAAAAAATATGATGCAGTAACGTGAGTGGCTGATGAAAATACTAGACACTCCTACGAGGCCAAGGTCTGATAAAAACCGCCAAGTTACTGAAAACGTGGAACCAATGGGAGAAGAATGCTTACGAGTGCGGCAAGTCTAGCTTGGGCACGCGATGGCTAGCATTAACGCGGGAGATCGGCTAGACAACATCTCTACGATCGATTCTAGGATTAATGGGCATATTCTTGACCTGCACAATTTTACGAGTTCAGTGATATTTATTTCATTCCTGTACCACTATTATTTTGAGAATTTTTTATATAATTTCCCCCTCTATCAATACCTAGGGCCGGTTCATTTATAAGTGGCGTGAAGAGCCAAGACATTGCTATTATATTTGTTGTGTCGAAGACACAAGTTTATCATTACATTTTGTGTGTCGAGGACACAGGTTACTTTACATTTTGCGCGTCTAAGGACGTAGACACTTATACTTTTGCGTGTCATGAGGACACAGAAATTATTAATAAATGTGTTAAATTCAGTGATAGATAGTCACAGTACTATATTTTGTAGGGGCAGTAGCATCGACAATTCGCCAACAGACTGTTCCGGGGAAAGTAGTACCTGAAACGGCGAATTTAGTAGTCAGATATCGAGTGTATAATAATCTAACTTGTTGAATCAGCACGAGAGATGACATCGCTTATCCTGGAAGAAGTTTGGAACTATCAACACTCCGTCCAGATGGCTGAGATGAGCTAAGAAGCATTCAGTTGGGAGATGGCAACTGATGTCCTTTGACGGGTGACTGGCCGAGGATGAGTACAAAATAATATTCTTATTATCTGATAAATTAACTTATGGTATATGGGACATATTTTTGTAAATATTTTGCTTGTGTTGATTAACGTAGTATATTTAGTTTTGGTCTGACACACCTTTTGCATGGAAACAGCTCGCATAAATGTTATTAGTAGAAGGTTCTTGTTTGTTTGTTTGTTTGTTGTTTTAACTAACGTAGCTATGTGGACGACCGTGTTTGCATATGTTACGCAATGCGGTTAAAAACGTCTCTCGGAGATATGTTGTGTTTCAGAAGTAGGACTGAATTAATATAATTATACAGTAGATTGGAGGGTAATTAATCTTTTTAAGGTTTATTATTGATCAGATTCAGTGAGATTATTGCCTTTGGAGCAATGTGATTTTGTGACGAAGAGCAGTCAGCTCTATCGTAGGTTTTAATATTTTTAAACAGTTTGTTAGCATCTATTCAGCCGACCTGTGTGAAAAACGTAATGTCATTCCCAGAAGTGTGAGTATGTGTATTTTTGTGGTCATTACAAGCGGGAATTTCAGCGTAGACTGATTTCTGTCAGCTTGGTGCCAAATCCATATTGTTACCTTGCGAGGGCAATTGTGGCTATTTTGATTAATGTCTGACCATATGTTTAGGTGGTTGAGATTTGTTGCTGTTGATTCTTTGAGATAACGGCACAGCTGGTCAGTTATTTTTACACACTGGAGTTTGGGCAATGACAAGTATTGAGGAAGGGGGAGCTGTTTCACAAGGCGGACTGAAGGTTGCAAGCGAGGTCATTAGTGGGGAGTGCTTGTTTGGCTCCGTATTTACTTGAAATACAGAATTAAGAACTGATCAATGGTAAAAATTGTTTAAATAAATGGGAGTTGCCTACGAATCACGATAATCTCCGAAGCGTTAGCTTAACGTGCATTTTTGTTCATATAAAGTAATCTCAGCCGGTCAGGCTTTTGTTGTTGTTGGTTTTAGTCCATGTTTATATTCCATATCAGTGACCCGTGAAGTCACGTGCGATGCTGTATTTTCCTTGTTGGTGTATTGAGCAATTAGCCGGAGTTGGCAGCTCATTTTGTCAAGCGCGTCATCGCGCTAATGGAGGGTCTCGAGGGAGATTTCTGTAAATAGTAGATTATTAGTGTATGTGTTAGCATTAAATTTTTAAGGATTTTTATTAGTGTCATGTCCCATATCCGTAAACGTTGATTTACGAGATGATTGTTCGTAAGCATCGTGGCTGTTGACCCGCTGTAAACGAACAGTCATCCAAGTACTCATTCCTCGTAGTTAGTCATTACGCGTACATAAGATCCAAATGCAAGTTAGTGGAACTTGGATCCACATTTTTATAAAGGGGAGATCCGTCTGACTCCTCAACATTGATAGATATTCCTGTCATGGGAAAAATTCAGGGAGGATTTTTATTATTGTTGTTTATATATTCTTTTTATGCACTATTAGTCATTAAATCGTGTTATTATTTTACGTCTTGTCACCTTTCTTTCTTAATTATAGTTTTACCTCCTATGACCCTTACCTCAGTAGAGCATGTTGTTTGGCGAACGCAAACATCACACTAGGAACTGTGCGCGACCCCTTGATCAAGATTCTTGCATATAAACACTGCTATTCTGAAGGGTTCAGTACCTGGAGCATTTGTGCAGTGTGTCTATTCGCACGGTTATGCACTGATTGCATGGGAGTTAGTGTGCAGTAAATATAAGACGGAATTTTGAATTTTAGAATTTTTATCACAGTCAGAGCCATGGCATACTGTCTTCGTTCCTTTAACTTTAGCCATCCAATCTGGACGTAAAATGGAGTTATATGAGACTCTCTTGGTACATTGAGAACAAACCGCAAGCAAGCATTTTGCATTCTTTGCAATTTTGTATTGAGGACCTCTCACATATCATGGTAAATTAGAGGGTAAGAGTAGCAGAGGTCCTAGGAGGTGATGGTTAGATTCAGTGTTTAACGATTTCAAGGTGAGAAGTGTAGAAACAGAGGGGGCCGCAAACAGAGGCTTGCGGATTAGACTGGACGCTGAAAGGCAAAACGAATCTCAAATGAAAATTAATGAATTGAATATCGCTAACTTCAGTACTCTGGGGCACCTCATTCCTCCAGATCTGAGAATTTACCCCGGTTATTTAGACCACTGCTCTCCTCAGGGAGTTCAAGAAAATAATAGATAACCCGCAACTACCCATACACTGTGACATTGCTGATGTTCGCCTGTTTCGTCTACGATCTCGAAATCCACCAACAAGGACTGCAATAGACTTGAAGAATACCAACTTCAACATAACTAAAGAATGGCAGGGAAGACAGGGTAATCGGCCTGGATCAACCTTACCACGCATTGGATCATCGCTGCCACCTGGATTTGAGTTTCCTCAAAAAACATGGTCAACTCTCAACAGGATTCGTACGGGTCATGACAACTGTGCAGACTTCCATTATAAATGGAAAATAATTTCTTCACCTAACTGTGATTGTGCTGGCCCTAAGCAGACCATCCAGCGTATCATCATCAAGAGTCCTAAAAGAAAGTACAGTGGCAAAGTCACTGATTTAGCTCATGGATCACCAGAGTCAATTACTTACATAAACAATTTAGATATAAATAGGGCTCCCATACATTTCTTTCCTAAACTATTAATCTGTGTACATAATATATCTGTAAAGCCAACGCAAAATAAAATAATAAAAGAAGATGGTCAGTATAGAACATATAACCTACTTTCTCCAAAATGCGTGGGTATTGTTATAACTCTTTGTCCTTTTCAAGGAGGATAATTGAATGTTGGTTGCAGTAGCTTGTTGAAATACAACGTGCTATACGGATATTAAACATGAATATGAGGTGCCCTTTTTTTCTAGTGCTACCTCTGTAAAAAAATTCATTCAATTCCGTTTCACCGAGTTTGAGTTGATATGGGGAATCGATTTGCACACTTACATGGCCGCTATCTGCAAACTATTGGGCTGATGGCATTGTAGTTCATTGAAAAGATGCTTCCCACAAAAAGGTATGTTGTTGCAAAATTTGGTATAGACCAAATGATAAGGTTGGTCGTAATTTGATTTAAGCTTTTAACATTTGGGTGGCCGCCATTCCGATTCCGTCAAGATGGCGGCGATATAATACATGACACTGTGGTGCCATTTGCTAGCGATACCTCTGTACCAAATTCGGATTTACCGTGTTTGAATTGATAGGGGGAATCAATTTGCACACATACATGG
Organism: Meconema thalassinum; assembly: GCA_946902985.2. Taxonomy (NCBI): domain Eukaryota; kingdom Metazoa; phylum Arthropoda; class Insecta; order Orthoptera; family Tettigoniidae; genus Meconema; species Meconema thalassinum. The sequence continues at coordinate 504,547,753 of OX336393.1, read as the reverse complement.
CCACCATCCGCAAATTATTAGGCAGATGACCTTATGGTTTGGTCAAAAGATTCTTTATACACAAGGGTATAATGTTGCAAAATTTGGTAGAGATCAGATGATTACGTTGGTCGTAATTTGATTCAAGCTTTTAACATTTGGGTGGCCGCCATTACATTTTCGTCAAGATGGCGGCGATTTAACACATGACACTGGAGTGGCCTTTGCTAGTGCTACCTCTGTACGAAATGTCGTTCAATTCGGTTTCACCGTTTTTGAATTGATAGGGGGACTCGATTTGCACACTTATATGGCCGCCATCTGCAAACTATTGGACTGACGACCTTGTTCTTTAGTCAAAATACGTTCGCCATATGAATATATGTTGTTGCAAAATTTGGTAGAGATCGGATGATCAGGTTAGTCATAATTTGATCTAAGAATTGAACATTTGGGTGGCCGCCATTAAGTTTCCGTCAAGATGGCGACGATATAAAACATGACACTGAGGTGCTCTTTACTAGTGCTACCTCTGTACCAAATTTCGTTTAATCCAGTTTCACCGTGTTTGAATTGATACGGGGAATCGATTTGCACACATACGTGGCTACCATCCGAAAAGTTATGGGCGGATAACCTTATAGTTTGGTCAAGAGGTTCTTCATACATAAAGGTATATTGTTGCAAAATTTGGTAGAGATCAAATGATTAGGTTGGACTTAATTTGATTCAAGCTTTTAACATTTGGATGGCCACCATTACGTTTTCGAAAAGATGGCGGCGATATAAATCATGACACTGAGGTGCCCTTTGCTAGTTCTACCACTGTACCAAATTTCGTTCAATTCGGTTTCACCGTGTTCGAATTGATAGGGGGGGGGGGCAGACATTCAGAGTACACACACTCACACACAGACATACTCCCACACAGACACACACACACACATAGACACACAATTTTTGGCCCTGTGTAGATCTCATAAGTCTACTTTCATTTTTTGCAAAAATCGAAAGTAGGCTAATAAGCCTGTTTTGAACTTTATGGAGATTTTAACGACATTTTACGAAAATCGTGGCGGTGAAACTTTTACGAGTTGTTATCACTACTTTCGATGGGGCTGGTATAGGCTACTCAACAGCAGTGTGGTTGAACAGTCGAGATGTTGACACTGTCGTGCATCAGACGATGCGCATCATCAGTGGTACAGTAACATCTACTCGTCTTTTCTGGTTGCCTGTGCTGAGCCAGATCGAATCACCAAGTCTAAGGATATATAACCATCTGATCCGCGTGTTCACAAAAATATATGTGAACGTAGCTATCCCAATTCATGAAGACGTACGGTACTTGAATTAAAAAAAAACAACAGATAACACACATCACATTTAACATCAGTTATCAGACAGATTCTACACACACCCAAAGTACACGGGGCTACACGACCGCGTTGTCGCAGCCCCTAAACTGAGGAACCAACCAAGAGATATTTAGAACTTTAAATTTATCTGGTGTCCAGTTGATTGTGGTGTATTGTTTGTATGTTATATCTTTTGTGCGCTTGGCCATAAGCTTAGTAATAACTACGTGGAAGTAAACAGAAGGCATTGCAATCTCTGTAGATATAAAACTCAGCAATTCTTCTAGGTTTGTGCCGTGTCTTGTGTGGGGTTTCGCCTAGGACACCGGCCGTGAAAGCCAATATGCCATCTTTTTGGAAGCCTTCATAGGGAGGTTAAGGCTGCTTGAGCTTTTAGTTCTCGCAGTCAAGTGGTGCAGTTGCACCTAATATAAAGGGAGGTAGCGCGCAGTTCGTTACTCTTGTGGGAGTCCGGGCAGGGACACCAAGAGCCCGCCTGGTGTCCTAGGCGAAACCCCACACAAGACACGGCTCAGACCTAGAAGAATTGCTGAGTTTAAATTCACCGGCCGTGAAAGCCAATATATCATCTGTAGATTTACTTTAATAGAAGTGATGGAATCGTTTCGAGGAAGTAAAGCTCAAGCTCATGATTCTCTGGACGGTGTTTGTCGCTCTGTGCAATATGCCCAAAAACAGATCCCACGCCTCGTTCTGTGCTGATACGGACAGTAAGATGACGACTAAGGCAGATACTGTGACGTGCCGGAACTCGCGTTTCCGGTTCCCATAGTTGTCCTGGCCGCATGTCGCCACGTACAAATGAATCTCAAGATCGTACATCGAGAGCTTGCTATAGCAGGAGAAGTTCTCTGGAAACTACCATGGAGTATTACACCAATCAGCTGTCCAACGTACTCACAGCACATCACACCAACAATTAAACGCTTACGTTACTCTATAAAATCGAACTTACATTGCACATCAATAAATTCACTCCCCCCGCCTCTCTCCCCACCACCCCAAAACAACGAGGCTTGTTATTATCCACTTATTACTTAAAAAAAAAAATCCTCTCGGCACGCCGGAAGGCGGAGGTACATTTCACCGGGCAAACTAGGGGATAGGCTATAAAAGGCAAAATATGCAGGTTTTCGTAGGAGGATCAGACCTCATTTATTGCGAGAAAGTATTTTACAATTGGAGGTTAGTTAACATTTTTTCGTCTTTCTATGCATACTTTTAACATTTTACTGTCTTATGGGGATGGTAACCTTCTTGTCATTTGGGGTTAATTTTTTTTATACTTGTGATCACACTGTCCTTATGCAAGGTTTGGAACTAATGTGTAACTATCTAACAGTCTGTTACTTCTTCACGCAAAATTTTATCTCCCACAGACATGTTGGTTGGTTCCTCAGTTTAGGGGCTGCGACAAGGTGGTCATGTAACCCCGTGTATATTGGGTGTGTGTAGAATCTGTCTGATAAACGGTGTTATTTGTGATGACTGTATTAGTCTGTAATTCAGGTAAGGTCTGCAGACGGTCAATTTTAAGTAGTAGTACCTAAATTTGTACCAAATACTAACGTCAACGAAACCTAGCTGTGAACTTGGCTGCTAGATGCCACCGCAACCAGCAACTTGCAACGAACGTTGTAACTTCCCCTCCGAAGGAAAGCATGCTGACGGATTTTTAGCGCTCTTAGAAAATCCGGCGACTTTGGCCGGCTTTGAACCAGCACCTTGGGCATAGAAGTTCAGCATGCTACCAGTTAGCCGCTTCCCTCATAGTCAGATGGAACAAGAAGTTCCGTGACGAACTAAAGAGCCTACTTTTCTTAAAATTAAGATTCATGCCATAGATTAATCTACAGTATATGAACCCATCTAGAATAATAACGAAATTAAGTGGGTAATATCGAAATGTCTTAATTAGTTCGAAATAAGGTATACTAGGCATAATGTAGCCTAATAGAGCAATACAGTTGGCAGCTCTGGTGACTGAATATATTCTTACTTCCATCTCCTAAGGTACAGAATACAAAATGTGGTTGAAGTTCAAAGGACGTTACATGGATTTAGACATTGGATCTATTAGTACACGTAAAAGCATGTTGGCAACAATGCCATGCGAGTGCTGGTCAGAAATAATCTGAAATATTATATATTTTTGTGCCAATTTTGGATGAAATCCATTTGTTGGTATAGAATTTACATGTATTTAAAAATTGGTCCTATCAGCAGGCTTAGAATCATGTTGGTAGAACTGACGTATATAAGTTACTCCAAATTAATGTAAAATGTCGGGTAATTTACGTGTGCATAGTTTAAAGCTGTCGGCTTGCATACTTTCTGATATATTTGGATACAAAATAGAGAGCAATTATTAACAGTTGGCAGCCCTGGTGGCTCTTAAGAATACACTCAGTCATATATGTTTATGTACGCATATTACATACAAAATTTGGTTGAAATCCAATTGATAGTGTAGAAGTTATATGGATTTAAAAATTGGACTTATCAGAAGGCTTAAAATTATTTTGGCAACGCTGTCATGTATGGCCACCTGGAAATTAAACTGAAATAGCATTATCTACATGTGTGCCAATTTTAGAATAGCTCCCATGTATACCTTCCAAGATATCCAACATGGAGCTCAAATTTCTAGTGCGTTTTTCAGCAGTTGGTAGCACTGACATCATTTTCAAATATGGACGTGAGATATTCCGGTATACATATTTACTCATACTAAATTTGGTTTCGATTTCTGCAGCCGTTTAGGAGTTGATAGGTGGGGGGGGGGGGGACACACACACACACAGCCAGACAGACAGAAGGACAGACCGACAGACAGACAGACAGACAGACAGATAGACAGACAGATAGACAGACAGACAGACATTTTCCCGGTTCGATCTCATAAGTCTACTTTTTCCTCATTTTTGCAAAATGTGAAAAGTAGCCTAGGCTAAAAATGAATGTGATCTCGTCAATGGCGTTGTCTTGGCAACCTCTGATAGATCATCCCTTATCAATTTAAAAGCGTTGTTATGGTAACCTCTGATGGCACTTGGCTTTTTTTAAAATTCCGAAATCATTTTTCTCATCCCTTGGCGTAATGGTGGGTCATATCAAAAATTCTTTCAGACAAATGTTTTAGGTAATTATTAGGGGATTATTTTCCATTTTGTACGGTTTTGATATTGTGCCTATTAAGAGAGATATGATTAATGTTTCCCGAAAAACCCACCTTTTTCCACCCCTTTGGTCAATGGTTGGTGCTATCAAAAAACTTATTTGACATACATTTTTGGCACTTATCCGACACATATTATGAACTTTGAAGGGATTCGATATTTCACGTATTAAGAGAGTTATAGCGAAATTTCACTTTTACGGAAACAGCCCCCCCATTTTCACCCCCTTCGACCGATTTTGTCCATTAACGAACTCGACCGAGATTTTATAGGGATACATATTATGTAAAAAATTCAAAGTGATTGGTGCAAAATTACGGCAGTTATCGTGTCCACAAGAAACTGATATATATACATAAATTATATATAAACTTTTGAACTGACGGTGGTTTTGGGGTCTGGGGGATGTGAAACGCGAAGATATGTCGAAATTTTCCGGAAGTCGAAACATGGTACCCATTGCAATAGTTAGCTTTCTAATGAAATCTACCTAAAACCCAACCTACTACAGGTCTACCATATTTCATACTACAAAATTCAACTCACTAGCAGTCTTTCTTTCTTCCTAAATATTTATTTAAAAAACTTAAACTACTTTTCACTATGATTATTATTATTATTATTATTATTATTATTATTGATGTGTAGCATCTGTCCACTCGGTTGCTGGATATTTATTGTGTGAGTGATTTTAGAAAAGGGACGGAAATGTGTAAGAGGAAACATCGTATACTGTTTACTTCAAGGTTTAGAGGCCCCATTAAAGATATTCCTACAATAAATCATCTCCAAGTTGTCGTTCTTTGGTGTGAAAATAGTCATTATATCATATTTGCAGAAAACAATTATGATTTATTAAATAAATCTCCTTACTTTTGCTCTGGAATGTATATCGCATACGGTTTACTTCAAGGTTTGGAGGCCCCATTAAAGATATTCTGGCCAGGATTTGGCACTGGGGTTTTACAAGTAGTTATTTCAATGACCTACAGAGTTCACTGTTAACAAGGGATTTGCGCTCCCGGCAAAACTAATAGGTCATCGGCTTTTTAATATATTGCGAATCAATAATGCTAGGGGCTTGTATCAGGTGTCCTAGGACTCGGGGTGACACCTATAGCCCCCTTAATTTAACCAAAGGACCCCAAACTAATAGGTCATCGGTGTTTTAATATTTCGCGAACCAATAATGCTGTATGAGGTGTTGTAGGACTCGGGGTGACGCCCCTTATTTATGATTTTGTGATTTGCAGAGATGGGTAAATCCAGAGCGAAATTACCGACAAAAGAAACGTGAGAAAAAATTAAAAACTGGAGGAGTACAGCCGAAAAAAATCGTCTTCTCATATATTTCATCTCAATTTCATAGTAGGATAACATGTCAGATGTTACACATCAAATGTGACTACTGTAAGGCTCGTAATTTTTATAATAATAATAATAATAATAATAATAATAATAATAATAATAATAATAATTATTATTATTACCATCAAGCTGAAGCTGCTGCTGGTAGACTACGACGGCGATCATAGAGCAAAACAACATCTTATGCCGCTGGAAGGGTGGATGGGCATTACCATCAGTACATATGCATGACCCGAAATCCACACTCACAGCTCAAAAGGCAGCTCAAGTATTAGTACTTCCTACCCAACATTAGGAATGCCATAAAGCTATAAAATTAAATCCATTAACGACAAAAATATCAACCAAACGACAAAAAGTCCGAGACAAACAACTTTTCTATCATTAAATAAAATATTATACTTCAAAATCAAAAACCCTTATACAGCAGAGTGAAAGGAGACCTTAAGGACACCAGACTCTAAGGAATTTTAATTCGACTGCAAGAGAGTACTACTACGTACTTAAACAAGTAGTTCCATGAAGAACTATACAGCCTATTTTCATATATCCTACTTATGTTAACTGCCTCTATCAACATACAAAATTTCAGTTTGATTGCTGTAATAGATTCGTAGATATTGAGAACCGACTAAATATTGCGGATGGTCGCCATGTTGGATTTTTATATATGTAGATCTTAGAGTTATGTACTGTTACATGAAGATTATTGTGTACGGGTAGTATTCAAACTTCAATCGCATGATTAGGACACAAGAAGTAAAAACGAGGTTTTAAAATTTCGCACAGCTGCCATCTTGTGGTTATGGAAACAATTGAAAAAATCAGATGCCAGTGGATTAACATTTGTATAAGGATTTACTGTACCAAGTGTCACTACACTCGGATGGTTAAATTGCGAGAATCGACCATGTGAATATTTATACTTCGCGTCGCCGCCATGTTGGATTTGTGCTCACCAGGTTATTGGAAGACCTATAGGTGAACTTATGTTCATAGCTTCTATGAACATAAAAAATGTCGGTTTCATTGCTGTAATAGATTCGTAGATATTGAGAACCGTCTAAATATTTCGGATGGTCGCCATGTTGGATTGTTATATGTATAGGCCATAGAGTTATGTACCATTAAAAAAATTATTGCGTAGGTTCATTATACAAACTTTCACTTCGATCGCATGATTGCGACACAAGAAATAAAAACTTAATTTTAAAATTTACACAGCCGCCATCTTGAGGTTATGTAAACAATTGAACTAAATTAGATACCAGTACATTACAATGTGTATAAACATTTGCTGTACCAGGTTTCATTGCGTTTGGATCATTAAATCGCGAGAAAGTTTTGTAGTTAACCGGTTTTTGAAAGTCATACAGATGAACTTCCAGTAGTGCCCATTATCTCCGTACAAAATTTCGGGGTGATACTGCTAATAGTTTCAGAGATATAGCATGCGGTGAAATATTTCGCACAGCCGCCAACTTGAGGTTATGCAAACAATTGAACGAAGTTACATGTCGGTGCATTGCAATGTGTATAAACATATACTGTACCAAGTTTCATTGCGTTTGGTTGGTTAAATCACGAGAAACGTCTATTTAAATGTCGCAACTTCGCTTGGCCGCCAAGTTGTTTTTGTAGTTACCAGGTTTTCAAAAGTCACGTAGCTGAACGTCTAGTAGTTTCCTTTATCACTGTACTAAATTTTACGGTGATATCGGTAATAGTTTCGGAGATATTGAATGCTGGTGAAATATTTCGCACAGCCGCCATGCTGGATTGGTGAGACGTAAAAAAATTGAAGGGCACGGTCGGGGTCATCCGGAATAGTGCTTTGAACTTACTGAGTTTCATTGAATTAGCTCCAGCCGTTTAGAAGTTATTATTAGGGGGGGGGGGACACACACCATCACACACACCATCACACACGCACACACAGACAGACACACGGACAAAAGGGGATATCATAAGCCTATTTTTCATAAACGAAAATAGGCTAAAAACGAGGTGTGCAAACTGTTCTGGGGCAGACCTATCCTAGCGGACCAGAACATCTGGGCAAATCGACCAGATATTGTGTACCTTAACAACACAAATCAAGCAGATTGTCTGATAGACATCACGAAACCACTAAGCTCGGACACAAATAATCAACAAATATGCACCGTTCGCAGAAGAAGCCAGGAAGATGTGAACATTTTACCACTGGTTACCGCAAGAACGGGAATAGTTTCAAAGGCTCTGGTACCAGTCTGGAGGAACTAAATTTGGATCATCTGATCGCCAGAATGCAGAATGCAGTGTTGCTAGATACTTGTCACATAGTCCGATTATTTTTATCCCAGTAGTAATTATAAGCCACTTGATTGTTAAGTCCGTATCTTGTATTTTGAGATTCAACATAGCCATGAGAAAATAAAGATAATAATATCAGGGGCGATGCGTCGTTAAGGGCCGAAAGGGCCCACCCACCCAGGGCCGTATTGCACAAAATTTGTTTAATTTATGTCTTTAAAAAATACTTTAAATTACAGATATTCTACTTAAAAAAGTGTTTTCTCTTCTAGAATCTCTAAAACGAATTCAGTATACACTACTCATCCCTAACCAAAGATACTGACAGTCTCCTACGGTGTATTGTCATAGCGAGGGCCGCTCAACAGAAATTCCCATGTAAACTATATGGTGGATTTTACTTTCTCTTCGAGGGCCTGGGGAATTGGCCCATAGCATTGCATTGAAACGAAATAGAAGATCTCTCCATTTCACTTCCTGCTTCTGTCTCTGAGGGTCAAACCGGACTATGGAGAAGGGTCCACCCCACCCCACGCCCTTAAAAAGGTATTCGGCCATTTGTTCGCAGCTGGATGACATTAGACAAACATTTTCAGTTTAGCGAGTTCTGTGGATGAAATTAATTTCTACAAATTAATGCGTTTTTAACTTTTGTGTTTTGGTACGTAGTTATTTAATATGCTGATTGTGTGCGAAATAGGAGAAATAAAGTGGATTTTTTATTTACACATCCATTTTCTTCTATACTGCTTATCACAAAGTTAGAAATTTAAACAAGTAGTTCCGCGAAGAACTATACAGCCTATTTTCATATATCCTACTTATGTTAACTACCACTATCAACATACACAATTTTAGTTTGAGTGCTGTAATAGACTCGTAGATATTGAGAACCGACTAAATATTTCGGATGGTCGCCATGTTGGATTTTACATATGAAGGTCCTAGAGTTATGTACTGTTACATGCAGATTATTGTGTACGTGTAGTATTCAAACTTCAATCGCATAATTAGGACACAAGAATTAACAAGGAGATTTTAAAATTTCGCACAGCTGCCATCTTGACGTTATGGAAACAATTGAAATAAATTAGATGCCAGTGGATTACCATTCGTATGAGGATTTACTGTACCAAGTTTCACTGCACTCGGATGGTTAAATTGCGAGAAACGTCCATGTGAATATTTATATTTCGCGTCGCCGCCATGTTGGATTTGTGATCACTAGGTTATTTAAAGTCCTATAGGTGAACTTAAGTTCATAGCCCCTATGAACATTATAAAATACAGTTTGATTGCTATAATAGATTCGTAGATATTCAGAGCCGTCTAAATATTTCGGATGGTCGCCATGTTGGATTGTTATAGGCCATAGAGTCATGTACCATTAAAGGAAAATTATTACGTAGGTTCATTATTCAAAACTTTCACTTCGATCGCATGACTACATCACAAGAAATAAAAACTTAATTTTAAAATTCGCACAGCCGCCATCTTGAGGTTATGTAAACAATTGAACTAAATTAGATACCAGTGCATTATAATGTGTATAAATATTTCCTGTACCAGATTTCATTGCGTTTGGAAAATTAAATCGCGAGAAAGGACTATTTAAAATTTTCAAATTCGCTTGGCCGCCATGTTCGTTTTGTAGTTAACCGTTTTTTGAAAGACTTATAGATGGACTTCCAGTAGTGCCCTTTATCTCCGTACAAAATTTCAGGGAGATACCAGTAATAGTTGAGAGATATATAATGCCGGTGAAATTTAAAAAATTCACACATCCGCCATCTTGTGGTTATGTAAACAATTGTACGACGTTAGATGTCGGTGCATTACAATATATATGAACATATACTCTACCAAGTTTCATTGCGTTTGGTTGGTTAAATCGCGAGAAACGTCTATCTAAAAGTCGCAACTTCGCTTGGCCGCCATGTTGGATTTGTAGTTACCAGGTTTTCAAAGGTCACATAACTGAACTTATAGTAGTTCCCTTTATCACCATACAAAATGTCAGGGTATTGTCGCTAATAGTTTCGGAGATATTGAATGCTGGTGAAATATTTCGCACAGCCGCCATGTTGGATTGGTGAGTCGTAACAAAATTTGAAGGGCACGGTCGGGGTCGCCCGGAATAGTGCTATGAACTTACCGAGTTTCATTGAAATTGCTCTAGCCGTTTAGATTTTATTTGGGGAGACACACACACGAATCACACACACACGCACACACACACGGACAAAAGGTGATCTCATAAGCCTATTTTTTCAAAATTGAAAATAGGCTAAAAAATAAGACCTCATGAACCAAGCTGATATCATTTGCTTCATCCAAGCACATGAGTGAAGAAAATATTTACGAATACGGAGCCATGTGTGTAGACTACAGTTTTTAATGCATGAACTATTACAATTTGTTTCAAATGTTGCGTTGTGTGCAGTCGCGTAGCCAGGGGGTGTTACTGGGGGTAAGACCCCCCCCCCCCCCCTTGGAATTTTTACAAAAAATAAAACAGGAACTGATATTAAAAAATAAGCAAAATTACAATTCTAAAATTAAATAATTATTTGACACTTGATGATGGGTGATGACTGATGAGGATGTGTCTATAACTCTTACTAAATACTGTTATCGCCTTTCGGTCCGATTCCGCATTTGAGGCTACACACTTCTTCATGACAACTCAGTCCTCTCAGGGTTGCCATTCTAGCTTTTTTCCTGCTAAATATAGCTTATTTCAAACTGAACCTAGCGCCAAATAATTATCTTCTCTTCCCTTAGCGGGGGGAATCGTCAAAGTTAATCTAGTTTTAATTAAAAATAAAATGTTTCAATAAATACCTAGAAAATGCTATGGGTCCATCGACACTAATTTGGATGATTGATTGTTGCTGTTGTTTTAAGGGGAGGGACAGTGAGGTGATCTGCCTCTACAAAATTGGAGATCGTTGTTAATTTCTTGAATGTGAGAGTCGAGTTTCTTCATATTACTGATATCCAGCAATTCCCCGAATTACGGTTATCGCGCAGTTATTATAACCCCTCACATTGGTCGATCTTGGCTACGCTACTGGTTGTGTGAAATGATGATAATGGCAATATTAGCAACAATGAATGCCAAGTATAAACCAATATTTAATATGAGACAAAATAATATCATCTGGTCCACCCTAAAATTTTCGTCAGGAGCCACCCCTGGTAATAATAATAATAATAATAATAATATTAATAATAATAATAATGGTGAATACAGGAGACGGCACAATCACGAGCTCTTGCACGCGTGGAAAGAAATACTGATGTGATGAGAAAAAGAAGAATTTCATTTTATGGCCACATGACACGAATGAGCCCTGTGAGGTTGACAAACAGGATATTTACCTACTTTCTAGAGAAGAAAACTAAGGGGGCTTAGTTCACTGAGGTAGGCAGAGATTTACAAGATGTGACGATGTGCAGGAGAGTGTGTCACTAACAACACACTGTAATTTCCTAGACAAACTTAAGCTTAAAACAGACAGAAAGGAAGTGGACGGAAGAAAGGAAGCAACAGCATCAAGAATTCATGCGACAGTACCGGGTGAATATTAAAGCTCGACGCAGAAACCAGTTGAAATAACGTGGTCCTTAGTTGGCCGAAGCGCACTAATAATAATAATAATAATAATAATAATAATAATAATAAGGCTGAAATTCTATGGACACCTGGTAAGATTGGACGAGAACCGACTGACCATAAAGATCTTCAAATACATCATGGGATTAAAGGTAACCTCTAAGTGGGTAGAAGAGGTCAAGAGGGATGCAGTAGAAGTTGGAATTACTCCAGAGTTGATCCACAATAGAAGTGAGTTTAGAAGAAAGATAGACAGTTTAAAATCATTTGAAGAGAAACCAGTTACAAAGAGACCAGTGCGGAGAGAAACATAAGGAGCGACAGAATGGAGATTCTGGCAAGAAAAGATAAGGAAGGCCAAGAAGCCTTAAGTTCTATGCAGTCCTTAGTTGGCCAAATTCGAAATAATAATAATAATAATACTATCAGGGGTGGTGCGTCATTAAGGCCCCACCCACCCAGGGCCATATTGGACAAAATTTGTTTGATTGATGTCTTCAAAAATTACTTTAAATTGCATGGGCTCAGATCAGGCGAATAAAGTGGGTGTGGAAGAACCTCCCATCCCCACCGTTGTAAGCGACGTTGAACGATGGCTGCTGTGTGAGCTGTCGCGTTATCGTGTAGGATTATGGCGTCGTCCAAATGATAAGGACGTTTGGTTCGCACTGTACGGCGCAATTGGCACAGCAAAAAGGAATTGTAATACACTGCATTGACGGTGTGCCCCTCACGCACTGGATGACACACAAGAACACCTTCAACATCGTATGCAAATATGACTATAATCTTATTGGGCGACGGATTTTGTCGAACCTTGTGTCTCCGTGGTGACTCTCGACGACGCCATTCACTTGACCGTCTCTTCAGTTCAGTTTCATAAGCACGTTCCCACGTTTCTTCGACTGCAATAATGCGATTCAACATGGCTTGTCCTTCCAGCTGAAACCTCTCCGGATTGATGCGACATGTTTCGTAACGAGTCCACTTCTGTACCTCCGTTAAGTGATGTGGTACCCACTTTGCACAAATTTTACGTATCTGAAGGTCCTTGTGTAAAATGCGCCGTATTGTTGTGCTGGTATTGCTGTATGTTCTTGCAATTCCGCTATAGTCCAGCGCCTGTCATCCTGTAAACACTGATTGTTCACCATTATCCGTACATCTTTGTCCATGGACACTGGACGGCCTGGACGAGGCAAATCGGCAGTTGATACTCTACCCCGTTTGAACGTCTCCACCCACCTCGCCACTGTTCTATAGGGCATGGCATGCACACCTAATGCTTCCCGCAGCTCTGCATGACATTGACGTGCACTTCTGCCGCGGAGAACTGTGATTTTAATATACGATCAATGCTCCTGCTTGTTGACTTCCATTGTGTGACGCTCTCACTCACACACTGAACTTAGGGGCATGCTCAGACCCACACTGTTGTTTACATACACCATCCAGTGGCATCCTATGCAAGTACATACCAAATGCATATCGTAGATTTTCTGTGTCGTCTCCTGTTCGCGAGAAAAAGATAGTTGCCATGACTTATGACTCGACCTCCGTATTTTCTTCTTCCCTAAAAAAATAGGAGCAAATACTTTTCGATCCGCCCTCGTATATAGTTATCCCGCCTAATGCAATTGAGCAAAAGCGTGTTGACTGACTGAAAAGTATAAATTGAGAGTTTGTACAGGCAAACCTGAAGAAAAAAAAGCTTCAAAACTTCACATACCGTATAGGGTTAATTTCCGATGATGACTCATTTAAACCCATAAATACTCGGAACTAGGCAACCCATATTTAGGGATGTAAGTTACTTCTCCTAAATTAGCCAGGCCTCAGTTACTCGGTTCATATCTATAGCAGCTTCGGTGGCGTAGTTGGTACCATGCTGAACTGCAGTGTCCAAGATCGCGGGTTCAAACCCGGTCGAAGTCGTCGGATCTTTTAAGAGCGTTTAAATCCTTCAGTATGCCTTCCTTCGGAGGGGAAGTAAAGCCGACGGGCCCATGTCACAGATTTATGGCATGTAAAACATCCTTCCACTATCTAAACTTGTGGAAGCTAAAATTTGTAGGATGAAGCACCGTGAATGGTATACTATAAATAGTACGTTTCTGTTAATATTTAATTTGTTTTTCAAAAATTCAACATATTTTTGCTTAATTTTCCAAGTATATCTAAATTAGTTTTTAATATAATTTCATGAATGACGTTCATCCTCGGTATTCATGTGTTTTATTTACATGAAAAAAAATCCAAACATTCTGACTGGAATTTCTTGTTAATTCGTGTATTTTGTGATTATAGCGTTGGAAAAAATCACAAATATCGTCCTTTCAATAAATCACGCAATACTTTGTATGCTGTTCCCTTTTGTATATCAAATTAAATCCCTAAGTATTGACTATAAGAATATCAGTTTTCATAATTCTATGTTACATATTAATAAAGTTATTATTTTATTCTTAACTGTGAGCGAAAACTCCCACTCGCGGTGTTGAGCCCCCTTAAGTCTTATTTACGAACTTATTGACTTACTGCGTCGAAAGAATCCAGACTCTCATGCGAGTCATAGGTGAGGGTGTAGAGGTCCAAGACGAAGCGCGTGTCCTTCTTGTAATGTCGGCGCTGGCGCTGCGGCAGAGTCCCCATGGCTACACACTCCACGCGTCATGGCCTGCTAGACCGACACTGAGCCAGAGCCAGAGCCAGCTGAGTGCCCAGCTAGGACACGCTACCATGACGTGACGTAACTTCCTCGGACACACACTTCACGGGGAAAGCAAAGTTCATTGAGAGAGTGGCACACACCGGATTTTCTCCTTCCTTCCTTCTTACGAACCAACCGACGCGACGTGACGCACGGTCTAAAATCCATCGTTGCGGCTTCGGTGGCGTAGTTGGTAGCACGCTGAGCTTCTATGCCCAAGGTCGCGGGTTCAAACCCGGCCGAAGTCGTCGGATTTTTAAGAGCGTTAAAATCCCTCAGCATGACTTCCTTCGGAGGGGAAGTTAAGCCGGCGGTCCCATGTCATAGATTTAGGGCACATAAAAGAACCTTCCACTAATTACACTTGTGTGAAGCTAAATTATAGGTTAGATTTGACTAACGCTCTTAGGCTCCAACGTTCATCCCAGGAGCCGACTGCGGTGGCATCTAGTACCCAAGTAGCTTGCCACGGTGGGAGAGTGGTTATCGTGTCGGACTGCCAACCCCAAGCTTGCAGGTTCGCTCCTGGCTATGTTAAGTGATTTTTGAAAGGCGACAAAAATCACGACACGCATGTCATACGATGTTAGCATGTTAAAGAACCCATTTGAATTCAGTAGGCCGTGTTCATAATGGCAAAATTAATCTCGGGATTTTCTGCCAAAGCAAAGTTCCTCCTTTCTCTACTAGAAAGCGCTATAGTGTCAAGGAGCTTAGATATCTAACCTCCTTGAATTTCATAGTGCTTCAAGGAGCGATAAAATTTGACATGCAAGTTGCCCTCTGGGCGTGAATTAATAAACTTTGAACCTGGCACCAGAGTCCATTTGATATTATTATAATAATTATTATTATTATTAGTAACCAAGTTCACAGCTACAGGAGTTGCGGTCGACGGTGGCGTTTGGTAGCAAACGTAGGAACTACTTGAAAATGGAATGTTTGCAGTCCTTACTTGAATTAAAAACAGATAACACACACCAATACAGTCTTCACAATTAACACCGGTTATCAGACAGATTCTACTCACACCCAAAGTACACGGGGCTACATGACCGCGTTGTCGCAGCCCCTAAACCATTGTTGGCCTTAGCGACGCGTCAGGTCAGACAGCACGTGACGAAAGGCTCAATAATAACAAGTTGGCAACGATTTCTGTTTCAACTTAACGGACTAAGCTCTCCTTAATATTTATACCCGTCACATTACTTGTGCTCAGTGGTGGATCCAAGTGGACGTTATTTGTGAGGTTATTTTCTAGCGTAGCGGTCAGCATGGTTAGCTGCCGCCCCGGGGGTCCTGGGTTCGATTTCCGGCTCTGCCACGAAATTTGAAAAGTGGTATGAGGACTGGTACGGGGTCTACCGAGCCTCGGGTGGCCCAAATGAGTAGAGGGGGTTCGATTCCCCCTCAGCCATCCTCGAAGTGGTTTTCCGTGGTTTCCCACTTCGTCTTCGGGCTAATGGGATGGTCTCTACTGTAAAGCCACGGCCGCCTCCTTCCCACTTCCTTGCCTAACCGTCCCACTCTTCCCATCCCTTCCCTCATGGGGCCCCTGTTCGCTTTATAGGTGAGACCGCCTGGGAGCGGTGCTGGTCACACCTCCCCAGTTGTATCCACTATGATCAGATGTTCCCAGCTTTAGGACACTGCCCGTAGAGGCGGTAAGGTGAGTTCCCTCGCTGAGTGCGTGGGAACCAGCAACCTGGAGGGTAAATTCGATTTTTTTAAAAATCTACTCTCCGTTCTCGGGTCGTACAGAGGCAGCCAAGAAGGCGTACCCCTTCATCGCCCTTCGGACCATACTGTATACATAATGAGCTGGGATTACAGTAGACGAGGTATTTATTTTATTTAGCGTAAGGCTTTTAGTGCCGGGAGTGTCGAGGACATGTTCGGCTCGCAAGAGACTGTAGCTGCTTAAAGCGGACAACCATGAGTTGACCTACAACACAAGTTCCGTTCAATTTCAAGTAGTTCCAACTTCCGCTACCAGATGACACTCACATCTAGTGGTGAACGTTGGAACTTTGACAGAGCGTTTCAACGAAATCTAACCTAGAAATTTAGCTTTACACAAGTGTAGTTTGTTGAAGGATCTCTTACATGCCATAAATCTATTTCATGGGGCCGCCGGCTTTACTTCCCCTCTGAAGGAAGGTTACTGAGGGATTTTTAACGCTCTTAAAAAATCCGACGACTTCGGCCGGGTTTGAACCCGCGATCTTGGGCACAGCAGTTCAGCATGCTACCAACTACGCCACCGAAGACGCTAATAGACGAGGACAGTCTCGTTGCGCAGTGGCTAGCATCTTTGGCTGTCATCGCGAAGGCCCGGGTTCGATTTCCAGCTCTGCCAAGAAATTTAGTTCTGGTTGAGGGCTGGAACGGGGTACACTCATCCTCTTGAAGCAAGACTGAGAAGAGACAGGTTAGTTTCGTACCTCTGCCATCCTGGAACTGGTTTTCCGTGGTTTCCCCACTTCTACTCCAGGCAAATGCCGGGATGGTACCTAACTTAAGGCCATAGCCTATTCCTACCGAAATCTTACCTCAATTGCAAGTACAGCAATCACATTATAAGCCAATAACTATAATAATACTAACTAGCTGAGAACATTTGTTGTGTGCACCCCATGTGTATAGACCACCCACCCGGCTGTACTGGTATGCGGGCTATAGGCGACAGAGTTCTCGCAGGAGATATCGTCTGGTTTATTTATTTATTTATTTATTTATTTATTTATTTATTTATTTAATCGATTGTTCCCCTTTAGGAGAGCGATTGAACTTGAATACCTGATTTCATCTTCTGGCGTTTTCCCGCTTCTGTTCCCAAAACCTCTTCATCCTCTCAGAGTGCTCCTTCTTCCGCTCAGCTGTCCACTTTCTTCCAGGCTGTCGTGATGGTCTATGATCAAACTTAACATTTTTGATTTTATTCCTGCACTCGGTGCGGTCCTCAAAATTTTCAATGTTGACCTGTTGTAGGTCCTTCTGAACCTCTGTCAGCCACTCCGTGCCACACTTACTCCGTGTTATAACGTTGAGCAATTTCTTCGGTGTTCTGAAATTTTCCATCCTGTAAATCTCTTATATATAATCCAAAACTGACTCATCACCGCAGGGCTCAAACCACTAGACCTAGGAAGCTGAAATTTTGCATGTTGGTTGATCCGAGTATGTAGAGGCTCACTAAGAAACGGTTTTTGAAAATTCAATTTGTAAGTGACTTTTTTCGGCCCTTTGGCATTGACAATCCAAAATTGACTCATCGACGCAGGGCTCAAACCACTAGACCTAGAAAGCTGAAATTTTGCATGTTGGTTGATCCGAGTATGTAGAGGCCCAATAAGAAACGGTTTTTGAAAATTCAATTTGTAAGTGACTTTTTTCGGCCCTTTGGCACTGAGCAAGAACAGTCGGTTAAATGTTCGGATTTAGTTCATTTTGAGCCGCCACATACGAGAAACAATACTCGGAGGTCCTGTAGGGACCCCGAAACACACTTTTTAAGTTCCTAAAATGAACGGTTTCGGAGATATTCCCAAATAACTGTGTTCCCTCTGAGAAACAGATCAACGTTACTATGGCAACCGCTGAAATTTCGCAGACCGGGGATAGTTTTCTGGCAATATCTCGAAAACCGTTCGTTTTAGGGCCTTAAAACGCCGGGTTCGGTTCCCACTTCCCACGAACATTGCTCCTCACATTGATACGCGCAAAAAGAGCTATAATCCATATTATTTCTACGATCAAATCGACTCGGAAAGTCTCATCTCTTATATATAATCCAAAACTGACTCATCACCGCAGGGCTCAAACCACTAGACCTAGGAAGCTGAAATTTTGCATGTTGGTTGATCCGAGTATGTAGAGGCTCACTAAGAAACAGTTTTTGAAAATTCAATTTGTAAGTGACTTTTTTCGGCCCTTTGGCATTGACAATCCAAAATTGACACAGCGACGAAGGGCTCAAACCACTAGACCTAGAAAGCTGAAATTTTGCATGTTGGTTGATCCGAGTATGTAGCTGCCCACTAAGAAACGGTTTTTGAAAATTCAATTTGTAAGTGACTTTTTTCGGTCCTTTGGCACTGAGCAAGGACAGTCGGTAAAATGTTCGGATTTAGCTCATTTTAAGCCGCCACATACGAGAAACAATACTCGGAGGTCCTGTAGGGACCCCGAAACACACTTTTTAAGTTCCTAAAATGAACGGTTTCGGAGATATTCCCAAATAACTGTGTTCCCTCTGAGAAAAAGATCAACGTTACTATGGCAACCGCTGAAATTTCGCAGACCGGGGATAGTTTTCTGGCAATATCTCGAAAACCGTTCGTTTTAGGGCCTTAAAACGCTGGGTTCGGTTCCCACCTCTAACCACGAACGTTGCTCCTCGCATTGATACGCGTAAAATGAGATATATTTTATATATAGAGGTTGCTTTTGGGGCTCGGATACGATCGTGATTTTGAGTCCAATTATATACTCTTTCGACTGGTTGTTGTAAGCGAGCTTTCAGAAGTTTACTCGAATTTACAATGTTAAGATACTTTCTATTTTGCACGGTATGCTTTCATTTTCTTTATAAATTTGTTTTTTCTTAACTGAATATTTTTGTTTGCCAATTTTGATCTGCTCTTTTTTGTTTTTAACCATGATCTGCAACGTTGATTCACAGTCGAATGTGTCGTATTCTACCGGCTGTCACGTTAATTATTATTGTTTCTTAATTGCTCTTACTGAGGAATTGGACAAACTTATTTCAATAAAGTTGTTGTTTTGTCTTTCACGGCCATTGAATCCCCGCACAAGGCACGGCTTAAACCTAGAAAAGTTGCTGAGTTGTACTAATGGACTAATGGTGCAGCAGAAAAGAGGAGAATTGAAGCTTTTGAAATGTGGTGATAAGGGAGAATGATGATCAGATGGGTAGTTAGGGTAACAAATGAAGAGGTATTAAGACGAGTGGGAGAGGAGAGATGTTTCTGGCGACTGCTAATGAAGAGAAGAGATAGGAGGGTAGGACACATATTATGACACCCAGGAATAGCAAGCTTACGGTCGACCAAAATATTATGTGCACTCGAGTTTGAAGGTTGTTTGTGAAGTTGCCAATTGACCTTCATAAAATCCAATGACATCATCATTTTCGACGTTCGATTTTACGTTAGTTCATGTAGGTTTGGAATTTTTAATTTATATTTTAATATTTTTTATCGCAGTTGAAACACAAAAAGTGCCCCTTTTTAAGCGTGTTTCAACCATGCGTCACATTTAATGATTATTATCTCACAAACCCGTAATCAGATCGAATCCATATTTTAACACAATATACATTGGAATGTTGTATAACTGGTTTATTAATTTCAAAATTTTGTGTGTTCAAGAACGAATATTGTTATTATTTTTGTAAGCTAACTCTTTCTCGGCTCGGAGTCGTTGGAAAATGTAGTTCTTGGTTGCGTTGTAATCCTTATACATCAAAATGTTATGATGTATGACTGTGAAATAGGCAAATTAATTCACTTATTTTATATCGGTTTGTATTTGTACGGAGAATTAAGACATGGTTCACCAGCTAGCCGCTCCGGGAAATGCTATACAGCGTTGCTGATATGGAGCCCATCACTTCCGAGCGAGACGTGCCATGGCGCGTGATGTAGCCCATCTTGGCAATGATGTACTGCTTTCACCGGAGCGGCTAACTGGTGAACCATGTCTTAATTCTCCGTACAAATACAAACCGATATACAATAAGTGAATTAATTTACGTATTTCACAATCATACAGCATACCGTTTTGATGTATAAGGATTACAACGCGACCAAGAACTACATTTTCAAACCATCCCGAGCCGAGGAAAAGTTACCTTACAAAAATAATAACAACGTTGTTTCTTGGAAACAAAAAAAATTAAAATTAATAAACCTGTTATACAACATTCCAGTGTATGTTGTGTTAAAATTTGGATTCGATCTGATGTCGGGTTTGTGAGATAATAATTCTTAAATGTGACGCATGGTTGAAAAACGCTTAAAAACAGGCACTTCTTGTGTTCCAACTGTGATAAAAAATATTAAAATATAAATTAAAAATTCCAAACCTACATGATCTAACGTAAAATAGAACGACGAAAATGATGATGTTATTGGATTTTATATAGGTCTATCGGTTACTTCACAAACAAACTTCAAACTCGAGTACACATAATAGTTTGGTCGACAGTAGTAATGGATGGGAGGGTCGCAGACTAGAACTGTAGGGGTAAACCAGGGTTAAACAGATTGCCTCGGATGTAGGGTGTGGTAGCTATGTAGAAATGAAACGATCAGCTCAGGAGAGGGATACATGGAAAGCTGCATCAAACCGGTTAAAAAACTGAAGACTCAAACAACAACAATCAGGAATTTTAATTACTTAGAGAGGCATGTGGGACAAAAGGGTCGTTGGAGAATTTCAATCCCTGGGATGTAACACTGAAAGAGACTGCATAATGTGCATCAGCGGCCAAGGTGAGCGATATTTAACTATAGGTCTATTAATAGGGATATGTTTACGTTCAAATCATCAATTAGTATGGCCAAATTACATCCAGAATAGCTTAAGTAAGAATACATTTAATTCCCCATATTCCGATAGATTTGCCATTCCAGTGTGCAAGAGTGCAGTTCCCTCTTCAAACAATATTCGCAATTTCTTTAACAAAGCGCAATGACACACACTTAACAGTAGCACGTGTACATTTAGACAAAACAATTTTTTCCCATGGCCAACTGTATGTGGCGTGCTCGCGAGCATCCGGACAACAAAATCGTTATGTCTCAGCAGAAGATGGCAAAACCATAAACGTAATTTTAAAATGTGTTAACATAATGTAACAACGAACCCTGCAGACGTTCAGAACTCGATAAAATTCCCACTTTGCTGATCATATCAATATACTGTATGTATCAGAATATTCAGAATTAGAATGGACACACCAATAGCCGCGATTGCTGTAATAGAATAGACCAATTATCAGCAATAATGCATCGTCCCCATTGTCTTGATCGCGGGCGAAGCCGCGGGTACCTGCTAGTGTGTGTATAAAACTGTACTCGGCGTTTTCTGATTACTTCCGTTATCGTGTGGATCTTTTGGTAGAGTTCGCTTTGAGGTCTCTTCATCCAAATACCGTTATTATTAACTGCCCCGTAAATCTTTGAGAACTTTCCTTTCCTGTTTTTCTATATCCTTAATTTTGGAATGACCGTCGATCACCACTGTTTCGGCTGCGTAAGTTGCTTCCGGAAGAATCACCGTTGTATAGTGCCTTAATTTTGCGTCCAGCGAGATGCACTTCTTGTTGTAGTGAGCCCACGTTAGCTTGTAGGCCTTCTGTAGTTTGGTGATTCTTTGTTCATTGGCGATTCGGTTTAGTCCCGAGGACTGTATGATTTCACCAAGGTATTTAAAATGGGGGACTTGTGTTATTTTACCGTATTGTGTGATTAAAGAAGAGTTATTTTCTGGCCGTCTTTCCATATAGTGGGGTTTTTCATAAGAAATTTGTAGTCCAGTTCTTTGAGATTTTCATGTAATTTTTCCACTGCGCGTATGGCTTCATGTCTGGTGTTAGTGTTAATGGCAATATCGTCCGCAAAGGCGAGGCACTTGACTGTAAGACGGTTCTCTTTTTTGATTCCAATTTGAAGGCCTCTTACATGAGGTTCCCATTCCCTAATGATCTTTTCTAGAACAATATTAAAGAGCATTGGGGATAATCCGTCCCCCTGTCGAACTCCAGTTTTGATGAGAAAGGGCTCCGATATTTCACCCATGAATTTCACTTTGGACATAGTTCCTGTAAGCGTCTGTTCAATGATTTTTCGGGTCTTTCTGTCTATCCCGAATTCTTTCATGATCATAAAATGAGTTTTGCGGTCTACAGAGTCATAAGCTTTTCTGAAGTCGACGAATGTTATTACGGGTTCTAGCCTGTTTAAAAGTGCCTTGGAGAGGATTTTATAAGCAATAGGGAGCAGGGAGATTCCTCTGTAATTACTCATGTCTGTTTTATCACCCTTTTTGTGTAACGGATGAATTAGAGCACATTTCCAGTCTTCTGGTATTCGCTCCATCATCCATATGTCAGAAATAAGGTGATGAAGTTTCTGCGTAAGTGTAGGATCGTTCAGTTTCCAGAATTAAGCAATGATCCCATCTTCTCCTGATGCTTTGTTATTTTTGAGCTTTTGGATGATCTCCTGAATTTCTTCTAGGTCAGGGGGTTGTGAGTCCGGGTGTGTGGAGACCGGAGGAGTGAAGGCAAGTTTTTCTTGGGGTGGTTCGCAGTTAAGAAGGGAGTTGAAGTATTGGGCTAATATTTTACAGTTTTCTTTCGCGTTAGTTTCCAACGTGCCATCGGGTTTTTTGAAGCACATGCTGGGCGCCTGATATCCCTTTAAGTTGTCTTGTTTATTTATTTATTTATTTATTTATTTATTTAAAAGCACTTTATAAACAAATGAATATATTTCCGTTGGCTTTTCAAGAAATACAAGATTTTTCCTGTACTAATGCGACGATTTGGAAGATTTTGGTATAAACCACACTTGTTAGAGCTCGAGCCAGCCGGGAAGGCGGAGCGCAGAACACAACGCTACCATTACGTCATGTCTCACTTCCATCCCACCAATCACAGTCACTCTGTCTTGAGAATCTGAGCTAGTGTGTTGTCAGGAAAGCTAGGTGTAAAGCAGCGTGAAAGAGACAGGCTTGATGAGCTAAGCGACGGTGTTGCCATACCGCACGAACTCATGGCAGCAGCCTGCGGTGTGGGGCTCGGACATGGTGGACCTGTTGCAACAGTGGACATGTATCTCTTTCTCTCTCTGCGCAAATCCCAGAGAGCCGGCCGCCTTCCGGGCTGACGCGAGCTCTAGCTCCCTCTGGTTTAGGAGCTTGAGTTTTGTGAATCATACACCTTAGCGTATTATATAATAAGATGTAATAAGATAATGTTATTGGTTTTACGTCCCTTTTAACTACTGCCACTTTTAAAGACGCCGGGGTGCCAAAATTTCACCCCGAGGGGGTTCTTTAACGTGCTAGTAAATCTACTAAATCTCCCTCGAATTTAATCAGCTTTAAATGCTATCTTGGGCTCAGCAGGCGAGAGAGTTACCACTGAGCCACGCAGCCAGTCAAACCCAATAACTAAATCAAATCGTGTATCTCTTGTTCTCGCTTTTGGGTAGCTACTTGCTATGCCGTAGTCCGGTGATCACAACCTTCCATGGTAGTGGGCAACATGCTGTCCTGCAGTACAATATTGGTTAAGAGTTGTTGCTTATTTTAGGGGCTGTGACATCGTGGTCATTTTTCCCCGTGCATTTGTGAGTGTGTAATTTGTATGATAACCCGTGTTAATGTGATGGCTGTACTTCTTCTTCCTAGCATTTGTCCCGCCTGGTGGCAGGGTCTGCTGTGAGGATTCGTTGTCTCCATTTCTTTCGGTCTTGAGCCATATCTGGGTGTAGATGTGCAGTCTTCAGGTCATTATGGATCGTATCAACCCACCTCTGCCTTGGTCGTCCCTTGGGCCTCTTTCCCGTGACTTCCAGGGTATGTGCTGACTTAGCTATTGTGTCTTCTTCTGCACGCAGCACATGGCCAAACCAGCGTAAACGGCCTTCCCGCATTTTCTGATGGCTCGGCGCCACTCCGAAACGTTTGCGTATATCAACATTGATAACATGATCCATTCTAGTGACGCCACCTGTCCACCTGAGCATCCTTGCCTCCACGACGCTTAGCCGACGTCCCACCTCTTTTGTAGTGGGCCAACACTCGGTACCATAGAGAGCGACTGGACGGATAACAGTGCGGTAGATCTTGGATTTAAGGTGGTCTTTCATCCGGCGGTCACAGATGACACCTCTCGTCGTACTCCATTTCAACCAAGACGCCTGCGTCCTTGCGTTGACCTCGTCAACGATTCTTCCATTGTCAGAGACAGTAGATCCAAGATATTTGAATTTTGTAACACGAGGGAGATCTTCTCCGTCAACGCTGATGGTCCCAACCTCTTGGGGATCTAAAGTCATATACTCCGTCTTTCTTTTATTGAGTCGCAGGCCATATTCAGCTAATCGGTCACTCCACATTTGTGTTTGGTGCTGGAGTTCAAGTTTGCCGTTTGCAGCTAACATGACATCATCAGCATACAGAAGCGTCCATGGGATTGGCTTGTGCAGGTCTGATGTGACAGTATCCATGACAAGAATGAACAGCAGAGGCGACCCCTACCATGATGTTGAAATCATTGGTTGCTCCTGCAGCAGCTTGAACATAACCCGTCGGTTCTTTGTAGAGAAGCTGCATCCAGTTAACAAGATATTCTGGAATTCCGTGCTCTCGGAGCGCCAACCAGATTACATCATGAGGCACCCGATCGAAGGCCTTCTCCAGGTCTAGAAAAGCGAGATGTGATGGCTGTACTAATGTGTTTTTTAGTGAAATGGGGATAGGACTGGGAAGGAGGCGGCTGTGGACTTGAGTTAGGAACCAAACCAGCATTTTCCTGGAGGAGAATTCGGGAAAACCACTTCCAAGATGGATGAGGTGGGAATTGATTCCTTCTCTTCTCAGTTTTGCGTCACGAGGCTGAGTGTACCCCGTTTCAGCCCTCACACAAGAATTTAAATTTATTGGCAGAGATGAGAATCGAACCTGGACCTCCGGAGCGATGGCCAAGAACGCTATCCACTACACCGTGATGTGGTCAGACGAACAAGAGATTTGCCTTTGGAGTACGCCGGATTGATTCATACCCGGGACATTCATCCCAGTGATAGATCCTAAATTAGTCACACACCCACCACAATAACACAGATTTATTATCATACTAGCAACCCGTCACGGATTCGCCCGGGAACAGTTATGAATGCATTACGTGATAAGCGCATTTTTTCCGATGTCAATGAACTACGACCTACATTATATCCGTTTTACGTCTCGGTATGATGGGTTAAAATCACTGACTGCACTATTAATTATATTATCACGGAGATGATGTGCAACGAATTCTTGTCAGACGTAATTTAAGAATGGCGAGGTGTATGAAACACAAATCCCCCTTCAGTCCAATCTAAAAACACTTAGAGTGGGCGATGTATTGAAGATAGGGATATACTCTCGCGGACTTTTTTTGTTAGGAACAATTCATACACTCATAGTAGGCTACTGTATATTGATATATTTAACAGTTCGCCCAGGGTAAGTTTAAAAAAAGATACTGTCAGTCTGAGAGACTAGACTTTATATCATTTCAAATGACGCATGCTACAAATGCTACGCATGTTAGAAAGGCTCAGGAGGGCTTCTCGCTTCGCTCGAAGCCCCAGGACTCTTTCAACATACTCCATTACCCATTAACTTAGGCTTCCCGCGTGGGGAACCGAGAGCGGGAGGTGCACTCTGCTGCATGACGTCACGCACTCGCCGTCTCCGTATTACATAACGCCAGACCCCAGGAGTAAACTCAGACTCAACAGACTCCATTACCCTTTAACTTAGGCTTCCCACGCGGGGGCTGCATGACGTCACGCACTCGCCGTCTCCGTATCGCATAGCCAGACCCCAGGAGTAAACTCAGACTCCGTTCATATGCACTGAACAACATGATGACGTCATACACGCCGTAACCGTAACGCATAACGGTACACCAAAGCATAACGATGAAGTCGAAAAGATCATTCGAAATGATAAAAACTCACTGACGCTAGTTTTTTGACCTTTTCAC
This sequence comes from Meconema thalassinum, assembly GCA_946902985.2. Classification (NCBI taxonomy): domain Eukaryota; kingdom Metazoa; phylum Arthropoda; class Insecta; order Orthoptera; family Tettigoniidae; genus Meconema; species Meconema thalassinum. The sequence continues at coordinate 504,521,433 of OX336393.1, read as the reverse complement.
TGAAATCGTTACTGGCTGCCTTCCTTTGATCATAAATAAATTATTTTCTACATAAACTTTTATCGAGATATCCTGTACAGAATGGTGAAAACCGCATCAAATCCATGCAGTGGTTCTCGAGATTACCCGTGACATCCAAGAATCAGGAACTTTGTTTTATTGTAAGTAGAGATTGCATACACAGGTGTGTGATAATGCCCTTCAATGAAGCAATTTTCGGACTTTAATTTGGTGGAAACCGGGGTATTTGAATCCAGGTCTGGTGGTTGAAACCGAGTGAATTCATGTGTCGTGAGGTTAACTCTTAGCAATCCTGCAACTCGTGTTACGTGGTTTTATATTTAAGCTTTTCCTGAGAAAAGAGTTGTTTATGTTTGTCGTTGATTCATCCAGTGGTCCAGCTCCGTGGCTAAATGGTTAGTGCGCTAGGCTTTGGCCCGATTTGTCCCGGGTTCGATTCCTGGCCGAGCCATCAGGGATTCTATTCTCCTAGGGTTATTCCCTTGGGTCGGGGATTGGGTGTATGTGACGTCTTCATTATCACTTCATCCTCATTACGGTGCGCAGGTCGCCCACGGGCGTCAACTAGCAAGACCTGCACTCGGCCTCTCGGGAGGCCACACGATCAATATCATCTAGTGGCTAGGAACACATCTCGGCATGGAGCTGATGACCAAACAATGTCTCACCCCCCTAATGGAAACACTAAGTGCAACAATAACATTGGTTGACCAAGATCTGCTAGGAAGTAAAATGCATTCCCAAGAGGTGTCCTTGGCAATGGAATATTAATTAATTCCCTCATGCTCTTGTGGGAGATAGGAAGCAATCTTTGATGACGTAAACAAATGGCAAATAGAAATTAAGCTTCCAACAAGGCTACGCTTAGTTACGTTCGTGGGAACCAAGAAAATAACGGAAGGCCGTCAAACAAGCACATTGAATACATTATGGTTAAAGCAACCACATTACTGGTTCGTTCAATGCCAGCGTAGTCAAGCGATCTAAATCAGGTTCCACGGCTGGATTGGATAGCTGCGTATCAGGAGATGTGAGGTTCGAGTGCCGACGCTGATAGCGACCACCTGGAGTGTGTTTCTTTCCAGCGTTGTCCATACTCGCTCCAGGAAGAATGATTAGTAGGGGCAGATGACCTCGTAGTTCCGCCCCTTGAAACAACAATAACTAACTAACTAAGAATGATTAGATAGTTCCTCAAGTCCCACAGTCACCATAATAACACAAACTATCAGATACAGTCTATATACTCTCAGAATAAATCAATAAATAAATATTTATGTTTTCGTAGTCAGTTTACCCTCCAGATAGGCTTTTCCCACGGACTCAGCGAACGATCCCACCTTTACCGCCTCTACGGGCAGTATCCTGGAGCTTGACATCGGGCCGGGGGATACAACTGGGGAGGCGGTCTCACCTGCAAAGCCTTAAGAGGGATGGGACGGGATGGAAATAATGGGAGGGATAGACAAGGAAGAGGGAAGGAGGCGGCCGAGGCCTGACGGTAGATACAGAAGACGAAGTGGGAAACCACATAACACCACTTCGAGGATGGCTGAGGTGGGAATCGAACCCCCTCTACTTATTGGACCACCCAAGGCTGAGTAGACCCCGTTCCAGTCCTCATACCACTTTTCAAATGCCGTGGCAGAGCGGGGAATCGAACCTCGGACCTCCTCGGTGGCAGCTAAGCACGCTGACCACTACACCTCGGTGGCGACTAAATAAACACGTAATAAATCAGTACCGCTAGGGGAATTGAAATCTTGGAAGCGTGCATGAAAGCCAGTATACTCCTAGTTAACATTTGCATCGGAAATGTTTCATAATACTACCATAAAATAATGTGTCTTTTCTTTATCTTGATACTAGTTGACATCTAGATACGGTGCTCCAGTTTTATAATATGGTTCCAATTACAGGCCCAGACCAAAGATAGTGATGACTGACTACTGTATTATAAAGTCTCTCACGATACAGGTGTTCCAAGGTCGTGTGAAATACATTTCGGAACTGTAGGCTCTTGTGATTGCCGCGTTAGGAGGCAAAACATGCAGGTCATCTACCCCTAATGATGTGGATGATAGTGAAAACGAAATGAACTACTACTGTAATAACTAGGGCTCGGATTTTTAGGTGCTAAAAATCATCGAGAAAATATTTATGTTTTATGTATTAAATATTTCTGAAATATGTGACAAAAAGTAAAAATAATTAATTATAATTTAGTTTATTAATGACAATATAAACAATATGCAGTACTCACGAATGCAATTTATGTTATGTCTCACTGACTGCTGAAGAATTACAATACACAACGAGATACATCTTCAGGTTGTCAATCACAAATGACCGACGATTATCGCGAAACACTTCATCTGAAGGCGCGAAACTGCGGCAATATGTTTCTTGCCCTCGAGGTGCGGTGTAACTTGAGATCGCTGTTCAGCCTTGATTGCTTTTCCACATGGTTGGCAGAACAGATCGCCCCCATCAGGAGTAAAATTATATTTAAATTCTGCAACATACTGCTGCAGACGATAACTTGTAGTTGCTTTTACTTTAGGCATCCCCAGCTTCCACAGTGAGTGGCATGGAGCGACAAATTAAGAATAACACAGTTGCAAGCTGACATAGGCTACGCTCTGCATGAAGATTAGATAGCTCACAGGTTCTTCCCCGTTGATGTAACACAGAACAAAAATGAAATAAACTGAAAGATCTAGCATACTGATTTCTAAAAAATGTAAATATTATGTCTCATAAGTGAAAAGCAGTAATTTATGTATTTATAGACAAAATGCTTAAAATACTGTATTTATTTTCCTAAAAATATATTTATCTACCTAAAAATCCGAGCCCTAGTTATAACTACCACGTTATCTCTTACATACTCACTTACCAAAAACACCTGGTTATCTCTAGAATGTGTTTAAGCCAATGAACTCCGTCCACAACAGAGAAAATATAAGTAGATTTACTGATTCTACTCTACAGATTCCTGTCCTCCGCACAACTAAATACAATAAATCCTTTGCACAGCTTCACGGCTCTTTAATACACACATCAAAAAAAGTTTTGCATCACCTCGGTTCCCAGATTCCGGCATATAGACGTTGACTGTGTATATTGTATCAAAGATACAGTCCCTTTGACTGTTCATAGATGTCACTAAAACTGCTCAAAGATGTAAACAACCATGCATGAGCAGGGCCTATTAGACGGAGGGGGTACGACAGCCGATCAGTTCCAGTCATTCCACCAGGACGAAGGTACGCTGCTCATGTTGTCTGTAGTTCTACCATGCCTAGAAGGTCAATACCGCAGTTCGATCGCGTCCGCATTGTTACTTTGTGTCAAGAAGGGCTCTCAACAAGGGAAGTTTCCAGGCGTCTCAGAGTGAACCAAAGCGATGTTGTTCGGACATGGAGGAGGTACAGAGATACAGGAACTGTCGATGACAGGCCTCGCTCAGGCCGCCCAAGGGCTACTACTGTAGTGGATGACCGCTACTTACGGATTGCCGCTCGGAGGAACCCTGACAGCAATGCCACCATGTTGAATAATGCGTTTCGTTCAGCCACAGGACGTCGTGTTTCAACTCAAACTGTGCGCAATAGGCTGCATGATGCGCAACTTCACTCCCGACGTCCATGGCGAGGTCCAGCTTTGCAACCCCGACACCATGCAGCGCGGTACAGATGGGCCCAACAACATGCTGAATGGACCCCACAGAATTGGCATCACGTTCTCTTCACCGATGAGTGTCGCATATGCCTTCAACCAGACAATCGTCGGAGACGTGTTTGGAGGCACCCTGGTCAGGCTGAACGTCTTAGACACACTGTCCAGCGAGTGCAGCAAGGTGGTGGTTCCCTGATGTTTTGGGGTGGCATTATGTGGGGCCGACGTACGCCACTGGTGGTCATGGAAGGCTCCGAAACGGCTTTACGATACCTGAATGACATCCTCCGACCCATAGTGCACCCATATCGGCAGAATATTGGAGAGGCATTTGTCTTCATGGACGACAATTCTCGACCTCATCGTGCACATCTTGTGAATGCGTTCCTTCAAGATAACGACATCGCTCGACTACAGTGGCCAGCATGTTCGCCAGACATGAACCCTATCGAACATGCCTGGGATATGTTGAAAAGGGCTGTTTATGGACGTCTTGACCCACCAACCACTCTGAGAGATTTACGCCGAATTGTCGTTGAGGAGTGGGACAATTTGGACCAACAGTGTCTTGATGAACTTTTGGATAGTATGCCACGACGAATACAGGCATGCATCAATGCAAGAGGACGTGCTACTGGGTATTAGAGGTAGTGGTGTGTACTGCAATCTGGACCACAAATGCTGAAAGTCTAGCTGTATGATGGTACAACATGCAATGTGTGGGTCTCATGAGCAATAAAACGAGCTGAAATGTTGTTTGTGTTGATCTCTATTCCCTTTGTATTTAAAGGTTCCGGAACTCTTGGAACCGAGGTGATGCAAAACTTTTTTTGATGTGTGTACATTCCACCTTCACTCGTTTACAAACTCTGTTCACACTACACAACTCAAGAAATACCTAATATCAAGATTCCTAAAGGAATGCGAATCAAAAATATAATTAGTTTATACAAAATTTTTGAAATATATCCGTGCCATACAGCTTTTTATAATATTTTTAGTATCCAAGATACAACTTCCGTGGAATTGATGGTAGTTCGAGTAATCATGCACTTGTTTTAATAATATATCATATTACGAGGGCTGTTTTTTTCTAAATAAGGGCCGTTTAAAAAAAAATAACCGAACATTTTATTTTGAAACCACATTTACTTTTAGGTTTTACATACCTTCCTCTATGTTTCTACATAGTTGCCTTGTTTATTTAGGCACTTGTCATACCTTAAAACTAAGTTCTGAAATCCCTCTGCATAAAAGTGTGCCACCTGCTCTGACAACCAAGAATTCACACCAAGAAGTCACCAAGTCATCTGTGATCACAGACCTGAGCGTTCATCGTCATGAACATTTTCACGGCCACTTTTGAAGTCGCGTACCCATTTTCGCACTTTACCTTCCGTCATTGCATTATCACCATACACCTCACAAAGCTGACGATGAATGTCTGCAGCCGACATGTTTCTAGCACTCATAAAACGTATCACAGAACGTACCTCACACGCAGTGGACGCGAATCAATAATCTTGAACATTGTAAAGATGCACAGTTGAGCGTACAGGTTAGCTACACAGCTGCAACTGACGCCTGCTTGTTCGCAAAGGATGCCGGGAGGTAGCGCGCACGCTTGTTGCGGCTTGCGCACTAATTACGGGCTTCGAAATAATTCACATAAAAATTGTAGTCCTTTTTTAACGTAATATAAATTTTTCCTTTCAATAGATTTAATAATACATTAGGTAGGTTATTTATTTAATTATATTCTAATTTGTATTATTCATCTGGTATAAAATGTTTGCTGATTGGCTTGTATAGTTATAAGCATATTTTATATATTGTTTTATTAGTTGTTAAGCTAGGTTTAGTTTCTTATTACAAAACTTCAATCCAGACCATTGTATACGCTACATAAAGGGTCTCTTTAGCCTCAGTGGCAGTTCTCTAGGAATAAATTAAAATTCACTCTCTCACTCACTCAGAAGGCTCTAATGGAACACGGAAGATCTCACAAATTGCCTCCACTGAACTCTGTTTCTGGCGAGTTCTTGCCAGTTGTCCACATTCAGACGTCTACAAAGTTTGGAGATTTCATTTTTCAGGAACTTCGTGGCCGTCCTACTGGCCTTTTTCCTCTTCGTTCTTCTTTAAAGATTTGTATGACCATCCTATCATCTCCCATCCTTAGTAAATGACCAGCCCATTGAAGTCTTCTGGAGTTAATGATGTTGAGTATTGGTGCTTGCTGTCCTAGTGAGTGCATGTCTTTATTTGATCTCTTTTTCCAGCTTCGAGATGCGGAGTCAAAAAATGGTCCAAATACTTTCCTTGACACTTTATTTTCGAAAACTTGCAACTGGTGTTCTCACTGTTTTGTTAAACTCCATGATTCTGCGCCATCCGTTAGAACTGGCCTAATGATGGTATTGTATAATTTCAGTTTAGTATTTCTCATCAAAAATTTGGATCACAATAAAAACTTTATTAGGATTCTGTATTCTAACTTCTCTACGATTCTGTTGATCAATCATGACTCCTAAGAATTTGAAATGCCTTACATACTAAAGGAAGAAATTGACCAAAATAAATGTTCGAAATAAGTGAAGGGAAAGACAGCAAAGAGAAATGCCCTCAACCCTCCAAGAATGAGGATTGAAGGATTTGGAAAGAAGCAGAGCCATGAAAGACAGATAGGAAAGTGGAAGATAGGAGGGTCCGCTTCTATGGAAAAGGACGGAAAACGGACTCAACTCAGGAATCCCTCAGGGTCGTCAATTCTTGAGCTCACCAGCCGTCACCCTTGGAGCATTTAACGTTCTCCATCCATGGCGGGGCTACACACAAGCTACCTCTTACAGTAGGCAAAATACACAGTAGGGTGTTTCAAAAATAGGGGGCATAATTTCAGGTATGTATTTGTTACACGTAGACATTCAAAATAGTTCATTACAACATTTGTCCGGAAATGCTTCATCTCCAAGTTACGGCCTTCGTAACGCTGAACTTCACCGGAACGTTTTTCTTCCCGCAGGTCGTTGCCGTGATAGAAGACATTAAGAGCAGACTCTGACGATTCATTCCGAGGCGAAGGTTACATTCAGTGTTTTGTTTGACGTTCGTCTGTGCGTCATGTACTCAAATCAGAGATGCACTTCATGTGCGGTAAGGTGGACGGCAATGCTGTGTTGGCTTGTCGCTTGTTCAAGGAGAGGTCAATGAGACATCAGTGAGAGTTTCAAACATCTTCTGCTCGAAAAATGAGTGTGTCATGAAAGAAAATACAAGGGTATTTGATAGACACCCTAGGATTCGGGTAGCCTAATACAGTCGGTGTCTGAAGAGAGTAAGAGTTAACCAAGGGAGGTCGACAATAAATATGACAGAGAGGAGACCGGCACAAGTAAGTGGAAGCAATGTCAGACTCAGCTTCTGCCAATTTTGTAAGTAAAACATGAATGACCTTTACATTTAACTTACAAGATAAGGCTTCTGTTAACTTTATAAGTTAAACAAATATACCTTTACATTTAACTAACGTGTTCTTTGGATGAAAGGTTGCAATTATCCTTCCAAGGACCATGGAGACTCACTCCATTCAGCAATTTGTAAAGTGATTACGTAATCATTTCGTTTATCCCCCCTGTCCATACTTTATTGACATAATCAAAAGCTTAGAAGCCCCCTCCTCCTCATGACGTTAAAAGTGGATGGCCCCCAAGTGTCCGTAGTGAATATGGTACTTACCTCGTACAAGATTTGGTAAAATTGGATATGATTTTCAGGAATTACCTCTTTACACTAGGATCAAAAGAGAAAAAGAGCTCATCAATTTGAGGTTTATAGAAAAGATGAAGAAGAGTAAAGGGAAGTTAAGGCCCGTAGTTGCCAACTAATATCCCCAAAGTTTCCAGCCCATAGCTATTTCTTTAGAAGTTTCCATATTATAATCCGCAATTAAAAGAACATTTGAAGCAGGCGAATGAATGATGGAATACAGTAGATCCCCTATTAGAAATGTATAGAGGACAGAGAGAGACAGAGCTAGTCATTTATATTGTTGAATCCCGGGAGATAAGAAGGGAGAGAGAGAGAGATGAATACATTACGATCGCTGTATCGCTCAGTACACACTTTTTTTTAGCCACGCGCAGGAAGTCATTAAGGTGATGGAAAGGTTTTGTATCGACGGCCTCGTTTGGGAAGTTCTTGTAGGTCATGCGCCATTTATAAGTTAATACCGCGATTCTCAGCTGATGAATGACAATGGCCAACATTCCTCTCAACAATTGAATTTTAAATCTTTGGAAGTTACATCGTTACATTATGTAACCATTCCTGTACCACCCTACGAGTTTACTGTAATTAATTGAAGCACGGACCTAAGCCCGTTTGATGTTTAATTGTGGGTTAATTTAAAATACAAAGTGTACTGATCAATTACCCGTACTCTAGTGGAGCTGGAGAACAATATACGGCAGCAGATATCCCTCACAACAGAAGGGAATTACAATGTGTAAACGCTAAACGCTAATTTATTTACACCTGTCTGTCAGCTGAAGGAGAAAACACTCAGCATCTTGTGTGAAAAGGTAAGTTCATTAATCACGATTTGCTGGTGAATTTACCATTAATTAATGTACTCTACCTCCGCGCAATCTGCAGCCCTAGGTCGGTTGACTGGTGGAAGGCATGCGTGCGCCTGGTGTCTGGCCGCTGGTCCCACTCCACACATGTACCTTAACCACATGCAATTTATTTTCACATATTACAGTAATTGTAATTATTTTGTATTGGCCGACTCAAAGTTACAATCAATTGTCTATAAGACGACACTGAAAATGTCTTCAAAATCTTCTTTTCTTTCATCTTTTGGCAAGTCCTCTCCATTTCCCACGATCCCATGCGTCCTCTTCCCTCAGATGTTTCTCCCTCAAGTCATCTCGTATACAGCCCCTCCATCTTCTTCTTGGTCTTCCCCTTCCTATGTCACCTTCCACTACCACTACAGCAATGTCTGAACACGAAACAAAAGGCCAGTGCTCGCAATGGCATACTCAAGAAGCTGATCGGCCAATCCGCATATCCAGAGGACTTCTGGACTTGCACTGTGTGTGTCAGCCGCTGAGTATGCCGCTCCTGTGTGGAACGCTTCAACACATGCTAAGCAGGTTGATACTGCGGTCAGCGACACTGCACGGATAATCTCGGGATGCCTGAAACCAACATCAGTGCACAAACTATACCCTATTGTTGGAATAGCCCCACCCAACATCCGGAGGGCCACTGCTGCTGACGCCGAGAGAACACAGCAGGAGAATGACCTTCGACATCCACTATATGGTCACCAGGCAGCAAGGTCTCGCCTCAGATCCCGCAAGAGTTTCCTTGGTAGGACTCTGCCGCTGGAGGGAACACCAGAGACAACTCTGTCATAACAGATGGAGGAGCTCACTGCCCACAGACATGTCACCAAAGGAAGAACGGGCTCCTGTCGCTGACCTACCTGTGTGAAGGTCCCTCAACCGCTTAACAGTGGGTGTCCCTCGATGCAAGACCAACCTGCAAAAATGGGGGATCCTTCCAGCAGACGCAGACACCTCTTGTGAATGCGGAGCTGAACAAGACCCAAGCCACCTACTTATCTGCCCCCTCCTGGACAGTCCATGCACAATGGAAGATGTTTTTAGAGGAAGTAACAAGGTCATCGCAGCTACAGTTTTTTTTGGCAATGTTGACCAGACACGGAAATGAATGAATGACCATTACTGGCATTCTCTTGCCAACATAAGTGTCGTCCCTTCTCATGACATGTCCATACCACTGTAGTTTTCTCTCTTGAACCTTCTTTGATATCTCCGTCACTTTAACAATGCCTCTTAGTCTCTCATTTCTAATCCTATCGGCTCTGGTGACGCCACAAATTCTTCTTAACATTTTCATTTCAGCCACATCCATTGCCTTACAATGTGCCTTAGTTGGTGCCCATGCCTCTGCTCCAAAAATCATTACAGATCTCACTACTGACTTATACACCATTCCTTTAGTCCCCAGGTTTATCCTTCTATCACACAATACACCCGACGTCCGTTTCCAGTTCATCCATCCTACCTGCACTCTGCGGGCTATTGCCATGTCTGAATTGCCATCACTGGACACTGTTGAACCTAAGTAGTTAAAACTATCTACTTTCTTCAAGTCTTGCCCAACCGATTGGTTTGTTTCTTCTCCTTGTCCTTCTAGACACATGTACTCCGTTTTCTTTCTATTGATTTTTATCCCTCTGTCTTCCAAAGCTTTCCTCCAAATCTCCAGTCTCTTTTACTGAATGGTTGATGTCCATTCGGTGAGATGTGGAGCCTTGTTTGAGTACTGTCTCTCATACCGTGACATCACAAACATCAGCTCTCACTCATGTAACGTTTTCGCTCCACGTTGAGCGCAAAATGTAACGTTTCGTTACCAACCTTGCAGGTAAACATACATATATCAAAATCTCCACAGTTGGGCGTCAAATGTAACGTTCCCGGTCCTTCTAAGTGACCAAAGGTTACGTTCCTGGCGGGGCTCCAATATTGCGTTCTCCTGGAGTACAGTAGAAGAATCGCAACAAGAACAAGCACCGCTTTACTCACACCACCAATAGCATACTTACCTCTTACCTGTTCATTAGCAATGATTATAATCAGCTCGTGTGGGCGCCAGGACACCTAACATTTACTTTAGATGTGCCAAAGTATTTAATTAAAATAGTGATAGAGCACTCGAAATGTCTTTCTCTCAAGCCGTGGTATAGCTGAGCCATTAACCAATTGTCTTATCGCTACTGGGAGAAGGTATGCATTATGTCTAAAGCTAGCTACTGGAAATGAAAGTCCTACCATTACTTAAGAACAAAATTTAATTGATCAAAATTTAAAGCAGCAAAAGACGTAAAAAGAGAAACAAATGAATTTAAAAAAAATCTGGAAGTTATATTAAATTGGCGAGAGTTACAAAATGGAATATGAATTAAATTTAAACAAAAGCTGGATTCTAATTTGCCATAAACAGAATTACAGAGACTTGATTGGATTTAGTAAAGGAACTCACGGCCGTCTTCTTCATAGTGGTAGTCTGGTTTTCCCTCTGATCTTGCTGGCGGATGTTGTTTGGTTCTGCCTCAATATTGTATAGATCCTTATCTTGATACGGTCAGGGAACCAATTTGTCCCGTCTCCCGACTGACATATGTGAATGGCTTTGCTCCAAAATTCACTTTTGTGAATATGATCAAGGACACGATCATATTCACGTCAGTAGTATTAATTTTAAAACTTCTTGAACTGATAAGTTGCGATCTCGCAGCGAAGATGTCTGATAGACGTGAAGATTCAGAAAATCTGAGAAGATTGGGGCTTGAGAGTAGATGACCATTGGTTTTTATGGAAGATGAACTTCCCCACTCTGCAGTATTTCTCGACCAATCAATTAGGTATCCTGATGACGTAGCTCCCCACTCCAGATCCCTAAGTTCTGATCATGCCTCTTCATTAGTTGGGTTAACCACGTGGGGTTGCTTCTGAAGTAATTTTAAATCAGCGTCCTGATGCGATGTTCTTCCGAGAATTCGTGACGTCAGCGCTAACTGACCAACTTGCTTTGTCTAGAAGCCTCGCGTCCCCGGAATGTTTGTACATATATCTCGAAAGTCAAGTCTATTTTTGGCGGACTACCCGTGGCGAAACTGACGACACGTTGAACGACATATTTCCCAATCAAGTCTTGTATAAAATATAACCTATAACGAATCTAACTAAAATCTCCATTTTATAACTTCCGCCAAACAATAATTAAACCCCTTCTATATATATAAAGAAATTATAGAATAAATCTAGAATCGATATGATAATTAAAATATACATAATAATAATAATAATAATAATAATAATAATAATAATAATAATAATAATAATAATAATTAATTTTGCTGCTTATAAAACATATAAATTAAGGGGAAGTATTCGGACTGTTACATCGCCCTTAGAATTTTTTGTCCAATCTTAGATTTGGGCGAACAAATTATATACACATTTAACCTAACAATTAACAGCATCATACAAAATTATACCCTTCAACATTAAAAATATACATATATACCCTTCAATATTTACAACAATGAATACTTTGTTGTTGCTTTAAAGCGTCAATGTTCATTTCTTTCTTCCTGATATGTATGATTTCATTCATACTAACACTCGTTTGTTAGGCTGATATTCTGAGAGACTTGTATCGTTTTAATTCAAATCGTTATTTTTCTTGTCTCCAGAATAATTATAATAAATATTGCCTTCACTAATTCATCACACGACACATCACACGCATGTGATAATCCTGCATACTTGATTCCTCGCAAGTACTCTGTAATGAATTTACAAAATTTTACCTACATCACATAAAACAAGAAAGCATAGTTTTATACATAGGCATAATATTTGAGTGCAAGTTACCCCATTAATTCCAAAATATAAGGTACTAGGTCACCCTTCGCTTATCTGATTCAGATAACTCACTCATTCCAGTATATGTGTCAACAGTCGGATATGCCTCTTGTAAACTTAGTTACCTATCTCTTTAAAACTACTAATTGTATACCAGGGCATTGACACATGTTGTTCCGTTACACACGAGTCCTTACCTGACTCATTCCACGTATTTTCTTAAAGGGTGTACTCATCTTTAGGTACAGTACTTAAGGAGTTAGCATATGGGCTTATAGATGGTTCAATGATCTTATCTCTTAACATGTCGTCAATCTGCTGTTGTACTGCCTCTTGGTATTTAAATGGGATAGGGTATCTATTACCTACAAAGACTTTGCGATCAATTACATTTAATGAGTGTGTGTAGCAATTGGCCTCGCCAATCCGATTCTCAAAAACTCTACTATTCCTTACTAAAACATCCCATAATTGATCCCTCTGATCAATGCCTAAAGAACTTTCTTCCACAGCCTGACATAATGCATCCTCTAGATTGTCATTAGTCAGCAAACTGCCAATAAAATTAAAACCATCGTCACTACTTCCCACCTTATTGTCACCTGACAAAATCACTTTAATAACGCACACTCTTTGAGAATAATCACTCTTACCTGGCTCATTAAATGCAATAATCACAGCTTTCTTCCCCCATTTCATTCTAATACACCTCTCATCGTAACACACCTGAACCTGATTAGCAGACAACCAATCAGTACCCAATATCAAGGAAAACACAAGGTTTGGGATCACCAAACATACCTGCATACCTATTACATTATTAATACAGATTTCCACCAGAACCTGCTTAGAAATGACATGAGACTTTTTACCTACAGCTGTTATTACAAAAGTTGATTTGATAGGGATTTCTTGAAATATTACACCTTCGTCTCTCATCCTATTATAAAATGACAAGCTAATGCAACTCTTGACACACCCTGTATCTATAAGCGTATCTATACGCGCCCTCAACACATTTATGCTAATGACGGAATTTAAATTTTCAATATCACTAGGTTTTGTCACCTTTTCATCATAATCGCACAAGAGATCATCTCTTACATTTAGGTCATAACCACTAAATAGAGTATAGGCTGGGAATATCAACGACTGGAAATCTGACCTCGCATTACATGAATGCCCTACCGTGCCTTCCTAACTTTTTATCATCCTCCTCTTTTTCTTTCTCTCGTTTCACTGTAATTATTTCTTCTCTTCTAAGAACGATAGTTTCTCCCTCCTCAGTACTACTCTTATCAACCACAAAACTACACTTCCCCTCTCCCCTAGTTTCACCTACCGTAGCCACTACTGTAAGCCATTGCATTCTATATTCTTTATCTCTTTCTTTCAATCTTCCTTCCATTTCTTCTAGCATCGTAATCTGTTTCTCTACTTCCTTTCTACTCCTAGGACTTCTAACTTCGATAATCTGCTCGTTACTTACCTCTAAACTCCTCTTTCCTACTTCCAGCATTTCTTCATCCTCTACACGATTTTTCTCTAACGTCTTCGTTAACTGCTGCTCTTTTTCTCTACTCTCATCTATTTCCTGCCCCTCCTCAACATCTATTCTATTTTCAACTAATGTCTTCTCTACCGTAATATTCTGCTTTTTCTCCTTCCTTCCCTTCCTGGCCTTCCCCCCTTCCACCTTCTGTTTTTCGTGCTTGTCTGAGACCCCTTGTTGCATTCGATCCAACATACGTTTCTCCATCCCAGCTAATTTAATGTTCATTCTTTCATCTACCATTCTCTGAAAGCTCTTCCTCATCTCCTGCTGTGATTCCTTTATGCTAACATTGAATTCTTCTTTCATCCGTCTATTTTCTTCATCAATGGCTTTCTGCATTTTCATCTCCTGAGTATTTACTACTTTCCTTATCCTCGTTATTTCTACTCTTATCTTTTCATTAATTCTCTTCTCCTCTCTCTTACTATGCTCTTTTATCTCAACCGTTACTTCCTTAACTTTCTCCCCTATCTGCTGGTTAAGCTCCCTAATTTCATTTCCTACCACCTGTAACTTTTGTTCAATTTCTACCCTTATTTGACCTGCTTCCACCTTCATGTACCTCTGAATGTCTTCCTTCACTGTTTCTTTAAATGTTATAATATCTTCTTCAAGCTGCTCATACATCTTACCTAACCTCTCTGTCTCTTTGACGACCTTATCTACTTTCTGACTATTATGCTTTAGTCCCTGATTTAATTTCGTCATCTCCTGTTTTAATTCTTTATTTAATTTTTGATTATTACTTTCCATCTCCTGTTTTAATTCTTTATTTAACTTCTGACCATTATTTTCCATCTCCTGTTTTAATTCTTTATTTAATTTTTGATTATTACTTTCCATCTCCTGTTTTAATTCTTTATTTAATTTTTGATTATTACTTTCCATTTCATGTTTTAATTCTTTATTTAATTTTTGATTATTACTTTCCATTTCATGTTTTAATTCTTTATTTAATTGTTGATTATTACTTTCCATTTCATGTTTTAATTCTTTATTTAGTTGCTCAAATTTATTATTATTTTCCTGTCTCATTTGAACTAATATACTCAAAATGCTATCCTGTGCTGACATCTCCGATGAACTACCCTCTACACTAGTCGCATTAGAATTTACCTCCGCTAAATTCCTAGCTTCGTCTATCTCCATCTCCAGATTCACGCTACTACCATTCTCTTCACCATCTCCCGTCACCTCTATACCACTTCGCAGCTTCATCTTATCTTTATCCGCCATACCGACACACACAAAGAAACTTATTATCACCCCCAAAAATACTTGCACTGAAATATATCCTTTTCCCTTCACGACAAACAATTGGTTTTCGGGCCTACGCTTGTGGCGCCAAATGTAACGTTTTCGCTCCACGTTGAGCGCAAAATGTAACGTTTCGTTACCAACCTTGCAGGTAAACATACATATATCAAAATCTCCACAGTTGGGCGTCAAATGTAACGTTCCCGGTCCTTCTAAGTGACCAAAGGTTACGTTCCTGGCGGGGCTCCAATATTGCGTTCTCCTGGAGTACAGTAGAAGAATCGCAACAAGAACAAGCACCGCTTTACTCACACCACCAATAGCATACTTACCTCTTACCTGTTCATTAGCAATGATTATAATCAGCTCGTGTGGGCGCCAGGACACCTAACATTTACTTTAGATGTGCCAAAGTATTTAATTAAAATAGTGATAGAGCACTCGAAATGTCTTTCTCTCAAGCCGTGGTATAGCTGAGCCATTAACCAATTGTCTTATCGCTACTGGGAGAAGGTATGCATTATGTCTAAAGCTAGCTACTGGAAATGAAAGTCCTACCATTACTTAAGAACAAAATTTAATTGATCAAAATTTAAAGCAGCAAAAGACGTAAAAAGAGAAACAAATGAATTTAAAAAAAATCTGGAAGTTATATTAAATTGGCGAGAGTTACAAAATGGAATATGAATTAAATTTAAACAAAAGCTGGATTCTAATTTGCCATAAACAGAATTACAGAGACTTGATTGGATTTAGTAAAGGAACTCACGGCCGTCTTCTTCATAGTGGTAGTCTGGTTTTCCCTCTGATCTTGCTGGCGGATGTTGTTTGGTTCTGCCTCAATATTGTATAGATCCTTATCTTGATACGGTCAGGGAACCAATTTGTCCCGTCTCCCGACTGACATATGTGAATGGCTTTGCTCCAAAATTCACTTTTGTGAATATGATCAAGGACACGATCATATTCACGTCAGTAGTATTAATTTTAAAACTTCTTGAACTGATAAGTTGCGATCTCGCAGCGAAGATGTCTGATAGACGTGAAGATTCAGAAAATCTGAGAAGATTGGGGCTTGAGAGTAGATGACCATTGGTTTTTATGGAAGATGAACTTCCCCACTCTGCAGTATTTCTCGACCAATCAATTAGGTATCCTGATGACGTAGCTCCCCACTCCAGATCCCTAAGTTCTGATCATGCCTCTTCATTAGTTGGGTTAACCACGTGGGGTTGCTTCTGAAGTAATTTTAAATCAGCGTCCTGATGCGATGTTCTTCCGAGAATTCGTGACGTCAGCGCTAACTGACCAACTTGCTTTGTCTAGAAGCCTCGCGTCCCCGGAATGTTTGTACATATATCTCGAAAGTCAAGTCTATTTTTGGCGGACTACCCGTGGCGAAACTGACGACACGTTGAACGACATATTTCCCAATCAAGTCTTGTATAAAATATAACCTATAACGAATCTAACTAAAATCTCCATTTTATAACTTCCGCCAAACAATAATTAAACCCCTTCTATATATATAAAGAAATTATGGAATAAATCTAGAATCGATATGATAATTAAAATATACATAATAATAATAATAATAATAATAATAATAATAATAATAATAATAATAATAATTAATTTTGCTGCTTATAAAACATATAAATTAAGGGGAAGTATTCGGACTGTTACACTCACTCAGACCTCTCTGTCACTCTGAACTGCAGCAGAATAACAGTGTAGGTTGAAGAGGTCGCCGCAACAGCCAGCAGCAAGGTATTATCGATGTTGAACAGCCCAAGAGTCGACAAGTTCAGCTTGACATGAGTGAGCTGTTGTGAGAACAAATGTAGCTTGGAGTTGTGAGGATGACGCAGGAGTAGGGAGTGTACGAGTGCGGCTGTGGTGTTGGCCTCACTGGTCGCAGCCTGGCAAGGAACCGTGACCATCAGCAGTTGGTAGACAGATAACACTACGAAGGAGACTCCTATGGAACAGGATAGGAGAATGTTATCCCCCACTGCAGATCCTGTCACCTGCATGATGATGTAGAAGATGTACCCCACGATGCTCACCAATGTTTGCAGCAACAGTAGTAGTAGTTGCACGCCCACAGCATCTGTCAATTCAGACCCCAGATGACACAGCTTCAAATGGGCGCAACACAGCTCCGTCAACCTCGGGTTGTCCATTCCACTTTCCCACTTGGTAGCAGAGCGGTGGCAATCCTCACCGTATAATAGGCTTTCCCTGTTCTCCAGCCCAAACATACTGACCAGTTCGTTGTTCAACTCGTGAAACCTGTGTTTTAGTATATTCACACAAGTTATGAAGGTTAAGGACAGCATCCAGCCAATGTACATTACAACGATCTGCCTGATAGGCACAGCACTGCACCAGCGGATTGAGGTGGCGATATATATCGCAGCTATGACCACCAGTAACCCAGCGAGGACTGCAATGTTCATTCGGCGACTCTTCTTGAAGAACCGCTCGTCCACACAGGGTCCACCCTGATCGAGGGTGAGCAATACATGGACGATACGCTTGTTGCTTCTGAAGGCGCAATAGCCGGTGCAGACCATCGCCATGGAGTACGCGCAAACCACTGACAGAATGTAGGGGATGTGCATGCTGAGCTCTTCAGTGTTGATCATCTTAGTGAACATGTTAGCCGCATCCAGCGCGAAAAACAACAGCACCACACAGAACCAAACAAAAGAATAAATACGAGCGCATTTTGACAGTTCCTGTTGGTTTATGGAGTAGTTCCCCTGACTGTCACTAACAAGAGAATATGGCGCCACGCCCAGCACTTTGGAAACTAAATACAAAGGTTTTATCGCCAAAGTGACAACCATGATAGAACTGCTCTCGACTGACACACTCGATAAGTCTCTCGCCTTCTGTGCCCAAAGGTAAGGTTATAATTCCCTGCTCAGTTTGTAGGCATTTGAGGGTATTTAAAGGTAGTAGATTGAGTGGTAGGATAAAAATACCCTTGCAGGAAATCTCACCTGCTTAAAGGGGTGTTAATTCAATTACAACATTATCCTGAAGTACACGATTACGCTGTGGTTGCTCGTTTATTTCGCAGTGCTTCTGGTGAAAATTCAGACGCCTTCCATCACTGTTGGCAAGTGATTCATAAGATATTTCAACATCTCCTGCAGGAGACAATTAGGATTAATCGTCAAAAGTAACTGAATGTGGATTTCAAGCACAATATTGGTAATAAAAGTCTTCCAGTATTGAGAATTACCAATATTTCTTTCAAAACACCAATGCTGCAAAACTATTCTCAGGTAAGTACGAATAATTGTGATCGTAGAAGAAGCACTTATAATGCACAGCTACGTGGCGTGTCTCCACACCGACGGCCCTTGATCGATCTTGTTTACTGAGTCCAACTGCACGATTGTTACCAACAAGGCGATGAACTGAGGTAAAGTAGGATGAACTGAGAGACACTTTGGTAAAGTAGAGAAGGACGTCTCAGCTGAACGCGCCACCTCACTGAAGTCTTTCTCATTACTCTGTGTAATACTACTCAATGTACTCATCTTGATGACGCAGTACACGTGGGAATAATATAACAGCAGAAAGTAAGAATCGATACAATAACATATTAACTTGAGTAAACATTTAACCTGATGGCTGATGATCCCGCTGATAAGTGAACACAACATACGGTTTGTCCTTGCGCGATACAGTATGAGCAGTAATACACACTGGAGGGAAATGGAGCCATTGTTTCAGCTGGTGTTGCCAACTTTGGTCGCACAAATCGTACATCATTGTAAGCTCTAAAAGAACAGCAGCTTCGGTGGCGTAGGTGGTAGCATTCTGAGCTTCGTTGCATAAAATCGCTAGTTCAAACCCGGCCGAAGTCGTCGGATTTGTTAATAACGTTAAAATCCTTCAGTATGCCTTCCTTCGGAGGGGAAGAAAAGCCGGCGGTCCCATGTCATATATTTATGGCATGAAAAAGAACCTTCCACTAACTACACTTGTGGAAGCTAAAATTTGTAGGTTAGTTTGATAACGCTGTATTAGTTCCAGTAGTCGCCGCCAGGTGCTGACTGCGATGACATTTAGTAGCCACGTCCGCAGCTAGGTGTCGTGGACGGTAGCATTTGGTAGCAAAAGTAGGAACTACTTGAAAAAATTATCGTCTGCAGTCCTTCTACCTGAATCACAGATAACACACACTAATACAGTCATCACAATTAACACCGGTTATCAGATTCTACACACACCCAAAGTACACGGGGCTACATGACCACGTTGTCGCAGCCCCTAAACTAAGGAACCAACCAACCAACCTCTAAAAGAACGAATGTTGTTTGAGTTTCAGTCTTTTGACTGATTTGATGCAAGCCTCCATGTCCTCCTGCCCTGAGCTAATCGTTTTACGTGGGAATTCTCCTGATAGCCCAAAGAACTTTCGGCCAGTTTCACTTCTGTGTCACACCTATAAGTTGCTGGAGAGAATGATTCTTAATAGGATATCTGATTCTATAGATAGCAAACTGATTTCTGAACAGGCAGGCTTTAGACCAGGCAGGTCATGCTGTGGACAAATTCTGAACCTTACTCAGCACATAGAGAATGGATTTGAGGAAAAGTGCATTACTGGTGTAGCCTTCATAGATTTAACTGCTGCTTACGACTCTGTTAATCATAACACACTACTTCGTAAGATTTATGAACTGACAAAGGACTACAGGCTGACCTCACTGCTAAGAACTTTCCTTGAGAACAGAAGATTTTACGTGTCTCTCCTTGGGAAAAATAGTCGTTGGCGCCTCCAGAAGAATGGACTACCTCAAGGTAGCGTCTTAGCACCACTGCTTTACAATGTATACACCAATGACCAGCCCAGAACAGAAGGCACCAGGCGATTTATCTACGCAAGTGACACTGCAGTAGCCGTCCAAGGTCGTAGCTTTGAAGAAGTAGAACATTCTTTGTCCTGTGCTTTGGAAGAACTTGGTCGATACTATCTCAGAAATAATTTGAAGCCAAATCCAGCCATAACGCAAGTTTGTGCTTTCCACTTGCGAAATAAAGAAGCAAAGAGGACATTGAACATTAAGTGGCAAGGTGAAACAATCCTTCATTGTTTTACACCAAAATATCTTGGTGTCACCCTCGATCGAACTCTGTCTTTCAAGCAACATTGCTTGAACACCAAAAGTAAAGTATCTGCACGAAATAACATACTAAGATGCCTAATAAGAAGGACATGGAGTGCTCACCCCACCACTCTCAGAACTTCAGCCCTTGGACTGAGCTTCTCAGCTGCTGAATATGCAGCACCAGTTTGGCTTTCTTCTCCACTTTACAAAGAGGTGGATATAGCTCTGAATGAGACTTCCAGGATTGTATCTGGGTGTCTTAGACCAACACCACTTCGGAAGATCTACCCTCTTATAGGAATTTCTCCACCTCATGTCCGAAGAATGGTAGCAGCAGCATCTGAGAAGAAACGGCAAGAAACCGATTCAAGGCATTCACTTTTCGGCCAACAACCAGCCCGACAGAGACTTAAGTCCAGAAACAGCTTTTTGAGGGAAGTAGGAGCCCTCGAAGGCTCACAAGAAGCTTCCCGTGTGAAGATATGGAAGACAGAGATCACAGACCCAATTATTCCTCTATCAGAAAAAATGGCACCTGGTCACAACTTGCCATATGGAATTTGGAAATCATTGAACAGGCTGAGGACGGGGGTTTCACGCTGCAAGAACAATCTCAAGAAATGGAACATGCTCGTCAACAATGATGAGTTCTGTGACTGCAGCATGTTACAAGATCCAGAACACCTGCTGATCGGCCCCTTGATGGAGGACATATGTTCAAAAGATGATATTTTGGCTGCAAATGCTAATGCTATAACTGTTGCTACTTACTGGCAAAATCTAATTTGATTTGGACACGGAAAATAAATAAATACCTCTACATAGAGTAGCTACCACACCCTACATCCGAGGCAATCTGTTTGACATATTCTAACCTTGGCCTACCCCTACAGTTCTTTTCCTCGAGCCTTCCTTCCATAACTAAGGTTGCCATTCTTGGGTGTGTTAGAATGTGCGCTACGCAGTCACTAGAAACGTCTCTCCTCTCCCACTCGTCTTAGTACTTCTTGATGTGTTACTCTATCTGCCCATAATTCTCCTGTAACACATACATTTCAAATGCTTCTTTCTTTTCTTTTCTGCTGCGCAAAGAGTCCGAAGATTCACTTCCATAGAGCGTCTCTCTCCTGACAAAGGCTGTCAAGAATGACTTTCCAATACCTAAATCTATATTTAGTGTCAACATTTGAGTCGTCCAGTTGCAAAACTCGTTTAATCCACTTTCATGAGAAACGTTTCTCTGGACTTTGCCTCACGTATCTTTTGTGTTTGTTGCTTTCTACTTTTTGCTTTGTGTTTTTTTGTGATGTGTTAGCTTTGTGCTTTTGCTTTTGAATTTTCTTTCTTGGTTTTGGTTTTTTGTTTGCTTTATGCTTTTTAAAAAAAATCTTTTTGTTTTGTGTTCCTTTTTTCTTATTTGGTTTTGTGTTTGTTTTCTGGAAAATCAAAATAAAACAAAACAAAATCAAAATAAACAAAACAAAATCAAAATAAAAGCAAAATAATATAAAACAAAAGAAACTAAACAAATAAAAACAAAAATAAAAAAACAAAACAAAAAACAATACAAAAATTAAACAAAACAATTTAAAATAAAACAAAACAAAATAAAATAAAATTAAACAAACGAAAACATAATAAAATAAAATAAAGTAAAAAAATAAAGTAAAATAAAATAATTAAATATTAGTACATTATGCAACGAGCCTATAATGGCAATAATTAAGACACGAGTATGTTTATAAAACGAGCGTATGCGAGTTTTATAATTTCCTTACGAGTGTCTTAATTACCATTATAGGCGAGTTGCATGACACTAGGCCAGGCAGTGAAATTTAAATTAGAAGGCCATGGAACTCAGCGCAGGTGCGATGCTATCGTTATCTAATTGGTCAAACAACTGTTTCTTGAGCTATGATTGGTGGGAGAAACTGTTTCATAATGAAAAATAGTGTTATAATGACCATCATTATGATACAGTTTTCTGACATATAATAGTCAGGGTCGAACATAAATAATTTTACGACATGATTCTTATTCACAAGTGGATTAAAATAGTTTTGCAACTGGACGACTCATTATTTCTTTTCCGCAGAAATGATTAACTTGCCTGAGCCAACCTGCTTTTTATATCCACTTTGCTTCATCCATCACTGGTTATTTTGCTTCCTAAGTAACAGAAGTCTCCTACTTCCTTTAGTTTTTCACCTGCCAATAGGGGCTGCATTCCATTATACTTGTTTTACATTTATAGATTTTCATCATGAACTCTTTCCTCAAGTCGTTAGTTACTTATTGTTGTTTTAAGGGGCGGAACTACGAGGTCATCTTCCCCTTGCCTCAAGACGGAGTCCGTGACGAATAACATGTCATATTCATAGATAATTTTAAATATCTCAGCACAGTTCTGCCGAGATATTTCTAAAGAAGAACTTCACTCGATACATTCCCAACTAGGTGACGAAATATTAAATATTGTCTCCCCACCCCCAAGACTACAACCTCCTTTTAAACTATATTAGAGACATCTTGGATTATATGGCTAAGGCTGGTGAAGTAATAATAATAATAATAATAATGATAATAATAATAATAATAGTAATAATAAGACATTGAAATGGGATTTGGTTTGGACAAGTGTCGGACGCTAAAGGTGGTGAGAGGAAAAGTACAGAAGTCTGGGTATGAGCTGGAAGATGCGCAGCATATTAAGGCTATGTTGGCAGAAGACACGTACAAATACTTAGGAGTAAACCAAGCTAGGCATATTGACCATGTGCCAATAAAAAAAGATCTGTCCTGTGAATTCGTTAGAAGATTAAAACAAATCATAAAAACGCACTTGAACAGCAAAAACCTAGTGAAAGCTGTTAACACGTATGCTGTATCTGTGCTGAGCTACTACTCCTTTGGCATAATCAAATGGTGTAAAACGGACATCGAAGGACTTGAGCGAAAAATGAGAACGATGCTCGCAAAAGGAAGGAAACACCACCCACGATCTTCAATAGAGCGAATGACTCGACCCAGAAGCCTAGGTGAACGTGGCTTCGTTGATATTGATAACCAGATGAAACGACAGATATACAGCCTTAGGGAGTACTTCTACGCAGAAGCGAGGTCAACTTTCCTTCACAGCAGGGACCCGGAACAGAACTGAAATGCGTTACGTACCGCTGTGTTCCACGTTACGTTACGTATGCCATACCGCGGCCCTGTGTTGGCTTGCGGTATCGTTCCGTAACTGTAACTTGGAACACAGTGGTACGAGCATGTGGATCGTTACAGTCCTGGAACGGTACAGTCGGAACTCGACTCCCAACTGGACCGAGCATCAAGGTACGTGTTAGCGGAACGTTATGTATGGAACGGCACATGAATGGAACAATTCCTCAGCGTTACCTGTTGGAAAGTTACTCTGCGTACCGTTCTTGGTTATCGAAATAGAATAACGTTTCCACCAGTACCCGGTTACACAGTGCACCGTTCCAGGTTATACCAACCAGCCACCCGGTATTTATGCGTAACGTTCCAGGTTCTCATGTTCCAACGGAAAGTGGAACGGTACAGAGCTGGAACAGTACAGCAGCATTTCCCAAAATGTATGTAGGCCTACAGACTATTACAGGACTGTTACCGGTACTACTGTACACTAGCTATTAAAACCATTATGGCTATTACACCGAATTTTTAGCCTACTTTTCAAATTTTGCAAAAATGAGGAAAAAGTAGACTTATGAGGTCGATCCGGGAAAATGTCTGTCTGTCCTTCTGTCTGTCTGTCTGTCTAGCTGGCTGGCTGGCTGTGTGTGTGTGTCCCCCTATCAACTCCTAAACGGCTGCAGCAATCGAAACCAAATTTAGTATGAGTAAAGATGTATACCGGAATATCTCACGCCCATATTTGAAAATGATGTCAGTGCTACCAACTGCTGAAAAACCGCACTAGAAATTTTAGCTCCATGTTGAATATCTTGGAAGGTATGCATTGGAGCTATTCCAAAATTGGCACACTTGTAGATAATACTATTTCAGTTTAATTTCCAGGTGGCCATACATGGCAGTGTTGCCAAAGTAATTTTAAGCCTTCTGATAAGTCCAATGTTTAAATGCATATAACGTCTACACTATCAATTGGAATTCAACCAAATTTTGTATGTAATATGTGTACATAAACAGATATGACTGAGCGTATTCTTAAGATCCACCAGGGCTGCCAACTGTTAATAATTGCTCTCTCTATTTTTATCCTAATACCAATATATCAGAAAGAATGCAAACCGACTGCTTTAAACTATGCACACATATAGTACCTGGCATTTTAGATTAATTTGGAGTAACTTATATACGTCAGTTCTACCAACATGATTCCAAGCCTGCTGATAGAATCAATTTTGAAATACATGTAACTTCTATACCATCAGTTGGATTGCAACCAAATTTCATATGTGCTATGAGTAACATAACAGATATGACTATAAGTCTTCTTAACAGCAATCAGGGCTGCCAACTGTTAATAAATGCTGTCTATATTTCTTTAACCTAATATCAATATATCAGAAACTATGCAAGCCAACAGCTTTATACTTTGCACACGTATAGCACCTGACATTCTAGATTAATTTGGAGTAATTAATACAAGTCAGTGCTGCCAACATGACTCTAAGCCTGCTGATAGGTCTAATTTTAAAATACCGGTAACTTCTATACTAACAAATGGATTTCATCCAAAATTGGCACAACAAGATGTCATAATATTTCAGATTATTTCTGACCAGCACACGCATGACATTGTTGCCAACATGCTTTTACACGTGCTGATAGATCCAATGTCTAACTGCATGTAACGTCCATTGGATTTCAACCAAATTTTGTATTCAGTACCTTAAGAGATGGAACTAAGAATATATTCAGTCACCAGGGCTGCCAATTGTAGTGCTCTATTAGGCTACATTATACAAGGTATATTTCGAACTATTTAGACATTTCGATATTACCAACTTAATTTCGTTATTATTCCAGATAGGTTCATATACTCTAGATTAAGCATTGGCATGCATCTTAATTTTTAGAAAAATAGGCTCTTTAGTTCGTCACGGAACTTCTTGTTACGTAGACTATTACGGCTATTACACAGTCTATTTAGTTACCACGGCAATTGTAACACTGCGTTTATTACACCGTTACGCTGGTTATTACAAACTGTCACATAATAGCCTAATTACACAACACCTACATCAATTACATACCTGTTATCTTATCTAGGGGCATTTCATTCATGATATCGAAATACTCTCTCTAGCCTAAGGATATTTTTCAGTATCTACTGTCCTACCTAGAACCCTGACAAAAATCCTTTTTTCTGCGTCAACAACTATCCCAGTTTGAACGATGCCAAATGCAATTCCAGGCAAATTATTTATTCAAACATAGGATAATTATTTCTTGAAATCTCAATAAAAATAAAAGTACTGATTTCAGTTTGAGTGCGTGCCGCATCAGACAGGGCAAGGCACATTGCACGTTTCGATCGCGGTCATACTGTAGCCTACGTTAGAAATATGTTTCCTAAAAACAATACGATGGATCCCATTGATTCGAAATATTTATTGTTGCTCTATGTAGAAGTTTGGAACATAGGCTATTGTTCATCGGTCCATGTAGTTGAGGTTTTTATGGAATTTGTCTGATAGGCCTAAACATTGTTATTGTGATGTCTGTAGTAACATGTGTATTTGTAATGAAGGCATGGCTTGGGAAGGAGTAGGCCGTGGCCTTGATTTAGGAACTATCCACCATTTTCCTGGAGTAGAAGTGGGAAACTACGGAACACCACTCTAAGATGGCTATGATGGGAATCCAATTCACCTTCTCGCAGTGTTGCCATATAAGGCAGAGTGTAACCTACACACCAAACTTTAGCTCCTTTGTGGCCAATAATAGTATTTATTTTCTAAATTAAACCTCCCGTTCTTGCTTTTCGTTTACTTGTTAGCCTATTTCCATTTAGTAGTGATAGAAGCCATTTTTCAGTGATGCTTAATTCTAATATTGAAAGCTATTCAGTCGTGTTGACCGACTGAAAAGCTTCCTTTATTATTTACATTTATGAAAGATAGGCCTATGACATCACATATAGTCCGTGTGTGTGTACGTATGTGTGTGTTTGCATGTGTCCGTCGCCTCGCTCCCCTCCCTAATATTAACTATACTGATGGAGCGATTTCAACGAAACTCGGTAAGGTCATAGTACTATGTTGTCCGACCCCGACTGTGCTCTTCCAATTTTATTACATCTCAACAATCCAACATGGCAACTGTGCGAAATATTTCACCGGTATTTCATATCTCCGAAACAATTGCAGATATCACCCT
This sequence comes from Meconema thalassinum, assembly GCA_946902985.2. NCBI lineage: Eukaryota > Metazoa > Arthropoda > Insecta > Orthoptera > Tettigoniidae > Meconema > Meconema thalassinum. Next base: position 504,494,938 of record OX336393.1, on the reverse strand, counting down.
GACGTTTTGTATGGTGGAGAAAAGCACTAATAGAAGTGTAACGATGGGACTCTCAAAAACCTCTTTACAAAATTAACATGGCGGACAAGTGAAGTTGTTGTATTTAAATAGACTTTTCTCTCATTTAAACCATCCGAGCGCCGTCACACATGGTACAGCAAATGGTATACACCTTGTAATGCACTGGCATCCTATTCAGCTCAATTGTTTACATAACTTCAAGACGGCGGCTGTGCAAAATTTTAAAATTAAGGATTAATTTCTTGTGTCCTAATCATGCGATCGAAACCAACGTTTGAACAATGAACCTACGCAATAATCATCATCTAATAGTACATAGCTCTATGGCCTACAACGTATATAAAAATCCAATATGGTGACCATCCGAAATATTTAGACGATTCTCCATCTGTGACAGCAATTAAACTTAATTGTTTTTTTAACCACGAGATGGCACCAGTGTCAAATTTTAAAATCTCGTTTTTAGCCTATTTTTATTTATGAAAAAAATAGGCTTATGAGATCACCTTTTGTCCGTGTGTGTGTGTCCGTGTGTGTGCCCCCACCCCCCACTAATAAAATCTTAGTGGCTGGATAGATTTCAATTAAATTCGGTAAGGTCATAGTACTATTCAGGCCGACCCCGACCGTGCCCTACATATGTTATTACGTTTCAACAATCCAACATGGCGGCTGTGCGAAATATTTCACAGGCATTCTATATCTCTGAATCTCAGAAGACTTCTGTTACTTAGAAAGCAAAATAACCAGTGATGGATGGAGGAAAGAAGATATAAAAAGTAGTCGGCTCAGGCAAGGAAAGCATTTCTACAGAAAAGAAATCTGTTGACATCGAGCGTGGCACTATATGGAAGTGAAAATTGGACTATTGGTGCAGCAGAAAAGAGGAGATTTGAAGCGTTTGAAATGTGGTGTTACAGGAGAATGATGAAGATCAGATGGGGAGAGAGGGTTACAAACGAAGAGGCATTACGACGAGTGGGAGAGGAGAGATGTTTCTGGCGACTGCTGATGAAGAGAAGAGTTAGGTTGGTAAGACACATACTAAGACACCCAGGAATAGCAAACTTAGTTATGGAAGGAATGGTCGAGGACAAGAACTGCAGGGGTAGACTGAGATTAGAATATGTTAAACAGTTTTCCTCGAATGTAGGGTGTGGTAGCCGTGTAGGGATGAAACGCTTAGCTCAGGACAGGGAGGCATGGATTGCTGCATCAAACCAGTCAAAAGACTGAAGACTCAAACAACAACATCAGCCGATATGAATGAATTGATAAATATCAAAGACACAAGATAAATGTATAACGTAACACTAAAAAGTCCCTTGGTATTAAACCTTATATGGTGCACCATAAAGAAGGATGGACAATTGAACGCCTAAATCAACATACCGTAACATGATGGGTGAAAATATGATAAAATAATAATTTGCAACAAATTTCAAACACATATTACAACTCTAAAAATGCCTGATTTTCTTACAGATCACTGCCAGTGGAACAACGTGGCTAGTATTAAGGGACTTTTTTCAAGAAACATTGTGTGTCTGTGTGTGTATATGTCTGCTCCCCCCTTTCAATTGAAACACGAAATTTTGTACAGAGGAAGCACTAGAAAGGGCATCACAGTGTCATGTTTATTTTGCCGCCATCTTTACCAAATCTCAATTGTGGCTACTCAATTGGTCAGAACTTAACATTAACAAACGATTAAACTAATCATCAGGGACCCGGAACAGAACTGAAATGCAATGTACGCCATACCGCGGCCCCGAGCTGGCTTGCGGTATCGTTCCGGAACTGTAACTTGGAACTTGGTACGAGCATGTGGAACGTTACAGCCCTGGAACGTTTCAGTCGGAACTCGACTCCCAACTGTACCGAGCATCAAGGTACGTGTTAGCGGAACTTTAGCTCCTTTGTGACCAATAATAGTATTTCTTTTCCAAATTAAATCTCCCGTTCTTGCTTTTCGTTTACTTGTTAGCCTATTTCAATTTAGTAGTGATAGAAGCCATTTTTCAGTGATGCTTAATTCTAATAATGAAAGCTATTCAGTCGTGTTGACCGACTGAAAAGCTTCCTTTATTATTTACATTTATGAAAGATAGGCCTATGACATCACATATAGTCCGTGTGTGTGTACGTATGTGTGTGTTTGCATGTGTCCGTCGCCTCGCTCCCCTCCCTAATATTAACTATACTGATGGAGCGATTTCAACGAAACTCGGTAAGGTCATAGTACTATGTTGTCCGACCCCGACTGTGCTCTTCCAATTTTATTACATCTCACCAATCCAAATGGAAACTGTGCGAAATATTTCACCGGCATTCCATATCTCCGAAACTATTGTAACGTTTTGTTACTAACCTTGCACGAAAATATACATATATAAGAAACTCCACAGTTGTGCGTCCAAATGTAACGTTTTCGCTCCACGTTGAGCGCACAAATGTAACGTTCCCGGTCCTTCTAAGTGACCAAAGGTTACGTTCCTGGCGGGGCTCCAATATTGCGTTCTCCTGGAGTACAGTAGAAGAATCGCAACAAGAACAAGCACCGCTTTACTCACACCACCAATAGCATACTTACCTCTTACCTGTTCATTCGCAATGATTATAATCAGCTCTTGTGGGCGCCAGGTCATCTAACACTTACTTTAGATGTGCCAAAGTATTTAATTAAAATAGTGATAGAGCACTCGAAACGTCTTTCTCTCAAGCCGTGGTATAGCTGAGCCATTAACCAATTGTCTTATCGCTACTGGGAGAAGGTATGCATTATGTCTAAAGCTAGCTACTGGAAATGAAAGTCCTACCATTACTTAAGAACAAAATTTAATTGATCAAAATTTAAAGCAGCAAAAGACGTAAAAAGAGAAACAAATGAATTTTAAAAAAATCTGGAAGTTATATTAAATTGGCGAGAGTTACAAAATGGAATATGAATTAAATTTAAACCAAAAGCTGGATTCTAATTTGCCATAAACAGAATTACAGAGACTTGATTGGATTTAGTAAAGGAACTCACGGCCGTCTTCTTCATAGTGGTAGTCTGGTTTTCCCTCTGATCTTGCTGGCGGATGTTGTTTGGTTCTGCCTCAATATTGTATAGATCCTTATCTTGATACGGGCAGGGAACCAATTTGTCCCGTCTCCCGACTGACATATGTGAATGGCTTTGCTCCAAAATTCACTTTTGTGAATATGATCAAGGACACGATCATATTCACGTCAGTAGTATTAATTTTAAAACTTCTTGAACTGATAAGTTGCGATCTCGCAGCGAAGATGTCTGATAGACGTGAAGATTCAGAAAATCTGAGAAGATTGGGGGCTTGAGAGTAGATGACCATTGGTTTTTATGGAAGATGAACTTCCCCACTCTGCAGTATTTCTCGACCAATCAATTAGGTATCCTGATGACGTAGCTCCCCACTCCAGATCCCTAAGTTCTGATCATGCCTCTTCATTAGTTGGGTTAACCACGTGGGGTTGCTTCTGAAGTAATTTTAAATCAGCGTCCTGATGCGGTGTTCTTCCGAGAATTCGTGACGTCAGCGCTAACTGACCAACTTGCTTTGTCTTGAAGCCTCGCGTCCCCGGAATGTTTGTACATATATCTCGAAAGTCAAGTCTATTTTTGGCGGACTACCCGTGGCGAAACTGACGACACGTTGAACGAAATATTTCCCAATCAAGTCTTGTATAAAATATAACCTATAACGAATCTAACTAAAATCTCCATTTTATAACTTCCGCCAAACAATAATTAAACCCCTTATATATATATATATATATATAAAGAAATTATGGAATAAATCTAGAATCGATATGATAATTAAAATATACATAATAATAATAATAATAATAATAATAATAATAAATTAATTTTGCTGCTTATAAAACATATAAATTAAGGGGAAGTATTCGGACTGTTACACTATTACGGATATCACCCTGACGTTTTTTATGGTGGAAAAAATCACCAATAGAAGTGTAACGATGGGACTCTCAAAAATCACTTTACAAGACGAACATGGTGGCCTAGCGAAGTTGTTGTATTTAAATAGACTTTTCTCGCATTTAAACCATCCGAGCGCAGTCACACATGGTACAGCAAATGGTATACAACTTGTAATGCACTGACATCCTATTCAGCTCAATTGTTTACATAACTTCAAGATGGCGGCTGTGCGAAATTTTAAAATTATGTTTAATTCCTTGTGTCCTAATCATGCGATCGAAACCAACGTTTGAACAATTCACCTACGCAATAATCATCATCTAATAGTACATAGCTATATGGCCTACAATGTATATAAAAATCCAATATGGTGACAATCCGAAATATTTAGACGATTCTCAATGTCAACTAATCTGTGACAGCAATCAAATTAATTGTTTTCTTAACCATGAGATGGCGCCCGTGTCAAATTTTAAAATCTCGTTTTTAGCCTATTTCTATTTATGAAAAAAATAGGCTTATGAGATCACCTTTTGTCCGTGTGTGTCCGTGTGTGTGCCCCCACCCCCCAATAATAAAATCTAATATGGATAGATTTCAATTAAATTCGGTAAGGCCGACCCCGACCGTGCCTTACAAATTTTATTACGTTTCAATAATCCAACATGGCGGCTGTGCGATATATTTCACTGGCATTCTATATCTCCGAATCTCAGAAGACTTCTGTTACTTAGGAAGCAAAATAACCAGTGATGGATGGAGGAAAGAGGATATAAAAAGTAGGTTGGCTCAGGCAAGGAAGGCATTTCTACAGAAAAGGAATCTGTTGACATCGAGCGTGGCACTATATGGAAGTGAATATTGGACTGTTGGTGCAGCAGAAAAGAGGAGATTTGAAGCGTTTGAAATGTGGTGTTACAGGAGAATGATGAAGATCAGATGGGAAGAGCGGGTTACAAACGAAGAGGTATTAAACGAGTGGGAGAGGAGAGATGTTTCTGGCGACTGCTGATGAAGAGAAGAGATAGGTTGGTAAGACACATACTAAGACACCCAGGAATAGCAAACTTAGTTATGGAAGGAATGGTCGAGGACAAGAACTGCAGGGGTAGACTGAGATTAGAATATGTTAAACAGTTTGCCTCGAATGTAGGGTGTGGTAGCCGTGTAGGGATGAAACACTTAGCTCAGGACAGGGTGGCATGGATTGCTGCATCAAACCAGTCAAAAGACTGAAGACTCAAACAACAACATCAGCCGATATGAATGAATTGATAAATATCAAAGACACAAGATAAATGTATAACGTAACACTAAAAAGTCCCTTGGTATTAAACCTTATATGGTGCACCATAAAGAAGGATGGAAAATTGAACGCCTAAATCAACATACCGTAACATAGTGTATGAAAATATGATAAAATAATAATTTGCAACAAATTTCAAACACATATTAAAACTCTAACTAGAAGTTCCGTGACGAACTAAAGAGCCTACTTTTCTTAAAAATTAAGATTCATGCCAATAATTAATCTATATGGATCTATTTAGAATAATGACGAAATTAAGTTGGTAATATCGAAATTTCTAATTAGTTCGAAATACTGTATACGTGGCATAATGTAGCCTAATAGAGAACTACAGTTGGCAGCCCTGGTGACTGAATATATTCTCAGTTCCATCTCTTAAGGTACAGAAAACAAAATTTAGTTTAAGTCCAATGGATACCATGGACGTTACATGCAGTTAAACATTGGATTTAACAGCGCGCGTAAAATCATGTTGGCAATAATGGCATATATGTATTGGTCAGAAATAATCTGAAATAATATGATCTATTGTTGTGCCAATTAAGAATGAAATCCATTAGTTAGTATAGAAGTGACATGCATTTAAAAATTGGACTTATCAGCAGGCTTAGAATCATGTTGGCAGCATTGACGTACATTAGTTACTCCAAATTAATCTAGAATGCCAGGTACTATACGCGTACAAAGGTTAGAGCTATTGACTTGCCTACTTTCTGATGTATTGATATTAGGGTAACAAAAATAGAGACAGTATTTATTAACAGATGGCAGCCCTGGTTACTCTTAAGAATCGGCATAGTCATATTTGTTATGGTACACATAGCACACACGACATTTGGTTGAACTCCAAATGATAGTATAGAAGTTACATGTATTTAAAGTTGGACCTCTCAGCAGGCTTAGAATCATGTTGGTAGCACTGACGTATATAAGTTACTCCAAATTAATATAGAATGTCAGGTACTATACGTGTGCATAGTTTAAAGCTGTCGGCTTGCATACTTTCTGATATATGGGTATTTGGATTTTAAAAAATGAGAGCATTTTTTAACAGTTGGCAGCCTTGGTGGCTCTTAAGAGTACGCTCAGTCATATCTGTTTATGTACACATAGCACATACGAAGTTTGGTTGAAATCCAATTGAGAGTGTAGAAGTTATATGCATTAAAAATTGGACCTATCAGCAGGCTTATAATCATTTTGGCAACACTGCCATGTATGGCCTCCTGGAAATTAAACTGCAATATTAATATCTATACGTATGCCGATTTTGAAATAGCTCCCATTTATACCTTCCAAGATATCGAACATGGAGCTCAAATTTCAATTGCGATTTTTCAGCAGTTGATAGCACTGACATCATTTTCAAATATGGCCGTGAGATATTCAGGTATAGATCTTTACTCCCAACAAATTTTGTTTCGATTGCTGCAGCCGTTTAGGAGTTGATAGGGGGACACACACACACAGCCAGACAGACAGACAGACAGACAGAAGGACAGACAGACAGACACACATTTGCCCGATCTCATAAGTCTACTTTTTCCTCATTTTTGCAAAATGTGAAAAGTAGGCTAAAGATGCCTAATTTTCTTACAGATCACTGCCAGTGGAAGAACGTGGCTAGTATTAAGGGACTTTTTTTTTCCAGAAACATTGTGTGTCTGTGTGTGTATATGTCTGCTCCCCCCTATCAATTGAAACACGAAATTTTGTACAGAGGTAGCACTAGCAAAGGGCACCTCAGTGTTATGTTTTATATCGCCACCATCTTGACGGAAAAGTAATGGCGGCCACCCAAATGATAAAAGCTTAAATCAAATTATGACCAATCTAATCATCTGATCTCTTCCAATTTTTGTAACATTATACATTTATGTATGAAGAATATTATGACCAAATTTCAAGGTCATCAACCCAATAATTTGCGGATGGCGGCCATGTATGTGTGCAAATCGATTCCCCCGATCTAATCAAGCATGGTAAATCCAAATTGAACGAAATTTGGTACAGAGGTAGCACTAGAAGAGGCACCTCAGTGTAATGTTTTATATGGCCGCCATCTTGACGAAAACGTAATGGCGGCCACCCAAATTTTAAAAGCTTAAATCAAATTACGACCAACCTAATCATCTGATCTCTACCAACTTATGCAATATTATACCTTTATGTACGAAGAATCTTTTGACCGAACTACAAGGTCATCAGCCCAATAATTTGCGTATGGCGACCATGAATGTGTGCAAATCGATTCCCCTATCAATTCAAACCTGGTAAAACCGAATTGAACGAAATTTGGTACAGAGTTAGCACTAGCAAAGGGCACCTCAGGGTCATGTTTTATATCGCCACCATCTTGACGGAAACGGAATGGCGGCCACCCAAATGTTAAAATCTTATATCAAATTACGACCAAACTAATCATCTGATCTCTACCAAATTTTGCAGCATTATATCTTTATTTGAGAAGCGTTTGTTGGCCAACCTACAAGGTCATCAGTCCAATAGTTTGCATATGGCGGCCATGTATGTGTGCAAATCGATTCCCCCTATCAATTCAAACACGGTAAAACCGAATTGAACGAAATTTGGTACAGAGGTAGCACTAGCAAAGGGCACCTCAGTGCCATGTTTTATATCGCCGCCATCTTGACAGAAACGGAATGGCGGCCACGTAAATGGTAAAAGCTTAAATCAAATTACGACCAAACTAATTATTTCATCACTACCAAATTTTGCAACAACATGCCTTTTTGAGGGAAGCATGTTTTGAGTGAACTACAAGGTCATCAGCTCAATCGTTTGCAGATAGCGGCAATGCATGTGTGCAAATTGATTCACCATATCAATTCAAACATGGTGAAACCGAATCGAATGAAATTTTGTACAGAAGTAGCACCAGCAAAGGGCACCTCATATTCATGTTTAATATCCGTATAGCATGTTGTATTTCAACAAGCTACTACAACCAACATTCAATTAAACTCCTTGAAAAGGACAAAGAGTTATAACAATACCCATGCATTTAGGAGAAAGTAGGCTATATGTTCTTTACTGAACATCTTGTTACATTACTGAGATAGTTTGAAAACGGCTATGAGGTTATAACGGAACCAAATTAAGCTGTACAATTCATCAATGTCATATAATGCGCTTAAGGGGGTCAAGGGGTACTCTAGATTTTTTTCACGCGATTTACACGTGCGGGTGTGGTACGGAAGATCTATTATATCCCTATCCCTATATTGTTATATTATTATTATTATTATAATAATTATTATTATACTATGGCCTACAGCGACGAGACAAACCTTATTTTCAGCCCCTTGGTGTCAGAAACAAAACTCGGTGCCCCTAAATAGCCGTAAATGGTCCCCGAAAACTACATTTTAAGGCTCTAAAACCAACAGTTTCTGAGATAATCTCAGAAAACTAATTTCATTTAATAACCTAATGAAGGAATGCAAGCCAGTAACCATGACAAAAGTATCGCAAAAGGTGACATCCAACTTTCCATCTATTTCTGCAAGAAGTAAAGCCACTCCATTTATTAAATTTCTGTGAATGTTTGCAAATGGCTATAAGGTTATTACGAAATCAACTAAAACTGTAAAATTCATCAATGCGCTAAAGGGGTTCAAGTCTGGTTCTTAATACCGAAGACCGTTCGAAGAATGGGTACTTCTGCTAGTAATATATAAGCTAGAAACTGCTGAAAATATTTCATTTTTCCGGTAGGTAGGATTGCTTTCAATCAACTGGAGCTAGGAATAAACACTATCTTCACATTTAATTTCAAGATTTTTTCACACGACTTAAATGTGCGATATGTCGTACAGAAGGTCTGTTATATATCAAAACATAAACATTATTTTCATAAATTCCTGAATTGTAATAGTCTTTTTTTGTTTTTGCTTTTAGTAATTTGGGCCATTGGAGGCAAAAAAGCCTGAATTTTCATACACCACAAGCCTTTATAATTTATTAAAGGGGTCTTTCTCTGGATGGGGACTTGACAAAACAGTGAAGGTCAGTTTTATTTAACGTCGTTTCGTCTACGAGATTTTCAATTTTATTTTCACGTCAGGAAGTTCACGTTAGGTAAATTTAGTTTCAGAGCATATTTTAACTAATCATTTTTCTTTGTCGACAAACAGTTCCAAGCCTCTAACCGTTGCTTCCCGGTCAATGCATGTGAGATTTTAAAAGTGAAATGCCATGCCCTGTGGTTCGGATTCCACGTAAAAAGGAGGTCCCGTGGCTCATGATCTCGCGATTAACGGTCACGTTAAACTAGAAGCTTCCTTCCTTTTCTAACCGTTGCAAAAGTAGCTCAATTGATTACGCCCGGTTCCTAATACCGAAGACCGTTCAAAGAATGGGTACTTCTGCTAGTAATATATAAGCTGGAAACTGCTGAAAATATTTCATCTTTCCGGTAGGTAGGATTGCTTTCAATCAAGTGGAGCTAGGAATAAACACTATCTTCACATTTAATTTCAAGATTATGGGCAAACATTGAAATATACTACAATAAATTGTAAAAAACTGCAATTAGTTATTTTTAGGTAGTACGGAATTCATGAATATGGCTCTTCTCAGTGTGATTCGTAAAAGTATTTAGAAGTATGGGAGAAATAGATAAGAAGCTAAGAATCCGGTCCCTAATAATAGGCTAACTGCGCCCCGATAGTATAAGGTAGTTTCTCTGTTGCTGGATCGCGAATTTTTGTACTAACTCAATTGTCTAGAATAATAAAAAATATAATAATAATAGTATACTAATAATAATCATTATTGACTAATAATTATGAAAATAATAATGACATAACAGTCTAATGATAATAATAATAACAATAGTCTAATAATAAGTATTTCGCTGTCCTCTTGGAGTGTCGATGTGGGTAGTCATAATGTAGCCTTATTCTGAAAGCAGAGACATGAATTGATTATCAATGATATGTAAGCCAACCAAAATTTGATTAAACTAGAGAATCGTCCGTACTCGCCTCTCCAACTCCAGGCAGCTTGAAATGTATAAATTTTATATGTGGTCTCAAACCTCATGTCTCGGTGATAATCAACGTTGAAGTACAAACAAACACTACGGTGTTCCTGCAACTTAGATATACGTAATTATATACGGAAAAGGTGCCATGGAACCGCTTGATAGCACTGTGCTTTGCCCATGGCCCTACCTCACAAATCGTGTACGGTATCCCAAAGATATTTTGATCAACCGATCACAACGAAGGGACGGAGTCGCGCAGCTTCTTTTGGAGTACAGGATCTCTACATTGTTGTTGTTGTTTGAGTCTTCAGTCTTTTGACTGGTTTGATGCAGCTCTCCATGCCTCCCTGTCCTGAGCTAATCGTTTCATCTCTACATAGCTCCGACACCCTACATCGGAGGCAATCTGTTTAACATATTCTAACCTTGGTCTACCCCTACAGTTTTTGTCCTCGACCCTTCCTTCCATAACTAAGCTTGCTATTCCTGGGTGTCTTAGTAAGTGTCCTACCAACCTATCTCTTCTCTTCATTAGCAGTCGCCAGAAACATCTCTCCTCTCCCACTCGTCTTAATACCTCTTTGTTTGTAACCCTATCTACCCATCTGATCTTCATCATTCTCCTGTAACACCACATTTCAAATGCTTCAATTCTCCTCTTTTCTGCTGCACCAATAGACCAAGTTTCACTTCCATAGAGCGCCACGCTCCAGACAAAGGCTTTCAAAAATGACTTCCTAATACCTAAATCTATATTCGATGTCAGTAGATTCCTTTTTTGTAGAAATGCTTTCTTTGCCTGAGCCAACCTACTTTTAATATCCTCTTTGCTTCGTCCATCACTGGTTATTCTGCTTCCTAAGTAACAGAAGTCTCCAACTTCCTTCAGCTTTTCACCTGCCAATTTGATGTCCATAGAGGTTTCTGATTTATTTCGGCTGCATTCCAGTATTTTTGTTTTACATTTATTTATTTTCATCATAAATTCTTTCCGTAAGACGGAGTCCATACCATTCAAAAACTCATTCAAATCCTCCGGCTTGTCGGAGCTGAAACAAAAGGCTGGCGTGCTGTGAGGTGAGCGGGAAAATGGGATTGAGTGAGTAAATGCATGCATCGTGTTTGCGTGTGATTTTACCACTAGCGCTGTCGTCCCAATAAAAATAACAGCTACATCGCACGCCTTCCACTTGACCTTGAGACGTCGTAATGCAGCCTTGTAACAATACAATCCCGTTAAATTTGTAACGTTCCGTTCCGTCTGTTTGTTCCGTTTTTATAAGTAGAACGTTCCGAACTGTAACGTATCGGATATTCCTCTGTTTATTTCGGTACGGGACAACGTAACGATCCACCCGTCTCCAATACGCTGTACCGGTACAGGCTCGGCTAACGTTCTACTGTTCCAGATACCGGGTATGGTTTCAAACTCAGTTCCGTTCCAGGACGGTAACGTTACGCTTGGAACAGACAGCGGTAACGTTACAACTTGGAAATAACCGTGGAGATAACGGAATTCCTCCGTTCCACATAGACAATAGTTCCGTTCCGCGTTACGTTCTGTTCCGGGTCCCTGCTTCACAGAGCCAGCAGTGAGGCGGACAGATCAACGCCACTGGTCTTGTGTCAGCAAGAGATTCAACACCTCCTACATAGTGACCTTCAGAAGATGGAAGCATGGAAAGCAAAACCTTTGCATGGAAGACATCCAAATGAGGTGAGTCAAGCAAATGTTGATATAACTGCGTCAAACTACTGGCTCACTTCAGGACAGATCTTTCCAGAAACTGATGGTTCTATGCTAGCAATTCAAGACCAAGTCATCCCTACAAGGAACTACCTCAAGTTCATTGTTCAAGATCCCGCTGTACCAGATGATAAGTGCCGCTACGGCTGTCAACAGTCAGAAACAATACAGCATATTACATTTGCAGTAGATATTCCCTGGCGACGGAGCACAAACAAAGGCATGATGCAGTTGCTAAAATCTTGCATAAGGAGTTGGCTGATAAGTTACAGCTGCTAAAAGGAAAGAAAGGTCCGTACCACCAATATCAGCCCGAGTGTGTTCTTGAAAACAAGGAATACAAGTTGTATCGGGACCGAACTATTTCGACTGATCAATCGGTATCACACAAGAGGTCGGATCTGGTGGTTGTCAGCAAAAAAATCAAGCGAACTACCTTGATTAATGTTGCGAATCCTAACAACAAGAATTTCCAGTCAAAACACATAGAAATGATCAGCAAATACAGCGAGTTGGTCGACCCTAGCAAAAGACAATGGCATGTAGAGCGGGTAAAGACCATACCTATCATTGTCTCGAGTACGGGCGTGATCCCAAGTACCTTGCTCCAAGGCCTTAAAGAACTGGATCTGGATACACAACTGTACAAACTAATGCAGAAGGCAGTAGTTCTATCAACAACCAGACTCTTTCGGAAGTTCATGGGTAGCGACATTCCAGCGTAGAAGTTGCTGTTTCAGGAAGTGTTCTTGGTTCCCTGAAGCCCGTTTAGTTATGCTGTAATGTACTAGCAATGTGTTATATGTACTGTATAAAGATGATAATAATAATAATAATGATAATAATACGAGGGCTGTTTTTTTTTAAAGTTCCGATGGACTGTATAAAAATAACAGTTGACATACCAAACTGATTTTACTACAAAATGTTTGCTTGTTTTATTCTTATGTCTCAACATAATCGCTGAAACGATTGAAACATTTGTCGTATCGTTACACCAGCTTTCTAATGCCCTCGGCAAAACATTCTGCTGCCACTGAGATGGGCACGTCTGGAGAGTCTCCTGAAGTGTTTGCTTTTTGGCGAGGCGTTGCCGCCCAACCACACCTTCAATTCTCGAAAAAGGTGAAAATCATCCACGACCGTAGTGTGCCAACGTTACGATAGACTTTTTCAAAGAATTCAAGTGTGAAGTTTTGGACCATCTGCCGTTTAGTCGAAACCAGCACTGAATGATTTTCACCTCTTTCGAGAATTGACGGTATGGTTGGGCGGCAATGCCTCGCCAAAAAGGAAACACTTCAGGAGACTGTCCAGACGTATCCATCTCAGTGTGGCAGAATTATTTGCCGATGGCATTGGAAAGCAGGTGTAATGATACGACAAATGTTTCAATCGTTTTGGTGATTATGTTGAGACATAAGAATAAAACAAGCAAACATTTACCTGTAGCAGTAAAATCTGTTTGGCATGTCAATCTGTTATTTTTATACAGTTCATCGGAACTTGAAAAAGAACCAGCCCTCGTAATAATAATAGTAATAATAACAATGACATCAACGCGGCTAATCAACCGCAAAGGCAGCCTGGCTCAATGAGATACCAAACGATCTGCGGGAGATTGAGATCTGGTGTGAAGATATCAGGGAGCGTGACGTACTTAAGAGAAAACTCTTAGAACATCGGAGTTTTCAGTGAACGCCAATGCTGGAAAGGTGAGGACCAAAGAGAGAAAGGAACAACACCGTCTACGAATGAAGGAATACTGGGCTAATTTTAAAGCTGAAAGGAAAAAGTTGAAATGACGTGGTCCTTAGTTGGCCGAAACCAAACAGGAAGAACGATAATGATATTAAAATCCCTCTCGGCACGCCGGAATGCGGAGGTAGATTTCACCGGAAAATTAGGGGATGGCCGAAAATTGGCAAAATATCGAGAATTTCGTGAAGACCTGACCTGATTTTATACCTCTCTTATGAGAAAGTATTTTACAATTGGAGTTTAATATATTTTGTTTTTCGTGCCTTTATGCACATTTTTCTTTTCTTATGGGGACGGTCACCTTTTTGCCATTTGGGGTCTATTAGCGTACTTTCTATTTTTGCAAAAAACGAAAGTACACTTAAGAGATCTACACAGGGCCAAAAGAATGTGTATGTCTGTACTCTGCATGTCTGTCCCCCCCCCTATCAATTCAAACCCGGTGAGACCGAATTGAACGAAATTTGGTACAGAGGTAGCACTAGCAAATGGCACCTCAGTGTCATGTTTTTATATCGCCACCATCTTGACGGAAACGTAATGATGGCAATCCAAATGTTCAAAGCTTAAATCTAAAATTGACTAACCTAATCATCTGACCTCTACCAAATTTTGCAACAACATACCCCTACATGTGGGAAGCGTCCTTTGACCAAACTACAAGGTCATCAGCCCAACAGTTTGAAGATGGTGGCCGTGTATGTGTGCAAATCGATTCCCCCTATCAATTCAAGCACAACGAAACCACATCAAACCACCGTTGGTACAGAGGTAGTACCAGCAAGGGACAACTCAGTGTCATGTTGTATACCGCCGCCATTACAACAAAGTAGAAATGGCGCCAATCCAAATGATCTGAGTTTAAATCAAATTACGACTAACCTAACCAACCGATCTCTACCAAGTTTTGCAACAATATACCTTAATGTGTGAAGCGTATTTTGCCCAAACTACAAGGTCATCAGCCGAATAGTTTCAAGATGACGGATGTTACTAATATTTCCCCACGAGGCTGAGTGCACCCCTTCCAAACTTCACGACAGTTCTAAAATTCTTGATCGAGCCATGAATCGCCCTTGGGATCTCCTACGTGCTACCCCAACACTGCAGAGCAACTGAATGTTGAACCATATCCACAGTTGATGTGAAGTACAACATAACCTTCAATCTATGTTATTGCTGTATATTATGTCACGGTGGCTTCGGTAGCATGCTGAGCTTCTATGCCCAAGATCGCGGGTTCAAATCCAGCCGAAGTCGTCGCATTTTTAAGAGCGTTAAAATCCCTCAGTATGCCTTCCTTCGGAGGGGAAGTAAAGCCAGTGGTTCCATGTCATAGATTTATGGCATGGTAAAGAACCTTCCACTAATTACACTTGAGTGAAGATAAATTATAGGTTAGATTAGACTTAGGTGCCAACGTTTGTCGTCAGAAGCCGACTGCGGTGGAATCTGGTAACCAAGTTCAGAACTAGTTGGTCGTTGACGGTGGCGTTTGGTAGCAAAAGTAGGAACTAATTGAAAATTGAATGTCTTCAGTCCTTACTTGAATTAAAAACAGATAAAACCCACTAAAACAGCCATCATAATTAACACCGGTTATCAGACAGATTCTACACACACCCAAAATAAACGGAGCTACATGACTGCAGCCGCTAAACTGAGGAACCAACCAACCGCTGTATATTATGTCACGACTTCTTTCTGGCCCGGCTGCGATTTTGGAGTGGAGGCTTAAATGAGCTAGAACATGAATCTCTACTATTTCCAGTATGGATATACTGGACCTAACATAAGTTGTAGACAAGAGAATGTAGGGTCTTTTATACACCGTTCGTTGTTATTTTATGGTACCGTACGACAAATAATGAGGTTTAAATTTATGATTTACATTTTTTGTCATATTAATCAGCCTTACATTGCATGACTAGAGGTGTAGTGGTTAGAGATTTTAGCTGCTACTCCGGAGGCTTGGGGTTCGATTCCCGGTTTGAGGTGTCAGGTACTGACATGCAAGTCACCTAAATTTGTACTAGACCAGGCGCGGATTCAAGGGGGGATCACGGAGGTCATACCCCCCCCCCCCAAACGGAAACCATTTTTTTTTTTGCAAACTCAAAAAACGAAAACACAATAACCAGACAAATCAAACTTAACGAATTTTAACTGAAAAACAGTTTTTTCATATTATTCAATACTGAAATTATCTTTATTGCAATTATTATATTCTGTTACAACTGTACATATTTACAACTTCATACCTGTTATATAAAAACGATTAATTATTTATGTAACAAAATCAACTCATCTATTTTGTTTAGCAAACCTTGTGATTACCGAATCGATGTTTATAGTGATGTCACGATGAATGTGCAGCAATGCACGGATAGGAATTTGGAGCTTTTTTCGCAAATTTTTTTTTTTTGCCGACGTCCAAACTGCATGCTTGGATGGCAATTTAAGCTGTGACTTTCTCCCTTTGTCGGTACCAACTCGACTTGCCGAAACTGTAACGTACCTTGATACTTTTCTCGAAGCTCGATGTAAAAGTCGCAAAACACGCCTTTGAAATTTGTACGAATATTTTTGGTGCGCTAAACGCATCAAATTTATATTCATGTAACTTGCAAAAAAATTGGTCTGGTTTTGTACGTTTGGTTATTTTGTGATTGCGTTGTTAGTGATACCATTTTTCTTAACAATTTCGATTCTGTGACCCCCCCCCCCCCCCCCCCCTCAAGCCAAACTGTAGATCCGCGCCGGTACTAAACCAGTAACACTGAGGTGGTTGAAACCTGACATAACTCATCGTAAGCTGCAGCGTTATCAGGCACCTTCATCTAAAGTGTCGTTCCCAAGTTTGTGCAGAAAAACTACAGGTTACTTCACAGTGTAATAAAGTGACTCAGATTTATGTAACATGATTGTGTGAACATGCGACTATTCTATTAAAGCGTCAGCAGAACCCACTCTCAGACAATGCTACCATGAGAAAGTCTTCTCACTTGTTAGCTTCTCAAGTTCTTACTTTCTGTTAAACTATTGACCTTAACCCCACAATGTAGCCATGTGCGTTAAGTCACGCATCACAACTGCAGAGGTCCCCTCCCCCACACTCCCTTCAGGCAAATGCTGGGATGTTGCCTTATTTCAAATCCCGGGTTACCAACACCATTCCCTTACCCAAATACAGTCAGGGCCGTTTTCACCACCTCTTTACTAACTGTTAGTTTGTTAATTGCTTTTTAACTTAAACACGAGAGTTGATAATAATATCGTATGGCCTCGAATGCCGGGTGCAAGCTTTGTTATTTGACACCCAGAGGGCAGCTTGCATGTCGAATTTCGTCGTTCTTCGGAACTCTATGAAGGTCAAGGAGGTTAGATACCTAAGTTCCTTGACACTATAGCGCTTTCTAGTAGAGAAATGAGGAACTGTGTGTTGGCGGAAAATCCCGAGATTAATTTTGCCAACCCGTTATGGGATAGTGGTCTCTATATTAACCATAACAGTTTATGCTTTCAAAGACGCTGATAGTTGAATCTTTATGAACACGGCCTACTGAATTCAAATGGGTTCTTTAACATGCCAACAACGTATGACATGCATGTCGTGATTTTTGTCGCCTTTCAAAAATCACTTACCACGGCCAGGAGTGATTCTGTAAGCTTGGGGTTGGTAGTCCCACACGATAATCACTCACCCACCGTGGCAAGCATTATTTCGGTAACAGTTGTAGAGTGACGATCCTAATGAAATTAGCCAAAATACCTTCTGTAATGCCTGCCAGGGGCTCACAACTTGTAGGACGTGGGTTGGCGACCACGGGGCCCCAGCTGAGTCCGGTATTGCTTCCACTTAATTGTGGAACGAGAGTTAATCCTTGGTTATCGTCGATGCATTTCACGAGGCCATTCAGGTTCGCAGTAACTTAAATACGCTTTACGACTCTCGCGCATGCGTGGACTCGGTTTCACCCCGGAAAAACATGGCGGACAGAATAAGAAGCGTGTAGCACTGATCATTGTTTGCGATGCTTCCCGGAACATAATTATGTATGTCTGTATGTGTACCCTTTATTATTCCCGTTTTCAATGTAGTCGGGGATGAGATGCGATGAAAGGATATGTGGCGGGTGGTTTTTACGACCAGAAGCCCTTCATAACAATGTTCACGTGATACGACGTAGGCTACAGTAGTTAACAGCAAGTCTTAATCATCACAACTAAGGTACCTTGCCAGCTGCGTATGTAATAAATGCAATGCTAGCTTCCAGGGCTTATCGGCGCGCTGTTCTAATCGGCACATGCTATAAATGTGACGGTGAGTCATTGCGACCTGTCGGCGGCTCGGCATTTTGAAAGCCCCGGTCTTTAGGGATGGCCCCCATTGTATGTTTACGATGCTCGTTTGAATATAATGCGCGTGTAAACAGTTAAGTTACACAACAATATAATAAAAGTAGTGCATGCCCACTTAAGGTTATAAGTACTTAAACGTCCGAGTACCCTATTCAAGCACCGTCGTACAGGTGCTAACATTCAAATAGCTTGTACCTGTGGTGATAATACAACAACCTTGTCAGCATCTTTGAAAGCATAAACTGTCCTTTTGACAGGTGGTTAATATAGTGACTATCCCATAAAGGGTTAAATAGTCCGTCTGCAGTCCTTAATTGAATTAAAACAGATAACACACACTAATACAGCCATCACAATTAACACCGGTTATCAGACAGATTCTACACACACCCAAAGTACACGGGGCTACATGACCGCGTTGTCGCAGCCCCTAAACTAAGGAACTAACCAATCATTTAACCAAGGTTAATTTCTTATCCATAAATAGTGCGATATTTTTGTTGGGCTGAATTTTGTCTGTTTGAAAATTGTTTACTGCTTCAGACTTCATAATTTACTTCATATTTTTATTAGCCTATTTTCAATTTTGAAAAAAAAAAAATAGGCTTATGAGATCACCTTTTGTCCGTGTGTGTGTGTGCGCGCGTGTGTGTGAGAGAGGTGTGTGTGTGAGTGTGTCCCCTTAATAACTTCTAAACGGCTGGAGCGATTTCAATGAAACTCGGTAAGTTCACAGCACTTCACGGAACTACTTGTTACTAATTATTCTGAGCTTATGATTGGTCTCAGTTCACTGAGTAGGACAGAAGGCAGGCAATCACCACCTTTTCGCAATTTATTTTGGGCAAAATTTGAACTATTCCTATAACACCAATTCACAATATTCTGTTTTTGTATATCTGACATATTTTCAATTGAAATTTTGTTCACCACTGGGTCCAAGAGGAAACATAAAAATAATGGTAGTTGTAGTGGAGTGCCATCCTGGATTCTACACTTCCACTTGGGCAATATATTTACATTTTCATGACTTTCGTACCTCATTTCATATTCTGGGAGTATTTACCAATATTGTAATTACCTTCCATTATCACTACTGTAGTGGAAATATTTGATAAATTACCGTCTACCTACCCTTAGCAACTCCCTTCCAAACATTGACATATTCTTCTCTCCCTATAGAGCATTCAAACATAACATTAGAAGATCCCTTTCATCCTCAATTCCACCCCCCCTCCCATCCTGATTACCCACTACCCCAATCTTTCCCTACGGTTTTCCCGAGATTTGTCCCTTGCTTTCATCAAGGCCATTTGTTACTTGTTCTAGTTGTTGTTGTTAATATTATTTAAAATTTGTTAAATTATTAGTGCAAATGACCCTTTCATGGTTGTCTCTAATAACTATTAAATAAAATAGCGGAGCCGTGAGAGAACCCTCGCATGTGTATAAACCACCCGCCTGGCTTTACTGTTATGCGGGCTTCTATAAATATGCTTATTTGTTCAAACGCTCTTTTTAAACAAATTATGGGTTGTGCGCGCTCCTAGTGCTATGCTGGCTGTTCGTGAAACAGTTCTGCCAGCACTTTATAAACAAATAAATATATTTCTCTTGACTTATCAAGAAATGCAAGATTTTTCCTGTATTATTGAGTCGTTTTTCAAGATTTTGGTACAAACCACTCCATCTAACTCCCTCTGGTTTAGGAGCTTGAGTTTTGTGAAACATACACATTAGCATATATATATATATATATATAAATAAATAAATAATTAAATAAATCAATATGTCTTTACTTATTGTTCATTCTACGACGGCAATTGTCGCTGCACATGAGGTTTCTTCAACTGTTACCGAGACGCACACAGGCGCATACAATGACGTCACATTACTGTTGCCAATATGTGAGACATAAAATACACCAGACTGGTCACGCGGAGCGAAGAGAACGAGTGAAAACTATTGGTTTACTAAGATTTCAATGACTTGAAGCAATTTGTGTGTAAAGGCTTATTAACACTGAATTTATTATTATTATTATTATTATTATTATTATTATTATTATTGTTACGTGCAAGAGCCCGTCCCAAGGTTTCAAACATGTATCTACCCCTGGATGGAATTCATGACATTTTGAATCGACCGCCTGGTGACATGATTCCGTTTGTGAACACGAGATGGTAGCTGCTGTCGGACTTCGGGGTATCTTCACGTGGTTCCTTCTTCTCCGATAGAGTGTGTTTGGGTGCCTAATAAACTCATCCTATTCCAGTCATGTTTGAGGGCATTTATTATATTCTACGTCATGAAACAAAGGACTGTGTATTCATGATACCGCCAAATTATTTACTTAATAATGACATTGTTGATTGATGTGTCAAGCCTTGATTGGAAGATGAATATTTACATGAATGCAGTTCGGTATCTGACGCGCGATTCTCCGCCATCTTGTGGAGTTAATTGTCTGTCGTCTAAGAAGCAACTTGCCAGCTGGTGTGAAAGAGTATCTCTTCGTGGGCTAGGGGGCATTGGCCCCTAGCTTTTACCAAATATGAATACCAATTTTACTAAGAAATTGCCTGTGCTCTTAAGGCTTTAACTTTCATCGTTTCGCCGTGAAGAGGAAGTACGGAATGAAGATCGCATCTCGATGCAGACCAGTGCTTGTGATGCCAAAACGAAGCATGTGCTGGGTGGGCCATTTTCAAGGCAATTTAGTGCCGTATTATATTTTATTTATATTGTGTGTTAATTATTTTATTTTCATTGTGTCTCCACTGAGAAGGATGTAAGGTACGTTGCATTACACATTTATATTTATTATTGTTATGGAGCTCCGATATCGTCTTATAGTAATGTTTTAATTCTGTACCTTATTTTGTTTTATAGGCCTAATATTTCTGTTTGTCAACGTTACCTGATATAAAAAATGTTATTGTTTTCTTCGTACCTTCTGGAGACACATTTCTAAGTTTATTTTTACGTTTTAAATTATTATTTATTTTCCTTTGGCAATCTTGGGATTGGCATATTATTTATATGATTTACGATCCGTGGCTCCGCCCTCCTGTTAATAGTATTTAGACGTAATTGTTTTCCTCCGTTCTTTTCTTTCTGCTGATTTTAAAATTTAGTTTTGCTAAATTGTTTGCCGTAATTCGATCGGACATGCGGTCTCCTGTTTTTAGTGGCCATGTTTGTTTTTTGTTTTGCCGAAATGCATTCTGGTCTCGAGGTCAGTCTCTTGGCGCCGACCGCGAAACTAAAACGTGTTGTGGTGTTAGCTTAATATTTTTAAATTTAATCTTGTTGGTTTAACTTTGTGTTTTTGGTAAATGTTCCTGTGTTTTTCTCCGTCATGCAAATTGGAATTATTTTCTGATCCAATTTTATTTTGTTAATTTAATTTTTAATTTCTCGTTTCATCGTGGCCTGGATCTCCGCATGTCGGATCGGTATTGCATTCCCTTGTAAATTATCAAGCCCTTTCTCTTTTAACTATGCCTGTAATTTTATTTTAATCTTTGGGCTTTATAACATTTTAATTTTAATTTAATTCTTGTCCCCTTTTTTTGCTTTGCAAGCAAGCATGTTCTGTTTCTGGTGGAGGTGCTCCTTTAAATTTTAACATTAAATTTTAATTTTAATTTTTAAGCAGCTGTTGTGGCATTATTTCGTCGGCTGCAGTTCTGTCGGTTATTGGGGGGTGTCTGTAGAATAGCCTGTGCGTTCCCCTTCTCCACTTTCCTTCCACCCCTTTTGGTGTTTTTCTGTTGGGGCATGTCTTCTGGAGGTGATGTTGCTGTGGAAGCGACGCGGACCTCTAAATAAAGGTAAGTAGGCCCATCCACCCTGGCCGTCCACGGTGTCATTTTGGTAGCAGATCCCGCTCGAGTTCGTTTCCGTAACTATCCCCTCCTCTATACCCGCACGCTCGTTTTATGAACCCCTCCGATGCTGATGGAGTGGTTGTTGGTGGGATCTTGTCATGCCAGTGAACTTGATATTATGTAAAGCTAATCCTTGTCGTTTGTTTTATTTCATGTTTGCCTCTGAATATCCATGTGGTGAGATGAATGTGACCTGTTCTAAGCGAGGTGTTTGCTGCTGTATGTTATCCTGTTTGTAATACAACATCCCCTCTGAAAAAGAAGTTGGTGAGTGACTGACATGTGTTCTTGGCATGGGAAATGGGGATTTCTTAATATTCTGATAGCCTACATGCTACGAGTGAAGGCATCCTGGAGCCCTGTCGGAAGCTGTTCGCCATGTGTTTTGTGCCAAATCTTTGTAATTTAGCTTCCTGTTCTCGAGCCAAGCTGGCGGTGACGTATGCAGTTCTGGGCAGCATTGTGCATGATCTTGTATTATAGGTGGTGGCTGTGTTCGAGTGTCAACCTAATCTGTGGTGTTGGTAATTGGTAGTTACGGTATTGTTGTGAAAGTGTAAACTGTCCTCCTAATTCCTAAAATTTGTTTCCTTCTGTATTGTCTGTCTGCATTCTGTGTTTTTTTTAAAATGGCCGACAATAATAGTGTTTTCGATTTAATTGACTTAAGGGATAACCTTGTGAATTTGGAGAGTTCTTCTGGGGTTGAACGTGAATCACCTCTGTTTACTAGGTCTGAGGTTTTGGGATCGATTACTAGTAGTGGTTTGCCTGCCCCTCTATTGTCTGGTTCCGGCTCGCTCAGACCTCTTAACCCTGCATTCGGTCATTCTTCTCATGTTAGGTCACCTAATGATTTCCTGGGTCCTGCCGACCCGTTGCATCCCAGTTCCTTCTCTAGTAATGTAAATGTTTTGTCTCCTGTAGAGGGTGTGCGAGCGGGCTACCCTGGTAACAATGTCTCTTTTCCAATTGCTACATTCTCGCCTACCGTTAATTATGGGTCGATTCCTCATCCTATTTCTGGTTTCTTAACTAAGTTAAAGAGTTTCAACCTAGATGACGTTACCCAAGTGGTCCTATTTTTAAAACAAGTGGTCGAATTGGGTAACCATGCCTCGATTTTTGGGATGTCGGAAATTCAGATTTTTCAACTTTAGTATCCTGTTGCATCCGGTATGCTGCGCGATAAGCTAATTGAAGCTATCCACCTCCGCATGTCCTTAGCCATGTTTATTAGGGAAGTGTTGTGTTTTTTTTGTCCCTGCGAGTGCCCTTAGTGCTCTCGAACAAAGGTTTTTATATCGTGTCCAAAGGTTGGACGAGTCACTTAGCGACTATGTCAGTGACATTAAGGTATATGCCCAGGTATTTGCATCCCCTTTAACTGAACGACAATTGGTGTCATCGATTGTAAATGGGTTTTCGCCTCAATATAGGTCATACATGACTATGTGTACCAGGCCTTCGTCATTTGTCGAGCTGAAGCAGGTCGTTATTGAGGCTATGGCTGTGAAACATGCAGATTCCCTTCGTGTAGCTAATGTTCCTCCTCCTTCCTTGATGTCTCGTCCCCCTCCTTCCTTGATGTCTCGACCCCCGCCTAAGGTTATGTTCCACCCAAGACCCAATATTAAGTGCCACACGTGCGGTGTCGTGGGACATGTCAAGAAGGTGTGTCCGAGTAACCAGGTTGTGTATCGCCAATGACGGGATGTTGTGGAGACCAACTCGGGTGTTACTTCTAAGGATATTTCTGTGCATGTGAATTTGGGAAAACCCTGTGAAGTTTCTGGTCGCCCTACTGATGAAAGTCTTGATAACTCGTTGAAAATTAAATCTTCACGTGCTAATTCTGCTTATGTCGCTGACCTACCTAACCTGTCGGTGAGCAATGTCGTGGCAAGTCAGCCTAATTCTGAACATAATGTGAAACCTGTGGTGCGGGTGTCCTCGTCATCTAATTGTAATCGTTTTAGAGTGAGTAATGATTTTGGAATTTCTCCTGTGGCTAAAGGAATATCCCCGTTTATTGAAATTTGTGTTAATGACGAGCCCGTTTCTGCATTGCTTGATTCTGGTAGAGTCGCATCCATTATAAGCGAGGACTGGTATTTATCTATGAAGAGTGTTTGCAAATTTCCAGAGTTAGAGCCTAACAATGAATCTTTTATTTCGGCAAATTGTTCAAACTTAAGTATTTTGGGTTGTATGACAGTCAAAATCCATATTCTAAATTTTTCTTGGAAGTTTAAATTTTTTGTTGCCAGAAATCTTTCCTGTTCTGTGGTCATTGGAGCTAATTTCATGTCACACGTTGGTATGCTTCTTGATTTTGGTGCTCGCAACTTATGGTTTAAGTTTAATCCGCAGAGTAAATTATCATTTAACCCGGTTTTATCTTCTCCTGCTGTCAATTCTGTTAGTGAACCTATGACCATTGAGGATCTCGATCTGGAAAATTTAACGAGTCTTCAAAAGGATGCCATTAAGAGGTTATGTCAGGAGTATAGTGATGTATTTACGGACAAGTTGGGTGTAACCCATTTGATGGAGTACAAGATTGAGCTGACCGATTCTGTGCCGGTGCGTTCCAGCCCGTATCGCCTTGCCCCGCCCAAGATGGCGGAACTTCGTAAGATTATCGATAAGATGTTGGAAGAAGGTGTAATCCAACCCTCTATCTCTGCCTACTCATCCCCTGTATTTCTTGTGCCAAAACCTAACGGTGGTTTTCGGCCGGTGGTCGACTATAGGGCTCTTAATCAAAAAGTTGTTTTGCAATCTATTCCTTTGCCAGACCTTCACACATGTTTTAGTTGGTTTCGCAACGCGAAGGTGTTCACGATCCTCGATTTAAATTCTTCTTACTTCCAAATTCCCCTCTCTCCAGAATCCAGGCATGTTACTGCTTTTTCCACTGACTGGAACCTGTTTGAGTATGCCCGTGTCCCGTTTGGCCTATCCACCGGAGCCGCTGTGTTGAGCAGACTTCTGGACAAGGTGTTTTCAGAAATTAAATTCAAGTTTGTGTACCACTATCTTGACGATGTGGTGATCTATTCTGAGTCCTTCGAGGAACACGTTGATCATCTGAAGGTTGTACTTGATCGATTGCGTGACGCTGGCCTTACCGTCAAATTGTCCAAGGTTTCCTTTGCCAAGCCCAAAATTTCCTTTTTGGGTCATATTGTTTCCGAATCTGGTATCTCCGTGGACCAATCTCGTACTCAGGCCATCAGAGATTTTAAACCACCCAAGAACGCCAAGGGTGTTGCTCGTTATATTGGTATGGTGAACTTCTTCCGTAAGTTCATCAGTAATTTTGCCGACCGTGCTGCTCCTCTAAATCAATTACGCAAAAAGGCTGTGAAGTTTGAGTGGGGTCCCTCTCAGCAGGCAGCCTTCGAAGATCTTAAGCTTGCGCTCTCTAACGCCCCTGTGTTAGCCATTCCGGATTTTGGGAAGCAGTTCATTGTGCAGACTGATGCGTCTGGTCGTGGTGTTGGTTGTGTCCTACTGCAAGAGTCTGATCTGGGTAGGCAACCTATTGCATACGCTTCTCGTACCTTAACGGACGCAGAGAGGAAGTATTCCATATACGAACTTGAGGGTTTAGCTGTGTTGTTCGCTCTAGAAAAATTCCGTATTTATCTTGAGCACACCAAGTTTCTCCTTGAGACCGATAACCAAGCCTTGAGCTGGGTCTTAGGGAAACCCCGTAAAATTTGTAGGATTGCCAGATGGGCAACTAGGATTCTGTCAATCCAGTTCACTGTCCACCATATTCGTGGGTCCGAAAATGCGGTAGCTGATTCATTAAGCCGCATGTACGAGGAAACAGCTGAAGAGGATATTCAAGAATGTGAACCCGTAAACCTTGTATCTGCTGTAAATTGTGTCAATGTCGTTCTTAGCAATTCCCCTGTGCTTTTTGAAGATGTGAGACGATTCCAGAAAGAAGATCCCTCCTTATCTAGCCTAATTGACCGAATCAATTCTGGTGAAGTGATCAAGCCCTACTCTCTGAAGGACGGTGTATTGTGTTGTTCGTCTCGTCATGACCGTCTACCTAAAATTGTGCTCCCGTCGGTCCTCATTCCGGAAATCTTTCGTTACTACCACGAATCTCCTATTGGTGGCCCCCTAGGAGTATTCAAGACCCGAGCTAAAATCAGACAGTTTTTCATTTGGCAAAGTATGGATGGCGACATCAGGAGGCTCATTAGAAATTGTGCTGCATGTAGTATTAGCACACCTCCGGTTTCTACTAAGGTTGGCCTGTTGTCATCCGAACCGGCATCTAGACCCATGGAGAGGCTTTTTATCGACCATGTTGGGCCGTTCCCTCGCTCTGGTCGGGGAAACCAATTTGCGCTTGTTTGCACTGACGGTTTCTCCCGGTTTAGTTGGATTTTCCCCACCAGACAGGCTACGACCAGTTCCGTCATAAAGTGTCTTAATTCCATCTTTTCATCTTTTGGGCCATGCCAGTTCCTGGTGTCAGATAATGCCAAGTGCTTTGTATCTCATCAGTTCCGTCAATTCTTATTGATTATGCTATTTCGCATGTAACCACCACTCCCTATTTTCCTAACCCATCTCTCGCTGAGCGTGTCAATCGTAATCTCCGTTCTGCTCTGATTGATTTCCATCACGCTGACCATTCCAAGTGGGATTCTAATTTGCATTAGCTCAATTTTGCTTTCAACACCGCCGTGCATGAGAGCACGCAAGCCACCCCTTTTTCGTTAATGTTTTCCTTTATGGCTAATTCTCCGTTGTCTAATCTGTGGAATCTGCACGATCTCCTTCCAGACAGTTTCACGCCCGAGGATATGAGGGCGAAATTCGACAAGGCTAGAGAGAATATTAAGGTATCACATGACCAACTTGCCAAGCGACACAATGCCTGTCGCAAGCCGACTGATTTGGAAATTGGAGATGTTGTGTACGTCCGCAATTTCGAGCCCAAGTGCGTCAGTAATCTAGTTTCAAGCAAGTTGACCCCTAGTTTCAAGGGCCCATGTTATGTAGAGGCATTCCTGACTCCCGTTACTCTGCTTATTAGAAACCCAAAGGCAAACAAAATTTCCAGAGTGCATCTGTCGCACATTAAACGAGGTGGAGAGGTTTCTAATGAGGAAATGCTACCATACATTTTGTAAACTGATTTTGTATCATGTAGAGTATCCCTAACCTTCATTGAAGCCTTCAGGCATCTGTTCCTTCTGGAATTTTGAACTGGATATGAAAACTCTGCTGGGATACAAACTGAAACTGCTGGGTAATTCCCATTTTTTGGTATTTTGTAATATTGAAACTAAATTTTGATGTTTTCATAAAAGATGCTAACATGTAAGTTGGACTCGGTGGGAGACCTACCTCATGATATTTTATATACATGTTTCTTTAGGAATTTAAGTGGTCATTCCTCTACCGTAGTTCCTTCTAAATGTATAGTCGTTTAACTCATGTCATCTTGAAAGGTACTTCTAGTCTGTACAAAGGTAAATTTGTAAATGAAATTTTGTAAACACGGATCTAGGGCATGGTCAGAAATATTTTCTTCATATAAATTCAACTTTGTTTCTCTTTTGTAAATATAGTAAGAATTAGTAATTCTGTAAACCTTTATTTTTGAAATTAGATTAACTTCTATTTTGTAAATGGCTGGCCACGCGTCGCATGATATCTGGCACATTGCTTCCACCTACGTCGTTTAAAGCGAACTACATTGGACTTATTAAAAAATTTACCTAACGTGTCTCGGACTATGAAAGCACTGCTGGTGCTGGTGTTCTGCGTTTCTGAAGACTGATGGACACAGTGATGCTGTTGACTAAGTGGTTTGCGAGGTGATCAATTATCCCATCACTGATAATCTGACCCTGCACTCTTCCTAACCAAAACGATGCGGTTTCATCCATCAATTGGAGTTAACTGGTGAGGGGAGGGAGACTGTTATGTGCAAGAGCCCGTCCCAAGGATTCAAACATGTATCTA
Organism: Meconema thalassinum; assembly: GCA_946902985.2. NCBI lineage: Eukaryota > Metazoa > Arthropoda > Insecta > Orthoptera > Tettigoniidae > Meconema > Meconema thalassinum. The sequence goes on along the minus strand of OX336393.1, from coordinate 504,466,861 downwards.
CCCCTGGATGGAATAAATGACATTTTGAATCGACCACCTGGTGACTTGATTCCGTTTGTGAACACGAGATGGTAGCTGCTGTCGGACTTCGGGGTATCTTCACGTGGTTCCTTCTTTTCCGATAGTGTGTGTTGGGGTGCCTAATAAACTCATCCTATTCCAGTCATGTTTGAGGGCATTTATTATATTCTACGTCATGAAACAAAGGACTGTGTATTCATGATACCGCCAAATTATTTACTTAATAATGACATTGTTGATTGATGTGTCAAGCCTTGATTGGACGATGCATATTTACATGAATGCAGTTCGGTATCTGACGCGCGATTCACCGCCATCTTGTGGAGTTAATTGTCTGTCGTCTAAGAAGCAACTTGCCAGCTGGTGTGAAAGAGTATCTCTTCGTGGGCTAGGGGGCATTGGCCCCTAGCTTTTACCAAATATGAATACCAATTTTACTAAGAAATTGCCTGTGCTCTTAAGGCTTTAACTTTCATCGTTTCACCGTGAAGAGGAAGTAAGGAATGAAGATCGCATCTCGATGCAGACCAGTGCTTGTGATGCCAAAACGAAGCATGCGCTGGGTGGGCTATTTTCAAGGCAATTTAGTGCCGTATTATATTTTATTTATATTGTGTGTTAATTATTTTATTTTCATTGTGTCTCCACTGAGAAGGATGTAAGGTACGTTGCATTATACATTTATATTTATTATTGTTATGGAGCTCCGATATCGTCTTATAGTAATGTTTTAATTCTGTACCTTATTTTGTTTTATAGGCCTAATATTTCTGTTTGTCAACGTTACCTGATATAAAAAATGTTATTGTTTTCCTCGTACCTTCTGGAGACACATTTCTAAGTTTATTTTTACGTTTTAAATTATTATTTATTTTCCTTTGGCAATCTTGGGATTGGCATATTATTTATATGATTTACGATCCGTGGCTCCGCCCTCCTGTTAATAGTATTTAGACGTAATTGTTTTCCTCCGTTCTTTTCTTTCTGCTGATTTTAAAATTTAGTTTTGCTAAATTGTTTGCCGTAATTCGATCGGACATGCGGTCTCCTGTTTTTAGTGGCCATGTTTGTTTTTTTGTTTTGCCGAAATGCATTCTGGTCTCGAGGTCAGTCTCTTGGCGCCGACCGCGAAACTAAAACGTGTTGTGGTGTTAGCTTAATATTTTTTTAATTTAATCTTGTTGGTTTAACTTTGTGTTTTTGGTAAATGTTCCTGTGTTTTTCTCCGTCATGCAAATTGGAATTATTTTCTGATCCAATTTTATTTTGTTAATTTAATTTTTAATTTCTCGTTTCATCGTGGCCTGGATCTCCGCATGTCGGATCGGTATTGCATTCCCTTGTAAATTATCAAGCCCTTTCTCTTTTAATTATGCCTGTAATTTTATTTTAATCTTTGGGCTTTATAACATTTTAATTTTAATTTAATTCTTGTCCCCTTTTTTTTTGCTTTGCAAGCAAGCATGTTCTGTTTCTGGTGGAGGTGCTCCTTTAAATTTTAACATTAAATTTTTATTATAATTTTTAAGCAGCTGTTGTGGCATTATTTCGTCGGCAGCAGTTCTGTCGGTTATTGGGGGGGGTGTCTGTAGAATAGCCTGTGCGTTCCCCTTTTCCACTTTCTTTCCACTCCTTTTGGTGTTTTTCTGTTGGGGCATGTCTTCTGGAGGTGATGTTGCTGTGGAAGCGACGCGGACCTTTAAATAAAGGTAAGTAGGCCCATCCACCCTGGCCGTCCACTGTGTCAATTATTATTATTATTATATATAATATTTGCAAATGGGGGTATTTCCCCGGTGGCAAATTGTACAAATACAGATAATCACCAACAATAATATCAAACACAATATACACAATTCGCGATTTAGGAACTGTAGTAATTACACCGTAGTATTTACACTAAATTTCAATCTTCTATTAAACACATCAATACGTTTGGGGAAAGACTCTAAGACTGAGGCAGGTAATGAGTTCCAATTATCAATTCCACGGTTAATGAAAGAATATTTCCCATAATTTGTTGGCTGTGGTCGGCCCTAACTTTATGTGGAAAATCTGCCCTGCTCAGGTAGGTGGGATTTCCCAAACGTTTGCTTAGTTCTCCAACATCCTTCCAATTAGTGCCTACGATTTCCAAGGAGACACCACAGAATACTGCGAAGCGAGCTGAGGGATCTTGAAACAAACACCGCATGGCCGCGCAACCTAGTAATTATTATTGCTCTAGTCTAGTCAAACCCCGCGTTTTCCAGGTCCAAGATACCGGCTACAGTACCTACCGTATGCGTGCGGTTGGCAATATTCTATATGCCCCAATAATTTACGCGTGGAATTGCCGACACACCTGGAATTTCACTATATAAATAGTGGATAAAAAGGGGCCGGTGGGCGGGTTATAGACAGCGGAGGAGGAAACATGTATTACCACAGCATTTCCACAATTATTATTCATCATTACAGAAGGTATTTTGGGTAATTCCTTTAGGATCGGCACTCTACTACTGTTACCGAAATAATCAGAATTCGACCATGAATAGTTGCTGAGTAAAGTGTAGTCTACCTGAAGACCAGCATGCGTGAAATGAAATTAAAATCGATTCAATTCGAGACAATTGAATTAAGATTTATAACACCGACAAGAACAGTCAGGAATTCTGCTCAAATATTAGCTGTATTACATAATATAGCTTAGGGACTATTAGGGCGAGTGACACTTTAAAAACCGACGTTTCAACACAACTACGTGTCCCTTTATCAGGGGTTGTCAAGAATGAAAGAAGGAAAGAGTAAACAATGGCTTAGCCATACGTGAAATCTGTCACGGACAGGATTAGCAATATTCTAAGAAGACACAATATCAAAACCATATTCAAGCCTAATGTCACCGTAGGCAAATCTTTACGATCAGTCAAGGATTCAGTTGGTCTAAACTGTGCTGGGGTATATAAGATTCTATGTTCCTGTGGTTACGCATATATTGGTCAGACATGTAGGAGAATCACAACAAGGTTCAATGAACATCGTAGGCATTTACGTCTTTGCCCACCAGAGAAGTCTGCAGTTGCTCAACATGCCATACAGAATGACCGTCAAATTCTTTTTGATGACACTTCTGTCATCTGTATGGAGAAACATTTCACAACTCGTATGATTCCATAGGCGATTGAAATAAGTAAACAAGCACACAACTTTAATATAGGTGATGGTTATCCCTTGAGTAAATCATGGCTGCCCTCCATAGTTTCATTACCAACACCTTCTTGGTCTCAGGAGGTCATGGAGTAACTATTTGTTGGGACATGGCATCCTATCTTATACAATTTATCTTTGTAGGCTATGCCATTGTTTACTCTTTGTTTGTTTGTTTCTTTCTTTCTTTCTTTCTTTCTTTCTTTCTTGACAAACCTTTATAAAGGGACAAGTAGTTGTCTCAAAACGTCGGTTTTTTAAGTGTCACTGAACTTAATAGTCCCAGAGCTATATTATGTATTCAATTGGGAGAGAAAGTTTACGAAACAGTATTAGCTGTATTAGTTTGACGTTTGTCTAAACTAGGCTGCACGATGGTAGCGACTACCTGCCTTCTATCAAAGGAATCCAATATTAGTTGCATATCTAGTTGGGAAATGTTTAGATGTGAAAGTACTCGTAGTCTTGTTCTCTGATAGAAGAGCTTGTTCTCAGAAGAGAACTGCTGATGTGGGCCCACTTGAGCTGTGCTGGAGTGGCAGACGTCACCAATGATCTGATAACACAGACCAGCGCGCCCTCATTTGGTGGCCACTTCCCTACCGGCGCGGCACGGCGCCAATTACCGCGCATCAGTAGCGTCCCCATGCGCCTAGCACAGTGACTGATCAGTCCCGACATTATCGTAAGTCACAACTCATGAAACATTTACAACACCTTCGTCGCTAAATGGGTAGGATGCTATCCTTTGATCAGAAGAAGTTTCAAGGACCAAAAATGAATAAACATCATAACTAAGGTCTGTTCGCCGAGTCGAGATAGTGCGCATAAATACTTGCACGTGGTCACTTGACTGCCTGGACAGGGAAACACGCCCCGTTCACGTCATCGGCTCTGCCGGACAGGGGTAGACAAGAAGCTCCGAGATCATTAGTCATGCCGTAGCTCTAGAAACGACAAGGCTTGCTGCACTGCAAACTGTTGCCTGTCATAAGCAGTTAAGAATTAAGTAATTAATTAAAAAAATACATAAACGACAAATATATAAACCGCGCTGTAGCATGTAACCTTCACATGCAGGCTAAACACAGCACTGAAGTTGGCGTACGATCAACAGGTACCCCTTGCGGTCAGCCCTGCAATCACGTGTTCAACTGTGTTTATTTCCACTATCTCGACTCGGCGAACATACTTTAATATCAGTCCAGTCCCTACGATGAAGGAATCACTTCGTGGGATTCGCTTACGAACACTTGAATATGTTCATCAAGCAACCGACTGCCCATCAACAGATTAGACAGTGCCAACGGGATCCAACGGCTTCCGTAATCGCAGGAAATATGTTGTCGAAACGCCTGTGGTTACATCAACGGCCTATTGAACGTATAAGCATGTTAGTATGCTATGTGTCGATGAAAGCAAATAGAACCATTATTAAAAAATCAACCCATTACATCGTTATGAGTTCTGACCAACAGTGGAGCGCGATGGAACTTATTTAGCCAATGAACTTTATTTTGCTACCAAAATCTCTTCATCTGGACATTGAACATCTTCCTTCGTTCTTCAGTCCAATATTCATATTGATCTGAACTTGAGTCGATCTTGTATAATTTCCACTGTAATGCCAATTTCTTGAAGGTCTTTTTTCTACAAGGTGGCGCACGAAATGTCATACATCGAAAATGTTTTATGAAATGTGTAAATCTGAGCTCACAACCATGTCCTTTAATGAACAGAAACCTTATTTCATGCGTGATTCGACAGACAGCAGCACATGTCGCGCAAGTGTACCGGCTTCCAGTTATACAAAATGGCGGGCAAAGGGAGGTTGAAAGTCATGGTGTGAAAGTGTGTGTTGGGAATTATTGAGCCAATCTGTTTCAGTGACACAGTCAACAGTGCGCGTTACATGGATATGTAGCAAAATAGTTTCTTCCACAACTCTTTGCATCACGTCTACCAGTAGAGACAGAATAGTTCATGCAAGATGACATTTTGGGCCCCGTGTGATGTCCAAACGATATCCCGACCGTTTTCAGAGCGGCTTAATCTGGCCACCACATAGCCCTGATCTTAATCCCTGTGATTTCTTACTGTGGGGATATTTGAAGGAGACAATCTACTGCCAGAAACCAGAAAAAAGTACTGTAATTGCAAGCAGCCATTGTGAATTTCTCCCGAGGGCTGAGTGAGGAGGACATGTGTCGCAGAGTGGTCACAAACATGGAGGTTCGTCTCGAAGCTATTGTTCGCCGATAAGATGGACATATTGAACATGTCCTGCTTACTGACTAATCATGCACATTTCAGTGAATGTTGTAATGCCATTTTCTATTAAATTTGTTGTATATTAAATATTCTATAAACAATTTACAGTGTATGACATTTCGTGCGCCACCCTGTATTTCACTAAGCGAGTTGTTCCTGACTTTCCTTGAGAGAGCAAGGTTGGTGAGCCTGTCTTTGTTCATTCTGAGAATGTGGCCGTAGGACTTCAAGCACCTTTTACTGAAGATGTAAGTGATATTTTCAGCAGGCTGATAAAACTCCTGAGACTGCCGTCTCATCTAGATTCCTCCTGAGCAGACTGGACCAAGGATTATCCTCAATAGTTTCCTGTCTTGTTTCTCTACGTCTTTGATAAGATATCTGCCTCCAATGATGAAGGGTTCCGAGGCGCACAGAGCTTAAGGTTTGATTACTGTAGTGTGATGTCTTAATTTTACGTTCTTCGATATTGATTTGTAGCCTATTTTCATTAATGAAACAAGATGTTCAGTAAAGAATATATAGCCTACTTTCTCCTAAATGCATGGGTTTTGTTATAGCTCTTTGTCCTTTTTGAGGAGTATAAATGAATGTTGGTTGCATTAGCTTGTTGAAATCCAATGTGTTATTCGCATATTAAACATGAATATGAGGTGCCCTTTGCTAGTGCTACCTCTGTACAAAATTTCATTCAATTCAGTTCCACCGTGTTTGAATTGATATGGTGAATCGATTCGCACACATACATGGCCGCTATCTGCAAACTATTGGGCTGAAGACCTTGTAGTTTAGTCAAAAGATGCTTCCCACAAAATGGCATGTTGTTGCAAAATTTGGTAGAGATCAAATGATTAGGTTGGTCGTAATTTGATTTAAGCTTTTAACATTTGGGTGGCCGCCATTCCGTTTCCGTCAAGATGGCGATATAAAACATGACACTGAGGTGCCCTTTGCTAGTGCTACCTCTGTACCAAATTTCATTCAATTCGGTTTTACCGTGTTTGAATTAATAGGGGGAATCGATTTGCACAAATACATGGCCACCATATCCAAACTATTGGACTAATGACTTTGTAGCTTGGCCAAAGAACGCTTCCCACATAAAGGTATGTTGTTACAAAATTTGGTAGAGCTCAGATGATTAGGTTGGTCGTATTTTGATTTAAGCTTTGAACATTTTGGTGGCCGCCATTACATTTCCGTCAAGATGGTGGCAATATAAAACATGACACTGAGGTGCCCTTTGCTAATGCTACCTCTGTACCAAATTTCTTTCAATTCGGTTTCACCGTGTTTGAATTGATAGGTGGGTGAGACAGACACAGACACAGACACAGACACACAGACTCAGACACAGACACACAGACACAGACACACAGACTCAGACACAGACACATACACACACACAGACACACAGACACAGACTCAGACACAGACTCAGACTCAGACTCAGACTCAGACTCAGACTCAGACACAGACACAGACACACATACACAGACACAGACACAGACACACAGACACAGACACACAGACACAGACTCAGACACACAGACACACGGACACAGACACACAGACACAGACACAGACTCAGACACAGACTCAGACACAGACTCAGACACAGACACAGACACAGACACACAGACACACAGACTCAGACACAGACACAGACACACAGACACACAGACACACAGACACAGACACAGACACACAGACACACAGACACAGACACACAGACACAGACACAGACTCAGACACATACACACAGACACACAGCCACACAGCCACACAGACACAGACTCAGACACAGACTCAGACACAGACACAGACACAGACTCAGACACAGACACAGACACAGCCCCAGACACAGACACAGACACAGACACAGGCACAGATACAGACACACATACACACAGACACAGACACAGACACAGACTCAGACACAGACACACAGACACACAGACACGCAGACACAGACACAGACACAGACTCAGACACAGACACACAGAGACACAGACACAGACACAGACACACAGACACACAGACACATACACACAGACACAGACAAAGACACAGACACAGACAAAGACACAGACACAGACACAGACACACATACACACATACACACAGACACACAGACACAGACACAGAATCAGACACAGACACACAGACACACAAAATATTTTTGGCCCTGTGTTGATCTCATGTATACTTTCATTTTTGCAAAAATCGAAAGTAGGCTAAAATAGATCACCTTTTGTCTGTGTCTGTGCACATGTGTGTGTCCCTAATAACTTCTAAACGGCTGGAGCGATTTCAATGAAACTCGGTAAGGTCATAGTACTATTTTGACCGACCCCGATCGTGTCCTTCAAATTTTATCAAGTCTCACCAATCCATCATGGCGACTGTGCGAAATATTTCACCGATATTCTATATCTCTGAAACTATTACTTATATCACCCTGAAATTTTGTATGGTGATAAAGGGCACTACCAGAAGTTCACATTATGTGAATTTCAAAAACCTGTTAACTACGAAACGATCATGGCGGCCAAGCGAAGTTGAAACATTTAAATAGACTTTTCTCGTGATATAACCATCAGAACGCATAGTAATGCACTGACATCTAATTTAATTCAATTGTTTACGTAACCTCAAATTATGTTTTAAATTCCTATGTCCTAATCATGCGATCGAAGTAAACGTTTGAATAATGAACCGACCCAATAATCGCCATCTAATAGTACATAACAATGGCCTAAACATATAAGAATCCAACATGGCGCCCGTCCCAAATATTTAGACGGTTCTCAATATCTATTAATCTATGACAGCAATCAAACTGAAATTTTGTATGTTGATAGAGGCTATAATCGTAAGTACTGTAGGATATATGAAAATAGGCTTTAGTTCTTCACGGAACTACTTGTTATATCTGTTCCAGGTTCTATAGGCCTTTTGTAATTTTTTAATTCTCTTTTTAGTTGCCTCACGATTCAATCCTGATGGTTAAATTACTTCTCCTAAGTTCTTGAAGTGACGTACTTGATTAATTTAGCCAAATTATTATTATTATTTTCTTAGTTTCTCATGGGTATGGTGCAACTCAGTCTACAAGATGCGGATTTCACAATCAAGTATCATGTAAACCTTACTGAGATAAAAATGCCTTACAATATGACACGTATCCAGCAACACTGCCTTCTGTATTCTGGCAATCAGGTGTTTCATTTACAGTTCCTCCAAAGTCACTACCAACGTCTCTGGAACAACTCCCGTGAAAGAGGTTATTCTTCTTCTGCGCGAATGGGTCTCCTAGGTCCACGCGGAATCAACACTTATAGGCCTTGATGTCTGCCCAATAACTCTTCATGCGTAACGATTGAGCGAGTCTTCGTTGCTGCGACCAGACGTGTCTGGTAGGTTTTCTCTCTTCTCCCTCAAAACCGCGTGTATGAGTAATTTTCCTAATTTCCTCTCGATCCTTGAGATTGGGAAAACCTAATTCAGCCAAGTCCTTTCCGCCTGTTTGTACTAATTGGACCTCGTTGCCCTTTTCTGCAAAAACGTATATTATTATTATTATTATTATTATTATTTAACCTAGTTGGGTCCATTCTGTCCAAATGTCACATGAATTGGATCCTTCTCATACGGATTGTTGGTTGGTTCCTCAGTTTAGGGGCTGTGACAACGCGGTCATGTAGCCCCGTGTACTTAGGGTGTGTGTAGAATCTGTCTGATAACCTGTGTCAATTGTGATGACTGTATTAGTGTGTGTATCTGTTTTAATTCAGGTAAGGACTACAGACAATCAATTTTTCCAAGTAGTTCCTACTTTTGCCGCCAAACGCCACCGTCAACGACCAACTAGTTCAGAACTTAGTTACCAGATGCCACCGCAGTCGGCTCTTGACGACGAACGTAGGAACCTAAGAACGTTAGTCAAATGTTTAACCTATATATAATATAGTTTCACTCTGGTGTAATTAGTGGAAGGTTCTTTAACATACCATAAATCTATGACATGGGACCGCCGGCTTTACTTCCCCTCCGAATGAAGGCATACCGAGGGATTTTTAACGTTCTTAAAAAATCCGACGACTTCGGCCGGGTTTGAACCCGCGACCTTGGGCATAGAAGCTCAGCATGCTACCAACTACGCCACCGAAGTCACTTCATACGGATTGTGTCTGTGACTTTAGTAATTTTTAAATAGACGTCAGCATTAGGTTTCGGAAGGTGAATTTCATCTTTGATTCTTGGTCCCAAAATTTTCGCATGACTTTGCGTTCCTTAATCTCCAATTGATTTCTCTGTGTTTTATGTTGTAGATTAAGTGTCTCGGCTTCATGAAGGGCTGCAGGTAAGACTGCTGTTTTATAATGTTGAATTTTACAATTCCAAGAGAGGCATATTTTGTTATAAACTTGTTTTGTCAAATGGAAAGCAGTCTTGCTTCTATAGATTTTCTTTCGTTGCCAGTTTCATTGATCCATTCACTTAAATACTTGAAGTCTTTCACTCGGGAGACCTTACAATTACCAATGCGGAGTGTATTCGGAGCAGTTTTAATATCCGTCATAAATTTCGTTTTGTCAAAAGAAATCCGTAAGCCGATTTTTGCTGCTTGTTCTTGGAGTAATTCAAGTTGTTTCTGGGCACGAGAAATGTTTGGAGCAATTAACGCCATGTCATATGTAAATGCCAAACAGTCGAGTGTTATATGTACTGCATAAAACCACAGTAATAATAATAATAATAATAATAATAATAATAATAACACATTGCTGGTACGTCACAACATAACTATACGGGCTTCAGGGAACCAAGAACAGTTACGGAAACAGCAACTTCTACGATGGAATGTCGCTATACATGAACTTCCGGACGATTCTGGTTGTTGATAGAACTACTGCCTTCTGCATTAGTTTGTACAGTTGCGTATCCAGATCCAGTTCTTTAAGGCCTTCGAGCAAGCTACCGGTACTTGAGATCACGCCCGTACTTGAGACAATGATAGGTATGGTCTTTACCCGCTCTTTTGATAGGGTCGACCAACTCTCTGTATTTGCTGATCTTTTCTGAGGTCTTTGACTGGATATTCTTATTGTTGGGAATCGCAACAACAATGAAGGTAGCTTGCTTGATTTTCTTGCTGACAACCACCAGATCTGGCCTGTTGTGTGATCGCGATTGATCAGTCAGAATAGTTTGTTCCAAATACAACTTGTATTCCTTGTTTTCAAGAACACACTTTGGCTGGTATTGGTGAAACGGAGCTTTCTTTCCTTTTAGAAGCTGAAACTTATCAGCCAACTCCTGATGCAAGATTTTAGCAACTGCATCATGCCTTTGTTTCTGCTCCGTCGCCAGGGAATATCTACTGCAAATGTAATATGCTGTATTGTTTCTGACTGTTGACAGCCGTAGCGGCACTTATCGTATGGTACAGCGGGATCGTTTACAATTATTATTATTATTATTATAAGACTGTTGCTATTATAGTGTTTAACTTTTTCCTTCAACGGCAAGAGAATACAAAAGCGTATGAGAATTTGGAGCAATTTTCGTGTACAAACAAGAGTCACGGTAGCAACTAAAGACAAAGTCAACCCTCTCATTTCAACTAACAGCACGGTGTTGTGTAAGCCGCCCTGTCGTGCTCTAAATCCACGCCATATCCTCGTTAATTAGCCTGGGTTAAACAAATACGACACACAAAGCTTAAGGGTAACGCTGTTCACTCCAACTCATATCTTGCAAGGAGCTTACTTACAGCGTTAACTGCGCTCTATTGAGGTGCAGGGCCGTAGCGAGCGATCACGGGCCCTAGGTCAAGGGCTTGCGGGCCCGTTCACTCTTTCCAACCTGTGACATTATTTTAGAAGTATTAAGATTGATTTTGCTTAACCCATAAATGACACACTCTGAAGAATTTAGCATGTGCATATTGTATATCAGTTTCCTTGGTTTTCAGTTCTTCAGCCACTCTTATTTTGTGCTTCATTAATTGTTGTTTTACTTCAAGATTTTGATCACTGTGCATTTAAAGTTTCATTTTGGTTATATCTGACCGTCTTCGGGCTCCGCAAGAATAAGCCGAGGTGCTTTCAGAAATGTTTGAAGTATATTGTGGAGTTTTCAGAGATTGGATCAGAAGCCTATCGCCTTCCATACGTTATAAATTAAATGAGCGGCTTAAGTGGTGTAGTTGGTAGCATGCTGAGCGTCTATGCCCAAGATCGTGGGTTCAAACCCCTGCCGAAGTCATCGGATTATTTAAGAGCGTTAATACATTTATTAATGCAGCCAATGGCCAAGTATTTTTCTTTTCAGGACGGGTCAGGGAAGGGATTATGAAAGGAAATCGGTCGTGGACCTATTGAAAGGAACCGTCCCTGAATTTTCCTGGTGGTGAAAATGGGAAACCACGTAAACTATTTTCAGGATGCCCGAGGTGGGATTCGAACGCACGCTCTCTCTATGCCAGCGAGACACGAGGTAGCGCGTTAGCGTTAGCGTTTTTTAAGAGCATTAAAAATCCCTCAGTATGCCTTCCTTCGGAGGGAATGGAAAGCGGCGGGCCCATTTCATAGATTTATGGCATTTAAAGAACCTTCCACTAACAACAATTGTGTGAAGCTAAATTTGTAGGTAGATTTGATTATCGCACTATCAGTTCGAACGTTCACTACCAGGTGCTGGTTTCGGTGGCATCTAGTAGCCAAGTTCACGGCTAGGTGTCGTTGACGGTAGCGTTTGGTAGCAAAAGAAGGAACTACTTGAAATTGACCGTCTGCAGTCCTTACCTGAATTAGAGATAACACACACTAATACAGTCATCACAATTAACACCGGTTATCAGACAGATTCTACACATACCCAAAGTACACGGGGCTACATGACCGCGTTGTCGCAGCCCCTAAACTGAGGAACCAACCTATAATTAATTCTAATATATCCGTGCCCCTTAAAGCAAAAACTGTCAATATGTCACAGCGTTGACTGGGATCTATTGAAAAGTATGTGGTACAGCCAATACCAATTAGTTGTTTCACCAAGAGCCCGCTGATGAGCCAGCTTGGTGTCCTAGGCGAAACCACACACAAGACACGGCACAAACCTAGAATAATTGCTGAGTAGTTGGATAGTCCCTTAATTTCTTTCTCCTTCCTCGCGTTATCTTTCTGATAATCTAGAGATAAATCTTCACAACTGGAATTACGTTCATAACCTGCCATTTCAACAGCTGTTGTAGTCAGGGACAATGTAACTAATTAGATGCTCCACTTATGTGTATAAGGATACTTAGAGAGAAGGCCTGCCTGTGGCTATTCTGGACAACACCGTACTGCCAACATGAGAAAATAAAAACCGTGCGAATGGTTTTTGTTTTAAGCATTAACCAACATTTCATTTACGTAAAATAACAACTACTAAGGAATATAAGCGACATGTTTGCACCTTGAACGTTTATTAATACATCGTTGTAATTAACAAAATACCATGCAATTAATATAAATAATAATAAAAATATTAATAATAATAGAGCTCTGTGATGATGATAATTGTTGTTTTAAGGAGCCTAACATCTAGGATATCGGCCCCTAATGGTCTGGGTGATTGCGAAAATGACAATGAAATCGAAACCAGAACGAAAATTAAGTGAGACGGAAAATACTTACAAAAAGGGAACCGAGATTAAAACAACTCACAAAAAGTTCTTAAAAAAGGGAATTTATAACGAAAAGATTCACAAAAGGAATAGATTGAAAAATACGCACAAAATGTAGGTTAGGTTCAAAATACGTACAAAATGTAGGTTAGGTTCAAAATACGTACAAAATGCAACGTAGAGTCCAAATACTTAAAACATGCAATTGAAATTCAAAATACTTATAAAATGCAAATGAGATCGAAAATACGTACAAAATGCAATTGAGGTTCAAAATACCTACAAAATGCAATTGAAATTGAAAATGCTTACAAAATGTACAGTAGATTCAAACTACTCATTTGGATTGACAATACTTACAAAATGCAATTTATATTGAAAATACTTGACAAAATGTAATTTAGTTTCAAAATACCCACCAAATGCAATTGAGAATCAAAATACTTGCAAAATGCCCACCACACAAAATGCAATTTTGATTTAAAATCCTTGCAAAATGCGGTTTTGGTTGAAAATACTTACAAAATGCAATTGAAATTCAAAATACTTAGTTTACTAAAAAGCAATTTAGATTGTCAATCGTTACAAAATGCAATTGAGGTTGAAAACAATCGCGAAATGAAATTTAGATTGAAGAAACTCCCAAAATGCAACGTAGATTAAAAATACTTACAAAATGTAGTGTAGATGCAAAAAAAAAAAAAAAAAAACGCTTAAGGGAATTTAGATACACAGCGAGCCAATTAAAAAAAACAGTGCGGGAATCTTAAAGAGAAAAGGAAATATAATGAAAAGAAAACAAGATGTCTGACCCCTCGAAGAAGGAGGGATCAGGAAAGATGAGACAAGGACCAATTAAGGCGGGAAAGTGAAAGACTCCCTAGGCCTCGGATACCCTAATACCGTCGGGGTCGGAAAAGAACAAGAGTTGACCAAGGGAGGTCGACAGGAAAGTAGACGGAGAGGAGCCCGGCACAAGTAAGTGGAAGCAATGCCGGACTCAGCTGGGGCCCCGTGGTCGCCAACCCACGTCCCACAAGATGTGAGTCCCTGGGGGAAGAACTCTGTGAGATTGACAAACAGGATCTTTACCTACTTTCTAGAGAAGAAAACTAAGGGGGCTCGGTTCACTGAGGCAGGCAGAGATTTACAAGAAATTGGGATTTCATGTGACGATGGGCAGGAGAGTGTGTCGCTAAGATAAAACTGACAGCTCACCGGGGTCTCCTGGACAAACATGAGCTTAAACCAGGCAGGAAGGAAGGAAGCAACAACATCAAGAATTCATGCGACAGTACTGGGTGAATAATAAAGCTCGACGTAGAAACCAGTTGAAATAACATGGACCTTAGTTGGCGAATACACAAGAAGAAGAAGAAGAAGAAGAAGAACAAGAAGAAGAAGAAGAAGAAGGAGGAGAAGAAGGAGAGGAAGAAAGAAGAAGAGAAAGAAAGAAAAAGAAGAAGAAAAAGATAAGAGAAAAGAAGAAAAAGAAAAGAGCAAGGAAGAAAAGAAGAAGAAGAAAGAAGAAGAAAGAAGAAGAAGGAACAAAGATGAAGAAGGAAGAAGAAGGAAGAAATAATAATAATAAGAAGGGAGAAATAATAATACAGTAATAAGAAGAAGAAAAAGAAAAGAGAAGGGAAGAAAAGGAAAAGAGAAAAGAAGAAGAAAGAAGAAGAAGAAGGAAGATATAATAATAAGAAGAAGGGAGAAATAATAATGCAGTTTTAGGAAGAAGAAAAAGAAAAGAGCAAGGAAGAAAAGAAGAAGAAAGAAGATGGAAGAAATAATAATAAGAAGAAGGGAGAAATAATAATACAGTAATAATAATAAGAAAAAGTAAAGAGAAGGGAAGAAAAGGAAAAGAGAAAAGAAGAAGAAAGAAGGAAGAAGAAAGAAGAAGAAGGAAGATATAATAATAGGAAGAAGGGAGAAATAATAATACAGTAATAAGAAGAAGAAAAAAAGAAAAGAGAAAGGAAGAAAAGAGAATGGAAGAAAAGAAGAAGACAGAAGGAAGAAGAAAGAAGAAGAAGGAAGAAAGATGCAGAAGGAAGAAATAATAATAATAAGAAGAAGAAGGGAGAAATAATAATACGGTAAGAAGAAGAAGAAAAAAAGTTGAAGAAGAAAGGAAGAAGAAGAAGGAAGAAAGAAAGAAAGAAGAAGAACGAAGAAAGAAAGTTGAAATAAGAAGAAAAGAAAAAGAAAAAATGAAAAGAAAAAGACAAAAGGAGAAGTAGAAGAAGAAAAAAAAAAGAGGAAGAAGAAGAAGACGAATAATAATAATAGAAGATTGGAGGCCTCTATGTTCATCAATGCAATCGTGAAATACTTGTCTCTCGATATTTAAAGACATTTAGGTCATCAATATCCACATATGATATATAAATATAATGATAATATCGTATGGCCCCGGGTGCCGGGTGCAAGCTTTGTTATTTGACACCCAGAGGGTAGGTTGCATGTCGAATTTCGTTGTTCCTTGAGGCACTATGAAAGTCAAAGAGCTTAGATCTTGAACACTATAGCGCTTTCTAGTAGAGAAATGAGGAACTTTGTGTTGGCGGAAACTCCCGAGATTAATTTTGCCATTATGAACCCGGCCTACTGAATTCAAATGGGTTCTTCGACATGCCAACATTGTATGACATGCGTGTCGTAATTTTGCTGCCTTTCGAAAATCACTTACCACGGCCAGGAGCGAACCCGCAAGCTTGGGGTTAGTAGACTGACACGTTAACCACTCACTCACCGTGGCAAGCTTCCACCAAGATAGGATTCACAAGGCATTTTCTCAAATACTGCGCATAAAGCAAGCAGGCTGTAGACATAGTCCCGTGTTCTTAGAAAGTTCTAGAGCTTCATAAAGAAGAGTAATTATTATCCCAGGTGCTACATTGTGCATGCATGCTCTTCTCTTTGTAGTGCACAGTGTAACAGGTGCATCAGGTCTGCTGATGGTTGGACAACTGCGCGGATTCATTCATTCATTTTGATTACAAACTGTTGCGCATTTCAGCGTTGAATCTAGTCTGCAAGTCCCTGTATGAAAACTCATTAGTTTTTTGTTGTTTGAATCTTCAGCCTTTTGACTGGTTTGATGCAGCCTTCCATGCCTCCCTGTCTTGAGCTAATCGTTTTATCTCTACGTAGCTACCACACCCCACATCTGAGACAATCTGTTTAACATATTCTAACATTGGTCTACCCCTACAGTTCTTGCCCTCGACCCTTTCTTCCATAACCAAGCTTGCTATTCCTGGGTGTCTTAGTATGTGTTCTACCAACCTATCTCTTCTCGTCATTAACAGTCGCCAGAAAAAGCTCTCCTCTCCCATTCGTCTTAATACCTCTTCGTTTGTAACCCTATCTACCCATCTGATCTTCATCATTCTCCTGTAACACCACATTTCAAATGCTTCAATTCTCCTCTTTTCTAGGCGGCTTCGGTGGCGTAGTCGGTAGCATGCTGAGCTTCTATGCCCAAGATAGCGGGTTCAAACCCGGTCGAAGCCGTCGGATTTTTAAGAGCGTTAAAAATCCCTCAGTATGCCTTCCTTCGGAGGGGAAGTAATGCCGGCGGTCCCATGTCATAGATTTATGGCATGTTAAAGAACCATCCACTAATTACACCTGTGTGAAGCTAAATTGTATAGGTTAGGAATGTAAACAACGCTCTTAGGTTTCTACGTTCGTTGCCAAGAGCCGACTGCGGTGGCGTCTAGTAGCTAAGTTCTGAACTTGGCCTAGTAGTCGTTGACGGTGGCACTTGGCGGCAAAAGTAGGATTTATTTGAAAAATTCTAAGTCGCAGTACTTAAATAAAAAAAAAAACAGAAAATACACACTAATACAGCCATCACAATTAACACCGGTAATCAGACAGATTCTACACACACCCAAGGTACACGGGGCTACATGACCGCGTTGTCGCAGCCCCTAAACTGAGGAACCAACCAACCTCCTCTTTTCTGCTGCACCAATAGTCCAAGTTTCACTTCCATACAGCGCCACGCTCCAGACAAAGGCTTTCAAAAATGACTTCCCAATACCTAAATCTATATTTGATGTCAACAGATTCCTTTTCTGTAGAAATGCTTTCCTTGCCTGTGTTAACCTACTTTTTATATCCTCTTTGCTTCGTCCATCACTGGTTATATAGGCCTATGACATCAAATATATTAAGTACTGTGAGTTTTTAATAATAACTGTTAATGTTTAAATTTTCTCAATTTCTTCAGAGCAACAATGGCAGTTGTTTCAATAAAGGTTTTAGGGCGTTGTCGATAAATATACCTGCACTGTTCAAAACAATTAGAGGGTCAAAAGTTGGAACAAATATAATTTTGTACGAGGCGATTGATTGTTGCCGAGTTCCTGTTTGGTATAACTCAGCTCATGCCAAACAGGTGGATGTGTCTCTCAATGATACGTGCAGAATTATAACTGGGTGTCTCAAATCCGCTCCAATTGAATGGCTTTACCACCTCGCCGGGATAGCACCACCTTCTGTTCGAAGATAAATAACAGCGAACAAGGAAAGGAAGAAGGTGGAGCATGAAATAACTCATCCGTTATATGGGTACGAATTACACACACCAAGACTGACATCTAGGAAGAGTTTCCTAAAAACATCAAAGGAACTCACAACCACCGAGAAAAATGCTAGACTACAATCTTGGAAAGCTAAAAGTCTTCTTCCTGGTGGCTGTACAGCACCATCTGAAACTTTACCACCGGGTCATAACGAGGCATGGATGACGTGGAAATCCCTAAATAGGTTGAGATCAGGAGTCGGCAAATCAGGGGCTAATATGGTAAGATGGAACTACGCTAAAGACGCAAATATCAAGTGTGATTGCGGAGAAGATCAGACTGTCAACCACATGGTCCAATGCCGTATGTGTTCAACCACCTGCACAACAGAGGATCTACACCTAGCCTCAGAGAATGCACAAGTCGCCAAGTTCTGGTGTCATTGTATTTAATGAAATGTTTTGTAATAAATTGTGTAACATGTTTCCGATACGATAATAATAATAATTAACTGAAGGTTGAGTAAGGTTGGTGCAATCCACCAGCTGTGAAGTGCGGAGAATGTGTCAATGGTCCATGTCCCGTTAAAAGTTTTAAAGGATGATAACGGGCGATGAGTTAGTTGTAGGTCCACAGGAAATCGGCTGACTTATCGTTCCATTGTCACGTTAGGAGTTTAATAACGTGATCCTTCATAGCTGTCTAGTCCGGGTCATTTGTTATGCGCTCGTTAATTATCCAGGTCTTTAACGCGACGGCCGTTCATTCTAAACCAGACTGCCGTGTAATATGGTAGCTCAATACAGCCTGGAGGCTTACGATAGACACGTTGCATGAACAGAAGTATACAGGCTCGCATCACCAGACGTTCATCATACATTCGCGCATTGATACTGCAACCCAATACAACAACAAGATGTTCAGTAAAGAACATATAGCCTACTTTCTCCTAAATGTATGAGTATAGTTATAACTCGTTGTTATTATCAAAGAGTATAATAGAACTATTCTTTGTTGAAGACCTTAGAAACGATTTACCTCTACCAAACGCCACAACCTAGATAAAAACTGCTACCATCATTGAAGAAAGAAAGAAAGATAAGAAGTATCTAAAGAATGTTATGGATCTGGAGACATAATCGACCGGACTGGCGGCGTGGCTCAGCGGTAACGTTCTCGCTTGCTGGACCGTATGTTTCAGGTTCGTATCCTGGCGCAGTCAGCTGGCATTTGAGGGTGCACAAATGCGAGGGAGCCGTGTTAGTAGATTTACTGGCACGTTAAAGATCCCCTTCGGGACAAAATTCTGGCACCCCGGCGTCTCTAAAAGCAACAGTAGTTAAAAGGGACGTAAAACCAATAACATTATTATTATTATTATTATTATTACATAATCGGCCTGACGCGGGCAACATCCAACTTTGAGTTGAGGCATGTCTTTACACGTCTGGCTGCGTATGACTTTCACAACCCTAATTGAATTAACAAATCTTTCCATGACCCTACAGAGACGTGTGTATACCAACTATGTGGATATTTTCGATTGCTATTTGGCTGAAATAGAAGTATTAATTAATATCCTGAACTAGCACCAATGGTAGAGTTCAGATACTATGTGAAATCGTTTTGTTCTTTACTTCAATTAAAATTTTCAAATAACGCACAATAGGCTGTTACAAACCCTTTAAAATAGAAAGTAAAAATGTATCGTAGTATCATCTTGTCATTCTTCAAATTCGATGCGCATAGAATGCAAATGGTATAGTAATCAATGGAGCCCCACGTAGACTAGTCGTGATATATAATGGTGAAATATCTAACAATATAATCCTAACAGAGCGAGTGCATTCTAGCAGCCAGAAGAAGAAACTTTTCAATAAAATCTGGTCGGCGCGCAGTTACCTTTTTGGCAGCTAGATGTCTCGAGTAAATCTGCTGGCGAATTATGTTCTAATTAAATATATATTTTACACCATAATATGCACAATATAACGCTTAATTTTAAAACATCTGAGTCATTACAAAACAATAAACATATAAAATTTCAAGCAAAAAAACCTAGCTCTGATCGGGTTTGAACCATAGGTATTTGAGTGATAGGCTAACGCTCTACCACTGAGCTAATTGTGTCAACGAATATCATTCTATATAAAATGACTTACATAGAACTTGTTAGCAAATAGTGATTTATACTAAACGATTTCATCACTGGAGTATATTATTTATATATAAAGCATTTCATACAAAGTTTATTTATTTTTTATCAGTACGCTATATTGCATGCAATACTCAAATTAGTGAAATATAAGTCAGGCACAAGATATCCGCTGCCATCTTGTCTTATTACTAAATCAGCTCAGCTTTTAAAAATCACGTCTGCACTATAGTATTACAAAATAAACTTTTAATTTCGAACGTGCCTCTTCCTTTAGAACAGTTAAAACGATTCTCGGCTCGATAATCGGAACTGGTGGGTCCCATGATATGGATTATAAAGTTTGCATAATTCGCACGGCCGCCATCCTGAAATGGTATGGCGGACGACCTTGTAGTTTGGTCACAAGACGCATCCTATACGAAGGTATGTTGTTACCAAATTTGGTAGAGATCGGATGATTTGGTTAGTCGTTATTTGATTTTACGTTTTGAACGTTTGAGTGACCGCCATTCAGTTTTAGTAAAGATGGCGGCGATATAAAACATGACACTGAGGTGTCCTTTGCTAGTGCTACCTTTGTACCAAATTTCGTTCAATTCGCATTCACCGTGTTCGAATTGATAGGGGGGGGGGGGACAGACATTCAGAGTACACACACTCACACACACACACACACACACACACACACACACACACACACAGACACACAGACACACACACACACACACAGACTCACACACACACATACACACACACAGACAGACACACTTTTTTCGCCCTGTGTTGATCTCATAAGTCTACTTTCATTTTTTGCAAAAATCGAAAGTAGGCTAAAAATCGTCCCTATGAACACATGTCTTAAGATTGATTGTTTTCGAGCTACAGAGTTGCCAAATTTGCACTGGATTTATTGACACAGTCCTACCTGTCACATCCTTCAAGCATCTGTAGCCATGTTTGTGTACCAGCTGTGCTTCTTCATTCAACAAGACGTACTCAAACTATTCACCTTGCACCTGAATGCACGCCTTGACACGTTACTTCGTTGACTGACACGTTCAGAAACATTCAGGCATTGCACATATTTGATGGCAACCGTCTTCTACACTCTGGTGAAGCGTTGGAATGTCCATAATGAGTGCTTAATGAACAATGGCCTTGAGATGGCTCCACAAATCATAGCCCAGTGAATTGAGCTCCGGTGAGCGTGCAGGCCAGGCGAATACACATGCGAGGGAACCACTCATCTATATAGTCTTGGGTCATTCTATTCAATTGATGTCTCCAAAATTAATGTGCCATATCCCCTACATTCGAGCTGATAACATACATTCATAACTCACAAACGATCGACAGTTTTCGATCAATTTTTAAGGTAGATCTCTTATTTTAATAGCATCATTTTACTATCATTTAATTATTTGCAAGTTTTTCCATTTCTTTGATAACTAGTTTTAAGATTCAATATCAATCACGCTGAGGAAGGTATCAATGAAATACCGAAACATATACAATTAATAATGTAACTAAACGTTTCTTTAGTGTTCGACTAAGCGGTTTCAATAAGATAATACTATCAGTCAACACGGTTATTAATTATTACTAGGGATCGGATTTTTAGGTGTAAACATCGGGAAAATATTAATTTTTATGTATTAAAAATACCTGAAATATATGACAAAAAAGTAAAAATATTTAATTATAATTTAGTTTATTAAATGAATATAAACAATATGCAGTTCTCACGAATGCAATTCATGCTATGTCTCACTGACTGCTGAAGCATTACAACACACAACGCGATACATCTTTAGGTTGTCCGTCATAAATGACCGACGATTATCGCGAAACACTTCATCTGAAGGCACGAAACTGCAGCAATATGTTCCTTGCCCTTGAGGTGTTGTGCAACTTGAGATCGCTGTTCAGCTTTGATTGCTCTCCCACAACAGAAAGTCCCAATAAGAAGTAAAATTATCTTTAAATTCTGCAACAGACGATAACTTGTAGATGTTTTTACTTTAGGCACCGTAGAACTGCCTTACAGTTCACAGTGCCAGAAATGAACTGCATGTGAATGACACTGGTTTCAGGTAGCTGGGGGAGGTCTAGCATGTGGTGCAATATGGCTATGAACGAAGAAATCCCCGGCTTCCACAGTGAGTGGCACGGGGCGACAAGTTAAGAATAACACAGTTGCAAGCTGGCACACGCTCTGCATGAAGATTAGATAGCTCTCAGGTTCTTCCCCGTTAAAGTAACACAGAGAAAAAAATGCAATACACTGAAAGATCTAGCATACTGATTTTTTAATGTAAATATTTTGTCTTTTTATGCACTAATAAGTGAAAAGCAGGAATTTATGTATTTATAGAAAAAATGCTTAAAATATGTATTAACATAAAAAATATTTATTTACCTAAAAATCCGAGCCCTAATTATTACCATTGCCATAATGGTCAATGTTTACGCATTTTAAGAAGAAAGAAAGAAAGAAAGAAAGAAAGAAGGAATATAAATAAAACGGACCAAGCTTAGGAAACCATCGGTGTCACCGCCACCTCCTGAAATCAGACGTGAGCCCTTGAGTGTGTAGTGCTATCCAAGGAGCACCATTTGTGGTGGGCCTACACACATCCTGCCTCCCTAGGGCCTCATACAGTAGATAAGGGGTAGGTCCTACCGTCTAAAATGAGGGTATCAGAAAAAAACAGACAAGGGTTGATTAAGGTGGGAAATTGAAAGACTCCCTAGACCTCGTATACCCTAATACTGTCAGAGTCGGAGGAGAACAAGACTTGACCAAGGGAAGTTCCCTGTTCCAGTCCCCAAACCAGAATTAAATTTCTTGACAGAGCCGGGAATCAAACCGGGATCTCTCGGAGCCGATACACTACGAGGAGGACTCTTATAGGATGATTGAGGTGGGATTGGAACCAATGTTTTCTCAGTCATCCTTACGAGAATTAGTACGTCTCTTTCCAATCCTAGGGTGATAATCGAACCCAGGATCTGTGGGACAGAAGTCTCAATACGAGACCACAGAAGGGCTGAAAGAGAATGTTTTACTAGAACGATGGATATCCTATATCGGCTTATTACGCCACCTTACAGCTCACGCTGAGGGGTGGGTTATTGCAGCGGATTCCAATTGCAATTCGCTAAAAATAAACAAATCAAATCGCGTTGTTGCACTGCATGTACGAGCATCACCGCCGTCTACAGAAGAAACCAGTTTAATTCCAGGAGTGGTCCTTACAGTGGATTAAACACAGTACCAATACACTTAGTGGAACGCTGTGTTAATGCTATACACAATAGTAATCTGCAAGTTCTGCTGTTGCAATCCGGTTTTACACAGAACATGCAGCGTTTGTAACGTGGAACGTTAGCACACCACATGAACTCACATAGGCTACGATGCTAGTTATTATAATGTAGGATTCTCGTTTCCCGTTGCATGCAGTTTACGAAAAATTAAAATGAAACTGATTTTTGCACATTTGAAGATAGGGTTCGGAAGTTTAAGACCTGAAGAAGTAAAAAATATGCCCTAAAAACTAGCTAAATATGACATAAAAACTATAAAATATGACTTAAAAAACTATGACATCGTATTGAAAGGCGGAAGCACACTCTTGTCATGTTCCGTGACCTCATGCATACTGTGTCGCAATCTAACTTGTCCAGAAAGATGTGCTAAAATTCGTCTGTAGAGGAGCGGCTTCTTGGAATCAGGTCTTCTAAACCTGCTATCTGCCTGTTCCGGGAAAAGAAAGAAAAATATATCTACTACACTATTCGGAAATCCCGTGTTTGAAGCTCGACGCAGATAACACTTACCTTGTTAACGACGCTTCAATTTAAACAAAAAATGCTGAAATTATAACCAAATATGACCTTATATCACTAAAATGTGACCAAATATGACCAAAACAATAAAAATGGCCGAAATATGCATTTATAGGCAACATCAAATTGCTTTAAACGTGGTAACGGACCCGTCATTCAAACTTATTTTTCAGATTTCGGGTAAAATGACCTCAGGAAAAAACAAGTAGTTCCGTGAAGAACTATACAGCCTATTTTCATATATCCTACTTATGTTAATTGCCTCTATCTTCATTAAAAATCAGTTTGATTGTTGTAATAGATTCGTAGATATTGAGAACCGACTAAATATTTCGGATGGTCACCATGTTGGATTTTATATATGTAGGCCCTAGAGTTATGTATTGTTACATGAAGATTATTGTGTACGTGTAGCATTCAAATTTCAATCGCATGGTTAAGACACAAGAAGTAACAAGGAGATTTTAAAATTTCGCACAGCTGCCATCTTGTGGTTATGGAAACAATTTAAATAAATTAGATGCCAGTGGATTAACATTCGTATAAGGATTTACTGTACCAAGTTTCACTGCACTCGGATGGTCAAATTGAGAGAAACGTCCATGTGAATATTTATAATTCGCGTCGCCGCCATGTTGGATTTGTGATCACCAGGTTATTTAAAGTCCTATAGGTGAACTTAAGTACATAGCCCCTATGAACATAAAAAATTCAGTTTGATTGCTATAATAGATTCGTAAATATTCAAAGCCGTCCAAATATTTCGGATGGTCGCCATGTTGGATTGTTAAATGTATAGGCCAGAGAGTCATGTGCCATTAAAGGAAAATTATTGCGTAGGTTCATTATTCAAACTTTCACTTCGATCGCATGATTACGACACAAGAAATAAAAACTTAATTTTAAAATTCGCACAGCCGCCATTTTGAGGTTATGTAAACAATTGAACTAAATTAGATACCAGTGCACTACAATGTGTACAAACATTCCCTGTACCAGATTTCATTGGGTTTGGAACATTAACTCGCGAG
This sequence comes from Meconema thalassinum, assembly GCA_946902985.2. NCBI lineage: Eukaryota > Metazoa > Arthropoda > Insecta > Orthoptera > Tettigoniidae > Meconema > Meconema thalassinum. Next base: position 504,442,120 of record OX336393.1, on the reverse strand, counting down.
GAAGGTCTATTTAAAATTATCAAATTCGCTTGGCCGCCATGTTCGTTTTGTAGTTAACCGGTTTTTGAATGTCTTATAGATGAACTTCCAGTAGTGCACTTTATCTCCGTACAAAATTTCAGGGTGATACCGCTAATAGTTTCAGGGATATAGAATGCCGGTGAAATATTTCGCACATCCGCCATCTTGTGGTTATGTAAGCAATTGAACCTAGTTAGATGTCGGTGCATTACAATGTGTATAAACATATACTGTACCAAGTTTTATTGCGTTTGATTAGTTAAATGGCGAGAAACATCTATTTAAAAGTCGCAAATTCGCGTGGCCACCATGTTGGTTTTGTAGCTACCAGTTTTTCAAAAGTTACATAGGTGAACTTCTAGTAGATTCCTTTATCACCGTACAAAATTCCAGGGTGATATCGTGAATAGTTTCGGAGATATTGAATACTGGTGAAATATTTCGCACAGCCGCCATATTGGATTGGTAAGACGTAACAAAATTTGAAGGGCACGGTTGAGGTCACCCGGAATGGTGCTATGAACTTACCGAGATTCATTGAAATCGCTCCAGCCGTTTAGATTTTATTAGGGGGGGGGGGGGGCACACACACACCTCACACACACACACACACACACACACACACACGGACAAAAGGTGATCTCATAAGCCTATTTTTTCAAAATTGAAAATAGGCTAAAAATATGACTTTTCCTTAACATCCGAACCTTAATTATACAGACATCAAGACAAGTTTTGGATATCGCTGGCTAAGAGTCGTAGAGGTCTCAAACCCATCAACCGTTCTTGCGTGCGTGTATATCTGCTGTGTACACTCGGCTGTGTCAATGAGGATAGATCTGTGCGAGTGTGGAGACGACCCGGGGAACGTATGCACGACCAATACATCCGAGACCGATACCAACAGTGAGGAGGTGGGGGCATCATGTATGGTCGCCGAACCCCTCGTGTACATTCCAGGGCGTATGATAGGGATACTATCCTGGCATCTGTAGTGAAAGGCTATGCTGTCAATATCATCGCCCCCTCCCCCTACAGGGGCTCACATCTAGTGGGACGTGGGTTGGTGACCACGGGACCCCAGCTGAGTCCGGCATTTCTTCCACTTACTTGTGCCGGGCTCCTCTGCGTCTACTTTCCTTTCGACCTCTCTTGGTCAACTCATGTTCTCTTTCGACCCCGACGGTATTAGGGTATCCGAGACCTAAGGAATCTTTCACTTTCCCGCCTTAAATGGCCCTTGTCTCATCTTTCTCCTGCCTTCTGCTCAAGGCCCTCAAGGAGGCAGGGTGTGTGTAGGTCCTCCACTTCTGGTGCACCCTGGATAGTGCTACACCCTCAAGGGCTCACGGCTGGTGAGTTTGGGAGTTGGCGACCCCGAGGGATTCCTGAGCTGGGTGCGTTTTGTTCCCTTTTTCATCTGAATTTGGGGCGGGCCGTCTCCTCTTCCCCCCTTTCTTATCTTCCTTTCATGGCTCTCCTTCCTTCCAAGTCCCTAATTCTTCGAGGGTTTAAGGCATTTCTTTTCTTCCTGTCCTTTATTTGCCTTATCCTTTATTTGTTTACCATTTCTTCTTCTAGTGTGTAAGTGTGTAGTTAGTATTAGTCACCTTTCTCTATCACCCAAACCATTAGGGGTGGATAACCCCTTAAAACAACAATCATCATCATCATCATCATCATCATCATCATCATCATCATTTTTATCCCAAATCTCACTTTCGTGGACGATAAGGCTCGCTCGCACATTGCCAATGCCTTACTTCAGGAGAATGGTATTCATAGAATGGAAAGGACTGCTTATTCTCCCGATATCAATTGTGTAGAGCAGGCGTGGACGCTGCTTAATAAATAAGTCCGTCCTATATATTGAACCCGCTGAGCTAAGGTTCATGTGATATTTTTTATAACAGAACATTTATGATGGGATGTTGTACCTTTGAACACACACAGAAAGCCACGTGGAGCTGAGAGATCACGCTATACTCTTTGAAGTAGCGGTGAATCGCACTTTTGACTTTGGTGAAATCTGCTAATTATTTATCTGAGGTCTTATTAATTAATTTTATCTTTCCACGGGACCCAGAATATTCCATTTCGTCATGCTGCATTATTAAAACATTTTGGAGAATGTTTATTTCGCTTAAGGTAAGGTAATACCCTTGCAGATACGCAAACAGGAACGTAAGTAGTCGCTCAACGACTTCGTTTTGACGACCTACTTCCTAGAGACACTCAGTGCCTTGCACTACGCCTGGAGAATCCGCCCTGTGTAGGCGTGGAATTGTATTTGTCCTACGAGACGTAGAGAATATCCGCTGTTGAGCGTTGAAAGTGATTATCAGGTGCCATCGAGCACGCGAATACTACTATTCACTGTTATCCAAGCACAGTGAGCCAAAGAATAATTTTGGGAAATAATAATTGGCAAGTATAGTGAATTGTATAACATTGCCGTAACACCACATTTTATACCCACGTGTTTGTGGAGGGCCAAGTGCCTAGTGGAAAATATACAGGTAAATGTGTTACAACTATTATGAATAAGTGTGATTATGATTATATAACATATTTAAATTGCCAAAGTGAATATTTCATTTCAAACAAGATGTTCAGTAAAGAACATATAGCCTACTTTCTCCTAAATGCATGGGTATTGTTATAACTCTTTGTCCTTTTCAAGGAGTATGATTAAATGTTGGTTGTAGGAGCTTGTTGAAATACAACGTGCTATAGGGATATTAAACATGAATATGAGGTGCCCTTTGCTAGTGCTACCTCTGCACCAAATTTCGTTCAATTCGGTTTCACCGTGTTTGAATTGATTGGGGGAATCGATTTGCACACATACTTGGCCACCATCTGCAAACTATTGGGCTGATGTTCTTGCAGTTTGGTCAGAATATGTTTCCCACATAAAGATATGGTGTTGCAAAATTAGGTAGAGACTAGATTATTAGGTTGGTCGTAATTACATTTTACCTTTTAACATTTGGGTGGCCGCGATTACGTTTCCATCAAGATAGCGGTGATATAAAACATGACACTGAGGTGCCCTTTGCTAGTGCTACCTCTATACCAAATTTCGTTCCATTTGGTTTCAGCGTGTTTGAATTAATAGGGGGAATCGATTCTGACTCAAAGATGGCCGCCATCCGCAAACTATTAGGCGAATGACCTATTAGATTGGTCAAAGGATGCTCCCTCCATAAAGGTATGTAGTTGCCAAATTTGGTAGAGATCGGATGATTAGGTTAATCGTAATTTGATTTAAGCTTTGAACATTCGTGTGGCCGCCATTACGTTTCAGTCAAGATGGCGGCGATATAAAACATGACACTGAGGTGCCCTTTGCTAGTACTACCTCTGTACCAAATTTCGTTCCATTCGGTTCCACCGTGTTCGAATTAATAGGGGGAATCAATTTTGACATAAAGATGGCCTCCATCCGCAAATTATTAGGTGAATGACCTATTAGATTGGTCAAAGGATGCTCCCTCCATAAAGGTATGTAGTTGCAAAATTTGGTAGAGATCGGATGATTAGGTTAATCGTAATTTGATTTAAGCTTTGAACATTCGTGTGGCCGCCATTACGTTTCAGTCAAGATGGTGGCGATATAAAACATGACACTGAGGTGCCCTTTGCTAGTGCTACCTCTGTACCAAATTTCGTTCCATTCGGTTCCACCGTGTTCGAATTAATAGGGGTTATCAATTTTGACATAAAGATGGCCGCCATTCGCAAACTATCAGGTGAATGACCTATTAGATTGGTCAATGGATGCTCCCTCCATAAAGGTATGTAGTTGCAAAATTTGGTAGAGATCGGATGATTAGGTTAATCGTAATTTGATTTAAGCTTTGAACATTTGTGTGGCCGCCATTACGTTTCCGTCAAGATGGCGGCGATATAATACATGACACTGAGGTGCCTTTTGTTAGTACTACCTCTGTACCAAATTTCGTTCCATTCGGTTGCACCGTGTTCGAATTAATAGGGGGAATCGATTTTCACACAAAGATGGCCGCCATCCGCAAACTATTACGCTGATGACCTATTGGTTTGGTCAAAGGATGCTCTTCCCATAAAGGTATGTTGTTGCAAAATTTGGTAGAGATCGGATGATTAGGTTAATCGTAATTTGATTTAAGCTTTGAACATTTGTGTGGCCGCCATTACGTTTCCGTCAAAATGGCGGCGATATAACACATGACACTGAGGTGCCTTTTGTTCGTACTACCTCTGTACCAAATTTCGTTCCATTCGGTTGCACCGTGTTCGAATTAATAGGGGGAATCGATTTTCACACAAAGATGGCCGCCATCCGCAAACTATTACGCTGATGACCTATTGGTTTGGTCAAAGGATGCTCCCCCCATAAAGGTATGCCGTTGCAAAATTTGGTAGAGATCGGATGATTAGGTTAGTCGTAATTTGATTTAAGCTTTGAACATTTGTGTGGCCGCCATTACGTTTCCGTCAAGATGGCGGCGATATAAAACATGACACTGAGGTGTCCTTTGCTAGTGCTACCTTTGTACCAAATTTCGTTCAAATCGCATTCACCGTGTTCGAATTGATAGGGGGGACAGACATTCAGAGTACACACACTCACACACACACACACACAGACACACAGACACACACACACACACACACACAGACTCACACACACACATACACACACACAGACAGACACACTTTTTCGCTTTGTGTTGATCTGATAAGTCTACTTTCATTTTTTGCAAAAATCGAAAGTAGGCTAAAAACGACGCATAATTAACGGATGCTGCGTGATATAAAAGTAGCGTCACTAGCACGTGCAGAATTATAAAACAGTGTTAGCTCACATGTTAATTCACATCGACGAAATAAAGGCTGTGTCATATACTACAATTGAAGCCTATAACATTTACGACGAACGTTATATTTTTGAAAGTGAAAGAATGTATTATTACGCAACTTATTTCACTATCCACGTGATTGGACTATTCTTCACCATGTTTGAAACTGTCATCATGGGCTAATACCATCACGGTATGAGGGTGATGTTTCTACGGGAACCAGCATGATGGTGGAACTTCCAGGACAGCGAACGAGAAGGAAGGAATCCAAGATGTTATTTCCAGGCATATCCAGCATATCCACGAAGTTGTCGACAGGGACAGATCGAACCCTGGTCTTTGGAGGAGTCCAGATGGGAATCCTGATGAGGATAATACCGTTCCAGAGAGCCAGAGAGGATTTTGTACAACCCTTGTTGTTGAATAGAGGGCTGAGTGAGAGCTTCTCCATGTCGTGAGTTTTTGGATACACCTTTCTTGTTCTAGTTTCTGGTGGTATAGTAGATTTAATGTAGTTTGTGAACCAACCGAACTTAGTGTCAGCCATTTTTCTAGGTAGGGAATGTAACTAGTTTAATTAGATGTCATTTATTTCAGTTAGAGTGAGACACCCTTGGGTCAGACATTTTGGTCAGCCCTGGTGCAGCCTGATGAACGTCGTAGAACGTCAAAGCCTATCTTTTGCTAAACGTGACCGTAGTCATTTGAGGCTACTTTGTTCAACCCTATTTGGGGTAATTTTCAAGTCTTTGATGACTTTAGTTATGGCAATCAGATGCCATGATTAGTTAACTGCATTCTTTGCAGCCATTCTTTGTTACACCCCTGACTGTCGTTAGAACGGTCGTATCAGTTGGGTAGTCAACTGTAATTACCAGTTTTGTAACTGCATTATATTTCATTTTGAATAAGCTCAGAAGCTATTCTTGGTCAAGTGTGAACCTTATAATTTGAAGGAATGTTTCGTTGTCAAGCATCGAACCCAGTTTCCAACGTATCATTAAGCAGATCTAGAGTGTGAAATCTGCGTCACAAATATTATTTTGTTAGTGTCATGTGAAGGCACGTTTTCATTTGATGTTGTACAAGCAACTACTGAAGTATAGATTTGAGAGCAAAGAGCTCCAGTAATAGTAACATTACTATCATTTACTCGTCTTTGGTTTGGGAGACGGAATTGTATTATTGTATTCAGATTTATAGCGTGTTTTTAATACACGTATTCTTCGAGGTTTTTAACCCATGGTAAAGTTTTTTATGAAGAGACCAGATGTACAGTTTTATTTGTTTAAATCGCCGGCCTTGGAGAGTCAATGTGTTGTGTCAGTGAAGCGCAGGAATGTTGAAACCTGCCAGCGACACATAAACTGGTTTGAGACCCAGTGCCCTTGAAAGCACGCCTGTTATATTGTGAGACAGAACTACTTTGACAGAGGACAGAATGCTTTTTGTATTCGCATTTCCTTTCATTGCAACTTAGCTTATGGAACTCAGTGTCCATTCCTGTATCTGATCACATGTTTTGTAGATTGTTTTTTGTTAGTTAAACGCACTGCTGCGCGTACCGTCTTTTGACGCGTACAGTTATGTCAGGTTTTCTATAGTAAGTTGAAGGCTATCCTGTTATAGCAGGAAGTTTGTATGAAGGTATTTTGAGTATGCCTTGTCCGGGATAGTTCCCGTTGACTAGATGTTATTGGAGGGTAACTGTAGTGTGCAGGCCCGTCCCAGAGTTATTGAACGCGAGCATTGCGCCGCTGGTAACTTGTGTTATTGTGTGTCCGAGTTGTTATTGCTCGTTGATTATATTCCGACTGTTCAGTCGAGGCTTTTTGGTGGAGAATGATCTCAGTGGAGACACTCCGTGCCCAGGCTATTGTCAATATTATTCGCCATAAACCAACGATAAACCTAAACCGACATCTTAATAATAGAACGCATAATTTTGGTAAAACAAAAGCTAACTAACGAATTCTTTCTATCTAACTTTGTTCTTTTGCATTTTGGAACTGTTGACATAGCCGTGCAGATGAAGGTAATTTCCTTTTGTAGAAATGACAAGGACAGCTGCCACTATTGTAGCGACCTGAAGCATGCACGAACCTTGAGTTCGTAGCTTGTGGAGCGCAGGCCATGCGATGTTAGACGTAGTCTTAACTACGCATTCGTCACCGTAATTACACTTTAGATGACTATGGCTTACAAAGAGTAAACCAAGGTGCAGGCAGGCATTTTAATAAAACTACTGTGTCTATTTCATTACTTATTTATGATGTACAAGTGTATAAATCCTACATGTTACCTTATTGTGTGCTGTTAGCACGTAGTTTCTAAGAACAATTAAATGTTTTTTTACATGGCTGTACACTTAGCTTTTGAATGTAATTGTTTTCTTTTACGGACGTCATCGCCGTAAACTTTGTGATTAATTGATAGGACTTAGCTAGATGAATTAACGTTAAATGTAAATGTGGAGATGGTATCATCCTAACTTAGATTTGTTTTGCTACCCTGTTAAATGTAAATTCTGATATTAGCTTGATCTTGTAACTTGAACTAGGGACATGCGTCGTACCATTTTCCTAGCGTTGCTGTTGTTGCTTTATTATTGTGAGTTAGACCTTTCGCGAGGGTTTTCCGTAACTTCTCAGGTAGGGAACTGCTCTTTATTTTTGTTTGTTTATTAGCTTGCGGACTAGCCGATTGTAACCCTCCGAACTAGGCTAGGGGCTTGTGAATTTTATCAATAAATTTTCACGGTGTTTTACATAAGTCTGGATGTTTATTTTCTCAGTCTAGTTTTTAAGGTGAACCTTTCCTTAGGCAGTCTATAACCATCGTCACCATGTACCACGATCCCTGTGGACTACGGACTCTCGTGCCGCTTTAGCCTATTTGGAAGTTCACCTGATCCTCACGGCAATTAAATTATGTGCTCGACGGGTGAGATGTTAGGGAAGTCATTGTGGTTGTTGGCTATCCTGGCAACTCCAACCTTGACGGTCTCAATATCGTATAGCTTTTGGTGCCGGGAGGACATGTTCGGCTCGCCTGAGTCTGTAGCTTCCAGCGGACACCCTTTGGGCGAGCTACAATTTCCGTTCAATTTCAAGTAGTTCCAACTTTCGCTTCCAGATATCAATGATACCTAGTGGTGAACGTTGGAACTTTGATAGAGTGTTCCGACGAAATCTAACCTAACAATTTAGCTTCACACAAGTTTAGTTAGTGGAAGGATCTTTTACATGTCCTCACTGTACTCCATTACACAACTTCTGGAAAACAACAATTGTCTAATGGTTTGGTGCTTTTCAGTCGGTCAACACGAGTGTACCCAAATGAGATGGGTTATTCCATAATTCTGAAAATAATTCCATGAGATTAATTATACACTAGGATGACCAGTTTCGATCGTCAAGCGATCATCATCAGATCCATTATACTTTGGCTACAAAATCTATGTCTGAAAGTACAATATATACACTTATTTAGTTTCAGTATTAGTTGAGATAATGCAACTCGTCAGTATTTGTTCGTTGCAGCCTATGTGATGTTTTGTTGAGATACTGGAAGTGGTGATTGACCTCCGGAATTTGCTTGTTTGGAGTGAATATGTGGTTGTTGTAAATGGTCAATTCAGATTGTATTGTACAGGCTACTTATCTGGCTGAGTCTTGCGCGGGCCTGTTGAGAGCAGTTCACTTGCCCACTGTTTACACTTATTTAAGATGATACATACATACATACATACATACATACATACATACATACATACATACATACATACAATGCCACATCGTGGAGTAGTGGCTAGCATTCTTCGCTGTCATTCCTGAGGGGTGAGTTTGATTCCCTGTTCAGCCAAGAAAATCAATTTCTGGTTTGAGGGCTGGAGTGGCGTACACTCAGCCTCGTGAAGCATATCTGAGAAGTGGTGGGTTTGAATCCCACCTCAGCCATCCTTGAAGTTTTCCACTTCTATTTCAGACAAATGCCGGAATGATACCTAACTTAAGGCCACGGCCGCCTTCCCAGCACACACACACTACTACAGTTATCACAGTGACACAGCCTCCACATTTCCATGATGTCATTAAAGCTCTTAAACCAATCAACAACAACACACAAGAATATTTACAGCAGATTAATACGACCATTCCACTCATACATCACTCGTTTGATTTAGACCAATAACGAGACGTGCAAGAGCGCATCATGCATGTTATCCCTGACCTCTTATCACACCAAGCAACGTCATTCATTTTTCACAAAGAAAAGCAATAAAGATTAGTGGTCTAATGCTCCGTTTGATTGATATTTTTTACACCACATATCCCCTCATAGAAAACTCTAAAGCCTTCGAGCTTATGAAGTCTTTAAACATATTACATTAACATTATATTCCTACGTGCATCAGTCGTGATATTGATTATTTCGTGCTATTTTTTAATAATTTATCCAAGAAGTAATCAGCCGTGAAAGTTCGTCTCACAAATGGAATGGTATGTTCTGTTCTGTTTCTGAAATCACCTTCGAGATTTTACGAGAAAACATTTAAATTCACTGACAGAAAACATGTACATATACAGATGTATTAAAATTCAGGGTGAATCCCACATAAGATAAGCTTGTGCGTGGGCTTCATGAATACAGTTTCTTAATTAATTTGCAACATGGTATTTGACTGATAATAGTAAGAACAGTTTATAGTAAAGGCATTATAGGTGAAGTTATGTTTATAGCCTCTTAACAACAGACAAAATGTCAGTTTGATTGTTGTAATAGATTCGTAGATATTGAGAACTGTCTAAATATTTCGGTTGGTCGACATGTTGGATTTTTATATATGTAGGCCATAGTGTTATATACTATTAGATGACGATTATTGGGTAGGTTCATTATTCAAACGTTCACTTCGATCGCATGATTAGGACAAAATAAATAAAAACTTAATGTTAATATTTGACACAATAGCCATCTTGAGGTTATGTTAACAATTGAACTAAATTAGATGTCAGTACATTACAACGTATATAAACATTTGCTGCACCAAGCTTCACTGAGCTCGGATGTTAAATTGCGAGTCAAGTCTATTTAAATGTTTCAAATTCACAAATTCAAATGTTCGTTTTGTACTTAACAGGTTTTTGAAAGTCACATAAGTGAACTTCTAATAGTGCTCTTTATCATCGTACAATGTTTCAAGGTGATATCAATAATAGTTTCGGAGATATAGAATGCCGGTGAAATACTTCGCACAGCCGCCATGTTGGATTGGTGAGACTTAATAAAATTTGAAGGGTATGGTCGGGGTCGGCCAAAATAGTACTACGACCTTAGCAAGTTTCATAGAAATATCTCGAGCCGTTTAGATTTCATTAGGAGAGACACAGATACAGCACAGACACAGACACACACACACACACACACACACACACACACACACACACACACACACACACACACACACACACACACACACACACACACACACACACACGGACACGGACACGGACACGGATACGGACAAAAGGTGATCTCATAAGCCATCTTTTCATAAATGAAAGTAGGCTAAAAATCAGAGAGACCGTAGATATATTTATGTTGTTTTGAGGACCACCTCGTGTGTAGCAGCTAGCGTTCTTCGCTGTCGCCCGGGTTGTCGTGTTCGATTCCCACCTCAGCCATCCTTGAAATGGTTTTTCATGGTTACTCCACTTCTACTCCTGGCAAATGCTGGGATAGTACGGTACCTAACTGAAGGCAATGGACGCTCCTTCCCAATCCTATTCCCAATTTATAAATACACACACTAGTACTGCCATCATGATAACACAGGTTATCTCTCGAATTCCACACACACGGGGCTACATGACCACGTAGTCACAGTCACTAAAATAAGCAACAACAACAGAGATATCTAAGCGTCTCTACAATGTCTGAGAATTGTCATTAAATAGCCTTCCAGCTATTCTATCATGTGTGAGCCTGCTGCAACGATGGCAGAACGTCGACAACACAGTATTCCCGTCCCGGACGTGGCAAAACAGCCCGAGACACTACAGCTAATAGCAAGCTAAAGTTACATCCTCACTACATGAGTGGCGTATAAGTTGCCTATTTCCAAGGCGCTCAACTATCCGCTGGTTGAATCGAAGATGTTTAGCAGCGAATGAACCGAGTGATTGCGCAGCACGAGAGAAACAGATGCCGTATTGTGGCAGCAGGAATGCATGATAGATCACAGCCCGTAGCGGCAAAACTAGCGGAGCTATTCGCGGGTCACCCTGTGGTTCAGATGAGTGGGCGAGCATGCTGCCTCCTACCCACGTTGTTACTTTTGCCTATTTCCTCTCATTCAATTATCGAAGCCGACGCTTGACAAGTCTCCAGCGTATGCTATGACGCATATCCGAGCCGAGATATCCACCCCCGTTCCGCTTCCACGTTTCTTTCGTAGCCTCCGCTGAGGCGACCTTCTTGAAGTGTTTCCACGATAAGGAAAGACGTGGTAGAACATTCGGAAGTTGACTGGATGATAACGTATTTTGCTCTGTCGTAACAACAGTGTGACATTGCATGGACTGTATGCCTAACCCTTATTAGCCCTATTCTCGTATGTGTGAGGTCGGGCGAGTGGTTTCTAAGGCTGAATGCCGTTTCTGACACAAACTTAACGGGAGGAGTTAATGAGTGATTAAATGAATGGATATAAATGAACCTGTTCACTGGTGAATGGTCAATGGTCAGTCTTAATGGAAATCATTGCCACAAATAATCAGAATGAATTTTACGTGGTGGGTTCAAACCTAGCTGAAGTCGTCTGAATTTTTAAGAGCGTTAAAAATCCCTAAGTATGCCGTCCTTCAGAGGGGAAGTAAAGCCTGCGGGACCATATAATAGATTTATGGCATTTAAAAGAACCTTCCACTAACTACAATTGTGTGCAGCTAAATTTGTAGGTTAGATTTGATTAACGCTCTATTAGTTCCAATGTTTGCCACCAGGTGTCGGTCGCGGTAGCATCTAGTAGCTAAGTTTGCAGCTAGGTGTTGTTCAGTAGCATTTGGTAGCAAAGGTAGGAACTACTTGAAATGGATCTCTGCAGTCCTTACCTGAATTACAGATAACACACACTAATACAGCCATCACAATTAACAACGGTTATCAGACAGATTCTACACACACCCAAAGTACACGGGGCTACATGACCATTGTCGCAGCCCCGAAACTGAGGAACCAACCAACCAATATTACGTGTAAATGCCATATTGAATATTGAAGTCATTATTGAACTGAAATCATTAAATTAATATCTTGTTCGCGTGACTGAGAAAGGGGTTATAATGAGAGCTTTGAAACTATTGATATTTCACTTTTTAGTCGGTCAACATTAATTCCAAATACTAGGACATGCGAAGAAATAACCTGCAAAAATATCATCTTCTTCTTCATTAGGAATATTCTGCAATACAGTGGTTTTCCTTCAACCCAAAAATACTCTAGTTCTCCACAAATTTTGGTTTTCAGCATCTTCCTCGGTTAACCCTCTGGTAGCCCTGCTTCTCTTTACACCATCCATCCAGTGTTCTCTTGGTTCACCCCGTTTCCGTTTGCCTTCAGCTTGACAATGTAACAATACATTTGGAATTCTACTACTGTATCCTTTTCACAAGTCCAAACCACTTTTAGTACACTTTGTTTTACCTGCATAATTTATCTGATTCTCGTATTTCTAATTTTATCCAATCTTGATTTTCTTGCCACCCTTCTCCACTAATCCATCTCAGTTACTAATAATGCGTTTGCTTGCTGTCTGTTTCACGTCCAAGTTTCTGCTCCATATAACAAAATACTTTGTACCAATGAACAGTAAATAAGTTTCTTTGTTTTGTTTAAAATATTTCTGCTCCGTAAAACGAAATTTAATGCCTCAATTGTTCTCCTAGAGTCACTTACTCTTTTCTCAATTTCAGAAGAACTTGTTCCCCCAGCTCTATTATTGAACGCAAATATTTAAATTTAGTGAGTTTTTGAATTTCAGCATTTCCGATCTGTAGTTTTTCACCACCATTATTCTCTAATGTGAGGTATTCCGTTTTGTTTTAATTGATATTTAGTCCCGATATTCCTCAATTAATTTCCTCAGCATATAAGAAGCATCGTCTATATCCTGAGTCAATATCACCTGGTCATCAACAAACAGAAGATGATGTAAGTAATACTCCTGGTTCATCTGTAATCCCATTGTACAACATTTCCTGGATCAGTTTGTTAAACAGACGTCTAAATTAATATACTGTATATATAAGGTGCGTTCAACGAGCCGGAGGCTGGAATACGCAAACTGGTGACTACATCGGCTAATCGTGGCGTGTGTAGCGAGGTGTGGTTCCGACCAGAGCGTGGAAGGTTACAGCCCGTCGCTGGAGGGCACGCGTCCACGTCACGTGACGATCCAAAGCGAGCAGCAGCATGCATCTATCGTCCAATGCTGCCAGTCGAATTGCAAACAGTGACATGGAGGCGTTAACCGAAGAACAAAGAGGTGTTGTTCGGTTTCTGACAGCGGAAGGAGTAGGGGGAACGGACATTCATCGCCGAATGTCACAAGTGTACGGCGAACACTGCATGTCCCTTGCAAGGGTCAAGGCGTGGCACAAGCGCTTCAGGGAAGGACGGGTGTCGTTAGCCGATGATGCCCGGTCTGGGGCACCCCCTGCATCACGGCTGACAACGTCCAGCTGGTTGATGCACTCATTACCCAGGACCGCCGAGTGACAGTGAACGCCATAGCCACCGTGGTCGCTTCACGACAATGCATGACCTCATACGGCCAACACAGTCGCGGCACTCCTGCAGAAATTCAAATGGGAGGTTCTCGGCCACCCTCTATACAGTCCAGACCTCTCTCCCTGTGATTACGCCATGTTTGGTCCCCTGAAAAGGGCTCTGCGGGGCAAACGATTCACCTCAGACGCCGACATCCAGCTGTACTCGAGGAACTGGTTCACATCGCAGCTCAGAGAATTTTATGAGACAGCCATTCACCGCCTCGTGTCTCAGGGGGACTAGTGCCTCAACAGCCAGGGCCAATACTTCTAACATACAGGTACTGGTTTCTGTAATTATGCATCAGGCTCGTTACTTTTTGAACACACCTTATATATTTGTTATGGAAATCACTCGTACTTTATTGAGGTTGTTTTTTTTTTCCAAGTAATTGGGATTATATTGCGTCGACCGTTTGAAAAGATGCAATACCAAAGGAGTCTTAGCCATGCGCTGCCATGGGCCTAGTTGGAGTATCCTATTGCAAGCTTGGCTCCAGGCTGGTGGAATTTGATTGACTGCTGGATGTTCTGAATGTACTCTATAATCCAGATGTGTGACGTCACGAAGCGACGCGACGCGGCGCCGACTACTGCTGGTGTCTCATTAATTAGGCCGTCTGTAATCACACACACACACACACACACGCACACACACACACACACACACACACACACACACCCCACTGGACGGGATAGAATGAGAACACACTGTTGCTATCAGGTGATTTTGACGTGATGAAGTCAAATACATTGTTGGAATTCAGTGACATTCTTGACAAAGTGTTACAGTGAAAGGTGATGATATCGTTTTATCTCTCTTCTGCTGCAACTCTCTCTCTCTCTCTCTTGTGTTGCTGCGCTCGAGTGTCGCTACTGTCGTTTTTGGATGTCAAGGGTGAACCTCTGGATGTTGATGTGGTTTTCACAATTCTGTAAAGGATGTCTCGAGGAAGATGTCTGTAGAAAATAATTTATGATCAAAGGAAGCCGAGCAGTAAATTTTAGTGAAAAAGTTGAAAATAACACATGGTGTCCGTGCGCTTTTTAAGCTTACGCTGGACAAACCGTTAAAAATATCAATATACTATGAGTGTAAGAATTGTTGAGCATGAAAAGTTCAACAAAAAAGTCCAGGACAGAATATCTATATCTTCAATACATCGCCCAATATAAGTGTTTTTACGGTTTCATTTCATCCAACAATCTCCATTCAAATACTGAGGCGACAGTTTACGAGCTGGCTAGGGGTAGTCTATCACACCAGTTACAGCCTAGCTAGAGGTGAACATATTACCCCAGATACAGCCAGCAGCAAACTGTCGAGTCGTGTTGAGTTAAAACTTTAAGAGAAGAGTGGTTGTCTTTGGAGTTTACCTGGAAGTGCAACTCGGCCATTCTTCATTTCGCCTGTGAACTTTCCGTTCCACAAAATACATAATTAAAAATATACGAAGCTGAAATTTCGTAGGAGCGACAGTTTAAAGAAATCAGTCCGAGAATAAGTTGCCACAGTCAAATATCGTCGCGCATGGTAGTTGCTCACACCCAATTATTATTTTATGTACTATTTGTCACCTGGAAATTAAAGGTTTCTGTGTTGCCAACTCTCCTGAATTTCTACTAGTTATCGGATTTTTAGCCTATTTTCAATTTTGAAAAAAAAAAAAAAAAAAAAAAAATAGGCTTATGAGATCACCTTATGTCCGTGTGTGTGTGTGCGTGTGTGTGTGTGTGTGTGTGTGAGGTGTGTGTGTGTGTGTGTGTCCCCTAATAAAATCTAAACGGCTGGAACGATTTCAATGAAACACGGTAAGTTCATAGCACTATTCCCGGCGACCTCGAGCGTGCCCTTCAAATTTTGTTACGTCTCACCAATCCAACATGGCGGCTGTGCGAAATATTTCACTAGCATTCAATATCTCCGAAACTATTACCGATATCGCCCTGAAATTGTGTACGGTAATAAAGGACACTACTAAAATTTCACCTATGAGACTTTCAAAAACCTGGTGACTACAAAACCAACATGGCGGCCAAGCGAAGTTGAGACTTTTAAATAGACTTTTCTCGCGATTTAACTATCCAAACGTAATGAAACTTGGTACAGCAAATGTTTATGCACATTGTAATGCACTGAAGTCTAATTTAGTTCAATTGTTTACATAACCTCAAAATGGCGGCTGTGCGAAATATTTCACTGACATTCTATATCTCCGAAACTATTACATATATCACCCTGCAATTTTGTACGGTGGTAAAGGGTACTAATACAAGTTTACCTATGTATATTTCATAAACCTGTAAAGTACAAAACGAACATGGCGACCAAGTGAATTTGAAATATTTTAATAGATTTTTCTCGTGATTTAACTCTCTGAGCGCAGTGAAATGTGGTACAGTAAATGATTTTGCAGATTGTAATGCACTGCCATCTAATTTAATTCAATTGTTTACGTAACCTCAAAATGGCGGCTGTGCGAAATTTTAAAATTAAGTTTTTATTTCTTGTGTCGTAATCATGCGATCGAAGTGAAAGTTTGAATAATGAACCTAGGCAATAATTGTCCTTGAATGGTACATAACTCTATGGCCTATACATATAACAATCCTAAATGGCGAGCATCAGAAATATTTAGACGGTTCTCAATATCTACGAATCTGTTACAGCAATTAAACTGAAATGTTGTATGTTGATAGAGGCAATTAACATGAGCAGGATATATGAAAATAGGCTGTATAGTTCTTCACGGAACTACTTGTTAACAATGGAGCTCCTGAGCATCTCGTTGCAAAGTAGGTATAATATGAGAGTTACGGGTAGCCGCATACACTATTAATTGTTTTGTTGCTGTGAACGAGATATAAAAACTTGTTGGCTGATAATCGCAGATCATTTACATTTGACAACATCAGACTAAAGTGAACATAAACCTTTTGTTAAGTGCTAGAAATCTATTTTGAATGACTTTTCAGTTTGAGCTTAAGATGCCATTTTTGGAATATTGAAAAATCCACAGCCTGCTTCCAGTCTCCGACCGGGTCAGGAATGGAATGAATGAAGCCCCCATCTAGCGGCGAGGATATGAACTGTGCCGGCTGCCGAGGCCTGACGCACTCCTCTGGGGCAATGATTAAATGAATGACAGATGAAATGAAATGATAGTGGAGAGTGTTGCTGGAATGAAATGTTGACAGGGAAAACCGGAGTACCCGGAGAAAAACCTGTCTGCCTCCGTTTTGTCCAGCACAGATCTCACATGGAGTGACCGGGATTTGAACCACGGACCCAGCGGTGAGAGGCCGGCGTGCTGCCGTCTAAGCCACGGAGGCGGCTTTTTGGAATATTATTATAAGATCATTTTCTCAATTTTATATTTTTCGAATTTTTAGGTCATTTATTACAGTCATTTTTTTTGAAAATTTTAAGTGCATTTTTTAAAAACTTTTTTTACGACATCAACATCCGGGCCCTAGTCATCACAATATCACCGGTTATCAGACAGATTCTACACACACCAAAGTACACGGGGCTACATGACCACGTTGTCCTAGCCCCTAAACTAAGAAACCGGTATCTTGAACGTAAGCTTAAAAGGCGCACGGACGGCAGGTCCCAGACGAAATTCGGAAAAGCCGAGGTGAACAGCGAAACTCAAAACACATATACTCTTCTCTGATGAATTAACTCGACACGACTCGAAAGTTTGATGCTGGCCGAAGCTGGGGTGATAGACTCACTGAGAACCTAGTAGTTTAAATTTCCACTGAATGGAGATTGTTGGAAGAAAAGAAAAACACTTATAGTGGGCGATGTATTAAAGATAGAGATATGCTGTCACGGACTTTTTTTTTGTAGAACTTTTCATGCTGAACAATTCTTACACTCATAGTATATTGATATGTTTTAACGTTTTTTTAAGCATAAGCTTAAAAGGCGTCCGAGGTGGGTTAGAACCCACGCTCCTTCAATGCCAGCGAGGCACGAACTTGCGCGTTAGCGCTCTAGGCCACCGTGGCCGGTCTCAAGTAGATGATAAGGACTAAAAGTCAATTCCACAAGCATGGTGATGAGTAGAGATAAGAAAGAAGGAAAAGGAGTAATCAAAGTAGGAGATAAGGAATTGGAAGTGGTGAAACACTTCAAATACTTGGGAAGTGAACTGACTGAAGATGGAAGACTAGATTTGGAAATTAGCAGAAGAATACAACTCGGGAGTGTTTACTACCAACAGCTACGGGGACTAGTATGGAACAAGGATATACCAATTAAGGCTAAAGAAGTTATGTACAAAGCATATTATTTTTCTATAATGACATATGCAGCAGAAACTTGGACAATGACTAAGAGGGATGAGAGCAGAGTACAGGCAGCTGAGATGAGATTCTTGAGAAGTATGGTCCAGAAAACGAGGAGGGACAGAGTGAGAAATGAAGATATATGGAAAGAACTGGGAGTACAGAAACTAAATGACAAACTGGAGCAAAACAGATTGAGATGGTTTGGACATGTCAAACGGATGAATGAAGTAAGGCTACCAAGACCGAGCACTGGAACGACGAATGACAGGGAAGAGAGGACGAGGAAGACCAAGATTGCGTTGGATGGACTCGGTGGAGAATAGTATTAGAAAACGGAACCTGGATTGGAACACTGTGTCGGAAGAGGAATGGTGGAACGACAGAACAAAGTGGAGAGGAACCATATTTGCCCCCACCCAGTGTCGACTGGAAAAGGGGAAATGAAGATGATGATGATGAACAACAATGTTACCACATTACTCGTTCTATCACTAACTACCATTTCTAACAATTCAGGCGTATATCTCGTCTGCAAAACTGGTCGCAATTGGGAATGTGTTTGCCCAGCTCTGACTGTTAGTAAGAGCTGTAGTAGGGTAACATTATCTCCCATGCGCTAATCTTGTTGTAAGGCTCAGATAAATGACGTCAGCTAGGCGACACGATACGGCGCCTTCAGTGAGCCGACACGGCGTCTCATTTCTGACTGCTGCTGATTAAGTGAGTTGTTTGCATGTAATCCTGATCCATGTGGCGTCTTAATTGAAGTTTCAGTATCACTGTTATTCTATATACAAGACACTTGCTCAACGGCAGCAAGTTAAAAATGGAAAGGATTAGGTAGATATTTAGGTTACGTAGTATTCTTTAAAAATATAATAAACAAAATAACCCGTGTAAAGAGTTAAAGCAAGCCTCGTGGTCCTTAGATGGCCAAAACGAAAAGAAGGAGAAGAACCAGTGATGGACGAAGCGAAGAGGATATAAAAAGTAGGTTGGCTCAGGCAAGGAAAGTATTTTTTACAGAAAAGGAATCTGTTGACAAGGAGATGGCTAATAAAGAATTACAGGTGTTCATTGGAAATCAATTATTGAGACATAATAGATTCCCTAAATACCTAGGAGTTACATTAGATAGAACTTCTTCTTTAGACAACACCTCCGCAATACTCAATCCAAAGTAAGAACCCGCAACAATAAGGTCCAAAAACTATGTGGCACAACTTGGGGTTCATCGGCAACTTCACTTCGATGTACAGCTTAGGGCCTTGTGTTTTCAGCTGCAGAGTACTGTGCCCCAGTTTGGTTGAATAGCCCTCACACTAAACTCATAGATACCAAGCTCAACACCACCATGCGCCTAATCACTGGCACAATAAGTTCTACACCCACACATTGTCTACCTATCCTCAGCCAAATACCTCCACCAGATCTTCGACGTAAAAACGCTCTCCTCAGGGATTTCAAGAAAATAATGGATAACCCACAACTTCCAATACACTGTGACATTGCTGATGTTCGCCTTAATCGTCTAAGATCTCGAAATCCATCAACAAGGACTGCAATAGACTTGGAGAATACCAACTTCAACTTAACTAAAAAATGGCATGGAAGACAGGATACTAGGCCTGGCTCAACATTACCACGCATCGGATCATCGCTGCCACGTGGATTTGAGTTTCCTCGGAAAACATGGTCAACTCTCAACAGGATTGGTACGGGTCATGACAACTGTGCAGACTTCCATTATAAATGGAAAATTATTTCTTCACCGAACTGTGATTGTGGTGACCGTGTCCAAAAAGAAAGTACAGAGGCAGAGTCACTGATTTCGCTCATGGATCACCAGAGACAATTACCTATATAAATAATCTAGATGTAAATATATAGTTTGTAAGCTGTGTACATATTGTGTCTCTAAAGCCATACGCTAAATAAATAAATAGATTTAGGTATTAGGAAGTGTTTTTGAAAGCCTTTGTCTGGA
This sequence comes from Meconema thalassinum, assembly GCA_946902985.2. Lineage (NCBI taxonomy): Eukaryota > Metazoa > Arthropoda > Insecta > Orthoptera > Tettigoniidae > Meconema > Meconema thalassinum. The sequence continues at coordinate 504,422,132 of OX336393.1, read as the reverse complement.
GCGTGGCGCTCTATGGAAGTGAAATTTTGACTATTGGTGCAGCAGAAAAGAAGAGAATTGAAGCGTTTGAAATGTGGCGTTACAGGAGAATGATGAAGATCATATGGGTAGATAGGGTTACAAACGAAGAGGTATTAAGACGAGTGGGAGAGAAGAGATGTTTCTGGCGACTGCTAATGGAGAGAAGAGAAAGGTTGGTAGGACACATACTAAGACACCCAGGAATAGCAAGCTTAGGCCTAGTTACGGAAGGAAGGGTCAAGGACAAAAACTGTATGGGTAGACTAAGGTTAGAATATGTTATACAGATTGCTTTGGGTGTAGGGTGTGGTAGCTTTGTAGAAATGAAACACTTAGCTCAGGTCAGGGAGGCATGGACGGCTGAATCAAACCAGTCAAAAGACAGAAGACTGAAACAACATCTCTGTGAGCAGGGAGAATGTGATTGACGTCTCTCGTCTCCCCATGTAGTCTGAAAACGAGGTTGCCGAACTTTCACTCCTACCACGCGGGTAAAGGCGGTATAATGCCCATAATGATCATTTCAGTGCTTAGCCATTGATCATGTTGGGTATGTTCCTTGACTGCCCCTTCAGAATGCTATGTTTATCTTATGTCACTGTGCCATAGATTTATCGATCCCTCTGAGTTGCAGAGGTATGTATATGTGGTGTGATTATAACACTGCTCTCTCTACACTCCTTAACTAGATAGCAGCACACTTCTTGTGTCTCTAGGAGGCAGTGAAGAAGGAGGCCATGACTTATTAATTGCTTCTCTGTATTCCAGAGACGATGTTATTAATTGTAGTAGACTTGGCTCTTACTGCAAGACATTGTAGGATGAGGAATCTTATAACAAGCACAAAACATTACAAACCTGGAGGCTTTAGGGCTCCTCAGAAATATAAGATGATGTGTGAAATAAAGTGGTGTTATTTCTATTCAGACTACAAACGAAGTTAAAACATTGCTATTTTTTCAATCCGCCAAATACAGTCCACTCGTCTAGTAGCTATGAACTAAGCTATTTAACCAGAGAATACGATCAAGGTCCCGATTAGCTATACAACTTTGAAACTAGAATAGTTGCTAGAGATGATGATGATAATAATTGTTGTTTTAAGTTAGGTGATCGTGAAGATCAAAATGAAATGTAAACTATAACTAAAACTAACTACGAACTTAAATACTAGAAGAAGGAGAATAAGGCAAATAAAGGACAGGAGGAAAAAAATGCCATCAACCCTCGAAGAATGCGGATTGAGGGACTTGGAAGGAATTAGAGCCATGAAAGGCAGATAGAAAAGTGAAAGAGGAGAGGGTCCGTCCCAGAGGTAATGGATAAAAGGGGAAACCCGGACACAGCTCAGGTATCCCTTGGGGTCACCAACTCCCGAACTCACCAGCCGTGAGCCCCTGAGGGTTTAGCAATATCCAGTGTGCACCAGAAGTGGTGGGGCTACATACACCCTACCTCATTGAGGGCCTTGAGCAGAATGCAGGAGGGAACATGAAAAGAAAAAGAAGGCTGATCACTCGCAGAAGGAGGGTATCAGAAAAGATGAGACAAGGGCCAATTCAGACGGGAAAGGAAGAGACACCCTAGGCCTCGGATACCCTAATACCGTCGGGGTAGGAAGAGAACAAGAGTTGACCAAGTGAGATCGACAGGAAAGAACACTGAGAGGAGCCCGGCACAAGTATGTGGAAGCAATGCCGGACTCAACTGGGGTCCCGTGGTCGCCAACCCACGTCCCACTAGATGTGGGCCCCTGGCGGGGTTGGACAGATTCTAGTTACTATTGTTGCTGGGATTATTTTTGGGGCTTTGCGACATTGTGGTCATTTAGTCCTGTGTACCAGGGTGTGTGTAGAATTTGTATGATAACCTGTGCAACTGTGATGTCTGTTCTAGTGTGTGTATTTTGTAATTGAGGCAGGACTTGCGTAGGAAGGAGCCGTGGCTTAGGTATCATCCCGGCATTTGCCTGGAGTAGAAGTGGGAAACCACGAAAAACCACCTCCAGGATGGCTGAGGTAGAAATCAAACCCATCTCTTCTCAGTTTTTCCCCACGAGCCAGAGCAGGGAATCGAACCCTGACCTCCTATAACTACTTTTAAGTAGTAACATATCCAACCACACATTGAGCGAACAAGGAATGAATGACATGCCCCTGTAATGCCAAGCCGGAGGAGGCTATTTACCCTCGTCATTAAAATAATATGCCTGGCTGGTTTGTTTATTAACGTCTCTGTGGAAATCCCTTCTGCTATTCCTGTTCATCGTCTTACTGTACCTTGAAATGCGGTTTGTAGTAATTCAGGGAGGCGTACGCACTGTCAAATAGTCGCTTCCGCAACAAGTATGAACGACAAACAGACATAGAGACTGTGTGATGTGAGTTAGTTCTGACATGGTGGGGACCATATAATTACGTCAGAGATGGAGTTTGACTGGAGTAAACAATATGGATGAATATACAGTAGACATGATGATGATGATGATGATGATAATTGTTGATTTAAGGGCCCTAACATCTAGGTTGTCGGCCCCTAATGGTTTGGGTGATAGTGAAAGATGAGATGAGAATGAAAACTATAACTAATACTAACTACAGACTTACAAACTAGAAGAAGAATTGGTAAACAAATAAAGGATAAGGCAAATAAAGGACAGGGAGAAAAGAAATGCCCACAACCCTCGAAGAATGAGGATTGAGGGACTTGGAAGGAAGGAGAGCCATGAAAGGCAGATAGGAAAGGAAAAGAGGAGAGGGACCGCTCTAAGGTCAGAGGAAAAAGGGGAAAAGCGTACCCAGCTCAGGAATCCCACGGGATCGCCAACTCCCAAACTCACCAGCCGTGAGCCCCCAAGGGTATAGCAATATCCAGGGTGCACCAGAAGTGGTGGGGCTACATTCACCCTCCCTCCTTGAGGGCCTTGTGCAGAAGGCAGGAGATAACATGAAAAGAAAAGGAAGGCTGACCCCTCGAAGAATGAGGGTATCAGAAAAGATGAGACAACGGCGAATGAGGCAGGAAAGGAAGTGACTCCCTAAGCCTCGGATACCCTAATACCGTCGGGGTCGGAAAAGAACAAGAGTTGAGCAAGAGATGTCGACAGGAAAGAAGACGGAGAGGAGCCCGGCACAAGTAAGTGGAAGCAATGCCGGACTCAGCTGGGGCCCCGTGGTCGCCAACCCACGTTCCACTAGATGTGAGCCCCTGGGGGATACAGTAAACAAGTAGTTACGTGAAGAACTACCGTATACAGCCTATTTTCACATATCCTACTTATGTTAATTGCCTCTACCAACATACACAATTTCAGATTGATTTCTGTAATAGATTCGTAGATATTGAGAACCGTCTAAATATTTCGGATGGTCGCCATGTTGGATGTTTATATATATAGGTCATAGAGTTATGTAGGCTACTATTAGATGACAATTTTTGCGTAGCTTCATTATTCAAACTTTCACTTCGATCGCATGATTACTACACAATAAATAAGAACTTAATTTTAATATTGTGCACAGCCGCCATCTTGAGGTTATGTGAACAATTGAACTTAATTAGATGCCATTACATTACACTGTGTATAAACATTTGCTGTATAATATTTCACTGCGCTCAGATGGCTAAATCACGAGAAACGTCTATTAAAATGTTTCACTTTGGCCGCCATGTTCGTTTTGTACTTTGCAGGTCTTGGAAGTCTCATGGATGAACTTGTAGTAGTGGCTTTTATCACCGTACAAAATTTCAGGGTGATATCAGTAATAGTTTCGGAGATATAGAATGCCGATGAAATATTTCGCACAGCCGCCATCTTGCGTTTATGTAGACAATTGAAATGAATTAGATGCCAGTGCATTACAATATGTCCAAACGTTTGCCGTACGAAGTTTCATTGCGTTTGGATAGTTAAAGCGCGAGAAAAGTCTATTTAAAAGTTTCAACTTTGCTTGGCCACCATGTTCGTTTTGTAAGGTTTTTGAAAGTCCCATATGTGAACTTCTGGTAGTGCCCTTTATAACCGTACAAAATTTCAGGGTGATATCAGTAATTGTTTCGGAGATATGGAATGCCGGTGAAATATTTCACACAACCGCCATGTTGGATTGGTGAGACTTAATAAAATTTGAAGGGCATGGTCAGAGTCGGTCAAAATAGTACTATGACCTTAGCGAGGTTCATTGAAATCGCTCCACCTGCTTAGAAGTCAAAGTCACGCACGCGCACACGCACGCGCACGCGCACACACACGCACACGCACACGCACACGCACACGCACACACACACACACACAATGTGATTTCATAAGCCTATCTTTTCATAAAATAAAAATAGGCTAAAATTGTGACGATCCTTCCTTTCCTCCTTTCTCCCACTGGCCTGACACCTAAATCCTTTTCAGTAAATCTAGCCACACTAAATCTTCCCATATACACCCACACTATTGCACAAAAGTCTACGATTCTGAAGACCTGCTGTATCGTTAGAGGATTTTTCTGTTGGACCCTCTTGTGAAAAAGAGACGTGGAAGATAACATTAGTGAAAAAATACCTGTCAAACGTGTATGTTATATAATTTGAAAATGTATGCTATAGGCTTTTCAAAGTGCGACTTTACTCATTTTCTTGTACGTAATGTACCGATATGAGTCATGTTACCAACTGTAAGTTGAGTAAATAAAGATAATAATAATAATGACGATGATAATAGAACCTTTTAGGTTCAGCCAAAGGAAATGGTGAGTTTAGAAGATGGCATCACAAGGATTTATATACACCTGTGTAGAAAATTACTGACGCATTGCGAAAAAGACGGATTACGTTTTATGGACACGATTAATCTATCGCATTTTCACTTTTCTCCAAGAGAAAAAGACAAAGGTTCAGTGAGATACAAAATGATCTGCACGTGATTGGGATCTCATGTGAAGATATCCAGGGGCGTGACCAGCTTAAGAGAAAACTCTTCGAACATCAAAGTTTCCAACCTGAACCGACGCTGAAAACTGGAAAGGTGTGGCCAAAGAGAGAAGGGAACAACACCGTCTACGAATGAAGGAATACCAGGCTAATTTTAAAGCTAAAAGGAAACAGTTGGAATGGCGTGGTACTTAGTTGATTGAAACGAAACAACAACAACAACATAAACCACAATAATGGTAGACTAATAAAGGATGGACTGTACTTACAACTTCTCGGCAGCCAACAAGAATATTCTGCACTTACCTGCAAGAAAGAAAATATAAAATTAGAGGAATGGAATCAACACAATAATATTGTATTATGGAGATTTGTCATGTTCATGACTTGTTAGGAAAGTAAACGCCAATTGTTCACATTTTCCTCGTTCTAAAAGCATAACACGTACATGTGTTAATATGTAATCCCTCCACTTGACAGCATACATGTTAGTTATTGTTGTTTTAAGGGGCGGAACAGGGAGATCATCTGACCCTAGCGTACATGTTCATCGACTTGTTGCTATCTTGTTGTTTCGTTTAGGGTCGTGAGACATTATCATTACCAACCTCATACATGGAGAGGTTTCATTTCTGTACTTGCCTAGGGACGGGGTAAACAGTTGAAAAACGCTAATAGCAGGGGCATATATACAATTTTGTTCGGTGGGGGAGGGCTGACTTCCTGGAAAATTGTGAGTATTCTCAGGGGAGTATCACCGCAAAATACCCAGAAATATCAACCAATATCTTAGAGCATATAACTTTGTGTAATTATTTTAGATTAGAGTTAATTGTAAAATTCTAAGTTTATACAGCCTACAATTACTGGCAATACAAAAATAGTTGCAAAATACAACACAATGCAAAATTAATTTTTATACTTAATGAACTGTCTATTATGATCTATGGAGTACGAATGGCAAACATCTAAATATTTGTCCATTTACTAAGCAGAAAGGTAAAACGTATTTATGTTTACGAATTGATAATTTATTTCTCTAAAGTACCGTACGGTGGAATTCTCAATTTAGCCTCACAAGGCTAAGTGTACCTCGTTCTAGTCCTCAGACCAGAATTAAAATTTCTTGGCAGAGCCGGGAATCGAATTCGGACCTCCGGGGCGGCAGCCAAGAATGCTAGCCACTACACCACGAGATAGTCTAATTTCAATCTTAATAGTGTTTATAATTTAGCCAATAAGTTAAGATTAGGGTACAACTAAATTTAAAATTATTCTAAGCCTCCGTGGCTTAGGCGGCAGCACGCCAGGCTCTCACCGCCGGGTCCGTGGTTCAAATCCCGGTCACTCCATGTGAGATCTCTGCTGGACAGAACGGAGGCAGACAGGTTTTCCTCCGGGTACTCCGGGTTTCCCTGTCAAAATTTTTATTCCAGCAACACTGTACACTATCATTTCATTTCATCTGTCATTCATTTAATCATTGCCCCAGAGGAGTGCGACAGGCTTAGGCAGCCGGCACAGTTCATATCCTTGCCGCAAGATGGGGGCTTCATTCATTCCATTCCTGACCCGGTCGGAGACTGGAAGCAGGCTTTGGATTTTCATTTTTCTATGCTTCCAAAACAACACTTCCTTAATTTTTATTGTTTTTTTTTCGGGGGAGAGGGTTCGGGTGGAGACCCCACAGCCTCCCCCCTTTTATATACGCCCCTGGCTCATAGGATTGCTGAAAGTGGGATTTGAGTCAATCTCAGTTGTCCTCATGAGGATAGAAGTACCCTAACCTAGATATCACACAAACACGATCATTGGCGGCATAGCAGTCCAGTACGCCACCGAACCCCCTAAACTATAAAACTTAGTTAACGTCTAGGATAGCCTCTCTGTATCCATTAGGATAAGATAGTACATAATTAATAGGCATTATAGAGTTTTGATAATTGTTTATAACATTTCTGTGACTTACTTTTTAAATTCATGTTGCGAGTTATTAACCTTACTAAGCAGAATTAGGCTATCGGGGAATCACTGTAACTTTAGAGGTGTGCACATTATAAGAATCGACATTAGTTTCCCAAAATAACATTTATACTCTTCACGGCTTAATGCACTAAATATGTTTGCAAGGCGGTGAAATTACTTCAGATGTTTAACCAAGAGTCTTAATTATATTTTCTTTTAAGAAACTCAAAGTAAAATGATTTTTTAGAATTTCCACAAACAGAGGAGCTTTGGTACTGCAAATTGCCACACGTTTTGTTTTGATTACTTCGCTCTACTTTCCGTTTGAATTCAGAGCTGAGGGTTTTGGAGTCATTTTTACTGATGATCCGCTCTTGGACTATTCAAAGATTCAAGATTTCATGGATTGAAATCACCTGATTTAGAGGGTATATTCCAAAGTCAATCAATAAACAAGATGTTCAGTAAAGAACATATAGCCTACTTTCTCCTAAATGTATGAGTATAGTTATAACTCGTTGTTATTATCAAAGAGTATAATAGAACTATTCTTTGTTGAAGACCTTAGAAACGATTTACCTCTACCAAACGCCACAACCTAGATAAAAACTGCTACCATCAATGAAGAAAGAAAGAAAGAAAGATAAGTGGTATATCAAGAATGTTATGGATCTGGAGACATAATCGACCGGACTGGCGGCGTGGCTCAGCGGTAACGTTCTCGCTTGCTGGGCCCTAGGTTGCAGGTTCGTATCCTGGCGCAGTCAACTGGCATTTGAGGGTGCACAAATGCGAGGGAGCCGTGTCAGTACATTTACTGGCACGTTAAAGATCCCCTTCGGGCCAAAATTCCGGCACCCCGGTGTCTCTAAAATCAGCAGTAGTTAAAAGGGATGTAAAACCAATAACATTATTATTATTATTACGACCTGCCGTGGGCAACATCCAACTTTGAGTTGAGGCATGTCTTTACACGTAGGGTTGTGCATGGCTTTCACAACCCTAATTGAATTAACAAATCTTTCCATGACCCTACAGAGACGTGTGTATACAAACTATGTGGATATTTTCGATAATATAATCCTAACAGAGCGAGTGCATTCTAGCGGCCAGAAGAAGAAACTTTTCAATAAAATCTGGAAGTTACCTTTTTGGCAGCTAGATGTCTCGAGTAAATCTGCTGGCGAATTATGTTATAATTAAATATATATTTTACACCATAATGTGCACAATATAACGCTTAATAACATTTTCAAGTAACACAAAATAGGCTGTTACAAACCCTTTAAAATAAAAAGTTAAAATGTATCGTAGTATCATCTTGTCATTCTTCAAATTCGATGCGCATAGAATGATAATGGTATAGTAATCAATGGATCCCCACGTAGACTAGTCGTGACATCTATTGGTGAAATATCGAACAATATAATCCTAACAGAGCGAGTGCATTCTAGCGGCCAGAAGAAGAAACTTTTCAATAAAATCTGGAAGTTACCTTTTTGGCAGCTAGATGTCCCGAGTAAATCTGCTGGCGAATTATGTTTTAATTAAATATATATTTTACACCATAATGTGCACAATATAACGCTTAATTTTAAAACATCTGAGTCATTACAAAACAATAAACATATAACATTTCAAGCAAAAAACCTAGCTCTGATCGGGTTTGAACCATAGGCATTTGAGCGATAGGCTAACGCTCTACCACTGAGCTAATTGTGTCAACGAATATCGTTCTATTTAAAATGACTTACATAGAACTTGTTAGCAAATAATGATTTATACTAAACGATTTCATCACTGGAGTATATTATTTATATATAAAGCATTTCATACAAAGTTTATTTATTTTTTATCAGTACGCTATATTGCATGCAATACTCAAATTAGTGAAATATAAGTCCGGCACAAAATATCCGCTGCCATCTTGTCTTATTACTGAATCAGTTCAGCTTTTTAAAATCACGTCTGCACTATAGTATTACAAAATAAACTTTTAATTTCGAACGTGCCTCTTCCCTTAGAACAGTTAAAACGATTCTCGGCTCGATAATCGGAACTGGTGGGTCCCATGATATGGATTATAAAGTTTGCATAATTCGCACGGCCGCCATCCTGAAATGGTATGGCGGACGACCTTGTAATTTGGTCACAAGACGCATCCTATACGAAGGTATGTTGTTACCAAATTTGGTAGAGATCGGATGATTTGGTTAGTCGTTATTTGATTTTACGTTTTGAACGTTTGAGTGGCCGCCATTTAGTTTTAGTAAAGATGGCGGCGATATAAAACATGACACTGAGGTGTCCTTTGCTAGTGCTACCTTTGTACCAAATTTCGTTCAATTTGCATTCACCGTGTTCGAATTGATAGGGGGGGACAGACATTCAGAGTACACACACTCACACACACACAGACACACACACACACACACACACACAGACACACACACACACACAGACTCACACACACACAGACTCACACACACACACAGACTCACACACACACATACACACACACAGACAGACACACTTTTTTCGCCCTGTGTTGATCTCATAAGTCTACTTTCATTTTTTGCAAAAATCGAAAGTAGGCTAATAGAAAACCGGCCAAGCTCAGGTATCCCTCGGAATACCCAATATTCTGAAAGTTTTCAGTCACAATTCCTTATGGGAAAAGGTGTAAGTCCACGGGGGAGAAAACATGACTAAAGTAGGGTGATAAAAGATGCCAGCAGTTGGTCAATAAAATTATTTTGAATAAAAGATTGTGACTGATTTTAATCCTTTATTTGATTCTAATACTTTGCACTCCTCTATACATTATCACCATGCGCCTTATCTCTGGTTCAATCAGACTTACACCTACTTTCTGGCTACCCATACTTAGCCATATACCACGTTCATCTTTGCGGCGGGAAAGTGCACTTGTCCGTGAATACAAGAAACTAGCATTACCCGTCGCGGCATCGCCCGCGAATATTCTAGTTGTAAAGAGTACACTTAGCAAAATGTCAATCATGAATGCTATGACTGATTTATCCTTGGTATGAATAATCATACTTTATCAATTCAGCTACTGGTGCAGTGGTTAGGGGTATATCAGAGCGAAGTTAGTTTTCTGGGAATATTACAGACACTGTTAATTTAAGGGCCTTTAAATATGGTTTTCGGAGACCCTTTATAGTCGGGTGAAAAATACCTTTCGTACCAGACTCACACGTGAAAATTGCGTGAAAAATTCCAGATTGCCCCTTGACCCCCTTAAGCGCATTATACTGTATGTATTGATGAATTGTACAGCTTAGTTTCGTTCAGTGATAACCTTATAACCGTCTGGAAACTTTCACAGTAATGTAATAATTGGAATTGCATTGCGTCTTACAGAAATAGATGGACCTGTGAGATTCTGTTACCATGGTTACCGTGTTGCATTCTTTCATTATTTCACGGTAAATATACATGTTTTAAGGTATTTATTTAATTGCGAGGCATTTAAAGAGTAAGTGAGTGCGTTTCGCTTACGCATTCGGTTATGCTGAACCTGTAGGTACCCCATATGTGTAGGTTGGTGATAATGGGACCTTATTTTCGGTACAAAACTGGAATGGGACCTTAGCAGAATAATACAGGGAGGGATTACAGAAAAATCCTAACGTCCCTGTTCATGAAGACATCCCAATCATTAATAAAGGAAGGCTTCGTTCACGTCACCCACCCTTGGAAACTGCAAGGATGTTGATCAGCGAAGGTTTTAATACCAATGAATGGTGGAAGCATAGATGACCTATGGCATTGAAATCATCTAGACACATTTAACAACGAGGAACCTATCCACCTTGGAAATGGTGAAAGCGAACTACATAAAGAAGGCGATAGGATTATCAAAAACGACACGATCTAGATTTGTGATTTGTATATCTCCTGGCAAAGAAATCTTTCCTCGTAGATGACCTCAGGACAAGCATACCCCTACCGAGCACAAGTGCATCAGAGAAACTACTGGCAACTTTAACAGAGAAGAGAGAAGAAGTACAACCAGACTTATTTGGCACAGGGGCCATGATTGACCGCTCGTGGACAAAAGCTAATTTAGAACTAAGACATGTCATTACAAGATTGGCAATTCACGGATTTCACCATCTACTCTGCAAATCAAAACACACTATGTGGGAAAATGTGTGAACGGTACCACATAGAATTCTGTACAAGAAGAACAATGTCTATAAGTGATTATGCAAATATGTAACGCATCAATGTAACCTATATTTTCAGTTATGGCTATTTTGCTGCTCTAAATATATTACTATAGAGGGAAGATTAACGCTACAACAGAACCAATGAAGATGCCATGCATAACGACTAAGCAACCTGGCTTTGAATTACTGTGGAAGATCTGGTCAGTTCTTAACCGTATAAGAACCAACACTGGCAGGTGTGCTGATCCTCTGCACAAGCGGAAGATAAAAGATTCTCCAAGTTGTGATTGCGGCGCTGAAAAGCAGACTATTCAGCGTGGTTCAGGAATGTCCCCTCAGAGCGATCCAACAGAGTTCCTGGTGATGACGGAGGGATCAATAGACAATAATCGTGGTCTGGACATTAATTTGTAATTTTGTAATCATTTTTATATTTTAGTGAAGTTTGTAGCCATACGCTATATAAATAAATAAATCACATATTTCAGGTGACGGTGTAGTAAGTGGTTTACGTTTTAATCATAATTTTCTTTATCATCTGTATCGTTAGCGGCAGATGACAATCACCACCATATCTTGTAGTGCGTCCCGCGTTAAATGCAGATGCCCCCCCCCCTCCCAGGGGCTGACATCTAGTGGGACGTGGGTTGGCAACCATGGGACCACAGCTGAATCCGGCATTGCTTCCACTTACTTGTGCCGGGATCCTCTCCGTCTTCTTTCCTGTCGACCGCTCTTGGTCACCTTTTGTTCTTTTCCGACCCCAACGGTATTAGAGTATCCGAGGCCTAGGGAGTCTTTCCCTTTCCCGCCTTAATTAGCCCTTGTCTCATCTTTTCTGATACCCTCATTCTTCGAGGGGTCAGCCTTCTTTTTCTTTTCATGTCTTCTGCACAAGGTCCTCAAGGAGGCAGGGTATGTGTAGCCCCACCACTTCTGGTGCCCTCTGGATATTGCTACACCCTCAGAGGCTCACGGCTGGTGAGTTCGGGAGTTGGCGACCCCGAGGGATTCCTGAGCTGGATCCGTTTTGTCCGCTTTTCCCTCTGACCTTGGAGCGCGCCCACTCCTCTTTCCTATCTGCCTTTCATGGCTCTTCTTCCTTCCAAGTCCCTCAATCCTCATTATTCGAGGGTTGAGGGCATTTCTTTTCCTCCTGTGCTTTATTTGCCTTATTCGTTATTTGTTTACCATTTCTTCTTCTAGTTTGTAAGTTTTTAGTTAGTAATAGTTATAGTTTTCATTCTCATCTCATCTTTCACCATTACCCAAACCATTAAGGGCCAATAACCTAGATGTTACGCCCCTCAAAACAACAATTATCATCATCATAAATGCAGATGAAAAGTGAAAATAAGAATTTGCAGCAAATCTGTTATACAGATGTAGCATTTTCTCTCCTCTAGCAATCCCACGTGGGAAGCCCACCAATAAGCGGATGTGCAGTATTTCCCCCACTTTGTGTAAGAGATCCCAACGTAACAGAGCGACGTTAATATTTTAAAATCTTGAGAGAGCATCGCAGCAATCAGCTAATGCAGTCTGCGATCAGCTCCGCCAAGCGGTGCGTGAGTGCGTGCTGACAATGGAATTACGCAGCTCTGTTGTGCGCCACATATGCTTCGCCTTTGAAAATAAATGAAATAAAAGGTCACTCTTTGACCCTTCTCCCTTAGATGAGACTTACTCTAAGTGCTGCTGTCTTCCTATGCTCTCTCCTTAGAAGCTTTAATGTGGCAGAGTGTTTTGAAATAGTCTATCGGTGTAACATGGGCTAGAGAGAAACATAATGCAAGTGTCTTCTCAATTGGCGGCCCGCGGCCCAGATCCGGTCTGTCGAGAGATTTCTGCTGGCTCGCTAAAAATGCAAGAAAGATTAAGATGATATATTGGCATTCATGGCCTGTGAATTAAAACTCAGATTTTTTTGTAGGTTTGTGCCGTGTCTTGTGTGGGGTTTCGCCTAGGACACCAAGCTGGCTCATCAGCGGCCTCATGGTGTCCCCGCCCGGACCCCTACAAGAGTAGCGAACTGCGCGCTATCTCCCTTTTTATGAAGCGCACCTGCGCCTCTTTACTGCGAGAACTAAAAGCTCAAGCAGCCATAACCTCCCTATGAAGGCTTCCAACGAGATGGTATATTGGCTTTTACGGCCTGTGAATTAAAACTCGGCAAATTGCTTGCTTCCTAGGGAGGTTATGGCTGCTTAAGCTTTCGGTGTTAGGGTAGCGCAGTTGCCTCTCACCCGAAGGCTCCGGATTCGATTCCCGGCTCCGCCAGGGATTTTAGAAACTAACGTGAGGGCTGAAACGGGGTGCGCTCAGCCTCGTGAGGGCAATTGAGTGGCCGCCTTACAGTGAGGCAGTGCACCGGTCACGACAACCTAGATTAACGGCCGAGGGGACCCGATGCGCTGACCACGCGTCACCCCAATATCTTCAGGCCAAATGGCTAGGTAGCGGTCGCTTGGTAGGTGTAGGCCCTTCATGGGCTGTAGTGCCAGTGGTTGTGTTATCTATTATCTTTGATTATTAGATTTCCTATAACATACATGATTCTTATATCTTTCCTTTAATTTGCATTATTAGCATACTTTTCACATTTTGCAAAAATGTGGAAAAAGTAGTCTTATGAGATCGGGCAAATGTGTGTCGGACAATCTGTCTGTCTGTCTGTCTGTCCTTCTGTCTGTCTCTGTGTGTGTCCCCCCCCCCCCATATCAACTCCTAAACGGCTGCAGCAATCTAAACAAAATTTGGTAGGAGTAAATGAATATCTCCCGGCCATATTTGAAAATGATGTCAGTGCTACCAACTGCTGAAAAATCCCAATTGAAATTTGAGCTCCATGTTGGATATCTTGGAAGGTCTGAATGGGAGCTATTTCAAAATTGGCACACGTATAGATAATAATATTTCACTTTAATTTCCAGGAGCCCATGCATGGCAGTGTTGCCAAAATGATTCTAAGCCTGCTGATAAGTCCAAATTTAAATGCATATAACTTCTATACTATCAATTGGATTTCAACCAAATGTTGTATGTAATATATGTACATAAACATATATGACTGAGCGTATTCGTAAGAGCCACCAGGGCTGCCAACTGTCAATAAATGCTGTCTATTTTTTTGCCCAAATATTAATATATCAGAAAGTATATAAGCCAACAGCTTTAAACTTTGCACAAGTATAGTACCTAACATTTTAGATTAATTATGAGAAAATAATATACGTCAGTGCTGCCAACATGACTCTATGCCTGCTGATAGGTCCAATTTAAAATATAGGTAACTTCTATACTAACAAATAGATTTCATCCAAAATTGGCACAACAAGAGATCATAATATTTCAGATTATTTCTGACCAACGCATGCATGACATTGTTACCAACATGATTTTACGCGCGTTGATAGATCCAATGTCTAACTGCATATAAAGTCCATGCTATCCATTGGACTTCAACCAAATATTGTATTCTGTATCTTAAGAGATGGAACTAACAATATATTCAGTCACCAGGGCTGCCAACTGTAGTGCTCTATTAGGCTACAGGTATATTTCGAACTAATTAGAAATTTCGATATTACCAACTTAATCTTGCTATTTTTCTAGATAGGTCTATGTAGATTGGCATGAATCTTACATTTTAGGAAAAGTAGGCTCTTTAGTTCGTCACGGAACTTCTTGTTTTTTGGATGCTTTTCATTCTTACATTAAACTTCTTAAGATGCAATTGCTTTTATAAAAGCTACTCAGAGTAATAGTTTATTACATCAATAAGTCGCAGCGCAGCTATGATGAATTGCACTCTGATTTCATAAAAAATGTCAATTTGTTTAAAAAGTGCGTTTAACCCTTTATAGGACAATGGTCTCTGTATTAAACACCTACTATAAAAATAGATTGTAGGCTATTATCAAAGGTCACTGATAGTTGAAACTTTCAGCCTAATTGCAACAAACTTTCTTGTAGATGTAATATTTCTGATAAGCAAATATCATATCTGTCTAGTTTTATGGTGCTGGGTAAAATTTCAACTATTAAATATAATCAAAAATACTAAAATAAAATAAAACAAATTAAAATAAAACACACTAAAAATAAAAATAAAATTAAGATCATAAAATTGAAAATATTAAATAAATAGATACGGTAATTTTTAAAATTCAAAATCAAAATTAGACCTGAAATGAAAATTTAAATAAAAAAGTAAAGTAAAGTAAAAATTAGAAAGAAATAGTCTGCCCTAAACAATAAACAAGTCGATAGCCGCAGCCAGAACTGTGAAGATGATGATAATTGCTGTTTTAAGGGGCCTAACATCTGAGTTATCGGCCCCTAATGGTTTAGATGATCATGGAACATGAAAATGAACCTATAATAAATTAAAACTTACAGCTTACAAACTCGAAGAAGTAAAGGAAAAGAAAAGAAGAGGAAGGGAAATAAAATAAAGGGGAGATAAATACCCTCAACCCTCGAAAACTATGATTGAGGAACTTAGAAAGAAGGAGAGACATGAAAGGCAGATAGGAAAGGGTAAGAGGAGAGGACCCGCCCCAAAAGCAATGGAAAAAGGGGGGAAAACCGGACCCAGCTCAGGAATCCCTCAGAGTCCTTGGGGGGTGTAGGACAATCCAAGGTGCACCATAAGTGGTGGGGCTATACACACCCTGCCTCCTTCAGGGCCTTGAGCAGAAGGCAGGAGATAGAATGGAAAGAAAACAAGAGGTCTGACCCCTCAAAAAATAAGGGATCAGGAAAGATGAGACAAGGGCCAATTAATGCGGAAAAGGTAAATACTGTCGGGGTCGGAAAAGAACAAGAATTGACCAGGTGAGGTCGAGAGGAATGATAACAGAGAGAAGCCCAACACAAGTAAGTGGAAGCAATGCCGAACTCAGATGGGGTCCCGTGGTCGCCAAGCCACGTCCCACAAGTTGTGAGCCCCTGGTGGGTGGGGGGAGAGAACTTTGACGCGTCGATCCCGCATACCAATAAAGCCAGGTGGGTGATTTATACACATGTGAGAGTTCTCGCTAGTATAATCATTTCTTGTCTCTCTTTAAAAATGCTGATCTGTGGACTTAAGGTGATCATTTCGTATTACAGCTGTTTGCAGTGCATTTTCTCAGGGGAAACGTGGAGGTAAGCGTACCCTTTAAACATGTGAAAACTGTTTAAGAAAAAAATTGGCACATTTGTATCTAGTCCGGCAAATATAACTTCTGACTTGAAGTTCATCGATCAGCTGGTGTCAACGCGCTGTTCGGAACAGCTGGAGGAGATTTCGAGTAATCCTCGATTTAAATCGATCTGACGAATCAGTTTCTTTTGGTCGGCAACTCGGCTCTCCGTTGTTATAAGCACGCAGGCTAATGTTTGGAGGCGGGATAGGTTGTTATTTGTGCGTGTGGTTAGACATCGGGTGATCGACACGAAAATCAAGCAAAGGAAGCGTGAAGATGGCAGTGATCAGCCTCCTTTAATAATATTTACTGTAAACAGGACAGCAAAACGAGACACTACCACCGTGATTTTAATTTTAAAATATAAAATGATTAGAAATACTGAGTGCAGTTACCACCTTGACATGAAAATGAAAATCCACAGCCTGCTTCCAGTCTCCGACCGGGTCAGGAATGGAATGAATGAAGCCCCCATCTAGCGGCGAGGATATGAACTGTGCCGGCAGCCGAGGCCTGACGCACTGCTCTGGGGCAATGATTAAATGAATGACAGATGAAATGAAATGATAGTGGAGAGTGTTGCTGGAATGAAATTTTGCCAGGGAAAACCGGAGTACCCGGAGAAAAACCTGTCTGCCTCCGTTTTGTCCAGCACTGATCTCACATGGAGTGACCGGGATTTGAACCACGGACCCAGCGGTGAGAGGCCGGCGTGCTGCCGCCTAAGCCACGGAGGCTTACCACCTTGACATAGTGACCATAAATAAATCAACCCAATGCGACCTTTCATTTAACATGTCAGCCCGAAAAGTAATAACCGGACTCTGCAAATTGCCAAAAATATCGATATCGTGATGTTTTGTCGACTACCGGTACAACTGAGAGTACCCCTTAAAATGTTTTTGTAAAATAAGCACTTGGTAACCACGCAACGATCGTAAACGAACTTGTGCGATCTCACACGAACAGCTGGTAGTCAACACTAGCAGTCACGTACAAGCTATGCCACTCTGTCCAAGCTCGTCATTTCCCATATCGAGTTCACTTTTTGTTGGCACGTCAATAATGGAGTAGAATATCCAACGCCAAGCTCTCAGGGGATATAATCGATAAAAAGTTCCTCGATCATACGATATAACTACACAGACCGCACACAGAGATGCGGGAAAGAAAAATAACAATTCTGGCGCCAATGTAAAAAGTTCGCCAGTGGTAACTAGGCTATACAAGTTGGAAACTTCTGAGAGTTAGAAACATCTCTATGACGTGCATCGTCTGCAATTACAAACAAAGCTAGTTTATTCGGACACTATTCCTTCTATCTTTTGAGAACAAATGGCCAATCCAGTTACTTAATCACTTTTGATCCAAAAGGCAGTGATCCTGGTCAAAAAAGCCAATATGCACGGCCAAGGGAACACATTTCGCTGACCATGCTTCACCTCGAAAATTGCAAGCCTTATGGCTAAGCAGCAGTCGCTTAGTGGGCCATGGCTCCTAATTGGTTGTAGAACTCCTGGTTTTTAAACAACCTATATATATATATATTTCATTCAAAAGGAAGTGCGTAGTAGAGGTAACCCCGACAAGAAACTTACCAGGATTAGCTCATATACGAGATAACAATGAGGAATATCGACCTGCTTGGGATGAAGATTGGATGTGAATAATGAATTCTCGCTTGTTCTGTGCGTCCCTTTAGACTTTAATCTATTGATGTGATCCCACGGCCACTGTGCAGAAGCATGGCTATGACCCATGATGTTGTTTTATTTAGACGCTTGCAAGAAGGTGGTCATCAACTCCGTGTACTTGTGTGTAAGGAATAAATCCTTATTGGAACTACTTGAAAAATTGATAGTTTGCAGACCTTACCAAAAATCACAGATAACACACACTAATACAGCCATCACAATAATTAACACCGGTTATCAGACATATTCTACACACACACAAAGTACACGGGGCTACATGACCGTGTTGTCGCAGCCCCTAAACTGAGGAACCAACCAACCATATTCATGAGCAAGTGACTGATGCCGTAATATCCTAAGCCTCCATACGAAGCAGCAGAAGCAACAACATCAACATGATCTTACACGCACCACCCCTATGACGTGAAACATTCTCCTTCATTATCGCAAGTGATTTTAGAGCGCTCGGTTCGTGCGAGTCAGTGAATTCCAGCGAATCAATTGAGTGTTGTTATTTCTGAGTCATGTGATGGCAATTAACTGCAAGAAGTTGTTTGCTTCAGTCAACCGAGTCTCGGCAGGATTTCAATCTGTATGCGGCGCTAGGAGCGGCGAGTGTTAAGCTTCGAACATATAGTAGATTCTCGATATCTCGACCATATATATACTCGATAACTCGTAGTAACTACTGTATTATTTCTCGAACAAGCTTTCTATAATTTGCAAGTATTTATTTAAATCGAATTTCTCTAACTCGATTTTTAGCCTACTTTCGATTTTTGCAAAAAATCTACACAGGGCGAAACAAGTAGTTCCGTGAAGAACTATACAGCCTATTTTCATATATCCTACTTATGTTAATTGCCACTATCAACATACACAATTTCAGTTTGATTGCTGTAATAGATTCGTAGATATTGAGAACCGACTAAATATTTCGGATGGTCGCCATGTTGGATTTTATATATGTAGGTCCTAGAGTTATGTACTGTTACATGCAGATTATTGTGAACGTGTAGTATTCAAACTTCAATCGCATAGTTAGGACACAAGAAAAAACAAGGAGATTTTAAAATTTTTCACAGCTGCCATCTTGAGGTTATCTAAACAATTGAAATAAATTATATGCCAGTGGATTAACATTCGTATAAGGATTTACTGTACCAAGTTTCACTGCTCGCGGATGGTTAAATTGCGAGAAACGTCCATGTGAATATTTATAATTCGCGTCACCGCCATGTTGGATTTGTGATCACCAGGTTATTTAAAGTCCTATAGGTGAACTTAAGTTCATAGCCCCTATGAACATTAAAAAATGCAGTTTGATTGCTAAAATAGATTCGTAGATATTCAGTATCGTCTAAATATTTCGGATGGTCGCCATGTTGGATTGTTAAATGTATAGGACATAGAGTCATGTACCATTGAAGGAAAATTATTGCGTAGGTTCATTATTCAAACTTTCACTTCAATCGCATGACTACATCACAATAAATAAAATCTTAATTTTAAAATTCGCACTGCCGCCATCTTGAGGTTATGTAAACAATTGAACTAAATTAGATACCAGTGGATTACAATGTGTATAAATATTTCCTGTGCCAGGTTTCAGTGCGCTTGGAACATTAAATCGCGAGAAAGGTCTATTTAAAATTTTCAAATTCGCTTGACCGCCATGTTCGTTTTGTAGTTAACCGGTTTTTGAAAGTCTTATAGATGGACTTCCAGTAGTGCCCTTTATCTCCGTACAAAATTTCAGGGTTTTACCGCTAATAGTTTCAGAGATATAGAATGCCGGTGAAATATTTCGCACATCCGCCATCTTGTGATTATGTAAACATTTGAACGAAGTTAGATGTCGGTGCATTACAATGTATATAAACATATACTGTACCAAGTTTCATTGCGTTTGGTTGGTCAAATCGCGAGAAACGTCTATTTAAAAGTCGCAAATTCGCTTGGCCGCCATGTTGGTTTTGTAGTTACCAGGTTTTCAAAAGTCACATAAGTGAACTTATAGTAGTTCCCTCTATCACCATAGAAAATGTCAGGGTAATATCGGTAATAGTTTCGGAGATATTGAATGCTGGTGAAATATTTCGCACAGCCGCCATGTTGGATTGGTGAGTCGTAACAAAATTTGAAGGGCACGGTCGAGGTCGCCGGGAATAGTGCTATGAACTTTCCGAGTTTCATTGAAATCGCTCCTGCCGTTTAGATTTTATTAGGGGGGGGACACACACACGAATCACACACACACGCACACACACACACACACACACACACACGCACACACACACGGACAAAAGGTGATCTCATAAGCCTATTTTTTCAAAATTGAAAATAGGCTAAAAATGTGTCTGTTTGTGTGTGTGTGTGTGAGTCTGTGTGGGAGTGTGTGTACTCTGAATATCTGTCCCCCCTATCAATGCGAACATGGTGAATCCGAATTGAACGAAATTTGGTACAGAGGTAGCACTAGCAAAGGGCAACTCAGTGTCATGCTTTATATCGCCGCCATCTTGACGAAAACGTAATGGCGGCCACCCAAATGTTAAAAGCTTAAATCAATTTACAACCAAACTGATCATATGATCTCTACCAATTTTTGCAACATTATACCTTTATGTACGTAAAATCTTTTGACCAAACTACAAGGTCATCAGCCCAATAATTTGCGGATGGCGGCCATGTTTGTGTGCGGAACGATTCCCCCTGTCAATTCAAACACGGTGAAACTGAATTGAACGAAATTTGGTACAGAGGTAGCACTTGCAATAGGAAACTCAGTGTCATATTTATATCGTCGCCATCTTGACGTAAACGTAATGGCGGCCACCCAAATGTTAAAAGATTAAATCAAATTACGACCAACCAAATAATCTGATCTCTACTAAATTTTGCAACAAGATACCTTTATGTGAGAAGCGTTCTTTGACTAAGATACAAGGCCATTAGTCCAATAGTTTGCATATGGCGGCCATGTAGGTGTGCAAATCGATTCCCCTATCTATTCAAACACGGTAAAACCGAATTGATCGAAATTTGGTACCGAGGTAGCACTAGCAAAGGACACCTCATATTCATGTTTAATATCCGTATAGCACGTTGTATTTCAACAAGCTACTACAACCAACATTCAATTAAACTCCTTGAAAAGGACAAAGAGTTATAACAATATCCATGCAGTAGGCTATATGTTCTTTAGTGAACATCTTGTTTTGATATCTCCAAGCTTAAATGATATCCCTGGCATTTAAGGAACAAGTCTAACTTGAACAAATTGTCTTTTATGCTTTTCAGTCGGTCAACATGGTTGTGCCCAATGAATTGGGCGGGGTACAAGTTATAAATATGTAAACACACTCCTGGAAAAATACATGTATTAGTTAGTAATAATAATAATAATAATAATAATAATAATAATAATAATAATAATAATAATAATAATAATAATAACTTGTATAGGAAAAAGGCGCCTGGCCTTCTATGGACACTTGACCCGCATGATCCCTTGCCGGCTCACCAGTAAGATCTTCACAGTGGCAGGAAGAGGGAAGGCCTCTAGGACCAAGTGGATCTCTACGGTCAGGACGGATCTAGACCACCTAGGGATCCCACTTAATTCCATACAGGACCGCCAACAATTCCGGCAAGCCACCCGACAGGGAGTTTCTCCTGTATCACTGACAGCTAGGAAGAACACCGGAGTCAGCAGACCTCCATGGACGGAGGAAAGAAAACTGGCTCATAGTCAGATGATGGAAAAGTACTGGAAGAAGAGGAGGAGAAGCGAGCCCCATGGTCCTCAGTAGGCCCAAACGAATAATAATAATAATAATAATAATGCTACGAACCTACTACGCTGTCGTAGCAGGCGGAGAGGTGATACTCCGACGTGGCGCGTCCCAGATGGCGGATAGGGGGGGTCCTCACCGGCTTGCCGGCGGACATGAGCGAAATAAAATAGCTCTCGCGGACCAAACACACTTAAGCCAGAGAACACCTAGAGGCACCTCTCGATCTCAACAATCGAGTAGTAATTTCGTGATCTTATCTTAAGATCACCACTAGTTGTATATTCAACTTGTAACTAAGGCATGATGGAACACACACTACTACCCCAGGCCCCGGACACACGTCCGGTCTTTCGCGATCATCGGATTCTGGGGGATCGGGAACGAAATCAGAGAAGGATCGGAGCTTCTCAAAATCTCTTCGCCCCAAGAAAAAGAACTTCTTGGTTACTATTAACATCAATACCCTGTTGAAAACAGGAAAGCTCAAACAACTGACTGACGTCTTGGACAAATTTGATATTCAAATCCTAGCAATTCAGGAAACACGATTACAAGATGAGAACCATTTCGACTCTGAAAACTTCAGGATATTTAAGGGTAAACCAGCCATTAATATCACAGGCAATTTACTAATGTTTGGGACGGCTTTTGCAGTGAGGAAAACTATCTTAGATTCAGTTATTGACTTCACATCACCATGCGAAAGAATTTCAGTGCTTACAGTAAAATCAAGCAACAAGGCATATGCCTTGATAAATGCCCATGCTCCCACTAACATAGACAATAAGAGAAATCCACAGAATGTAGAAGATTTTTGGGAATTACTAGAGGAAACTACAAGTAAAATCCCCAAACATCACGTGAACATCTTATTAGAGGATTTCAATGCACAGGTTGGCAGAGAGAAGATATACAGATCAATAGTAGGACTCCATCCCGCACATCGGCGGACTAATAAGAATGGAGAGCGTCTAATAAACTTTTGTACATCATTCATGCTGAGACTCATGTCCACGCACTTTATGAGACCATTACACAAAAAGAAAACCTGGAGATCACCTAACCCGTTATTAGGGGAATTTCAGATAGCTCATGTGGCTATTTCCGCAAAGAATATGCTTGAGATACAGAATGTTAAGGTACGGAAGGGAGTGGTAGATTCGGATCACTACCTCACGCAAATCAAGGTTCGGTTTCAACTAAACAGATCCAAACCTAAAGGCAACCGGTTTCCAAGAGTTGATCCGGACTGCTTGAGGAAGAACGCCGAGGTTTTCGTACGAGATTTACGGGAAGAAAATCCTAGGGAGTGGCCAGACCTTCGCAAAACATTACAGTCATCAGCCATGAAATTAGGACAACCACCTAGGAAAAGAAAGCACAGATGGTGGAACACAACGTGCGATGAAGCCGTCAATGACCGAATCAAAGCATGGCATCAATGGAATGGACATCGAACAGTGGAAAGATGGGAGAACTTCCTAAAAACTCAAAAACTGACCTCTAAAACAATCCGCCGCGAAAAAACGTGCCTACAACAAAATCAGACTCGAAGGGTTAGAACAGGATTTCCAGAAAAACAACACTCGAAATTTTTACAAGACATTCCGTGAGGACTTGTCAGGGTACAAACCACCAACTCTAAGTTTCCGTCGACGTAATGGACGACTAGTAACAAACAGTAAGGAGAGCGGCAATATACTGGCTGATTATTTCCAAACTCTACTGAACTGTGATCTTCCAGTGGAAAGGCTGCAGTTTGAAAAACCTGTACCAAACCCAGACTCACTTCCCCCAACAACTCAAGAAATAAAAGGGATAATCCAATCGCTCAAAAATAACAAAGCCCCTGGGAACGATGGAATAACTGCTGAGATGTTGAAAATAGGGGGAGACGACCTCCTAAGCAGAATTCATACACTCCTAACAGAAATATGGGAGAGCGAAATAATTCCGAAGGACTGGAAGAATGCCATTATCCATCCGTTGCATAAAAAGGGTGACCGAGCGGACCCCAACAACTACAGAGGTATATCACTTTTACCAATTATATACAAGGTATTATCTAAAGCACTCTTAAACAGAGTAGAACAACAAACTGATCATTTGATTGGTGAATACCAGGCAGGCTTTTGGAAAGGTAGATCGTTTTCGGAGCAGATTTGGAGCCTAAAGACGATATTAAGGATACGCCGCAGTACCAACACATTTGTCACCTTCGTGGATTTTAAGAACGCGTATGATTCTATTGACAGACAAACTGTTCTGAACACCCTAGAAGAGCTCAGAGTTGACAGGAAGACCAGGGACTTAATCCGCCAGACTCTCACTGACACAACATCTCAAGTGAAGTTTCTAGGTGAACTATCAGAGCCTTTCGAAGTACATACCGGAGTTTGACAAGATGACGGCCTCTCCCCACTGATTTTTAACTTAGTGTTAGACAAAGTCATCAGGGAGTGGGAAAACAACATCAAAGGCATAAGCATTGGTACTCTGGAACAGCAAATAAAAGTAAAATGCCTAGCTTTTGCTGATGATCTAGCTATCTTTACCACGACTAGTGAAGAAACCAAGCATTCCATAGAGAAGTTACATGAGTTAGCATCAAAGACAGGACTCCAAATATCGTATGAGAAGACGCATTTCATAGTAAATGGACACCAGAATATCCCGAGATCTCCACTAAAGACCAACTATGGAATAATTAGACACGTACCTTCCTTCAAATATTTAGGAGAAATTATTGTACCATCTGGATTGGACAGGAAATGTAATTTAGAAAGAGCTACCTAACTTCAGGAAGCATACCGAATAACATGGAATCACTATAATAAAAGAGTTATGTCACGAAATGCTAAACTACGGCACTACCGGACAGTTGTTCTTCCGGATGCATTGTACGCCTCCGAAACTATATCTCTAGGAGGCCACTCTCAAATGGGTGAATTCGAAATCCAGGAACGTAAAATTCTCAGGAAAATATATGGCCCCGTTTATGTTAATGGTATATGGATTAAAAGGAAAACCACAGACTTGTACACAGTAATCAATAAGTTCACTGATACCGTGCGTAAGAGACGATTGGAATTTTATGGTCACATCTGCCGAATGGACAACACCAGATAAGCAAAAACAAACTGCTTGATATAATTAATTCAAAGAAGGTCAAAATCAGTTGGTTAGAAGAAATCAAACAGGACTTAAAGGAAATAAACATTACAGAAGATATAATCATGAATCGCAAGACTTTTGGAACTCTAGTTACACATCACTCTTTCACCGAAAAAGCTAAAAAGACCACTGGAAAAAAATGGACGGAGGAACGTAAGAAGGGGCATAGTGAATTCATGAGGAAATTTTGGGAGGAGAAGAAGAGGAAAGCTCCATCAACCCGAGTCAACAAGATCAAGCGCGCTCCCTAAGTGGGCAAAACGAAGAAAGAATCATAATAATAATAATGCTATATATGCATCAGAATGCCTGGCGATGAATAAGGAAGGCCTGGCAGAATAACTCGAAGCCAATGGGCCTTAGCAGGAGAACTGCGTATGTTTAGGAGTTCTCCTGACCACATACGCAATTTGCCTAACAGTAGTGGCCAAACAGTAGGATATTTTACAGGGGAGTCTTCACTCTCGTTTACGGTCGGCGGCAAACTTCTATGAAGAATGTATCCAAAAACTTGTGCCACGCTGTGACAAATGCCTGCAAAAGTTCGGCAGTTATGTGGAAAAGTAGTTTAAGAGGAGTAGAATGTTGTGCAATAAATAATTTTTCTGTATCTGTACACAATTTATTTTTATTACCAAACGGAACTTACTTTCTGGACGTGCCTCGTAATATTTGCTAATCAGAAATATTACATCTACAAGATGTTGTTGTAATTAGGCTGAAAGTTTCAACTATTAGCACCTTTGATAATAGCCTACAATCTCTTTTTATAGTAGGTGTTTAATACAGAGACCATTGTCCTATAAAGGGTTAAACGCACTTTTTAAACAAATTGACAATATTATTGACATCCGGGTGCAATTCATCACTGCTGCCCCATGTGTACAGACTACCCGGCCGTAGCTAGTGCTATGCGGGCTGGGCGCGACACAGTTCTGTAGGGGTTATCGTCTTGTTTATTTGTTTAAAAGCACTTTATAAACAAATACATATAATTCCGTTGACTTTTCAAGAAATGCAAGATTTTTCCTTTACTATTGAGACGGTTTGGAAGATTTAGGTACAAAACTCACCTTCTAACTCCCTCTGGATTAGGAGCTTGAGTTTTGTGAAACACACACCTTAGCGTGTTATATAATATGATGATGATTTTGGTAGCTGTGTGTAACAATGAGTAAGGCACCCGGCATTGTGGAATCGAATAAATGCATTGTTGATTGGCATTTCAAGGGTACTTAAATGCAAGTACGTTTACTGGCACATTAAAGATCCTCCCGCATAATGGGTTGTGTGCACCCCATGTGTACAGACTACCGGCCCGGCCCTAATGCTATGCGGGCTGTACGTGATACAGTTCTGCCAGGGGCTATCGTCTTGTTTATTTGTTTAAAAGCACTTAATAAACAAATAAATATATTTCCGTTAACTTTTCAAGAAATGCAAGATTTTTCCTGTACTATTGTGACGATTTGGAAGATTTTGGTACAACCCACACCTTCTAACTGGTCGGTTGGTTGGTTCCTCAGTTTAGGGGCTGCGACAACGCGGTCATGTAGCCCCGTGTACTTTGGGTGTGTGTAGAATCTGTCTGATAACCGGTGTTAATTGTGGTGACTGTATTAGTGTGTGTTATCTTTTTTAAAATTTAAGTACTGCAACTTAGAATTTTTCAAATAGTTCCTATTTTTGCCGCCAAGCGCCACAGTCAACGACTACTAGGCCAAGTTCAGAACTTAGCTACTAGACGCCACCGCAGTCGGCTCTTGGCAACGAACGTAGAAACCTAAGAGTGTTGTTTACATTCTTAACCTATCCAATTTAGCTTCACACAGGTGCATTAGTGGAAGGTTCTTTAACATGGCATACATCTATGACATGGGACCACCGGCTTTACTTCCCCTCCGAAGGAAGGCATACTGAGGGATTTTAACGCTCTTAAAAATCCGACGGCTTCGGCCGGGTTTGAACCCGCTATCTTGGGCACAGCATGCTACCGACTACGCCACCGAAGCCGCCCTCTGGTTTAGGAGCTTGAGTTTTGGGAAACATACACCCTAGCGTATTATATAAATGTATATTGCAACAAAAAGTACCATTCGAAAGGTAATGCAATTTCCAAGACACTGAATAAGCCAGCGAACACAAAATATCACCTAAAATAGAGCAGCGCCTGAGGTGAGTTAATACAGGTCGCATGTTACATCGATCCGGACACATTAGTATTGGTGATAAATCATTCCCTTTCTCTGCATTAGGCTGTAGGAAATGAATGGTGCTGGGTACTGGATACGTGGCTTTTTCTTTTATCCTCAACCAGCCAATAAGAAACGAGAGCATTGTACATTACGTAGATGGTGGTGGTGATGACACCGAGGTCATGCATTAGGGCATTGCTTGCCACGGTGGGTGAGTGGTTATCGTGTAGGACTACCCACCCAAGCTTGCAGGTTCGCTCCTGGCCATGTTAACTGATTTTTAAAAAGGCGATAAAAATCACAGCACGCATGGTATGCGTTGTTGCCGTGTTAAAGAACCCATTTGAATTCAGTAGGCCGTGTTCATAATGGCAAAATTAATCTCGGGATTTTCCGCCAACACATGAGTTCCTCCATTCTCTACTAGAAAGCGCTATAGTGTCAAGGAGTTTAGATATCTAAAATCCTTGACTTACATAGCGCTCCAAAGAACATCAAAATTCGACATGCAAGCTGTCTTCTGGGCGTCAAATAAAAAAGCTTGCACCTGAGGCCATACGATATTATTTTTATTAGGGTATTGTAAAATATAGCCACCTTCTGTGGTCTCGCGGTACATCGCATAGACCATGGATTCGATTCCCGACTCCGCCAAGAAATCTAATTCTGGTTTCAGGGCTGGAACAGGGTACAATCTGCCTCGTGAGGCAAAACTGACAAGAGACGGATTCGATTCCCACCCCAGACATTCTGGGAGTGGTTTTCTGTGCTTTCCCCATATTTACTTCAGTACAATGTTGGGATGGTTCCCAAATTAAGGCCACGGCAGCCTCCGTCCCAATCCTCATCTGAATTAGAAATACACACACAAATGCAACAATTGCAGTAATACAGGTTATCAGACAAATTCCGCACACACCCAAGTACTGTACACGGGGCTACATGAACACGATGCCACTAAGCACCTTAATTAATCAATTTTCAAATATCTTAGGTTTCACAGACATCGATAATTTCAAGTTTCTTTCTCAATTCATCCAAAACTGGTTAAATACATAATTTAGCCAACCCTGTGTATTGGGGTAGCGCGCCTGCCTTTCACCCGGAGTCCCAGGAGGTCTCGGATTCGATTCCCGGTGAATGCATGTGAGATTTTGAAGTAGAATATCACATTCTGTGGTTAAAATGGCAATTGAAGGAAAGCTTTAGGTACAACAACAGCCCAGACAGCCCTCGCTGGCGGTGTCATCAGTGGTGACACGACCGACTTATGATCCTGGGTCAAGGAACAATCCAGAAATAAGTAGAATTACTATTACTTTACAAAATGACAGTAATTAAAAATCCTTTTTTTTGGATCTTTTGTTTTCTTTTGGTTTTGTGAGTTCTTCTAAAATATTTTTAGCCTACTTTTCACATTTTGTAACAAGTAGTTCCGTGAAGAACTATACAGCCTATTTTCATATATCCTGCCCATGTTAATTGCCTCTATCAACGTACAAAATTTCAGTTTAATTGCTGTAACAGATTCGTAGATATTGAGAACCGTCTAAATATTTCAGATGGTCGCCAGGTTAGATTTTTATTTTTGTACTATTACATTAAGATTATTGTGTACGTGTGGTATTCAAACTTCAATCGCATGATTAGAACACAAGAAGTAAAAACGAGATTTTAAAATTACGCACAGCAGCCATCTTGTAATTATGCAAACAATTGAAAAAAATTAGATGCCAGTGGATCAACATTTCTATAAGCATTTAACGTGCAACGTTTCACGGCACTCGGATAGTTAATTCGCGAGAAACGTCCATTTAAATATTTATACTTCGCGTCGCCGCCATGTTGGATTTGTGCTCACTAGGTTACTCAAAGTCCTATAGGTGAACATATGTTCATAGTCTCTATGAACATAAAAAAAATCTGTTTGGTTGCTGTAAAAGATTCATAGATATTGAGAACCGTCTAAATATTTCGGAAGCTCGCCATTTAGGATTGTTATATGTATAGGCCATAGAGTTATGTACCATTCAATGACAATTATTGCCTAGGTTCATTATTCAAACTTTCACTTCGATCGCATGATTACGACACAAGAAATAAGAACATAATTTTAAAATTTCGCACAGCCGCCATCTTGAGGTTATGTAAACAATTGAATTAAATTAGATGGCAGTGCATTACAATCTGCAAAATCATTTACTGTACCACATTTCACTGCACTCAGTGAGTTAAATCACGAGAAAAGTCTATTAAAATATTTCAAATTCGCTTGGTCGCCATGTTCGTTTCGTACTTTACAGGTTTATGAAATATGCATAGGTAAACTTGTATCAGTACCCTTTATCACCGTACAAAGTTGCAGGGTGATATCTGTAATAGTTTCGGAGATATAGAATGTCAGTGAAATATTTCGCACAGCCGCCATTTTGAGGTTGTGTTAACAATTGAACTAAATTAGACTCCAGTGCTTTACAATGTGTATAAACAATTGCTGTACCCAATTTCATTACGTTTGGGTAGTTAAATCGCGAGAAAAGTCTATTTAAATTCGCTTGGCTGCCATGTTGGTTTTGTAGCCACCAGGTTTTTTAAAGTCTCATAGGTGAACTTCTAGTAGTGTCCTTTATCACCGTACACAATTTCAGGGCGATATCGGTAATAGTTTCGGAGATATTGAATGCTAGTGAAATATTTCGCACAACCGCCATGTTGGATTGGTGAGACATAACAAAATTTGAAGGGCACGGTCGAGGTCGCCAGGAATAGCGCCATGAACTTACCGAGTTTCATTGAAATCGCTCCAGCCGTTTAGAGTTTATTAGGGGGGGGGGGCACACACACACACACACACACACCTCACACACACACACACACACACACACACACACACACACGGACAAAAGGTTATCTCATAAGCCTATTTTTTCAAAATTGAAAATAGGCTAAAAATGAGGAAAACGTAGACTTATGAGATCGATCCTGGCAAATGTGTGTCTGTCTGTCCTTCAGTGTTTGTGTGTGTGTCCCCCTCCCCCCTCTATCAACTCCTAAATGGCTACAGCTATCGAAACCAAATTTGGTATGAGTAAAGAACTATACCTGAATATATCACGGCCATATTTGAAAATGATGTCAGTGCTACCAACTGCTGAAAAATCGCAATTGAAAATGGAGGTTTATGCTGGATACCTCGGAAGATACGCATGGGAATTGTTGCAAAATTGACACATATATAGATAATATTACATCAGACAAATTTACCGGAGCCCATACATGAGAGTGTTGCCAACATGATTCTATGCCTGCTGATAGGTCCAATCTTTAAGTTCATGTAACCTCCATACTATCCATTGGATTTCAACTAAATTTGGTATGTGATTTGCGCACCGGAGCAGATATGAATATGGGCTTTTAGTGTCAACAGGGATGCCAACTGTTGAAAAATGCACTCTATATATTTTTATCCTAATCTCAATATATCAGAAGGCATGCAGGCCGACATTTCTAAACTTTGTGTACATATAGTGCCTGCACATTTAGGTTAATTTTCAGTAATCGATATTCGACAGTGCTGCCAACATGATTCTATGCGTAGTGATAGGTTTAATGTTGAATCACATGTAACTTCCATTCTAATACATGCAGTTATTTCAAAATTTCAATATAAGATTGAGCATCACATTTATGGCAGTGCCACCAACCTGATTTACGTATGCTGTTAAATTCAATATTTAAATACATGTAACGTGAATACTATCTATTGGAACTCAACCAAATTATGCATGTGCATTGTGGAGCTTAAGAGATGGAACTAAGAATATATTTAGAATCGCCAGGTCTGCCAACTGTTGATATTATATGGTCTCTATAATTTTAAGAAAAGTTGGCTCTTTTGTTCGTCACGGAACTACTTGTTTTTTTTATTATTGAAGCCAATGGCCATTTAATTTCTTTTCAGGACGGGTCAGTGAAGGGATTTTGGAAGGAAATCGGCGGTGGATCTATTGAAAGGAACCATCCCGGCATTTGCCTGGTGTTGAAAATGGGAAACCACGGAAAGTCATTTCAAGGATGACCGGCGGTGAGGCTCGAACCCACGCGTCTACCGAGTCAGCAGAGAGCTTGGCCCCATGACCTAACGCTACCACTGCTGTCGGTTGCCTGCTGGTGAAAATGGGAAACCATGAAAACCATTTTCAGGACGGCCGTTTCAGGTTTGAGATAAGCACAAGTCCTTTTACAATGAATGTCATCTATTAAAATTAATTCAAAAGAGAAAACATAGCCTAGTTTAAAGAATGAGCAGAAATCAAAGAATTATTGATGGGTACTATGTAAATAATTTGTTATTTCCATGGAAAATAGCTGGGGGTTAAAATTGTCATCGCTTAGCCTCGAGCTCATGGATGAAGTACAAGGACGCTCCACTGGGGCACGTTAAGCGATAACTAAAATGTATTGATTACAATTTTATTTCCAGAAGTAAATTACGAGTAAAAACAATTAGTTCCGTGAAGAACTATGCAGCCTATTTTCATATATCCTACGTATGTTAATTGTCACTATCAACATACAAAATTTCAGTTTGATTGCTGTAATAGATTCGTAGATATTGAGAACCGACTAAATATTTCGGATGGTCGTCATGTTGGACTTTATATATGTAGGTCCTAGAGTTAAATTGGTTAAATTGCGACAAACCCCCATGTGATTATTTAAACTTCGCGTCGCCGCCTTGTTGAATTTGTGATCACCAGATTATTGAAAGTCCTATAGGTGAACTTATGTTCATAGCCCCTATGAACATAAAAATATTCAGTTTGATTGCTATAATAGATTCGTAGATATTCAGAGCCGTCTAAATATTTCGGATGGTCGCCATGTTGGATTGTTAAATGTATAGGCCATAGAGTCATGTACCATTAAAGGAAAATTATTGCGTAGGTTCATTATTCAAACATTCAATTCGATCGCATGATTACGACACAAGAAATAAAAACATAATTTTAAAATTCGCACAGCCGCCATCTTGAGGTTATGTAAACAATTGAAATAAATTAGATACCAGTGCATTACAATGTGTATAAACATTTCCTGTGCCTAGTTTCATTGCGTTTGGAACATTAAATGGCGAGAAAGGTCTATTTAAATTTTCAAATTCGCTTGGCCGCCATGTTCGTTTTGTAGTTAACCGGTTTTTGAAAGTCTTATAGATAAACTTCCAGTAGTGCCCTTTATCTCCGTACAAAATTTCAGGGTGATACCGCTAATAGTTTCAGATATATAGAATGCCGGTGAAATATTTCGCACATCTGCCATCTTGTGGTTATGTAAACAATTGAACGAAGTTAGATGTCGGTGCATAACAATGTGTATAAACATATACTGTACCAAGTTTTATTGCGTTGGGTTTGTTAAATCGTCTATTTAAACGTCGCAAATTCGCTTGGCCGCCATGTTGGTTTTGTAGTTACCAGTTTTTCAAGAGTCACATAGGTGAACTTTTAGTAGTTCCCTTTAACACCGTAAAAAATTCCAGAGTGATATCGGTAATAGTTTCGGAGATATTGAATGCTGGTGTAATATTTCGCACAGCCGCCATGCTGGATTGGTGAGACTTAACAAAAGTTGAAGGGCACGGTCGGGGTCGCCGGGAATAGTGCTTTGAACTTACCAAGTTTCATTGAAATCGCTCCAGCCGTTAGAATTTATCACGCACACGCACACGCACGCGCACACGCACACGCACACGCACACACACACACAAAAGGAGATCTCATAAGCCTATTTTTTCAAAATTGAAAATAGGCTAATAACAGTTTACAAACAGTAAAAAAAGTCCAAAAGTAATTGTTCCTGTAATAGAATTAATTGTACACAATTATTTCCCATCACTGATGGCATCCAACTTATTGCTGAACTAACTGTTCAAATGTTGAAAATTTACATTAAGATATAAAATAAACCCGGTAGCTTATAGGGAAAAACTAATGTAACGTTTTAAATAAGCACAAAGAAAGAAACAAAATGTACTGAATTATAAAAATGAAAAAAAAAAAATCTGTAGCTTAAAGAGAAAAAAAAATTACAGTCAGTCTGAAAGACTAGACGTTATATCATTTCAAATGACGCATGCTACAAATGCTATACATTTTAGAAAGGCTCAGGAGGGATTCTCGCTTCGCTCGAAGCCCCAGGACTCTTTCAACAGACTCCATTACCCATTAACTTAAGCTTCCCGCGCGGGCACCTCTTTAAGGGTCACCCTGTATTTGAGTCTGACATCTTTTACAACTCTTTAAGGGTCACCCATTATTAGAATCTGATATCTTGCAAACCTCTTTAAGGGTCACCCTGTATTTGAATTGAATCTAACATACTGTACACCTCGTTAAGTGTCACCCTGTATTTTGCTCTGACATCCTGCCCACCTCTTTAGGAGGCACCCTGTATTCTTATCTGGCATCCTGTATATCTCTTTAGAAGTCACCCTGTATTCTTGTGTGCCATCTTGTACACCTCGTTGGGTGTCAACCTGTATTCTTGTCTGACATCTTATGCACCTCTTTAGGAGTCACCCTGTATTCTTCTCAGCCATCTTGTACACCTCTTTAAGAGTCACCTTGTATTCTTATCTGGCATCCTGTATATCTCTTTAGAAGTCACCCTGTATTCTTGTGTGACATCTTGTACACCTCTTTAGTAGTCACCCTGTATTCTTGTCTGACATCTTGTACACCTCTTTAGTAGTCACCCTGTATTCTTGTCTGACATCTTATGCACCTCTTTAGGAGTCACCCTGTGTTCTTATCTGGCATCTTGTACACCTCTTTAGGAGTCACCCTGTATTCTTTTCGCTCCGCTCGAAGCCCCAGGTCGCTCGACGCCCCAGAACTCTTTCAACAGACCCCATCAACCATTAACTTAGGCTTCCCGCGTGGCTGCATGACGTCACGCACTCGCCGTCCATTACCCATTAACTTAGGCTTCCCGCGCGGCTGCATGACGTCACCGTCTCCGTAACGCATAGCTTTTGACTCAAGCATAACGATGAAGTCGACAAGATCATTTGAAATGAGAGAAAAAAAAAAAAAAAAAAT
This sequence comes from Meconema thalassinum, assembly GCA_946902985.2. Classification (NCBI taxonomy): domain Eukaryota; kingdom Metazoa; phylum Arthropoda; class Insecta; order Orthoptera; family Tettigoniidae; genus Meconema; species Meconema thalassinum. Next base: position 504,387,869 of record OX336393.1, on the reverse strand, counting down.
CTCGTTTGAGATAAGGACGAAGATGAAACAAAAAATATTGAATTATACACACATCAACAAAAGTTTTGCATCACCTCGGTTCCCAGATCTCCGGCATATAGACGTTGACTGTGTATATTGTATCAAAGATACAGTCCCTTTGACTGTTCATAGATGTCACTAAAACTGCTCAAAGATGTAAACAACCATGCATGAGCAGGGCCTATTAGACGGAGGGGGTACGACAGCCGATCAGTTCCAGTCATTCCACCAGGACGAAGGTACGCTGCTCATGTTGTCTGTAGTTCTACCATGCCTAGAAGGTCAATACCGCAGTTCGATCGCGTCCGCATTGTTACTTTGTGTCAAGAAGGGCTCTCAACAAGGGAAGTTTCCAGGCGTCTCAGAGTGAACCAAAGCGATGTTGTTCGGACATGGAGGAGGTACAGAGATACAGGAACTGTCGATGACAGGCCTCGCTCAGGCCGCCCAAGGGCTACTACTGTAGTGGATGACCGCTACTTACGGATTGCCGCTCGGAGGAACCCTGACAGCAATGCCACCATGTTGAATAATGCGTTTCGTTCAGCCACAGGACGTCGTGTTTCAACTCAAACTGTGCGCAATAGGCTGCATGATGCGCAACTTCACTCCCGACGTCCATGGCGAGGTCCAGCTTTGCAACCCCGACACCATGCAGCGCGGTACAGATGGGCCCAACAACATGCTGAATGGACCCCACGGAATTGGCATCACGTTCTCTTCACCGATGAGTGTCGCATATGCCTTCAACCAGACAATCGTCGGAGACGTGTTTGGAGGCACCCTGGTCAGGCTGAACGTCTTAGACACACTGTCCAGCGAGTGCAGCAAGGTGGTGGTTCCCTGATGTTTTGGGGTGGCATTATGTGGGGCCGACGTACGCCACTGGTGGTCATGGAAGGCTCCGAAACGGCTTTACGATACCTGAATGACATCCTCCGACCCATAGTGCAACCATATCGGCAGAATATTGGAGAGGCATTTGTCTTCATGGACGACAATTCTCGACCTCATCGTGCACATCTTGTGAATGCGTTCCTTCAAGATAACGACATCGCTCGACTACAGTGGCCAGCATGTTCGCCAGACATGAACCCTATCGAACATGCCTGGGATATGTTGAAAAGGGCTGTTTATGGACGTCTTGACCCACCAACCACTCTGAGAGATTTACGCCGAATTGTCGTTGAGGAGTGGGACAATTTGGACCAACAGTGTCTTGATGAACTTGTGGATAGTATGCCACGGCGAATACAGGCATGCATCAATGCAAGAGGACGTGCTACTGGGTATTAGAGGTAGTGGTGTGTACTGCAATCTGGACCACAAATGCTGAAAGTCTAGCTGTATGATGGTACAACATGCAATGTGTGGGTCTCATGAGCAATAAAACGAGCTGAAATGTTGTTTGTGTTGATCTCTATTCCCTTTGTATTTAACGGTTCCGGAACTCTTGGAACCGAGGTGATGCAAAACTTTTTTTGATGTGTGTATGAAAGAAGAAGAAACCGGTAGCTTATAGATATAATTGAACTTCAAGTTTGAGATGAGCACATTGGAATTAAATCGGAGGGAATATTGTTACGAATGCAACATTATTGCTTTCCCCTGGTTGGTAAAAACAACATTATTTCATAGTTTCACCACCATATCAGATGACTTTAGCGCTTGTGTCGGTCAAGTACTGTACTCTTGACTCTAGTCAGCGGCAAGTGACGTGAAGACTTCCTGAAACAGTTATGCTATGCTAGCTTTTCAGCAGACGAGTGTAACGACTCGTACGTAGTCTGCATTTTAAGCGCCTCTTTCCTCAATGGCTCCATTTGCTTATGAATTATCTTAGCGCTGTGCAAATGTTAAAATACCAAGAAGCTGAGAAGAGAGAGAATGGGTTAAAGTAGTCACGCTTATTAAAGGACTAATTTTTCTCTCAGCTGGACAGACTAGGGTGAGTGAGAAACACCCTCTTCGAGCTGATCTGCTTTTAACCAGCAATCAGGGAAGAGAAGGGGTGGATTGATATTCATTGATGGCGACGTGATGGTGGAACAAGGTTGGTTGGTTGGTTCCTAAGTTTAGGGGCTGCGACAACGCGGTCATGTAGCCCCGTGTACTTTGGGATAGAGCATTTCAACGGAATCTATCCTAGAGATTTAGCTTCACACAAGTGTAGTTAGAGAAAGATACTTTTTCATGCCATAAATCTATGACATGGGACCACCGCACAGTGGGTCAAAATCGAAATCTAGGAGGACAAAATTATTTATTTTCATAGTTAAAAAATGAAAATGTATTACCGACAGTAGTGGCTACGCTGGCTAACGCGCAGCATTAGGTCATGGGGCCATGCTCTCTGCTGACTCGGTAGACGCGTGGGTTCGAGCCCCACCGTCGGCCGTCCTTGAAATGGTTTTCCGTGGTTTCCCCATTTTCAAAACCAGGCAAATACTGGGACGGTACCTTCTGACAGGCCACGGCCGCTTCCTTCCACATCCTTGCCCAGTTTCATTCACCATCATTCATTTCATCTCTCATTAACTCCTCTCATGAGGTTGGCGTCAGGAAGGGCATCCGGACGTAAAAACCATCGCCACAAAGCCTTCCATCGCATCTCATCCCCGACCCCGTTGGAAAACGGGAATAATAAGGGGTAGACATACATACAAAAAATGAAAATGTATTACTTCTACAGCATTCTCATATAATTGCCGCTCACTATTCTGGGATGTAAACGCATCTTAGTGTAAATCTGTCACCACTGTTCGAGCAGTCTGAATTGGAGGATGACTGGCTGTGGTTTGGTTATCTTTGTGGTTAGTGTGATGCTTTAAGATGGAACATGCAGCTGAAGGTATGATCTTTTTAACGTGTTTCAGTTGTTAATGGGCGTAATTGTTACGTAATTTTAGCTATATTTGCATTATATAATATTTAACTATTATTTTTAAAATTATATTTGCACTTAGATGTTTAGTATGTCGCGTCACTCTGCGTCACTTTCTACTTAATGTTAAAATGTAGATAATGTCTTGCAATTTACGCCTGTTATAAGATTTTTTGCATCTTTTTGCAACTCACTCAGTTATTTTACGTTTTAGAAGATGACACGCAACCAGTTCTCACACGTTTACAACTGTTTGAAGCACTGGGTTCGATGATTATGTCAAAAGTGGAACTTTGTGACTTTGATAAAAGTAAATTAGGGATAGAAAATTGTTCTGAAGAGATAACTGAATGCTCTATCCAACTCGTAGTCATAGACAATTTCTTGCATGTGTAGACGTAGCTTAAAAAAGGCCTTATCGGATGTTTATTATGAAGTAAACAAATTATATACGTTGCTTTCACTCTAAATTCATGATTAAAACGTAAAAATAATTCTGTCCCCCTAGATTTCGATTTTGACCCACTGTGCCCCGTCCCTAATACAGGTACGCACACTACTACAGACATCACAGAATTATCAGACAAGTTCAACTACACGGGACTGATGACCAATATATCCCAAGCCCTTCCAATAAAATAATAAATACAACTACAACAAACAATTGTTTGTCCACCTCAACCTCCGTGGCTTGCACCATGTCCACTTCCTGGTGTAGCTGCCTAAATTCTTGACTGTTGAGCCGGAAGTCCGGGTTCGATTCCAAGCTCTGCCAAGAAATTAAATTCTGGTCTGAGGGCTGGAATGGGGTACACTCAGCCTCCTGAGGCAAAACTGATGAGAGGTGGGTTCGATTCCCACCTCAGCCATCTCGGAAGAGGTTTTCCGTGGTTTCCCACTTCTACTCCAGTCAGAACTAAGGCCACGGCCACCTCCTGCCAAATCCTTATCTCAATTAAGCCACAAATACAAACACTGTAACAGACACACAATAACAAAGGGTATGAGACAAATTCAACACATACCCAAGTACACGGGGCTGAATGAACACTATGTCCATCCCCTCAAATGAAACAACAACAGCAATGGGTTGGTTGGTTCCTTAGATTAGCCCCGTGTACTTGGGGTGTGTGTAGAATCTGTCTGATAACCGACCCACTGTGCACCGGCATAGAGAGGGATTTTTAACGCTTTTAACAATTCCGACGCCTTCGGCCGATTTTGAACCCGTGACTTTGGGCATAGAGGCTCAGCATGCTACCAACTACACCGTCAGCATAGTAGTGTGCATCCTTAGAGCAGTCTAATAATTGCTTACCCTCCCAGCTCGGTTTCACCGACGGACTCTGCGAGAGATCATTCCTCTACCGTTGCAAGGACGGGGGCTGGGAACTGGACACACTTTGTCAGCAAATACAACTGGGGATGGTGACAGGCCTACCAACCAGGCGACTACAAACTTGGGCGCAATTAAGGAACTGTCAGGGAAGAGATTTTGAAAGGAAGTCGGCCGTGGGTTTGTTCAAAGAATCCGTCCCAGTATTTGCTTGATGGTGAAAATGGGAAACAACGGAGTTGGGGTTCTAACCCACGTTAGCGCGTTAGCGGTCTCGGCCACCGTGGCCGCTCCTTAGAGCACGCGGTGAAATTTGATAGATTTCCAGAATGGTGTCTACTATCTCCAATGGACTGCAAGTAGGCCTAACTCAGTTCAATTGCAATAAAATAATTCTCAGGATTGGCAACTCGAATGGAATAAGTTATCTTAGCGGCTTCGGTGGCGTAGTTGGTAGCATGCTGAGCTTTTATGCCCAAGATCGTGGGTTCAAACCCGGCCGAAGTCATCGGATTTTTTAAGAGCGTTAAAATCCCTCAGTATGCCTTCCTTCGGAGTGGAAGTAAAGCCTGTGGTCCCATGTCATTAGATTTATGGCATGTAAACGAACCTGCCACTAATTACACATTATGAAGCTAAATTATAGGTTAGATTTGACTAACACTCTTATGTTCCAACGTTCGTTGCCAAGAGCCGACTGCGGTAACCAAGTTCAGAACTAGTTGTCGTTGACGGTGGCGTTTGGTAGCAAAAGTAAGAACTGCTTAAAATTGAATGTCTGCAGTCTTTACTTGAATTAAAAACAGATAACACACACTAATACAGCCATCACAATTAACACCGGTTATCAGACAGATTCTACACACACCCAAAGTACATGGGGCTACACGCAGCTCCTAAACTGAGGAGCCAACGTAAGTTTATCTTTTCGTCGAGATCGGAATCAAGACAAAATGAGTCATTCTTCGCCTTCTGATAGACTGGAAGTTGTTGAGACGAGAGCCAGTAGTTAAAATAGCGGAGCCTACGGAGTTGACTTCTTTACGACCCCTTAACGTTTATCGCCGTTATAAAGCTGGCCCGTCAAGAGCTACCCTCCACTCAGTTTATAGCAAGACTCACCCTCGATGATTAGTATCAGATGTGTCACTCATTGGGAGGGGCAAGGGTGCAGTCAGATCGCCGACTGGAATGGAGGATTCTTACGAACATCCTTCAAATACTGTATTAATATTATAGATGCCTTTTGCTAGTATAAAGTGATATTTGAATCATTACTTTAACATTTATAAAGGAACAATCAGGGCTGGTCCAGTGTTGTAGCTCATCTCTATTAATGATAACCATTTGAATATTCGCCTATTTGAAATTCGAATAATGAGGACTGTTTTTTTTCAAGTTCCGATGGACTATATAAAATAGCAGATTGACATACCAAACTGATTTTACTACTAAATGTTTGATTGTTTTATTCTTATGTCTCAACATAATCGCCAAAACGATTGAAACATTTGTCGTATCGTTACTCCAACATTCCAATGCCCTCGGCAAAAAATTCTGCCACCACTGAGGTGGGTACGCCTGGAGAGTCTCCTGAAGTGTTTCATTTCAGGTGAGGCGTTGCTGCCCAACCAAACCTTCAACTCTCGAAAAAGGTGAAAATCATTCAGTGCTGGTTTGGACTAAACGGCAGATGGTCCAAAACTTCACACTTGAATTCTTTGAAAAAGTCTATCGTAACGTTGGCACAGTGCGGTCGTGAATGATTCAAATACAACACACAGCCAAGTACACGTTCCTGATAAACAAGATGTCGTCCCAAGCCCTTGAATAAATATATTGAATACAACAACAACTTCGGGAAACAATATCACGTTCGTATTCAGCCCCCTCGAGATATTCAAGCATTCTTGGCACCAAACGAAAGTCTTTCCTTTTCTTGGACTTTGTTACAGACGGTGAAACTAGGTCGCGGTCAAAGAAGAGCAACAACGATCCGCTATCGAAAAGTTATTGAGGATATTGGTTCATGGCGCTAGTAGACGTGCGCCGCGGTTATTGGAGAATCCAACGTTTGGAATAGAACCAACAACATCTTACGTGGTGAGATGGATCCCCAAAATCATAAAATCTCTTCTATCAGAATACAATGACAGCGATTCATGAACATCCTTTTCTTGCTCTCCTCATTTCCAACCTCTCCGACTCTCGGAAATAAGATTCGAAAATGAACCACCCAATATACTATGGACGCTCTGTGTCGCGGGTCAGAGTTATAATCCCACTTCTACTAACCAGGGAATATCGCAAACGTAACCCTTCAGATCTCGCTGAAACTTCGTACACTTTGACCAGATCACAAGAAAAATATATGTCTTAGTTAGAATTCGTGGTTTATACCATTTAGCATTTTTAAGTTTAGCGTGGATTAAACGTTTTCAATTCCGGGCTTGGAGTTTTCAAATCCCTCCTAGATCCTCGGTCACATATTCTCTGCTTCGATGTATGGTCTACAGTATACTTACGTCTACGTGGTGTTGGATTTCTCTACAGTACACAAACATTACGTCATCAGGTCTGAATAAGGAGTTAGAGAATATACAGAAATTGCATAACCCTTTTGTTATGCTCCTTGCGGGATACGGTCCCCTGACTCCGTGTCATTTCGTCCAGTTTGGGTTTACAAATTATTTCACAAGTTAATGAGTGCCATCTCGTCCAGACGAAATGTTGACAAGGATTGAGGCAGTGCAGTTAATAGTGTGTATATTATCTTATATTTAATTCCGTCAGGCCCTATTTGTCCAGTGAACTACTTTCTTATTATAAGTCCGATTTTGATGATTGAGGTGTCAAATTAAAGGGAACATTCCCTAAATGTTTCGAAAGGACATGATTTATCTCAATTCTCTTAGGGACCTCTCCCCAAAGTCCTTCAAAGTCCCCATGTCATTTCAATGAATAAACAAATATTTCTGCTTTATGATAAGATATTTAAAACGATGTTTTATTAATGAAACTTTGGATAGGCTATATTTTAATTATCACCTGATTTGTGAAAAATATTTGTTTTTATTCTCACTATGTCGTTTACATTATAAGCGTTTCATTGTAAAATATTGTTACGGCTGTGAGTTTGTGTCATCGCTCGCCGCTTGAGTCACAACTGCCCCAGGGGCTGGGCTGTGGCATGCCTCATGTATTGCGTGTGCCTTATGCAACAGGGCTACTAAGACAAAGGGATAGTCCAGAAGATTCGTGATTGGACCAGCGATGGAAACCTCGAGAAGCCGTGGACCCTGGATGGATCTAGAACCATTTATTGAGTCACCGGCCTGCTATATAAGAGTGACCCGTGAAGCAGTTGTGGTTGTTGTGTTTTACGAGCTAGTGTGAGCGTTTATTTTGAGCGACAGAAGTGTGGTGACTTGCGAAATCCCTAGTGTAGCGGCGAAGTGAGGAACATACAGGGGACTGCCGTGTTCTGAGTAAGTGTGCTTTCACTGAGTGTCAGATATTGTGGTGTTGAAATCCAGTGACATTGTTTCTCCCAGCTGGTGAACAGCGCGCAGCAAGTGCTCGTAAGTACTGTAGTAGGCGCACATTAGAAAGAAGTTGCATGCAGTTCTGTCAAGGCCACTAGGCTCATTAGCGGCAGGATTAACTTCTGTGATCTGTTGACAAGTGGAAGGGCCAGGAGCGCTCAAGGAAGAGACTTGAGGAAACTGGAATAAGGCTCCTAATTGCTTGTATTTGCTGACTAGTGTAATTTTCTGGCCTGTAATAAATTATATTTCTTTAAGCAGTAATTGGTGTTGTGCTTTGTACCCCCACCGTAATCCAGTTAACAAAAGTGCCACTAGGGGGTGGCACGTAACAACTGGTGTCAGAAGCCGGATTACGAACTCAAGCACAACACCTGACGGTCCTGGTTTCAAAACCCGAGCAGGTCATTTTCTCTAATTTTCCTGTGAGTGCATGCCCTTTACAAGACAAGCAACTAAAATGGAGGAGAAATTGGCAGCATTGCTAGAAAAGTTAACTGGCATGGAAGACGGCCAGAAGAAATTAGCCAAGGACCTGAAGGAGGACCTAACTGCTAAACTAGAGGACGGCCAGAAGAAGTTAGCCGAGGACCTAACTGCCAAAATGGAAGACGGCCAGAAGAAGATGGAAGACGGTCAAAATAAGCTAGCGGAGGACCTGAAGAGGATAGAGGACGGCCAGAAGAAGATGGAAGACGGTCAGAATAAGTTGACACAGGACCTGAAGAAATTAGAACTGGGTCTGCGTGAGGAAGTCACGGCAGTGGAAAAGAAGTTCGACGCCTTACAAGTGGAAGTTGCCGAGCTGCGCCAACGCCCGCTGATGGGGGTGGAGGAGAAATTCAACGCCTTACAAAAGGAAGTTGCCGAGCTGCGCCAACGCCCACTGACGGGGGTGAAAGAGGAATTCAACGCTCTACGAGAGGAAGTTGCCGAGCTGCGCCAACGCCCGCCCACCGTTACACCGGGAATATCAGGAACGGGACATAGCAGAGTGACGCCCCCAACCTTCGACGGAAAGGTCCCGTGGAGCACCTACTTACGTCAGTTCGAGGCAGCCTGTTCCATAAATAACTGGAACAACACAGAAAAGGCTACAGCTCTCATTGTAGCGCTGAGAGGCGACGCCCTTAACGTCCTTCAGGCCATCCCGACCGGATCCCAGGACTACGCTTCACTGATCGCACATATGGAGTCCAGATATGGGGATAGCCATCTTCAGCAGGCCTACCAGATGCAGCTCCGGACCCGGGTACAAAAGAACGCGGAAACCCTGCAGGAGTTCGAGATGGACATCGCACGCCTCGTAAGGCTAGCCTACCCAACAGCGCCGGCCGACTTTCTGGAGCAGATTGCGACGCAAACCTTCACCGACGGACTACGGGACTCGGACACTCAACAGGCGCTGCGACTCGCGCGCAATAAGACCCTGGCAGATGCGCTGAGCAACGCACTTGAGTTTGAGACGGCGAAACAGGCATCTAGAATGCACGCGCGGGTGCGTCAAGTGGACGTTGATGAACCAGCAAAACCCAACGAGACCAAGCCCCTGGCCGACGAATTGATGGAGGCGCTAAGCCGTTTCTTCGATAGTCGCGGCACTACCAGCAACGACACAGCCGGAAGACAACCGGAGAGGCGGCCCGGAAGAGGACTACCGACCTGCTGGACCTGCGGTAAGAAAGGCCACCTGAGCAAGGACTGCGGTGATCGCCGCCGCCGAGGGTATCCGACGGGAAGTCAGTCGTCTGAAAACCGCGCGGCCCAGGGAAACGAGTATTAGCCAGCCTTGGGGGGAAAAGGTTGGCTTGTGACAGTCGTCAAGCCCCGGCAGTCCAAGTCCGTGTGACGAAGTTACGGAGGGACGATAGCAGCCTGATGGTCGACGGAGTTATCAACGGAGTGAGCTGGCCCATGCTAATCGACACGGGAGCATCGAGGACCATCGTCAGCCCCACCGTGATCCCGAAGTGGAGAGTGCAACCCACACAAAGGAACCTCCTGCTAATAACCGCGACCGGAGAGACCACACCGGTACATGGCGAAGCATCACTGGAGTTCGTCATTGGTCGACGGGCGATAAAGCATCCAGTACTTGTGGCTGACGTATCAAATGAAGTGATCATCGGACTGGACTTCCTGGACCAGAACAACATCATCTTGGATCTGAGTACCAACACTCTGCACTTCGGAAGTGAGGAACTTGCTTTGCAACCAGCACACGAGGCCGTCGCCGCACGACGAGTAAGGCTGAGAGAGGACGTCATCGTTCCCGCCAGGATGGAAGTCAGCGCTGCCGTAATTGTCGACGGAACTGCTGAGGGTGTGGCGGCTGTCATCGAGCCAAAATATGAGGACATCCAGACAAAAGGATTGCTAGTTGCCAAGACTCTCATCAACACGACGTCTCGGCCGTACGTCCGCCTGTCCAACCTGAACGACTACGACATTACGGTTCAACGGGACACCAACCTAGGAGTCTGCGAGCCCGTTACCTGGATTGCCCGCATCACAGATATGACGGACGGACACCTGCAGACGGACAACCGAAGAAGACGCGCCCTGCCAGAAGAACTACAGAAGCTGTACCAAGGATCCCAGGACCATCTAGACGAAGAGCAATCACGCCAACTTCAGGACCTGCTACGCGAATTCCAGGATGTCTTCTCCGTGGGGAGCAAAGACTTCGGCAGGACAAGCTTGGTCCAGCACAGAATCGACGTTGGGGACAGCGCACCGATTAGGGCCCCATTCCGACGTGTCCCGCTCGCCAAGCAAGCCGAAGTCGACCGGATGGTAGAAGAGATGAAGGAGCAAGGGGTGATCGAGCCATCACATAGTCCTTGGAGTTCTCCGGTCGTGCTAGTGAAGAAGAAGGACGGTTCCACCAGGTTCTGCGTGGACTACAGGCGGGTGAACGACGTCACGAAAAAGGACAGCTACCCTCTACCCCGGATCGACGACACGCTGGACACCATATCAGGATCAAGATGGTTCTCCACCTTGGATTTGAAGAGTGGCTACTGGCAGGTGGAGGTCCACCCTAAGGACCGCGAGAAAACGGCGTTCTCTGTGGGCAGCGGACTCTGGCAGCTCACCGTCATGCCATTCGGTCTGTGCAACGCCCCTGCAACCTTCGAAAGGCTAATGGAGTCCATTCTGAGGGGACTACACTGGAAGACCTGCCTGGTATACCTAGACGACGTCATCGTTCTGGGGAGGAGCTTCGAGGAGCACTACAGCAACCTGAAGGAGATCTTGTTGAAGCTACGGGCTGCCCAGCTGAAGTTGAGTCCCAAGAAGTGTCAGCTCTTCCAGAAGCGGGTCCAGTACCTTGGGCATATCGTCTCCGAGGAAGGGGTGCGCACCGACCCAGAGATGACCGCAGCTGTGAGGGAGTGGCCAGTTCCGAAGGACAAGTCGCAACTACGAAGCTTCCTGGGACTCTGCACTTATTATCGTCGCTTCGTGAGAGGATTCGCCGACATCGCCAAACCTTTACATCGACTGACTGAGAAGGACCAAGTCTTCACGTGGACAGCAGAATGCCACAGTGCCTTCGAACAACTCAAGCAGGCTCTGTGCACCGCGCCTATTCTGGCCTACCCCAGACCTGGAACAAGGTTCATCGTCGATACCGATGCCAGCGACTTTGGCATAGGGGGAATCCTGTCGCAAGTAGTGGACGGCGAGGAGAGAGTAGTGGCCTACTTCAGCAAGGCCTTGTCAAAGCCAGAAAGGAACTACTGCGTCACCAGGAAGGAGCTGCTCGCCATCGTGAAGACCATTGAACACTTCCACAAGTATCTGTACGGGCAAGAATTTCTCATCAGGACCGACCATGCATCCCTACGGTGGCTCCTGAACTTCAAGCAGCCCGAGGGCCAACTCGCGCGGTGGTTAGAGAGGCTTCAACAGTACAACTTTGAGATTCAGCACAGGAAAGGCCAACTGCATTCTAACGCCGACGCCCTGTCACGAAGACCGTGCCCCGAAGACTGCACCTTCTGTGCCCGAAGGGAGGAGAACACCGGGATACTGTGCCGACGGACTACTGTGGAACTTCAAGGGAACTGGTGCCGCGAATCTTTCACGCGGGCACAAGCAGAAGATGATGACCTGGGACTGATAGCCGAATGGAAGAGGGCCTGTGTCCCCAGACCCGGGTGGAACATTGTGAGTGACTGCAGCCCAAAGTTTAAGTCCTACTGGGCACAGTGGGACTCGCTGATTGTAAGGGATGGCCTCATCTGCCGTACCTGGGAGAGCACCGACGGGAAGACATCTCGGGAACAAGTCGTCGTTCCAAAGGCTATGACGGAGGAAGTCCTGAAGGAAGTTCATGGAGGATCATCTGGTGGACACCTAGGGATAAAGAAGACCCTGGAGAAGCTGAGAGAGCGGTTCTTCTGGATCGGATGCCGAACAGACGTGGAGAACTACTGCGCGAGGTGCCACGATTGCGCAGCCAGCAAGGGCCCAGGACGAAGACGACGGGGTCCACTGAAGACCTACAACGTGGGCGGCCCCATGGAGAGAGTGGCCATCGATGTTGCTGGGCCATTCCCGTTAAGCGAGGCAGGGAACAGCTACATATTAGTCGTCAGCGACTACTTTACCAAATGGCCGGAGGCGTATGCGCTCCCTAACCAAGAAGCCGCGACGATTGCAGAGACCCTGGTGAAAGAATTCGTCAGCCGGTACGGAGTACCCCTGGAGCTGCACTCCGACCAAGGGAGGAACTTCGAGTCGCAGGTGTTCCAGAACCTATGCCAGCTGCTGGGAATCCGGAAGACAAGGACGACGCCGCTACACCCTCAGTCCGACGGGATGGTAGAGCGATTCAATCGCACCATCGAGAATCATCTCCGAATAGTCGTCAGCGAGCACCAGAGGGATTGGGACAAACATCTTCCACTATTTCTCCTGGCCTACCGCGCCGCCGTGCATGAAGCCACCGGGTGCACACCAGCCCGGGCCATGTTTGGGAGGGAGCTCCGTCTACCTGTCGATCTTGCCTTCGGCCGACCTGGGAATGATCCGATCCCGGTAAGCCAGTATTGTCAAGAACTGGTCGACCAACTGGAGGACGTGCACGCGTTCGCGAGGAGGAAACTGCGGATCGAGACCGACCGAATGAAGACCCGATACGACCAGCAGACGGATGCCGGCGGATTCCACGAGGACGACCTGGTCTGGCTCTTCAACCCATTACGGAAGAAAGGCCTGTCACCCAAACTTCAGAAGTCCTGGGAGGGCCCGTACCGAGTCGTGAAACGGATCAACGATGTCGTCTACAGGATCCAGCGGAGCCCGAGGGCGAAGATGAAGATCGTGCATCGAGATCGCCTGGCAGCCTACGGAGGGACACAGACGGACCAATGATTGATCGGGACGATCAGCCTTTTTAGGAAGGGGGTGGTGTTACGGCTGTGAGTTTGTGTCATCGCTCGCCGCTTGAGTCACAACTGCCCCAGGGGCTGGGCTGTGGCATGCCTCCTGTATTGCGTGTGCCTTATGCAACAGGGCTACTAAGACAAAGGGATAGTCCAGAAGATTCGTGATTGGACCAGCGATGGAAACCTCGAGAAGCCGTGGACCCTGGATGGATCTAGAACCATTTATTGAGTCACCGGCCTGCTATATAAGGGTGACCCGTGAAGCAGTTGTTGTTGTTGTGTTTTACGAGCTAGTGTGAGCGTTTATTTTGAGCGACAGAAGTGTGGTGACTTGCGAAATCCCTAGTGTAGCGGCGAAGTGAGGAACATACAGGGGACTGCCGTGTTCTGAGTAAGTGTGCTTTCACTGAGTGTCAGATATTGTGGTGTTGAAATCCAGTGACATTGTTTCTCCCAGCTGGTGAACAGCGCGCAGCAAGTGCTCGTAAGTACTGTAGTAGGCGCACATTAGAAAGAAGTTGCATGCAGTTCTGTCAAGGCCACTAGGCTCATTAGCGGCAGGATTAACTTCTGTGATCTGTTGACAAGTGGAAGGGCCAGGAGCGCTCAAGGAAGAGACTTGAGGAAACTGGAATAAGGCTCCTAATTGCTTGTATTTGCTGACTAGTGTAATTTTCTGGCCTGTAATAAATTATATTTCTTTAAGCAGTAATTGGTGTTGTGCTTTGTACCCCCACCGTAATCCAGTTAACAAAAGTGCCACTAGGGGGTGGCACGTAACAATATTATTGACTGGTGACAAACGAGCGAGCGAATGACGTCCATTATTACAAACCTCAAAAAATGACTTATTTTTAACAAGAAACGCAATGAAATGAATCAGTTATTGTATACCTGTCAAACTGTCAATCATAGGTGTTTGGACGAAATAGCAATAGTGGGCCGGTAGATAGTTAACTAGCTGGGGAGCGTGATGGCGCAGTGTCTTAGCTGCTCGTCCTTCGCCCGGACGGCCGGGGTTCGAATACCGGTGACAGCGGGGTGGAATTTTCACCTGAAAAATCACGTGGCGTCAGGAAGGGCATCCGGCCTTAAGTCTCCGGCCAAAACCAAAATGAGCCTGGTTGGCTCCGGCGACCCCCATTAATTGGGAAAAGCCGAAGAAAGAAAAAGATAGTTAACTACCTGCCTCTGTTCGTGGAATTTGGACGAAATGGCACGACACGGATCCCTCAGCCAGTAGAGGCAAGTGCTTTAAAAGGTCTTAGGTTGAGCACCTCTCCGACCCCACCATTGTGGCTGCGGTATCGTGTGGAGGTAGCACGCTATTGATTACCAGGACTTTGTGTTTGTTTATTACCGCACGTCATTTATTTTCATTGCAGCCTGAGGGAAATAGATTCCATGGAGGGGTGTTCCAGGCACTGTACCACAGGAGCAGCGACACCGGATATAAAACATGCCCTCAAATCACAGTTCCCATGGCAGATTTCATCGACAGTCATGAGTAAAATTTCCCTTGTACTTTTATAGGTATTCACTCCATGATAATGCTGGGAGAGTACCTTAAATTCAAACTGTTTAAGGGACAGTTGGATTTTGAAGGTTTTTGAAAATAAAATCCTCAGAAGGATTTTCGGACCAATTTGTGAAGCAGGTGAGTGGTGAAGGAGAAATAACAAGGAACTAAAGGAGTTGTATAAAGAACCCGATGTTGTTGCGGAAGTTAAGACAAGAAGGCTGAGATGAGCTGGCCACGTGTATAGAGGAGAAGAGGGATCTAGACTGCGAGAAGTGTGTGAGAAAAATCCAGACGGGCGAAGACCTAGCCTATAGGCAGACCAAAAATGAGTTGGAGAGACCAGGTAGCCAAGGACTTCCAGCTATTGGGAGATCGAGAGGAAGATGCCAAGGACAGAACGAGGTGGATGCCCTAGAGTGAGAGAGAAGAAACATACCAAGACCATAATAATAATAATAATAATAATAATAATAATAATAATAATAATAATAATATCGTAAGGCCTCGGTTGCCGGGCAGCTTTCATGTCGAATTTTTTCGTTCCTTGGAGCGCTATGAATGTCATGGAGGTTAGATATCTAAGCTCCTTGGCACTATAGCGCTTTCTAGTAGAGAAAGGAGGAACTTCGTGTTGGCGGAGGATCCCGAGATTAATTTTGCCATTATGAACAGGGCCTACTGAATTCAAATGGGTTCTTTAACATGCCAACAACGTATGACATTTGTGCCGTGATTTTTGTCGCCTTTCAAAAATCACTTACCACGGCCAGGAGCGAACCTTCAAGCTTGGGGTTGGTAGTCCGACACGATAACCACTCACCCAACGTGGCAAGCTAGCACGACCGTAATAAATAGAGGCACTTCGTTCTAACACATCCTAGTCGGTTCGCTGGAAGGAATTCCCGATGATAATGATTATGGTGTCTGTAGTAGAAGTGCAGACCAACTCGTGACGCAGTGGCTAACATTGTTGGCTGTCACCCCTGAGGTACCGGGATCGATCCCGGGCTCTGCCAGGATTTTAAAAGTCATGGTATGGTCTGGTACGGGGTCTCCCAGCCTCGTGATGCAAAATGGGAACCTGTCGGATGCTATGGCAGGAGGAAGAGTGGAAAGGAACTGGCCACCATACCACACGCAAACTCCGGCTCGGGATGCATGGTTAGTGATCCCTTGACCAAGTCAAGGGCTCTAATTCAGGTCGCCTACGTCCCTGGAGGGGATATGGCACTCTAATTAAGAAATTTTAGTAGAAGTGCGTGTATTTTAATTGGGGCAAGGATTGGGTAAGAGGTGACCATGGCCTTAATTTAGGTACGATACCGGCATTTGCCTGAAGTAGAAGTGGGAAACGACAGAAAACTACTTGTAGGATGGCTAAAGTGGGAATCGAATAGACCTCTTCTCAGTTCTACCTCACAAGGCTGAGTGTACCCTGTTCTTGCCCCAAAGTCAGTGGATAATGGGGAAAAATATACCCAGCTCAGGAATCCCTCGGAGTCGCCAACTCCCAAACTCACCAGCTGTGAGCCCTGAGGGTGTAGCAATATCCAGGGTGCACCAGAAGTGGTGGGGCTACAAACACCCTGCCTCCTTGAGGGCCTTGTGCAGAAGGCAGGAGATAACATGAAAAGAAGAAGAAGGCTGACCCCTCGCAGAAGGAGGGTATCAGGAGAGATGAATCAAGGGACAATTAGGGCGGGAAAGGAAGAGACTCCCTAGGCCTCGGTTACCTAATACCGTCGGGGTCGGAAAAGAACAAGAGTTGACCAAGGGAGGTCGACAGGAATGAAGACGGAGAGGAGCCCGGCACAAGTAAGTGGAAGCAATGCCGGACTCAGCTGGGGTCCCGTGGTCGCCAACCCATGTTCCACTAGATGTGAGCCCCTGGGGTGGGGGGGACTGCCAAGACTGCTAGCCACTGTGCCAGGAGGGAAAGTTGACCTCGCCTAGGAGGATCGCAACCCGTCGCACAGTACAGGCAGCCAAGTTGCAGAACGTCATGTCAATCAAGGGAAAAGCAAGCTGCCATCTGTGGTTCTCAAGGCTTCCAGGCAAAACAAAGCCTAACCTCGCAGCATCATAGCCGTGTGCGTTAGGGTATACAACATGACTGCGAGCAGAAGTGAAAAGCCTGGAGTTCAGAGTTTCAAATCCCGGTGCTGACATCTTGAGTGTGGTTTTCCCACGGGACATTTCCCCACATTTTTTCGTGGCAAATGCTGGGATGGAACGCAATTTCAAGTCCTGGAGCACCCAATCCTAGACCATAATCACACGTTACATACTATTTTAGTCACCACAGAAACACAGGTTGTCATACAAATTCAACACTCAACCAAGGACCCGGGGCAGATAACCAAGATATCTCAAGCCTCTCAAATGGGACAACAAGAACAACAAAGACGGCGACAGAATGGAAGTCATCTTTTCTGCTCCAGCTATACGCTGGGTTGCATAACCTCCAGGAAAAGGTACGAGCTACGTATGGCTTCACGGAACGGAACAAATTTTATTACTCCACGAGTATTTAATCTATGTTAACTCCCATCTCAAGTCAATAGATCTGATCATAAATAGTTTTAAATATGCATATTATTATTTAGTGTATAGCTTTTAGATGGGGATTCATCTCAGAGGACGAACTATGTGAGTGTGGTGAACATCAAGACCACCAGCACCTACTCAACTGCAGGAAACTATCAGAACCTGTCTCCATGGACGATCTGGTAACCGCCAGTGATAAGGCAGTTCGTGCAGCGGAATTCTGGGCATCACATAGAATATAAAGATGCACATATACTTTGTAATCTTTGTATATATATATATTTATTTATAATATGTTATGTTCTGGACACGTATAAATAAATAAGTGCCGGGTTTGTCCGAAGACATGTTCGGTTCGCCAGAGTCTGTAGCTGTTTCAATGCGGACACCCATGGGGTGAGCTATAAGTTCCGTTCAATTTCAATTTCAAGTAGTTCACTGACACTTTGTGGTGAATGATGGAACTTTGATAGAGCGTTTCAACGGAATCTAACCTGCAAATTTAGCTTCACACAAGTTTAATTAGCGGAAGGTTCTTTTACATGCCTTAAATATATGACACGGGACCACCGGCATTACTTCCCCTCCGAAGGAAGGCATACCGAAGGATTTTAACGCTCTTAAAAATACTACGACTTCGGCTGGGTTTGAACCCGCGACCTTGGGCATAGAAGCTCAGCATGCTACCGACTACGCCATCGAAGCCGCATGCATACGATAAACATCCCTAACAATAATTTCATTTAGTTCTCCACAAGATTCCCATTCTTCCTGTGGAGATATCTTTTATGAGAGGAACTCCTTATTATTTTTTGTATGCTATTAACTTCGATCTCCACGGAAAGCTTTATTCTCGGTGGATTTAGCCTTGATTGTTAAGGAAAGCACTTTACTAGGGGTTTAGGACTGCGTGGTAAAAAATTTCTATTTACGAAATTGACTTTCATCTCTAAGGGATTCACTTCGTTCTCTTTGGAACACAATCTAATCTCTATGGAAGTTATTTTGTTCTACATGTAATTCAGTTTGCTATTCATGGAATTAGCTTTGATCTCCTTGGAATTCATTCCCTTTGTCTGTAATTCGCCCCCACCCTTGCGCCACAGAGGTTCTCGCCTCCTGTCCCCAATGCTGCGGTGTGGAATTCCAGCAGAGTCGGTTGGTATTTGAGGACGCTTCAATGCGAAAGAACGTTTATTACAAGATATACTAGCACGTTAAATCATCTTCATAGCAACATTCTGACAGGTCTCTAAAGCCTGATATTTAAGAGGGACATTAAAGGCGTTGCTTTATTATTATTATTATTATTATTATTAATTATTATTCATCGTATGGCCAAAGTAAGGAGTCCAGTATGTATTTACTGCGAGAACGAACGAGATGACGTGTATCATACGTTCTTCGTCTGCGCTCGTTGGGCAGCGGAAAAACAACGACTTGAAGCTGAGGTTGGTCCAATAACGCCGAACAATATAGTTGGAATTATGCTTAGGAACGAGCTCAGCTGGAATGCAGTCGCTTTCTTTGTTGAGGTGGTCCTTCGTCACAAGAAGTCGAATGGGGACTGCACGATTTAGTTGCTTAATTTTTCTATCCGTGGACTATGAATTGAGAAGCAAGATGGTGCTTGTGAAGCAAAGAAAATGGCTCCATCCTGAAGTAATACGAAAGTGGCCCCGGGATGGGCTTTGTCAAGAGGATTTAGTGGGTAAGAATCCCACACACTTGAAGAGTGCGGACCCTTTTCAAGCGTCTTGATAGAATATTTTTCCACTTCCCTCCTAAAAAAAGAGAAATTAATATTACTATTATTATTATTATTATTATTATTATTATTATTATTATTCAAGTGCCTCGTCCTCCAACACAGTAGCTGCTGTTTGTCCATAGCTGTTCTAAACAGTGACACTGTATTAAATCCAAACCACTGGCTTAAGTTCTTTAGCCAGGATATTCGTATGATTAATTGTAAGAGGTGGTATTTGTTGTTGCGCATAAAATGACCAAAGTATTCTAGTTTTCTCCTTTTGATGATACTGAGAATCGACATTATGAATACTGAGAATTTCCAAGTCTTTGTTCATATGCCACAGTACTTCCACATTTGTGACTTTAGCTGTCCATGATATCCTTAAAATCCAGCGATACGTCCACATTTCAAATGCTGTCAGTTTCTTATTTAAAACCTCGGTAAGTGTCCATGATTCAACTCCATAGAGCAGGACACTAAAAACGTAGCATCGAAGCAGTCGGGTGCGTAATGACAGACTTAAATCGCGGCTGATCAAAATTTTCCTCATTTTCATGAAATAACTTCTGGCCTGCTCAATTCTACAGCGAATTTCTTGATTTAAGTCCCAGTTATCATTGATTTGACATCCTAAATATTTATATGATGAAACACTTCCAATTATTTCATTACCAGCTTAAGAATGCCCTGAATTTCATCTTTGTTTCTACTAACAACCATCCACTTAGTTTTTTGTACATTTAAATGTAATCCAATGGCGTTACTCTCTTCAGAAATAGAATCCAGTAGTGTTTGTAGATCATCCATACTTGTTGCAAGGATGACAGTGTCATCAGCATATCGGATGTTATTAATGATAGATACATTCCTCCTTGAGACTTTCCATCAAGAGCATCTTGGAAAATCTTTTCAGAATAGATGTTGAAGAGGAGTGGAGAAAGAATGCAACCTCGGCGAACTCCCTTCATAATCGATACTTCTTCAGACAGCTAACCATCAACACGTACAGCAGCACGTTGATTCCAGTACAGATTATTATTATTACTATGCTTATTATTTACTTCATTCTTAGAACATTATCTGGCAAATATATGGAAACTCTACAGATTACAAGGTAGCAAAGGCGTTCTTTCATTTGATGTGTTATTTATAATTGTGAGTCACTGTAATAAATACTACAAAGCCTTAAAACCCCGATATTCATTTTGAGACACCCTGTATAATCCCCACCTTTAAAAAAATATTTTCACTTGCCACGAATTTTCTAATTAATCTTGTTGTCGCAATGATGACTGCTTTTTGCACTGACTTGTATAAATTGGTGTCAACGTCAAATTCTTTCAACCCCTGCAGTAGTCTCGTTGGTATGATCTTCACCTTTCCAGTCTGCCATTGCTTCCTGATATACTCTATTAGGTCTTTATATTTGGAGATCTTTTCGTCGTGCCTTGCTTTTAAGTTCTTGCTATTCAGAAGCGGCTTCGGTCGCGTATTTAGTAGCATGCTGAACTGCTAAGCCCAAGATCGCGGGTTCATACCCAGCCGAAGTCGTCGGATTTTTAGTAGTTTTAGTAGTTATCATCATCATCATTATTAGGGTTCGGAAGTTTAAGACCTCAAGCAGTACAAAATATGCAAGCAAATATTCCCTAAAAACTATAAAATATGACCTAGAATATTGTGACATCCTCTTGAAAGGTGGAAGCACACTATCGTCATGTTCCGTGACCTCATGCGTTCAGTGTCGCAATCTAACTTGTCCAGAAACATGTGCTAAAAGACGTCCGTAGAGGAGCGCCTTCTTGGAATCAGGTCTTCTAAACCTGCTATCTGCCTGTTCCGGGAAAAGAAAGAAAATATATCTACTACACTATTCGGAAATCCTGTGTTTGAAACTCGACCCAGATAACACGTACTTTGTTAACGACGCATCAATTAAAACAAAAATGCTGACATTATAACCAAATATGACCAAAACAATAAACATGGCGGAAATATGCATTTATAGGCAACATCAAATTGCTTTAAACCTGGTCAGGGACCCGTCATTCAAACTTATTTTCCAGATTTCGGGTAAAATGAGCTCAGGAAAAAAATATGACTTATCCTCAACATCCGAACCTTAATCATTATCATTATCAGCATGCGGCTTCCGTGGCGTAGTAGGTAGCATGCTGAGCTTCTATGCCCAAGATCGCGGGTTCAAACCCGGCCGAAGTAGTAGGATTTCTTAAGAGCGTTAAAATCCTTTAGTATGCCTTCCGTCAGAGACGAAGTAAAGCCGGTGGTCCCATGTCATAGATTTAGGGCATGTAAAAGAACCTTCCACTAATTAAACTTGTGTGAAGCTAGAGTTGCAGGATAGATTTCGTTGAATCGCTCTAATTAAGTTCCAACGTTCACTACTACATGTCAGTGACATCTGGTGGCGAAAGTTGGAACTACTTGAAATTGAACGGAACTTGTAGCTCACCCCATGGGTGTGCGAAAATAAGCAGTTACAAACTCTGGCGAGCCGAACATGTCCTCGGGCACTCCCGGCACTAAAAGTCATACGCTAAATAAATGAATAATCATTATTATAGTTCTTCTTCTTCTACTTCTTTCGATTCGGCCATCTAAGGACCACGTCATTTTAACTGCTTCTTGCTGCATCGAGCTTTAACATCCTCCCAGTACTTTCGCATTAGTTCTCGATGCTGTTGTTTCCTTTCTGCAGTCCACTTCTTGCCAGTTGGAAGCTTTGGCTTTTCTTGGAAACATCGGTGTGCTGTTAGTTTTTGTTTAAGGGTGGCACGTTCCCAAATATCGTTGCCTCTGATTCCCACTTTTTGTAAATCTTTGTCCACCTCAATGAACCAAGCTCCCTTGGTTTTATTTTCGAGGAAGTAGGTGAAAATTATATTTGTCAATCTTGCTGGGTTCATTCTTGTTATATGACAGTAAAAGGCAATTCTACGTTTCCTCATGGTATCAGTTATTTTTTCCACGTGGGTGTTAAGTTCGTGGTTGTGCCGTCTCCTATATTCCCCATTTTCTTTTACCGGACCCAAGATTTTTCTTAGAATTTTTTCTTTCATTCATTATCGTTATTATTATTATTATTATTATTATTATTATTATTATTATTATTATTAACATGGAGTGAAGTGTAGGCTGTGGACCTCAGATTGCTCCTGGACTAGAGTAGTCAGATAGAATCTCGGGTTACAAACGCCACTATTTAATCACCAGTGACAATAAATACATTGACAGGTTGTTTCGTTTATAGTGTCATAAATTGTTAACGCGGGATGATGTGCATTCATATGGTGCAATAAATTATTGCCGTGACGCGGATATTAGAACAGATAAATAACACACAACTGTCCACGCCGCTGAAATACGATTATATGTATGCTTTAGCTCTACGAGAGACGCTGGCTTCCCTTAATGTTATGCGACAAAAATACAATAAAGCTCTTATAACGGAGACTGTGTACTCGAAAGTGTACGAGGCTTCAACACTACACACTTTGCTCCCTCAGTGGGCCAGTGGTTTTGTACGAGTCATACAAATATTATACAGTATTAATAGTAATGACGGGAGGTAGGTCTACTTGGTTAAATTGCATATTAAATACAAATGAATATAAAAAGATGGTATATTGGCTTTCACGGCCGGTGAATTAAAACTCAGCAATTCTTCTAGGTTTGTGCCGTGTCTTGTGTGGGGTTTCGCCTAGGACACCAAGCTGGCTCATCGGCGGGCTCTTGGTGTCCCCGCCCGGACCCCCACAGGAGTAACGAACTGCGCGCCACCAAGAGCCCGCCGATGAGCCAGCTTGGTGTCCTAGGCGAAACCCCACACAAGACACGGCACAAACCTAGAAGAATTGCTGAGTTACAAATAAATATAGTTTGTACTGTCATTTATATTTAAAAAGTTATTTGCGACAGGCTTCGCCTTTCGACATCATCCTCGGAAATTAGCAACTTAGATAAAGCGGCTTCGGTGGCGTAGTAGGTAGCATGAAGAGCTTCTATGCCCATGGTCGTGGGTTCAAACCCGGCATAAGTCGTCGGATTTTTAAGAGCGTTTAAATTCTTCAGTATGCCTTCCTTCAGAGAGGGAGTAAAGCCGGCGGTCCCATGTCATAGATTAATGGCATGAAAAAGAACGTTCCACTAATTGAACTTGTGTGAAGCTAAATTTTCAGGTTAGATTTCGTTGAAGCGCTCTATAGGAAGTTCCAAAGTTCACCACTTGGTGTCAGTGACATCTGATAGCGAAGGTTGGAACTACTTGAAAGTAAACGGAACTTGTAGCTCACCCCATGGGTGTCCGCAGTGAAGCAGCTACAGCCTCTGGCGAGCCGAACATGTCCTCGGACACTCCCGGCACGAAAAGCCATACGATAAATAAATAAATAATAAGCAACTTAGCTAATAAATAAAAGTAAATGAATGAATCTATCCGGCCTTGAGGACAAGAGGAGGATGTTTGAGTATCTACTGTTGGTGGCGGTGTATTTAGAGGGCTTAGACCACGGGATCTCCTCTTTACGTGGAATCCGAACCACAGGACATGGCATTTCACTTCGAAAACCTCACATGCATTGACCGGGAATCGAACACAGTCCACCTTGGAAAGAAAGAAAGAAAGAAAGAAAGAAAGAAAGAAAGAAAGAGAGAAGGAAGGAATAAAAGAAAGTTAGTTAGTTATTGTAGTTTTAAGGGGTGGAACAGCGATGTCATGTGCCCCAAAAAAAGTGAAAGAGAGATGCAAAAATAAATAAATAAATAAAGAAAGAAAGAGAGAGAGAGAGTAAGAAAAAAGAAAGAGAGAAAGTGATAGAAAGAAAGAAGGAAAGGAAGATAGGAAGAAAGGGAGAAAGAAAGAGAGGAAGGAAAATAGAAAGAGAGAAAGGAAGAAAGGAGGAAAGGAAGAGAGAAAGAAAGGAGGAAAGGAAGAAAGAAAGAGAGAAATAAAGGAAGAAAGGAAGAAAGAAAGAAAGAGAGAAAGGGAGAAAGGAGGAAAGGAAGAGAGAAAGAAAGAGAGAAAGGAAGAAAGGAGGAAAGGAAGATAGAAAGAAAGAGAGAAAGGAAGAAAGGAGGAAAGGAAGATAGAAAGAAAGAGAAAAAGGAAGAAAGGAAGATAGGAAGAAAGAGAGAAAGGAAGATAGATAGAAAGAGAGAAAGAAAGAAAGGAGGAAAGGAAGATAGAAAGAAAGAGAGAAAGGTAGAAAGGAAGAAAGAGTGAATGGAAGAAAGGAGGAAAGGCAGATAGAAAGAAAGAGAGAAAGGAAGATAGATAGAAGGAGAGAAAGGAAGAAAGGAGGAAAGAAAGATAGATAGAAAGAGAGAGGAAGAGAGGAGGAAAGAAAGATAGATAGATAGATAGAAAGAAAGAAAGACAAAAGGGAAGGGAATGAAGATAGATAGAAAGAAACAGCTTGGCGTTCAGGTTATCACAACAACTCCACACACACTGAAGTATACGGGGATGATGACCGCCGTACAAAAGCCTCAAAATGAAACAACAACCTCATTAGAACATGGCCAGGAATAATAGCGCTTTGTTCATATTCAACCTGTGGCTCCCACTAAGGTGGAGCGGGTTTGATTCCCGGTTATGTATGTGGAAGTTTTGAAGTGCTTTCCACGTAGAAAGGGAGCTCAGTTGCTTATGATCGCGAAAGTGACGCTCTCGTAAAACTCCAAGCTCCCTTCCTCCCTTGTTGTGTTCTCTAGCCAGCGCATACACATAAAAATTTCATGTGGTTAAACATTTAATTAGAGACCACGGCTTTAGAGAGTAGATTAATGCTCGCTTTGTGACTGGGACTGTTACGTTCTGAAGCGAACAGATTTTAACTGGGCGTACTTAGGCTAATAAGGGCTAATCTAATCAGCTAGTTCACAATGTAGGTCAATCAGAGTAAGTTTGTGACTGCTCTATTCATGGAAAATAAAACTGGGAATGCAAAACATTGCAAATAGCACATAATTAGAGTAGTATAACGTGCAATGAATCTGAAGTAGCTCAACAGGAAAGGCGTGAACTTCGATCCCCGATAGTGGTATTAATTGCTTTCTAGAAACAGGTACGGGGACTAGTTGTCGTCGTCGGCTTTAACTCGTTTCCGAGTATACATCTTCTTCCAAAACAGTCTAAAATAATCTAAGGTTGAGGTCTGTGGGCATGTTTGCGGTGACTGAACAGCCCAATGCGTGCAAGAAACAAACGTCCACACAGATCACACAGAACTTTTGGTGGAGGGCGTGGCTGTGCTGCACGGAACTTTCGTGCTTGTCGCTTGGCCTTAACAATTCTACGACGTTCTTCTTCAAACATTTTGACAGCAGCCGGGATGGTCTGGCGCCAAGTTGAACGGTCTTTAGCAAGCTGGTCCCAGGTTTGTGGATTGAGACCTGTCAACTTCATATTCTGCTTAAATTGGTCCTTGTAACGTCTCTTAGGGCCTCCATGAGGTCTGGTGCCGGAGGTGAGTGCACCATACAGAACCTGGCGTGGTAGTCTCGTATCATCCATCCGATGGACATGTCCATTCCATCTAAGTTGATGACTAGTATGGAACAAGGATATACCAGTTAAGGCTAAAGAAGTTATGTACAAAGCATATTATGTTCCTATAATGACATATGCAGCAGAAACTTGGACAATTACTAAGAGGGATGAGAGCAGAGTACAGGCAGCTGAGATGAATTCCTGAGAAGTATGGTCCAAGAACGAGGAGAGACAGAGTAAGAAATGAAGATATACAGAAAGAACTGGGAGTACAGAAACTAAATGACTAAATGGAGCAAAACAGATTGAGATTGTTTGGACACGTCAAACGGATGAATGAATGAAGTAAGGCTACCAAGACGAGCACTGGAACGACGGATGATAGATATATTTATTTTGTCTGGCAAGATTAGGGCCATTGGGCCCTCTCTTCCATCTAACCAGATTTTACAATTGATACATAATAAACAATACAAATACTACTAAAATCAAACAATAATAATAATACTTTTATTGCAGCTAAACAGCCATTAAATACATTTAAATACACTATGTTTGCGCACCTGCGCCTTGGGTAGCATAGTCTTTTATGGACTTTATTCTTTTGCTGCAACTTTTTATATATGGTAGCGTTCTCATGTGTGTCCGTATAGTTGACATACACATGTGTCATCCGGATCATGGTATGCTTTGTATGTACAAATCAAATGGTGAATACCATGAACTGCCAGGCGTGTGAACATGTGCCTCATCTCAAAGCTAGCAGATGTCCACGCCCGGTCAACCATGGCTCCCGTTCCATAAAATACCAGTGGGATTTCTTCTCTCTTCCTTCTGAGAGTCGTTAATAGGTTTTCCGCACCTATTGTGCTAGGTAATACTAGAAGCGTTCTAAAGTCTTCAATTAGGAATGTTTCTCGCGCGAGGAGGTAGACTAGCCGAGATTTGGTCGTCTTGGAAACTCCAATAGCTTTTTTCATGTATAATGCTTTAACACTTTCAAGTGATGATACATTCTTTTCAGTGAGGAAAGGCCATACGATTTCTATTCCGTATGCCAATAGTGGCATTCTTCTTCTTTATCGTTTTGGCCTACTTAGGACCACGGGGCTCGTATTTACTCTTCGGTAAAGTTGTTGCTTTCTTCTTCTTCCAATAGTCCCTCATTTTCTGACTATGAGTCAGTCTTCTTTCTTGTGTCCACTTACCTCATGTAGTCTTCTTACTTGTAAGGGATGTTGGGAAAACGCCCTGTCGGATGACCTGACGGAACAGCAGACGGTCACGAGTTTGTTCCATTGGGATCTCTAGTTGTTCCATATCTGACTTAACTACGCAATCCATTTGTTCTTAGAAGCCTTGCCTCTTCCTGTTACTGCGAATATCCTTTTGCTGAGTCTTTGAGCCAATATTGGCATTATTTTATTTTTAAATAATGCCATTGCTGTCTCGAGGTTGAGTGTTCTTATATATCTTATATCGTGCATCGCCCGAACCGCTTGTGTAATTTTTTCTGTCACATGTTTTGTAAAGCATTTTTCCTAGGTATTTGAATTCTTTTACTATATTTATTCTTTTTTCCTGTATGAAAATTTCTGTTCCGGTCAGTATCTTTCCTCCTTGTCGAAACACCATCATTTGTGTCTTAGATGTGTTAATGTCAAAATTATATTCAGTGCACCATTCCTCCATGTCTTTTAGAATGTTTTTTACTTTTATGATGTTATGTGATCCGATCACAATGTCATCAGCGTACGCATATGATACAATATCTGTTTTTTGAGTTATTCTCATTATGTCTTCCGCTGCTAGGATGAAGAGCAAAGGGCTGATTGGCTCACCCTGTAGTACTCCGTTTGAATTATCGGATCAGAGCGTGATATGTTATACGAGATTCTTATGTTGTTCCAATGCAGTATCGTATCAAACAATAATACAATGTTGATAAAATAAAAAATACATATAAAAATTAGTTTGGTGTACGCAGTAAATTGTTGTATTTCTAGGACGAATAAGTAAGATACTTAGTAGTAAGTTTAAAATTAGAGTAAGGTGAGGAAATACTGATAAAATGTAGACTGATGATAATGATGATGATGATGGTGATTAGCCATTACTCATGAAGGTTATTTAGATGTCTAAATAGGATGACTGGGAAGAGAGGACGAGGAAGACCAAGAATGCGTTGGATGGACTCTGAGAAGAATAGCATTAGAAAACGGAACCTGGATTGGAACACCGTGTCGGATGATGATTGGTGGAACGACAGAACAAAGTGGAAAGGAACCATATTTGCCCCACCAGGTGTCAGCTAGAAAAGGGGAAATGAAGATGATGATGATTGGAAGTATTATAGTCTTCCAAAAAGATGGTATATGGGCTTTCACGGTCAAGGAGTTAAACTCAAGCAATTTTTCTAGGTTTGTGCCCTGTCTTATGTGTGGTTTCGCCTAGAAACACCAAGATAGGCTCATCAGCGGCCTCTTTGTGTCCATGACCAGACCCCCATAGCAATAACGAACTGTGCACATTATGTTGTATGGGGAAATGTTATTTTACGCAAGGTTAAAAAAAATAATTTTTAAAATACAATTTTTACCCCAAAAATTCTGTTTCGCTCAGTTTCAAAAATTTGACACATCCTCATGCGCCATGTTACAGAGGGCAACGCGCCGAAAAATACAATACAATACCTCGCACATAGTCCTACGACCATTCCTTGGTGATATCTTTTGAAAATGAGGGAAACGGGATTTTGGGGTAAAACATGTTTTTTTTAGATTTTTGGATTATTTCGGGAAGGAATGGTTGGATTTGGACATGCGAGGTATGCTGTTTTTCAGCGCGTTGCCCTTTTTAACATGGTGCATGAAGATGGTCAAAATTTTTGAGAATGAGGGATCCGGATTATTTTGGATAAAAAATTATTTATAGATTCTTGCTTATATCTTGTGAAAGCCTGCTCGAGATTTTATCTCTTGCAGTAAAGAAGCGCAGGTGTGCTTCTCCTAAAATATCTACATTTTATAATAACAGCCAACTATCCTCACTTGATACCATACCGGGAACTGCTAATAAATTTTGATAATGTAATGTTATTGGTTTTTCATCCCTTTTAACTACTGTGGCTTTTATAGACGCCAGAGTGCCGGAAGTTTGCCCCGAAGGGGATCTTTAACTTGCCAGTAGATCTACTGACACGGCTCCCTCGCATTTGCGCACCCTCAAATGCCAGCTGACTGCGCCAGGATACGAACCTGCAACCTAGGGCCCAGCAAGGGAGAACGTTACCGCTGAGCCACGCAGCCAGTCTAGTAAATTTTGATATAGACAGTTTAGAAATACGAAGGAAAATAGATGCTATGAAATTCCTTTTCAAAATCATAAACAATTCAATTAATGATTCCGAATTCCTTTCTCTCTTAAATTTCCATGTACCCGGCATCAATTCAAGGAACAATATCACATCTGAAATTAAAAGAACCAGGACGTCTGCCCACAGAAATTCACCACTGAACAGACTATGTAATATCTTCAACAATGTTGTTCGAAGAAATAATGCCATATATTTTAGTACTTCCTTTACAATTTTTGATGGAATTTCTAACCACTTTCCAGAAATAATGTGTCAATCCTTGCAAATTGTAAATCATGAATTCTTATCACTGTGCCATTCTACCCAGTCAACCTTGTATTACATATGTATTGTTTGTACTATACTGTTTTAATTTCGCACCTAATTATTATAATTAGTTATATTTTGTTACTGTTAAGTTTAAGTTAGTATAAGTTATAAGATAACATACTGTGTAGTCTTAATGCCACTGTAATTGGGATGAAAATCCTGTTGTGCACAAATAGAGAAATAAATAAACACTCAAAATAAATAAGAAGGAAGGTAGCGCGCAGTTCGCTTCTCCTGTGGGGGTCCGGGCACGGACACCAAGAGCCCGTTGATGAGCCTATCTTCGTATTCCTAGGCGAAACCCCGCACAAGATACGGCAATAAACCAAGAAATATTGCTGAGTTTAGTTATAGTCTTGCAAGGGGAGAACCAGTGGCGTAAAAAGGCTTTGCTTCAGGAGGGGATGAGCTGAGCCACCCGAAGTTTCAGCTCCGATCTGTCTTTTTCGGGTTTAGTTTTATTAACATCTGTATATCACCATGAGGACCATATTCATCAGCCGGGAACTCAACCTTCAGCTCAGAGTTCGAATGTTACGTTGCTATGTTTTACCTGTCCTTTTGTATGGTTTCGAAGGGTGGACGGTCAGCCCATTACTGAAGAAGTGGATTGAATCTTTTGAGATGTACTTATACAGAAGAACACTCCGAATATCTTGGGTAGAAAGGAAAACAAACGAAGTCCTCAACATCTTGAACAAGAAGAAAGAGCATGTCACAACCATCAAGGAGCGTAAGCTAAGCTACCTCGGGCACATCATGGGAGGTTTATTTATTTATTTATTTATTTATTTATTTATTTATTTATTTAGCGTATGATGCTTCATGACAATCGTTTGAAATGCATTACATATAATTGCTATTAGAAAAATAACAAGAAGTTCCGTGAAGAACTATACAGCCTACTTTTCATGCCGTTTTTTCAACAGTTGGTAGCACTGACATCATTTTCAAATATGGACGTGAGATATTCCGGTGCACATCTTTACTCATACTAAATTTGGTTGTGATTGCTGCAGCCGTTTAGGAGTTGATAGGGGGGGGGGACACACACACACACACAGCCAGACAGACAGACAGAGACAGACACACATTTTCCCGGATCGATCTCATAAGTCTACTTTTTCCTCATTTTTGCATAATGTGAAAAGTAGGCTAAAAATTAATATATATTTATATACATGGATATAAAGTAAAAAAAAAAAACACACACACACACACACACAGAGTGACCGCCGCAGGGTTTACTTGATGTAGCTCCTCCATAGGCCCAGAGAATGCTCGTAGAGGACATTCTTTCACGATGTGGCTGATGGTTTGCACTTCAGCACCACAGTTGCAGGAAGGAGACTCCAACCACCCCCATTGGTGTAGTGCAGAAACAGTTCTTCCAACGCCGCAGCGTATCCTGTTTAGTCTGGTCCAGATGGTGCGTGGGAGGTTGAACCCAGGAGGTTTTGCAGTTGGGTCATCGATGTTGATTAGACCATGTGGGTGTAATCTGACCCATTCTTGCTTCCATGCTTCGTCAGGTCTAAATGGTATGTCAGCTAGATTCCTGACCGTCTTCCAGACAGGTTTCCGGGATTTCAGTCTTGCTATGTCGTTTCCATCTGTATCCTGGTGGATGGGAAGTGAGCTGTTCATCATCACCTTAGTCCATAATCTGACAAGGGCATTTTGTCGTCTGATGTGAGGGGGTTTAATGTGGCTCAGTACGGGTAACCACTATACAGGAGTAGGGTGCAGGGTGCCAGATATGATTCTCATTGTGTGGCGTAGCTGGACGTCGACCAGACGAGTATGGGAACTATTCAGCCCTTCAGCAGAACAGTATTCAGCTGAAGAATATACTAGTGCTAAAGCAGTTGTTCGCAGTGAATTTGCATCTGCACCCCATGATGTTCCAGCTAGTCTTCCAAGAAGGTTGTTACGACTTTTCAGTTTAGCTGAGAGGTGAACGATATGAACTTCTCCGGCTGATCATTCAAGGGAAGATTGATGGGAAAAGATCTGTGGGAAGACGAAGAAATTCCTGGATGAAAGACTTGCGGCGGTGGTATGGACATACGTCCATAGAAATCTTCCGTGTTGCCGTTTCGTGTGTAATCATAATCAATTGGATCGCCAACTTTCGGAGGGAGACGGCGTCATAAGAAGAAGATCAATAATACGCTAAGGTGTATGTTTCACAAAACTCAAGCTCCTAAACCAGAGGGAGTTAGAAGGTGTGGTTTGTACATAAATCTTCCAAATCGTCTCAATAGTACAGGAAAAATCTTGCATTTCTTGAAAATTCAATGGAAATATATTTATTTGTTTATAAAGTGCTTTTACAAATAAACAGCTCGTGGCAAAACTGTGTCACGTACAGCCCGCATAGCACTAGAACCAGGTGGGTAGGCTGTACACATGGGGCGCACACAACCCATTGTGCAACCGGCAGCAGTGATGAATATTATTGCTCTCTGATTTAATAGATATCGACAATTTGTTTAAAAAGTGCGTTTAAACAAATAAACAATTTATAGAAGCCCGCATAACAGTAAAGCCAGGCAGGTGGTTTATACACATGCGGGAGTCCTCGCACGGGCGCGGTAATTTCTTGTATTGTATTTGCACTTAACAATGTGCAAATGCTCAAATATTAACTATTTTGTAGATATTAAGTTATAAAGTCCAGTTTTCTTTGCGAAATCATCTGGCACCTTCTATTCCCAGACATTGTATACATATTAATAAACTATAGTTTACAATACGTTCTGAAGATTAAAGACCTTAAGTCAATAACTCTACTGTTGTATTTGTAATTAAAGAAGAAAAAGGGCAGACCAATGAGTGGGATAACACTTGGAGGTGGACAGCTGAAGTCTCAAGTACTTGGGAAGTATAGTGGAGGAAAATGGGAGAAATGACAAAGCGATTACGGAAGTGGCAGACAGGCAGAAGCATTTCTGAGAAGCATTAGGAGCTTAGTGTGGAATAAAGATGTCGCACAAAAAAGCAAGGAAGTGTTATACAGAAGCTACTATATCCCGATACTGACCTATGCATCAGAAACGTGGATAATGAAGAAAAGAGACATAGGCAGAATACAGGCAAGTGAAATGAAGTTCCTGCGAAATAGGATCGGAGTAACAAAAAGAGACAGGGTGAGGAATGAAAAGGTCAGGGAAATGGTGAAAGGTAGGATTGAGACATCAAGACTGAGGTGGTATGGACACTTAAAGAGAATGGAAGAGAAGAAGATTCCCAAGAGGATACATGAGATGCAGATGCAGAAGAAACGACCAAGGGGAAGACCAAGAGATAGATGGCTGAAAGGAGTGGAGGAATGTGTCAAGAAGAGAGGCGAGGACTGGACCAGAGTGACAGCGGAGAGGTGGTGGGAAGAAAGGACTAAGTGGCGAGGCTTATGTTCCAAACAGACCCAGCCTGGGGCTGGAAACTGTACATCATGGTGATGGTGATGGTGATGGTGATGGTGATGAAGTCAATATTAATTTGTACTTTTTATTGTCGCGGTTTCGGTTACATAATGATATGAATAGAAAAGCAATACTTGCAGTACATGAAACCATTTTGCCTTAAAAGAAGGTTGTTCTCAAAACTATTTCTAAAAAATTAATCCTGTAAAAGCTAAAAAACACATACACCAAAATTTAAAAGAAAAATCAGAGCTGTTATAAAAAATATGTTAAATACGATAGAAATAAATCTTGATATAAAACCAGCCTGATGAAGGAACAGTGGAGTGGATGCTATATAGACAAAAAGAAATTAGGTTAAGATTTGTGTTGTTAGAAGGGGATAATAATGTATATTGCCCTATCTACAGCTTGGAATATTGGTTTCAACGATATCATTCCACGGGATACACTCGGCCTCCTGAGGGAAAACTGGGAAGAAGTGGGTTGGTTTCCTATCTCAACCATCATGGACGTGGTTTCCCCACTTCTATTCCAAGAAAATTCCGGGTTAGTACTGCCCCCGGAAATTGAATTATATAGAGACCACGATGGCTGTATTGGAAAATATCAGTAAAGTTATGGATGTCATAGTTATGACGTGGATATTCATGACGTAGGCACGGATGACGTAGAATTCATGCCAGTAGGCTGGTTGAGCTGAGATTCTTGGTGACGTCATGATTTTATTCGAGAATGATCCGAGATTTACGACGCAGTCGCAGGAAACAAGGTATTGTGCTAAGGAAGAAGCTACGCTATTGGAGGAGAGACGCGTACCAATGAACGATAGTTTGGAAGGAAGACGGAGATTGCTGAAACTACGATATTCGATTACTTTGGCATGCAGATTTGTGGAAATCTATTTTCAGTTATGGCATTGATTTGGAATTTTAAAGAAATTAATTTTGAGTTTTTGAATTTTGAAAATCCGTCAAGTATAGCCAAAGTTAAAACTTCCAGCAATGACGCAGCAACAGGCTATGGAAGGGATGGTTACGCCCCTTAAGAAGTTGATAAAAGGTCGTGCACAGGAGAGAGGAGCTCTCATTCTCATACTGATACTGATACGCTCAGATCTCATTCTTGTGATTGCATATATATTTCTGGCGATATAGTGTTATTTTCAAGTGATTCAGTGAAGTAAGGTGTCTTTAGCGTGAGGTGAAAGCCTTGCCGCATCGAACGAACTCGGGGCAGTTCCATTCTACGCTGCTCAAAACTAGGTGAAGTTGAAACGCGCACATTAACGTTTCCACCAGTCAAGATAGCAAGCGCTAACTTCAGCCTTTTTGATAATTCTGTTAGGCAGTATAACATTAAGGTGTATACAAGATTTGAAGAATTTCACAGTGATACTTCGAAAGATATTGGAACTTTTAGGCTGCCAACAAAAGTGATTTTCTCGCCACAGGAGAAACACTTTTATATTCCATATTATACACTACGGCTAACACGTGGAGTGCAACAGTTTGGTATTACAACGATACATTCGACTATGGAACACTATAATATTGCAGTGCTTTTGATCATTATAACTGTAGTTGTGATGGAGGGCTAAGGCTTTGATGCAATTGGGACATACATTATTGGAGTAAAGTAACAGCATGGAACTTCGTTAATCGTCTTTCTACAAAAGCGAGCATGTAGTGAACATCCAACTACACTCATGCATCGTTAATCCATCGCTGAATTATACCAGATAAGAGTGGAAATATTTCATACTCCACAACTATGAATATTTCTGCGGAAATAACTACATTAAACTTCATGACGAATTCCTGCAAGAACTTCAGAGAACTTTCAAGAGAGGCCAGGGTTATCCCGGCGCACAATGCAGAATTTTGCCGGAAGGATGTTTCTCGTATCCACGGAGCAGTGCAATTTCGGAGGAGGAAGCAGTTCGACTCTCCGAGGACGCTGATTCCTGTTTCGAGGATGGAGCTCATCTTTAAGTTGGTGAAATGGATCCATCAGCAGTCTTCTTTGGAGAATTTTTCTCTGGAACTTCAATCGGCAGATAAGGTAGTTGTGAACGTTTCTTGTATTATTTGAGTATTGTAGCGATATTTGAGCAACCATTCTTCCCATATTTTCTGTCCTACCTTTTGCCCCATTTTCTTGATTGATATTTTTGTACTCAGTACACTTCGATGATTTATGCCTTTTTCTTCGATTTTTGAGACATTGCTATGTCATTGGCATACTTAAATAATTTTGGATCAGTTGAGACTGATGATTTAGATTCTTTCAGTAATTTGCATATTTTTGTAGTCACGATTTAACTGTAAAGTTAACGATTTGCTATGGCAGATTTGAATTCAGACAGCGTGTCATTTTATTAAAGTAATTCTATTCAGTTAATTACTTTGACCAATTTTCTGTCATCCTCAAGAAAGAAGAATAATTAAAAGATTTTAGAGCGTTAAAATCTTTTTCGATATCGACGATCTTTGAAATACTAGTCGTCTTATGAACATGATTGCAACATAGACATTTATCATTGCATTATAGACAATTTTATGAAATACGAACGTTAATTACAATTTATTGAATACACTATAGTAATGAATAATGAAGATAGGAGTTTTTCTCAATTCTAGATTGGAACAATAATGTTTGCATTCCACAATCTAATTGTATTCTATTCGACTATTTTGCAGTTTAGTTGATCTTTGTT
Organism: Meconema thalassinum; assembly: GCA_946902985.2. Lineage (NCBI taxonomy): Eukaryota > Metazoa > Arthropoda > Insecta > Orthoptera > Tettigoniidae > Meconema > Meconema thalassinum. The sequence goes on along the minus strand of OX336393.1, from coordinate 504,352,519 downwards.
TGAAGATAGTATTTTTATACTACGTTACTTTGAAGATGTTAATCTCAATTTTGATAGACCAGACAGGAGTGTCTAATCGTATTTGCTATTAAATTTATTTGTGATTGGCAAATTTTTACTTCATATCGATTCATGAATGAAACCCACGAAGGTTAAATAATAACAGTCATTATTACAATTGATGAATATAAGAATTTTTAAAGAGGAACAATGGATGTATAATCGATAGTTCAGTGGACGTGTAAAAGTCGCTGTTGAGTAATGCCCTTGAATAATGAAGGAGGTTCCCACATAATTAATGAAGTTGAAGAATTAATAGTGGAGGTTTTTGTGTGAAGTTTGGAAGATTTTTATGCCATATATATAAAGATATATGATGAATTTTGGGCCAATTGTTGTGACATTTTTGTGCGTTATGAGCGAAGTATTTTCCCGCTGAATGTTGTTCTTGTTCTTTGAAAGATTATTCATATGAAGATACTGTTAAAATTAACAAGAGTGTTAAATAATTTGAGATAAAGATTTTGAATGGAGGTTACAGTCACAAATATTAATAATTATTATTAAACATTATTAAACCTGAATTTGACAGTAAAATATAACTAACCTTCATTGGTCGATTATATCAACACGATTTGAGTAATTATCAACCGGATAGACGTGTGGTTCAATGTATTCCTTGTATAAATAATATAAACAATTTAATATTGTAAAATAATTTTGTAAATATCTTTGTTAAATAATTTGAAATGATAGTGATTAATAGAAGCGTGTATTAAATTTTCAATGGTCATTTGACATTGTTATAAACAATTTGTTATTGTTATAAATAATTATTGAACTTCTGTTATTAACATTTAGAGTTTTTATTTTTACTCTAAACAATGCAAGTTAAGCAACTGGTTTAAACAAATAATCATGATTTGGGACTGTTGGAGGAATCCAATGGTGTTTGAATGAAGCATGTAAGACATTTGCGTGATAATATTTCAGTTGAGATGTGAACATTTACGTGTTTAAAAGAGAGAGCCGAGCTCTGAGGTAGCACGCTTATGGTAGGGTTGAACGAACGGGTGTCCGCTTTGACGACACAGGTGTTTTGCAGCTGGTCCGGACAACTGTGTTACTGAGACCAAGGGCGTTTCATAATAGCCTTGTGGCTATAAATAAAATGTGCAGGATATAAACACGCAAAGCAAGTGATATGTGTGTCTCATCCCAAATCCCGTTTCCATTCCCATTGCATTGTTATATTTTCGTTGCTAGGAGCTTGAGAAAGCTAAAACATTATATGTGTAGAATACAGGTCCTACAGGAGGACATGGTTATGTGGTCAATGGCTTCTGATTGCCACGTATATTTTGTTGTTTCATTTTGTTAAATATCTTTCTTTATGTGAAATAAATTATTGTGCAGTTTAAAGTTTCTCGTCTTCGTTTTTGGTTCATTTTAATTATCATGGTGGAGGTTATTGTGAGGACATACTTTTAAGTGATCCAGTTGACAACCCAGTCCCCGAGATATATTTAAGAGGTAAGTAAAGGTAAGCATGAACCCCCGTATATTTTGGTGTGTTCCACAATAATTTTCTTGTTAACTATTGTGCTCTAATCTCGATAGTATCTGTCAGTGCCATTTTCATTGATGTAGCTATGCCGGCGCGTTTGATTATTGGCAATCCGATTGAGGGGGCGGATATCTGACAGCCTACTATCCGGATATCGGGTACAGTACCTATATTAAGGTCATGGCCGCTTCCTACCCAAACCCTACCTTAATTAAAAATACAATAGTAGAGTTATCACAGTGATACAGGTTATCAGACAAATCATACACACACCATGATACATGGCCATGATGTCGCAAAACCCCTAAAATAATCAATATTAATACTAATAATATTTGTATTAGTTCTTTTTCTAAACTACTCAGGCTTTTAGAGACAACAGGGAACCGGTTTATTGCTCCATAGGGGATCTTTAACGTGCCAGTAAATCTACTGTCACGGCTCCCTCACATTTGCGCACCCTCAAATGTCAGCTGACTGTGCCAGGATTCGATGCTGCAACCTTGGCCACAGCAGGCAAGAACGTTACAGCTACGCCATGCATCCTGTCAAATGTTTACGACCGTAACGTTGACGTGTCTGGCCCCGCCGTCAGAAACCAACTTCTACACTCCAAGGGGCGTGGTGGCGCTGCTTGCCTCTCCCCACGGCGGACCAGGTTCGATTCCCGGTCAATGGATGTGAGATTTTCAAAGTGAACTGCCAAGTCCTGTGGTTCGAATTCCAAGTTAAAAGAAGGTACCGTGGCTCATTAACCAGAAGAAAGTAAGTTCGTAGTTTAACGTGATGATTAATCTTGCGATCATGAGCCACGGACATTGGCTTTACGTAGAATCCGAACTAGGGCTGAACATATTAGAACATTGAATTATTCAAATATCCAACATATTGAAACATTCCAAATTCAAAATATACGCATTAGGGAACTAATCCGACTCTACATTCAATTATTGAATTACTGAATCATTAATATGTTCGATTAATTATAATAAAGAAAGAAAGAGAACACGAGTCAAGAGATGCTTGAATTACATTTTATTTAAAAAGATCTATCAACTCGGAGATTTGCCGATGACATAGTCATCTTGGCCGACACGCCTGAGGATTTGAACGAGTTTTTGAATGGTATGGACTCCGTCTTGAGGAAAGAATTCATGATGAAATTTAATAAATGTAAAACAAAAATATTGGAATGCAGCCGAAATAAATCAGAAACCTCTATTGACATCAAATTGGCAGCTGAAAAGCTATAGGAAGTAGGAGACTTCTGTTACTTAGGAAGCAAAATAACCAGTGATGGACGAAGCAAAGAGGATATAAAAAGTAGGTTAGCTCAGGCAAGGAAAGTATTTATACACAAAAAGAATCTGTTGACATCGAATATAGATTTAGGTATTATGAAGTCATTTTTGAAAGCCTTTGTCTGGAGCGTGGCACTGTATGGAAGTGAAACTTGGACTATTGGTGTAGCAGAAAAGAGGAGAATTGAAGCGTTTGAAATGTGGTGTTACAGGAGAATGAGGAAGATCAGATGGGTAGATAGGGTTACAAAGGAAGAGGTATTAAGACGAGTGGGAGAGGAGAGATGTTTCTGGCGACTGCTAATGAAGAGAAGAGATAGGTTGGTAGGACACATACTAAGACACCCAGGAATAGCAAGCTTAGTTATGGAAGGAAGGGTCGAGGTAGGGGTAGACCAAGGTTAGAATATGTTAAGCAGATTGCCTCGGATGTTGGGTGTGGTAGCTATGTAGAGATGAAACGATTAGCTCAGGACAGGGAGGCATGGAGTGCTGCATCAAACCAGTCAAAAGACTGAAGACTCAAACAACAACAACAACAACAGGCTGAATGGGGAAGGGGTTGATTCTATCTGACTCCATGGATTCGCTCCTGCTCCTGCTCCAAATAACAATTTCTTTACACTAATTGCTGTACAGTAATTTTCGGGTACGTATCAAATGCGAATAATTTGAAGTAGTTGCATTAATCAAATGATATCTTGCGATCATGAGCCACGGACATTGGCTTTACGTAGAATACGAACTAGGGCTGAACATATTAGAACATTGAATTATTCAAACAGCCCTAATCCGAACCACCAGATTTGACAGTTCACTTCGAAAATCTCCGATGAATTAGCCGGGAATCGAACCCGGCCTTGATGAGAGCCAATCATCTTCGCCCCTTTGAAACTACAGTATTACAAGTGAAACAACACTCACCAGTGGACAGTCCGAGGCTCGAATCTCCACGAGTCACAATACCATGACGGGTCAGGGTTGGAACTCAGCCGGCTACTGACGATCAGAGCTGTTCGCAAGCCAGGCTGCAGTGTTTACAATAGCACGAGGCATGCGCAGTCACTCTCACCCCTTCAGCTGACACATTCTCTCTCAAATAGACTACGGGTGTATTATTAAAAGGGAACCGGTTAACGATCTGTAGAACCGGGCCATGGCACGGCGTGACTGAATACCATGTGTGAGGTGACAGGCGACGTACGGCTCGATACCGACACTCATTAGGGCACGGGTTAATTGATCGCCCGCCCTATAACCTTTGTTGTTGCTGTTGTTTACGGATAATCAGGGCCCGGATTCTGATGTTATGTCATCTTTTAAATGGTTCACCACAGATATTGCTAACTTATGTACAAATCCTGTTCATGGTCTCTACATTACGGAAATGCATATTTATTAAGTCATTTATTCGTAATTTTTCTAAGTATTTTATTTTAGGTAATTTTCTCGATTTTTGAGTCATTATTATGTCATTTTCTTCTTCTGCGCGAATGGGTCTCCTAGGACCACGCGGAATCAACACTTCCTTTGCCTTGATGTTTGCCCAATAACTCTTCATGCGCAACGATTGAGCGAATCTTCGTTGCTGCGACCAGACGTGTCTGGTAGGTTTTCTCTCTTCTCCCTCAAAACCCCGTGTATGAGTAATTTTCCTAATTTCCTCTCGATCCTTGAGATTGGGAAAACCTAATTCAGCCAAGTCCTTTTCCACCTGTTTGTACCAACTGGACCTTGTTGCCTTTTTCCGCAAAAAGTATATATTTTATTTGTTAACCTAGTTGGGTCCATTCTGTCCAAATGTCACATGAATTGGATCCTTCTCATACGGATTGTGTCTGTGATTTTAGTAATTTTTAAATAGATGTCAGCATTAGGTTTCGGAAGGTGAATTCCATCTTTAATTCTTGGTCCAAATTTTTTCGCATGCCATTTTATGGAATTTAATAAAATATTTTATACGTTTTGAGTCATTTACTCTCATTTTTAATGGTTTACGGTGCAGTTTATGCGTACGGTACTGGACATTAATATAACAGAAAGTGAGAATGAACACGATGACATGAGAATCTTCACAACTTTGTCCAACCCTTATTTCTTGGAATATCCACATTCCAGGAGACACACTAGACTGAAATAATAATCAGTATTTGGTGTGCAAATAACTCGTATTTAAATTATAATTATTAGGTACCTATTGAAATAATTTCGACATACAATGATGCACCGGTAGTCTGTTTGAATTTTTGTGTGATGAAATTATGTCAGTTTCATTCAAATTTTATTGGTCATTTCTTAAAGTATTTGGGTCATTTTATAGGTCATTTTTAGCCTACTTTCGATTTTTGCAAAAATGAAAGTAGACTTATGAGATCAACACAGGGCGAAAAAAAGTGTGTCTGTCTGTGTGTGTGTATGTGTGTGAGTCTGTGTGTGTGTGTGAGTGTGTGGACTCTGAATGTCTGTCCCCCCCCTATCAATTCGAACACGGTAAACGCGAATTGAACGAAATTTGGTACAAAGGTAGCACTAGCAAAGGACACCTCAGTGTCATGTTTTATATCGCCGCCATCTTGACTGAAACGTAATGGCGGCCACACAAATGTTCAAAGCTTAAATCAAATTACGACTAACCTAATCATCCGATCTCTACCAAATTTTGCAACAACATACCTTTATGGAGGAAGCATTCTTTGACCAAATTAATAGGTCATTAGCCTAATAGTTTGCGGATGGCGGCCATCTTTGTGTGAAAATCGATTCCCCCTAATAATTCGAACACGGTGAAACCGAATGGAACGAAATTTGGTACAGAGGTAGTACTAGCAGAGGGCTCCTCAGTGTCATATTTTATATCGCCGCGATCTTGACGGAAACTTAATGGTGGCCACACAAATGTTCAAAGCTTGAATCAAATTACGACTAACCTAATCATCCGATCTCTACCAAATTTTGCAACAATATACCTTTATGGAGGGAGCATCATTTGACCAATCTAATAGGTCATTAGACTAATAGTTTGCGGATGGCGGCCATCTTTGTGTCAAAATCGATTCCCCCTATTAATTCAAACACGGTGGAGCCGAATAGAACGAAATTTGGTACAGAGGTAGCTCTAGCAAAGGGCACCTCAGTGTCATTTTTTATATTACCGCCACATTGACAGAAACGTAATGGCGGTCACACAAATGTTCAAAGCTTAAATCAAATTACGACTAACCTAATCATCCGATCTCTACCAAATTTTGCAACAATATACCTTTATGGAGGGAGCATCATTTGACCAATCTAATAGGTCATTAGACTAATAGTTTGCGGATGGCGGCCATCTTTGTGTCAAAATCGATTCCCCCTATTAATTCGAACACGGTGAAACCGAAAGGAACGAAATTAGGTACAGAGGTAGCACTAGCAAAGGCACCTCAGTGTCATGTTTTATATCACCGCCATCTTGACGGAAACGTAATCGCGGCCACCCAAATGTTAAAAGCTAAAATGTAAATACGACCAGCTTAATAATCTAGTCTCTACCAAATTTTGCAACAACATATCTTTATGTGGAAAGCATATCCTGACCAAACTGCAAGATCATCTGCCCAATAGTTTGCAGATGGTGGCCAAGTATGTGTAAATCCATTCCCCATATCAATTCAAACACGGTGGAACCGAATTGAATGATTTTTTTTACAGAGGTAGCACTAGCAAAGGGCTCCTCATATTCATGTTTAATATCCCTATAGCACGTTGTATTTCAACAAGCTACTACAACCAACATTCAATTATACTCCTTGAAAAGGACAAAGAGTTATAACAATACCCATGCATTTAGGAGAAAGTAGGCTATATGTTCTTTACTGAACATCTTGTTTTAAACATTTTTAGGTCATCAAAAGCCTGGCCCTGCTGATAATAGTGACTTTATTCATGCAACCAACTAATTGATACCCGTCAAAACATGACGGTCATTGGGAAAATATTTACTGAAGCATCCTCTTATACAGTTTGGTATGCATTTTTGGAACGATTACGTTTTGACACTGTTGCAACTTTAAGGGCGTCGAAAGATCGACCCTACAACAAATAACTGGCCATGACTGAAACCTTGATGAGGCAAATATAGACCTAGACGTTCCAGAGTTTCCCATTGAGTTTTATTGATTGTGATAAAGTATGCCAAGCGATTTGAAAATTGGAAAATTAAAGTGTTTTATCGGAAGATGTTAAATCAAGTCGAAGGATTATTGCTCTCTGTCCATTATGTGATTTGCCTCCACATATACTCACTCTTAAAGTTTGTGCCATAGAGCCACAACAATATTTCCCCCCTTTTCTCATAAACAAAGATCTCAGTAAGACGCGGCGGGATCTGCCATTTCTCTGCTGGAATAGGGCCATTATTGTTCGCAAGCGCGGGAGCGACAAATATTACATTTTTCTTTAATAATTTAAAAATATACCCTAACATATACTTTCCTTTTAAATGAAATAAAAATCCACAGCCTGCTTCCAGTCGACCGACCGGGTCAGGGAATGGAATGGATGAAGCCCCCATCTAGCGGCGAGGACATGAACTGTGCCGGCTGCCGAAGCCTGTCGCACTCCCCTGGGACAATGATTAAATGAATGACAGATGAAATGAAATGATAGTGGAGAGTGTTGCTGGAATGAAATTGTGACAGGGAAAACCGGAGTACCCGGAGAAAAACCTGTCTGCTGCCGCTTTGTCCAGCACAAATCTCACATGGAGTGACCGGGATTTGAACCAAGGACTCAGCGGTGAGAGGCCGGCGTGCTGCCTCCTAAGCTACGGAGGCTTTACTTTCCTTTTAAATACACTTGCAAATCTACATGCCAAGAGCTCTCGTTAGAATGCATTAAGAAGTCAATCGGTTAAGTCGTTATCTCAATCACGCGGTAACAAAAATCGCCTCAGTGATTTAAATATATAGATGGCCATGTATTTTTCTTTTCAGGACGGGTCAGGGAAATAATTTTGGAAGGAAAGCGGCCGTGGACCTGTTGAAAGGAACCGTCCCGGCATTTGCCTGGTGGTGAAAATGAGAAACCACGAAAACCATTTTCAGGACGGCCGAGGTGGGATTCGAACCCACGCTCTCCCGACGCCAGCGAGGCTGCGCGTTAGCTCTCTTGGCCACCATGACCGTGTTTACCGATAAAAGCAATCAATTGATAAAAATCGATGTTTGTCAGAACCCAGTGCGCAGCCAGCCGTGCACGTTAAATCGCTCACCACGCCCACTATGAGGATCTGCATCATGTTCGGAGATCGGAGGTTCGAATCCTGCCACTGACAGCTGCAATTGAAGGGTATGCTGCAAGAGGGGGGAGGGGGCGGGGTTAGCTCCATTTTACTTTTTTTCTTCAGGAGAGACATAAAACTGATTAACAAATTTCATATTGCTTGAATAGTTCTGACAGATATGTTTTGAAGCGCCTAATTTAAGGTGGCAATGCATGGCCACAATTTAAAAGTTCAGATCGTTTAATATCATTTATATTAATATAAATTTAAAATGGAGTTATATCTCTCTTGCTGTAGTACTCGTGCTTCGATACGGATCATAAATAAATTGAAATGTGAAGGTGACAGTTAAAACAGGGGATAGGCGAGGTGCTGCGCGGAGGGAGAGTTAGGATGGAACATTTTGTCCAACTACACCGCTCGGCGTTGACTGTGTTTTATAGCACAAATTTAGGTTTTACTCGCTAACGGTTGGAGATACCTTTCAGATAGAAAATTAAATTTTAAATCTCGTATATGCCATCAAAAGTTTGCTATTTCTTAGCGTTCTCTTTTTATTTGAAATAGAAATATGAAAGTTTGAAAACAAAGGGTGTAGTAACGCCAATTAAATGGTCGCCATCTTTAAATAGTGCCAAGTATCGAAATCAAAATCAGCCTATAAGTTAACTAGGTAAATCAGCTACTTCCATGTAAAATTGCATGTAAATCGGACCAATGGTTCTTGCGTGATTGAGTAATACACAGACACACAGACACACACAGACACACACCATCTCATTTTTAGCCTATCTTCATTTTATGAAAAAAAATTAGGCTTATGAGATAACCTTTTGTCCGTGTGTGTGTGTGTGTGTGTGTGTGTGTGTGTGTGTGTGTGTCCCTAATACATTCTAAACGGCTGAAGCAATTTCAATGAAACTCGGTAAGGTCATAGCACCATTTCGGCCGATCCTGACCGTGCCCAAATTTTATTACGTCCCACCAATCCAACATGGTGGCTGTGCGAATCCCGGCGAAGTCAATTGGCATTTGAGGGGGCGCAAATGCGAGGGAGCCATCTCAGTAGGTTTATTGGTTCGTTAAAGATCCCTTTCAGAGCGAAATTGTGGCACTCTGGACTCTCTAAAAGCCGCAGTAGTTAAATGGAACGTAAAACCAATAACATTATTATTTAGTTTCAAAATAATGCAAATACAAATAATTTTGTGTAATTCTCTGAAAATATCCTAGTGTTACGGTTTTTTTTGGACGACAGTGTAGGTATACATCTTAATCTACATATTCGTAAAGGATCCGATGATGATCACTTGACGATCAAAACTTGTCCTCATGTAATTTTTTCAGGGTTAGGGAATAACACCCATTACAATTTGGGTACAATGCAGTTGACAGACTGAAAAGCATTTAAATTCCATGTGACATTCCATTTTTGTTCACTGCTTTGCACGGCAAGACTGTATGTCCCACGAGTTCACCTATATCACAAAATCAACGTTAAGTAGTTTAAACTTGGAGAACGGTGACTTTCGACGGACATCCTGACTGTAACGCTAGAGTAATATCCTATCTTAAGTTCCGTGATACTGACACCACAGATATTAGACAATATCCACAAGTACAGAGGTGTGCAATTAATAGAATGAAATAAAGAACTTCAACCAGCCACAATTCTTGATTCAAAAGTGACAGTCAGTCTGAAAGACTAAACAGATAATACACACTAATACAGTCATCACCATTAACACCGGTTTTCAGACAGATTCTACACACACCCAAAGTACATGGGGCTACATGACCACGTTGTCGCAGCCCCTAACCTTAAGAACCAACCCGCCAACCAGACTTGGTATCATTTTAAATGCTACAAATGCTAGAAAGGCTGGAGGCTTCTCGCTTCGCTCGAAGCCAAAGACTCTTGACATGTTATAAAATTATCTGCATAATACTTATCTTGTTTCAAATTTCTCGCGAACGACAAGTGCAAACCAAGGGCAAAGCAAGGTCAAGCGCGCGGGATGCTGTCACGCTCACCTCAGCGCATGGGGACGTGCCCCTTGCATCGAGTCTAAAAACACTTACAGTATAGTGGGCGATGTATTGAAGATAGAGATATGCTCTCGCGGACTTTTTTGTACAACTTTTCATGCTGACCAATTCTTACGCTCATAGTATATTGATATTTTTAACGGTTTGCCCAGCGTAAGCTTAAGAAGCGCACGGACGCCAAGTTTGTTTTCGACTTTTTCAATGAAATCGTTACTGCTTGGCTTCCTTTGATCATACATAAATTATTTTCTACAGAATCTTTCCTCGAGATATCCTTTACAGAATGGTGAAAACCACATCTAAATCCATCCAGTGGTTCTCGAGATTACCCGTGACATCCAAGAATCGGGGATTTTTGTCTTATACTAACGAAGTAGAGATTGTCGGGGAACACATGCACCAAGCGGTACTATGACGTCACACACCTCAGTGCATCTGGGTACATTTCGTCCCGTCACCGTAACGTAACGCCAGACCCCAGCGTAGCGACGAAATCGACAAGATCATTTAAAATGATAAAATCACTTTAATGACCAACTGCTGGCATCTTTTGTAACCCTACTTAGTAATGTTTTGTCCCCCGTGGACTTGTACCTTTTCCCATAAGGAATTGCGTCTGGAAACTTGCAGTATTGGGGATTTCGAAAGATACCTGAGCGGGTTCGTTTTCTATTTTTCATTGACTTTGGAATGTACCCTCTAATTCAGGTGATTTCAATCCATAGTTCATGAATCTTTGAATAGGTCAAGAATGAATCATCAGTAAAAATGACCCAAAATCTCTCTGCTCTAAATTCTTGCGAAAAGTAGAGTGAAGTAATCAAAACAAAACGTGTGGTATTTTGCAGTACCAAGGTACCTCTGTTTTTGGAAATTCCACAAAATCATTTTGCTTGGAGTTTCAAGAAAATATAATTAAGACTCTTGGTTAAACATTTGAAGTAAATTCACCGCCTTCCAAAGATATTTAGTGCATTAAGCCGTGAAAAGGAGTTTTGGAAAACTGCTGTCAAGTATAATAATCTATTCTTGTGAAAGACACCGCAATTCAAAAAGTTCCTGCAGTGAAGTGCCTAGGGGAGTGGATTCCAGCAAACGAGAGTGAGACCTTAGCAATAGACACTAGATGCACGAAACTGGAAAGGGTCTACCACTCCTTTAAGAGCATCTACACATCCAAGTGCCTCTCTAAGAACCTTAAACTTCTACATTACAACTCAGTAGTAAGACCTTCCGTTCTATATGCCTCTGAGTGTCTCCTGATGAACCTGAAAGGCCCACTGAGGAAACTAGAGCTCAAGGAACGGAAAATACTTAGAAGGATTTTAGGACCAATAAGGGAAGAGGGTGGTACTTACAGGATCAGGCACAACAATGAGCTCTATGATAATCAAGAAGATATCGTCACATCCATGAGGAAGAGACGATTAGCTTTCTACGGACATCTGACACTCATGGGTACAGATAGACTTACCAGCCAGATCTTCACCACGACAGGAAGAGGGAAAGCGTCCAAAAACAAATGGATCACCACAGTGAAGTCAGACCTACAGCAACTTGGAATTTCATCAAAAAACATACAGGATCGATCACAATTCCGACAGATGATTCAACATGGTGTCTTTCCAATGTCTCTCACCAGCAGGAAGAGTACAGGGACTACCAGACCGAAGTGGACACAGGAAAGAAAGCAGACACACAGCCAGAAGATGAAAGCTGCCTGGGCTAAGAAGAAACATAAATTCCTTACAAGAAGTCAAAACGAGCCCCGTGGTCCTCAGTAGGCCCAAACGAAAAGAAGAAGAAGAAGAATCTGTAGTTCACATGAGACTAAACTACCTTGGCTTCTATTGCATACAATTGGTATTCGGTGTAAATATGTCTTTACTAGCAGTAGTGCCCGGCTCCGCCCGATGGATTAATATGTTTTATGGATGATAATGAATACTACTACAGAACTGGCACATGATACATAAACTAACAGAAAAAACAAATGTAAAAATATAACTTTTTGTGGAGGTAGTGGGGGTGATACGTAGCACGGTATAATGGACAAACATTCACGTCATTTTCCCGTAATGATAATGATAATAATGAATAGGGAAACAGCTATTTACTAACTACAGTACTGACACATGTAATTTACAGACAAATGGAAAAATATGATTGAAGGAGGGGTAAGTGAAATAAAAGACACCTGCTAGGGCCTATATCTCATTGGTTGTTAGAAAAGTAGAGACCAATAGTGTCGTCACATAGCGCTGTAGGAAAATAATCAGAGCACTTTGGAAAACTTTAGCTGTCCCGAGCTCCTGAGGTAACAACAGTGTCATTTAGCGCCACAGCGCTGAAGGATAAGGAACGGAATAAATGAAAGTAAATTTGAAACGCTTATTGCAGCTGGTCTATATCTCAATGTACTGCACCAACACCATCGCACTTAAACACAGGGATACTATATTCATGATGATAACTGTTTTCAGGATCCTAAGAAATCTTTTTGTACTAATTACTCCCCGTGACTGCAATTTATAAGCAGCGCAAGATGCAACACTATTTTCGCAATTTTGCACCAGAACACTGGTAGGGGCGGCGTGATGCAGCCAGCTTTGTCAGTCAACAATAGACTTATTAAGATATTCTTACAGTTACACTACTACGTACATGAATGGTTCTAGGGACTTAAAACGTGTTTCTCAAGTTCATTCTGTGTGTTATTCTAAATATTGAGAATGGAGAGGGTTGTCCAAAATATCAAATGGACATTGTTACCAGCAGGGTTTCAAACGGTATGTAAAATTCGTTGTAATTAGGTGAAACGATTTAGATTTCTGCCAAAGGGCCTAAATGTAGGATATGGAGTGGCCTGTCCGAATTTTTAAGTAGACATTTTTACTCGTCGGGTTCCAAAGGGTAAATTCATAAAGTTTGGTTCAGATCGGTGAAACGGTGTAGAATTGTGCCAAAGGGTCTAAATGCAGGGAATGGAGTGGCCTGTCCGAAATTTCATGTAGACAGTGTTACTCGCAGAGTTCCAAAGGGTAAGTATACAAATTTTGGTTCAGATCGGTGAAACGGTGTAGAATTGTGCCAAAGTTCCTAAATGCAGGGGATGCAGTGGTCTGTCCAAAGTTTCATGTAGGCCTAGACAGTGATATTCGCAGAGTTCCAAAGGGTAAGTATACACATTTTGGTTCAGATCGGTGAAACAGTGTAGATTTGTGTCAAAGGGCCTAAAAGCAGGGAATGGAGTGGTCTGTCCGAAATTTCATGTAGACAGTGTTACTCGCAGGGTTCCAAAGGGTAAGTAGGCCTATACAAAATGTCATTGAGATAGGTGAAACAGTGTAGATTTGTGCCAAAGGGTCTAAATGCAGGGAATGGAGTGGTCTGTCCGAATTTGCATGTTAACAGTGTTACTCGCAGGGTTACAAATGGTAAGTATACAAATTTTGGTTCAGATCGGTGAAACGGTGTAGATTTGTATAAATAACAGATCACCAGACAAACAAACCAACATTGAGTTATATATATTATAGTGAGACAATTCCCTGCGAATTGCGCGCTTTGCCTACGGAAGCAGGATCAGAGAGGTGATCTGTGACACACCATATTTCACAACCCAACCTGACTGTTATTGGAAATAATCACCAAAATGTAAGCATGGTCACACATTTCCTTTCCCACCGTACAGCGCAAGCTGTGATGTACAACCTAAACAAAGGCCACGAAGGCATTATTAATGAATGAATGATATATTTTGTGCACGAAACTCTAGATTCCCTAAGGATGACAAAGCCCCTCTTAGGAATGGTTACGGCCTCAATCACGCAAGCCAGGAGGACACCTTGAAAAGGTTTTCTGAAAATGAGCGTCCTTATCCCATTTCATAAACTCTTCATATTATCAATACTGCCAACTCTCCTTTTGGACTTTTTCTAGGTATAACATAAATTTTAACATCTACACTAAACATAGACTGCATCGAAAATTTCCTTTTTATCTTGTGGTTTTGGTATACGGTATCTTAGAACAATCCAACGCCTTTCGAGGTAAGTGTGAACAGAATACCTTTGTCTGATGGTGTCTCTGCTGAGAATACAAGTCATCCTGGTTTATTTTGTGACTGCATAGTAGCAATCCGGATGCTGTGCAAGGAGAAAGGTGACTCGTGCAATCCTAAATCCTATCGCGGGATTGCACTAGATACTAATCGAACCCGGAGCTCAAGGGCGACAGCCAAGAATGGTGGCCACTGCACCACGAGGTAGTTCACAAATAAATAAATGAATAAATAAATAAATAATTAAATAAAATATAAATAAATTAGTTACACTCACATGAAATTTATGAAAACACAGGAACATTCTTAATTAGTGTTACTCATAGTCAATTGGATAATTTTACTTAATTCCAATAATTTAGCCAAGTCTGTATTAGTTTAAAATATTGTATACTAACTAAGTCTATAACTATCTGAAAAGAATGACGGGTAAGAGGCAATACATCTCTAGAAATGTGGGTCAGAAGTTCATGCAATAGTAAAGCGCTGCGCTGGTTTAATTTTCGGAAGGGAACGATCTGCCCGGCTGTGACGTTTAGGGTAATGTATTACTGTGCCCACAAATATCCAGCCCCTTTCTTAAAGCAGATGCGATAATCAAGTCTGTGAATTACTGGTCTAGCGAAAGCGATCGATGGTAAACTTCATCTTGCGTGTAGCGGTCTATTTTCGCCCGCAGCCGAGCCGGTCAAAGAAAGGAAGAGGCGAGTGGCCTTTCAATAACACAGCAGCGTGAGATCAGAGAAAATATCATCGCCCTTGAGGTTTCGTTTTCAGGATCAGTTCTCTTTAACCTTTAGGCTATCATATTGGCGGATAAAACGTGATTAGCGTTCAGCCAGAACGTATCACGTCGGCAATATTGTATGGAAGAGCTGATATTGGTACGGCAAGGCTTAGTTCCTTGTATATCACGATATCAGTTGGATTTATGCCTGCAGGTGATTGGATCTGTTGAAGTCTTGCGCCTTTCACATCGTTCTAGAACACACCTTCTCAATAAGGTGGGCCACATCAGACCCGAAGATGTATTTTTTTGGATATAATAATGTTGTTGGTCTTACCCCTTCTGAGCTCCTATGCCCAAGATCGCGGGTTCAAACACGGCCGAAGTCATCGGATTTTTTAAGGGCGTTAAAATGATGATTATGATGATAGTTGTTGTTTTAAGGGGCATAACATGGAGGTTATCGGCCCCAAGAGTGTTAAAAATCCCTCAGTATGCCTTCCTTCGGAGGGGAAGTAAAGCCGGTGGTCCCATGTCATAGATTTATGGCATTAAAAAGAACCTTCCTCTAACTACACTTGTGTGAAGCCAAAATTTGTAGGTTAGTTTGATAGCGCTATATTAGTTCCAACGTTCGCCACCAGGTGCTGACTGCGATGGCATTTTGTAGCCACGTCCGCAGCTAGATGTCGTGGACGGTAGCATTTGGTAGCAAAAGTAGGAACCACTTGAAAAAATTAATCGACTGCAGTCCTTCTACCTAAATCACAGATAACACTCACTAATACAGCGATCACAATTAACACCGGTTATCAGACAAATTCTACACACACCGAAAGTACACGGGGCTACATGACCGCGTTGTCACAGCCCCTAAAATAAGGAACCAACCAACCAACCAACCAACCAACCAACCAACCAACCAACGGTCTTACCCCTTTAACTGTCGCGGGTTTTAAAGAGGGCAGGGTGCCGGAATTTAGCCCCGAAGGGAATCTTTAACGTGTCAGTACTGACACGGCTCCCACACATTTGCGCACCCTCAAATGACAAATGACTGCGCCAGGATTCGATCCTGTAATTTTTGGGAACATCAGGCGAGAACGCTGAACCACACAGCCAGGTCGTATTTTTTGGGGCCCGCCGTGAAAAAGAACACATTCGAAAGGAAACTCATCAATAAGAAATACAGGGTGGGTATAAATACATTTGCCCTACTAGTGAGGGCACCCAGGACAAACGAGTGATCGTAGGCCAATGGAACAGGGCAGGGCATCTCTACTTAGTATAAAACAAAGTCCCCGATTCCTGGATGTCACGGGTAATCTCGAGAACCACCGAATGGATTTTGATGCGGGTTTTACCATTCTGTAAAGGATATCTCGAGGAAGGTTTCTGTAGAAAAAAATGTATTTATGATCAAGCCAAGCAGTAACGATTTCAGTGAAAAAGTCGGAAAAAAATAAACTGGCGTCCGTGCGCTTTTTAAGCTTACGCAGGACAAACCGTTAAAAAATATCAATATACCATAAGTGTAAAAATTGTTCAGCATGAAAAAGGTTGGGCGTATGAAAATTTAGTTCAAACAAAATTTGTCGCAGAGTGTATGCTCTACAATTGTTATAATAAATGTTAACATCATGGACCAATAGAAACCGAGATAATCGCGAAAAACTGATTTTTGTGACCTTAGACCTTGAATAACTTACGGCGCAGACACGAGATTTGATGAGACTTTTGAGACAACTTTTAGAACACCTAAATGAAGGTGTATACGTATGTACAGCTTGTTATCTCTCATTCCGAGGTTGACCACTAATATGACTGGACTCCTACAAAAAAAGTCCGCGAGAGCATATCTCTATCTTCAATACATCGCCCACTATAAGTGATTTTACGTTTTCATTTTTTCCAACAATCTCCGTTCAATTACTGAGGCGACAGTTTACGAACTAGCACGTAATGCATTGATAACTGTTCCCGGGCGAAGCCAGGGCGGGTTGCTAGTAACGATTGAACCATTAAAAGGAACACATTTTAATTTCCACATGAGCGGGTAACAGGTAACCTTCAAACGCCAACATGTGCCAATGTCCCGTTGATACTCCCAGTCCTAAAGATAACCCCACAGCCAGAAATCACACGGTTTCAAGTCTGGGGATCTTGGTGGCCACGCAGTGGGGAACGATCGGCCGATGATGCGGTTCCAGGCTGTCCTGGATGCAGATGGTCGTCACATTGAGCACAGTTTGTAATCTGGAGTGCCAACATGGTACGCCATTAACACCTGTTACCCGCTCATGTGGAAATTAAACAGGTTACGAAAATTTCATATTGGACCAAAGGTGACCTGGAAAAGAAGCGTGGAGGAAGAGATGAGGGAAGAACGCAAATCCTGGGCAGATCCTCAACAGATTGCCAGGAGAAGAGACCAATGGAGGATCTTTGTTGCAGCCCTTTGCTCCGAAAGGGGACACAAGACATAAGTCAAGTAAGTCAAATACTTTATTATTATTATTATTATTATTATTATTATTATTATTACTATTACTATTAATAAAAAACATCAGGTGGATGGTCAATGGCGTCTATTACCAAATGAAGTGGCTTATAAAGAAACTGAGTCTATAGTCGATACTATGCGAAAAAGGCGAATTGCTTTTTTTTGTCATATCTCACGCCTGCCGGATACCAGACAATTAAAAGTATTATTTAATTATTTTTTCAAAAGTAAAACAAAGAACTCTTGGTTTATGGAAATTCAAAATGATCTGGATGAACTCGGCTTGACAATGTCCCAAATTGCTAACAAAGATGAGAAGAATATCTTGAAAAACAAGAACATCCGACTTCCCTTAAAAACCTTTACCCGCAAAACTTACACCATAAGCGATGCAGAGAGAGCGGCCAGGTCGACTAGAATGAAAATGTTTTGGGAAAAGAAGAAAAATAAGAAGCTGAATCATTAATATTGTTTTTGAGACATGTATATACTTGTTTTGGTTAAGTGCTCCAATGAGGGCGTAACATATGTAAATAAATAAATAAATAAATTATTACTATTATTATTCTTTGGAATAACCCATTTGGAGGGTACGATGAATCATTGTCCATTGTATTCAATTTCCTTTGTTTACAAATTTCCTTTATCCTTCAGGAGTGTCGATCTTTCTCCTCATGAGTCCACTTCCTGCCAGTTGTTTGTTTCTTCCTTTCTTGAAATTTTGCCTTTTGAATAGCTTCTCTGGAGAGTGATCTGTTTGCTATTGTGTTTGTCTGAATTCTGGTGTTTGTCAGATCTTTGTCAATTTCAATGAACCATGTGGGTTTTGGATTTGTAACTAGTCAGTAAGGTGAAGATCTGTCCAGTTAGTCTACTATTTTCCATTCTATAAATGTGCCCGAAAAACTGTTATCTTCTCTTTTTCATTACATCAGTTAATTTTTCACATTTCAAACATAACTCTCTATTTGGTCGTAACCTATATTCTGCGTAATTATTTCGTTTAGCTCCCAGTATTTTCCTCAGAATTCGTCTTTCAGTTTTCTCTAATTTGTCTAAATCACCAAATCTTGTTAATTTAAGTGTTTCTGTTGCATACAGAGTTTCAGGTCTGACCACTGTTTGATAGTGCCTTTTAGTGTTCCAGGATATATATTTTTTAAATTGTATATATCTTTTGTCATATAAAAACACCTTTGTAATTTATGCATAAGCGTTTCTATTGCTGTCTCTTCCGGTGAGTTGTTCTCCTAGGTATTTAAAGGAATTTGTTTTATTATTATGACCTGGATCTGTATAATAGAAGAACGGAAAAGTGTCCTAGTTAGTTTTGTTTCACATTATGACATTCATTACTCATAACTCCAGCGAGGATTACTGTGGACTGTGGACTGGTTCTCCAATAAAGTGCTTGTGTTCTTCTCAAGTCCAACTAGATGAGAGGAGATGTCTATAATTTGTCCCCCTCCAATGTGGCCACAGTGTTTGGTCTTTCGAATTCGCACGTGATAACGTGCCTGTGTCGGGGATTACCCACTCTGTCTGCCTGCCTGCGCCCGAATTGGGTGAGCAGTAATTTCTCTCAGCAGTGCCAGTAGAGGAGGAGCAGTCATACCTGAAGTGCTATTGTTTAAAGGTGAGCTGTTTAAAGAAACAGGTGATTGTATTGTTTTTGGTTAATATTCGACTAGAACAATATAATAGAAAATAATATTGTTTTCTGTTGTATGTGGCAAAATCTGGTAGTTGCAGCTTACAACATAAAATGAAATATTATACGGTGAGAGCCCTCCCTATATAACGGAGCCTCGGATGCGCCGCGTGACTGCGGGGCACTGGGGCCAGCCACCTGCTGAGGAAGACACTGGCGCTAGCAGCAGCGTAGCACCCAAATAGTTCAACACTTACTTACTTAATCTGGTCCTCTTGTGCCTTATGGTGTCGAGGATACGAGAGATCTCCATCTTCTTCTGTCTCCGGTAATGACAACTGCCGCTCTCACTGTTAGTCCTCTCTCCTGAAGTGCCTCTCTTATTCCATCCATCCATACCTTCCGTGGTCTTCCTCGAGCTCTCTCCCCCTCCACTCTCACCTCCTTTATAAGCCTCGGCAAACGTTCTATTGACATGCGATGAAGATGACCAAACCATCTTAATTGATGTTCTTGGATGGTTTTCTCTAGTGGTTTAATATTCAGTGTTCTCCGAATGGTTGTATTTCGGATCCTGTCCCTCCTGGTTTTGTCCTCTACTTTCCGGAGATATCGCATCTCTACCGCCTGGATTCTGCTTTTCGTTCGTTCCGTTAGTGCCCAGGATTCACAGCCATAAGTCAATACAGGAACAAATGTGGATTTGTAAACCGCCAACTTTGTGTTCTTGGAGATTTCCCTCTTGTTCAGGAACTTTCCTCGGATGCCATTAAATAATCTCCCGGCTTTTCCTATTCTATCCGTAATTTCCTCCTCCATTTTCCATTCGAACTTATTGTTGAACCAAGATACGTGAACTTTGTAACCTGTTCCAGTAGTTTTCCATCTGCCGTAATGCTGTGCCTCTCCTCATTTCTATTAATTACCATAGTCTTTGTCTTTTCAACGTTCACCTCCATTCCTCTCTTCCTTAACTCTTCCACGCATATATTGATATTGTGCTGTGGATTTTGTCCGTTGGAGGCAACTACTATCAAGTCATCTGCATATGCAAGATTAGTTAATCTCATTGGTCTCATGAGGTAATTTCCAATCACCATCTTCTTAACACAGTTCAACACATTTACGCTTTTTAATGTATTTGACAAACTCTATTGTCTTGCAGGAATTCCTCCACATTGTATTCAAAGGAAAATTGCTGCAGACAAGGAGAGGCGTAGAGTGGAGCAAAAAAGTGCTCATCTCTTACACCGCCATACACCTCCAGTTCAGAGATTGAAGTCAACAAAAAGCTTCTTACGAACGTCCGAGGAACTAACTGGATCACCTACTACAGCGAGAGTACGGCTTTGGAAAGCCAAGGCCCCCGTCATCCCAGGACAAATGACAGTTGCAGATCGTTTGCCACCTGGCTGTCATGAAGACTGATCTGTGTGGAAGTCCTTGAACAGATTGAGAACAGGAGTGGGCATATCCAAAGTAAGATGGGGCTATATCGAAGCCACCAACATCACATGTGACTGTGGTGAAGAGGAAACTATGCAGCATATTATGCTCCAGTGTCCATTGTGCCCATCTTCCTGCACCGAAGATGATCTTCTTCATGTAACACAAAATGCACTTGAAGTTGCTAGGTTTTGGTCGAGATTGGTGTGAAGTGCTTATTTGTGTTATGTTGTTTACTATGCATAATTCAACTGTGTAAATGGTATTTATGTTCGACCCTGACTATTATATGTCAGAAAACTGTATCATAATGATGGTCATTATAACACTATTTTTCATTATGAAACAGTTTCTCCCACCAATCAGAGCTCAAGAAACAATTTGTTTGACCAATCAGGTGAGGATAGCAACGCATCTGCGCTGAGTTCCAAGGCCTTCAAATTTCAATTTCCGTGGTTGGTTGGTTGGTTCTTAAGTTTAGGGGCTGCGACAACGCGGTCATGTAGCCCCGTGTACTTTGGGTGTGTGTAGAATCTGTCTGATGACCGGTGTTAATTGTGATGACTGTATTAGAGTGTGTTTTTGCCTGGCCTAGTGTCATAGTGGGGCGATCGAGGAGGCCATGGTCAAATACAAGGCATTCTCTGCGTCGCATGCGCTCTGTTCAGTACATAAAACTGGCGAAATCTTGACAGATATTTATGAATATTTAAGTTCGAACATAAAATGAAAATCCACAGCCTGCTTCCAGTCTCCGACCGGGTCAGGAATGGAATGAATGAAGCCCCTATCTAGCGGCGAGGATATGAACTGTGCCGGCTGCCGAGGCCTGACGCACTCCTCTGGGGGCAATGATTAAATGAATGACGGATGAAATGAAATGATAGTGGAGAGTGTTGCTGGAATGAAATGTTGACAGGGAAAACCGGAGTACCCGGAGAAAAACCTGTCTGCCTCCGTTTTGTCCAGCACATATCTCACATGGAGTGACCGGGATTTGAACCACGGACCCAGCGGTGAGAGGCCGGCGTGCTGCCGCCTAAGCCACGGAGGCTCAAGTTCGAACATAAAATAGTTATAATAATTATCGTCGAACATAAACAGTCGTATGGAACACGCCTACAATGGTAATTAAGACACTCGTATGCAAATTATAAAACTCGCATACGCTCGTTTTATAAACATACTCGTTTCTTAATTATTGCCATTATAAGCTCGTTGCATAATGTACTATTATGATACAATAATAATAATAATAATAATAATAATAATAATAATAATAATAATAATAATAATAATAATAATAATAATCATTATTACATACATGAATTTCAGAGTACTTGCTGGAAATGCTGTCCTTCACTTTCTAAACACACGTTGCACCAACATAGGAAGTTTTGGTACACTCGCTGTAATTCATCTTCACTGATATTTCGTATTTGTTTCTCGGGAGCCTCCAGAGTACGCGGATTGTTTCTGTATACCATTTGTTTGAGATTCCCCAACAAGTGGTGCTGAAACTTACGAACACATTGACTTTAACACTTCTTCTTGAGAAGATAAGTTTCCACTGGGAAAATTCGATGTTCTGTTCAATTCCTAACCATGTTCACAGGATACGTGATAGCCTACATTAGCTGACCACAAGTCTTAATTATCTCAACTAAGGTATCTTGCTAGCTGGGAATGTAGTCAAGGTATGACCGCATTTGGGGTTTCCCAACACGCTGTTGTGTAACTGTAGATGCTAGTCAACTGGCGCTGACTCACCACTCTTTGACCGTTCCGCGGCGCAGGCGAAGCTCCGTTCTATAGAAAAGGCTCTCACTGCATTAACCCTTTGAGTAAGGCTTGCAAATGAGTAAAGAACATTTCGTACTACATTGCACAGAAACTTAATGTTGTCTTTAATTGACCAATATCATGCATTCATTAAAACAATAGCTTTCCACGGTGGGTGAGTGGTTAACGTGTCAGTCTACTAACCCGAAGATTGCAGGTTCGCTTCTGACCGTGGTAAGTGATTTTTGAAAGGCGGAAAAAATACGACACGCATGTCGTACGATGTTGGCATGTCAAAGAATCCATTTGAATTCAGTAGGCAGTGTTCATAATGGCAAAATTAATCTCGGGAGTTTCCGCCAACACAAAGTTCCTCATTTCTCTACTAGAAAGCGGTATAGTGTTCAAAGAGCTTAGATATCTAACCTCCTTGACTTTTATAGCACTCCAAGGAACAACAATATTCGACATGCAAGCTACCCTCTGGGTGTCAAATTACAAAGCTTGCACCCGGCACCCGAGGCCATACGATATTATTATTAAAACAGTGCATGACACTGAACATTTGCCTTGTTCATATTCCAGTGTTTTGTAGTCCTTCATCATTCATTATGCATGCCGTAACTTGATGTGAACGACACACCGGACGTCAAGCGTGTTGGGTTGCATATGTACAGGGGTATCGATCGCTTTGGCACAGTAACCCGCACCGCGGTTTATTAGCCACGTATCGCCCTGTAGTGCCGGCTCTTTCTACTTTAGAAAAAGGAAAGTAAAAGCATTACATTACACTCGATATGAGCAATAATCCTGACGGCGTACCACGTCCTGCCCTAGCTGGATGAAACCGTACAGTCAGTTCAAATAGTAGTCTAAATACTCTAGCCCAAAATATCGCGCAGTTCGTTACTCCTGTGGGGGTCCGGACGGGGACACCAAGAGCCCGCCGATGAGTCAGCTTGGTGTCCTAGGCGAAACCCCACACAAGACACGGCACAATCCTAGAAGAATTGCTGAGTTTTAATTCACCGGCCGTGAAAGCCAATATACCATCTTTTTGGAAGCCTTCATAGGGAGTTTCAGGCTGCTTGAGCTTTTAATTCTCGCAGTCAAGTGATGCAGTTGCACCTTATATAAAGGGAGGTGGCGCGCAGTTCGTCACTCCTGTAGGGGTCCGGGCGGGGACACCAAGAGCACGCCGATGAGCCAGTTTGGTGTCCTAGGCGAAACCCCACACAAGACACGGCACAAACCTAGAGGAATTGCAGAGTTCTCCTAGAATGTTGATATTTTTCCGTAGCGGGTTTATTTCTTATTTAGCGTATGGCCATTAGTGCCGGGAGTGTCCTAGGACATGTTCGGCTCGCCAGAGTTTGTAGCTGCTTCTACGCGGACACCCATGGGGTGAGCTACAAGTAACGTCGCGTGAGGATGAGATGACATGGATGAAGGTGAATGAGCAAGTACAATTTCAAGTAGATCCAACTTTGGCTACCAGATGCCACTGACACCTAGCGGTGAACGTTGGAACTTGATAGTGCGTTCATAACGAAATATAACTTACAAATTTGGCTACACACTACCCATTGTAGTGGTAGGTTCTTTTTAATGCCATACATCTATGACATGGGCCCACCGGCTTTACTTCCCCTGGTTTGAACCCGCGATCTTGGGCTGTCAACTACGCCACCGAAGCCGCTTTCTGTAGCAGGTAAATATATTTTATACGTATTAGATTCTAAATAATTAATACGATGATTCGTTTGTTTCATCAAAAACACTTTTAAATTTTACAAAAAAATAAATTGGGAATTTTCATATAGCCTAATTTTGACAGCCTACGTAACTTGAATAGTATACTTTTTTAAAATCCTACAGACTAATACGAGGGGAAAATAAAGGCGTTCAGTATTATTTGCGAGGTATGCTTGCAGTGCATTAGTATCATACGGGATGCACAGGGTGTCACCCTCGTTCCACCATTCGCTAGGACAACAGATCAGTCTGGGTTCTGCAATCGCTCTGCTCGACTTTGGAATGACCTGCCTCATGCAATAAAAGACCTTCCTCCACGACAATTTTGCCGCAAAATGAAGGATCCAAAGGGAAAGAAATCCCATGTAAATTGAATTCATATACAGTATAATGCAACTTTGTGTGTGAGTGGGAGTGTAAGCGTGAGTGTATGAATCTATGTATCTATGTACGTGTACGTGTGTGTTCATGCGTGAGCGTGTATATGTGTGTGTGCGTGCCTGTGTCTTCCCTTTTATTTAATAATTGTATGATATAGACTTCATGTACAGCAGATTATGTGTTTATAGCAATGCCAAGTCGTAAATTGTACGAGCATATAAGTAACATATCAGATTTGTATTGATTTAATGAACGGCGATGGAGACACTGTGATGTCCCTTTCTCTATCTGTCGTCCATAAATTGTAGGCACAAATTTTGGTAAATAAATAAATAAATAAATAAATAAATAAATAAATAAATAAATAAATAAATAAATAAATAAATAAATAAATAATAATAATAGTAATAATAATAATAATAATAATAATAATAATAATAATAATAATGCAAGCAGAGTAATATCGACCTTCCCGACAACACACGTTAGTTGGGCTGCATAAAACACTATTATTAGGGGCAGCTGATTCACCCGGTATTCAGGGTGGGTAGAGTCAGATCCGTTATCCGAGAACATACGATTCCCCAGGCCAGGAGGCACCAAAACAAGTGAATAACGTATTGTAAAAGGGGCGTGGTTTAGGAGAAAACAGGAGCAAAAGTACGTCACTCTTGGCAACACTCCTTGCTACTGTGTACAAGACCGGATCGAGGAGGTGCCACTGGACTGACAGGGGTAGGTTTCGCAGACAACTGATAAGTGTAGGCTGCTTCGGTGGCGTAGTTGGTAGCATTCTGAGCTTCTATGCCCAAGATCGCAGGTTCAAACCCGCCTAAAGTCGACGGATTTTTTAAGAGCTTTAAACATTCCTCATCATGCCTTCCTTCGGAAGGGAAGTAAAGCCCGCGGGCTAATGTCATAGATTTATGGCATGTAAAAGAACCTCCCACTAACTAAAATTGTGTGAAACTAAACATGTAGGTTAGATTTGATTAGCGCTCTATTAAGTTTCAACGTTCATCGCCAGGTGCCGGTTGCAATGGCATCTAGTAAACAAGTTCACAGCTAGGTGTCGTTTGCTACATTTGGTAGCAAAAGTAGGAACTACTTGAAATTGATCGTCTGCAGTCCTTACCTGAATTGCAGATAACACACATTAATACAGTCATCACAATTAACACAGGTTATCAGACAGATTCTACACACACCCAAATTACACGGCGCTACATGACCGCCTTGTCACAGCAACTAAACTGAACCAACCAACTGATATGTGAAGGTCAGTTCTACGGAGGGGAGGTACCTTGCCCGACCACAGACTAGGAACAACACAGTTCCCTTCCCCTCGAAGATAAGACAGCTGATGCGATGTTGCAGGCCTGGACATGGCAAATAGCCTTCCCGAAAGTGATTGTCGTAGCATGGAATTGTTTGAGAACCGCTCCTCGTATGCAGATCCACCCCAGACATTATTTATTATTTTTTTAATGCTGCACAGCATGGCGCAATCCCAAAGTCATAGGACCAACGATTCACCTGCTAGACATGTTTAAAAAATGTCACAGAACCATTTTTTTCCACTAAATTATGCACCTTTCATTATACGTTTTTCACGTCTTTCTGCGTGTCCTGAATAATATGTTCCCGGATATCCAGTTAAACTCCACCCACCATGTGACGGCATTTCTCAAATGCGAAGTGGGACATAGTTATTTTCAGAGATTCCTTTCAGCGTATTTGGTACAGCCACCTATGGTCTACAATTACACAACAACCGTTCAGGTTGTCTTCTTTAAGGTGTTTCTTCCTTGTTGGTTAGCTTCCTGCCAAAGATCTTTCAGCCTCTGGCTCCTACTCAATCGTTCTTTGGCTCAACGCGTGGGTCTTTCTTTGGGAGGATCTTTCACACCTGCAATTTTGGTTCTGAATCCTGTCCTGTCACAGACTTCGGCCGGTACAATGTTTGCCCTTTAAAGTCCTGATGGGTCGAACATCAATTCCGCCCGATTTTCCTCAATTCCACCTGGTCCTCCAAGGGACCCAAAAATAAGTTCCTCAACTCCACACAAGCTTTAACAAGGGGTCGGAAAAGGGGTTATCCCCAATGACATAAACAAATGTCATAACCCTCCTGCTCGCATACCAAGGGCTACAAATTTATCATCTAGGCTTACTATACTGTTTGGTTGGTTTTACCATACCATATAGTAGAACCTACCATCCTGTAAATATAGGCTACAAATATAGTATATTTACCTATAAAATATAGTTATCACTTTTTAACTATATTTTCGGGTTATAATAAACTACATTACGGTTGATTATACGATATAACTTATATATTTCAATGAATACAATTTTAATTATATGCTAAATAAAGTTTTGGAAATTAAACATTACAATAGTATAAACATAACTAAATGATGTTAAAAAAATTAATTGTAGGTTAAAATGATAACTGTATTCACACCAGAAATTACTTTTGAAATACAGTATTAGACTACAGGCCTAGTTCTGTGTCCCTCCCCGTTTTCGAGCCATTCAACTAGGTCTGTTTTGTTACCCTGTATACATTTTTGTATTTACGTTATAATTGTATATAAGGTTAAATAATTATTATTTTATTTGTTATACAGGTGGCGGAAAATCCAGAAACTTGGATTACCATCTGTCTACAGAGACAAAAAATCCGAAGAGGGGAAGTGGCTTCGGTTCTGCTTTGGCCTGATGTATTTGGACCCTAGCGAAGTTTCAGACGGTTTCTGTGACCTGTATAGTATCCAGCCCACCAACCAGCGACTTAGTGAATTTTCGGATTACCTTCAGGAAACCTACATTGAAGAGGCTCCAGGTACGTTGTTCCCTCCACATCTGTGGGCGTCACCGTCTGCAGAGTTGTGGAGAACAACTAATGCCTGTGAGGCTTTTCACTCAAAATTCAAAGCACAAAGTACAACACCTCATCCAAATATATTTGTTTTTTTTAAGTGCCTACATCAGATACAGACAGACATGTACATTCTACTTAACAGCAGCGGGCGGGTATCGAGCAAAGACAAGAATAGTCGTGTGAGAAAAGAATTCATTGAAAACAAGCTCATGCAGTACGCCAACCAAACAAGGGTTCGATCCCCGGCTCCGTCAGGGATTTTAAAACTGACGTGAGGGTTGGAACGGGGTGCACTCAGCCTCGTGATGACAATTGAGTAGCTGTCTGACAGTGAGACAGCGCCCCGATCACGAATACCAAGATTAACGGCCGAGGGGACCCGACGCGCTGATCACGCGTCACCCCAATATCTGCAGGCCAAATGGCTGGGCAGCGGTCGCTTGGTCGGCCTTAGCCCGTCATGGGCTGGATAGTGCCAGGGGTTGACTTTTTTTTTGTTTTTTTCAAGTGTGTTTCTCACACAATAGTTAGGGAATGAAAAGATTTTCATATAATGTTTTTTGTATAGTTTGAAATGAAGTAAAGATTTATGTGATTTTAAGAAGCTGATTTTTCTTATTTTATTACATTTCCTGTCCATATTTTTATTTAACAACAGTGATTAATATCTAGCTCTTTGTATTATGTTTATATCTGATTTAACGATTTAACTTGGTGGTGGTGATTTAAAACTAATCATAATATTCTTTTATATAAGTCTGCCAAGTTTTCTATTTTTTTCTACTCATGCGCTGCATAAGGTGTTTGACACGGCCCTTGGTATATGAGCAGGACGGTTATGACATTTGTTTACGTCATTGGGGATAAGCCTGGGCGGAGTTGAGGAACTCATTTCTGGGTCCCTTGGAGGACCGGGTGGAATTGAGGTAACCCTGGCTACCTGACTGGAATTCCCGGGTGGAATTGATGCCCGCCCTCCTGATGGACTTGCCACGGAGGTTGCACCTTCCATTTCTCCTGAAAGTTGAGAATTTTGTTAGCCATCTTTCGTTCCCCAATCGTTTAATGTGTCCATAGAACATCAACCTCCTCTTCCTTATGCTGACAGAAATCCCTTCAAAACTGTCATCGAATTCTTGGTTTGACCTCAGTTGAAATTTGTATCCATCTCCAGGTAGTTTCATGGGACCCAGAATTTTCTGAAAGATCTTACCTTCCTCTTTCTCAATTTCAACAGTTGTCATGCTTGATAAGGTTTCTGCCGCATAGAGGCACTCTGACTTCACTACTGTGAGTATAGTGTAATGCACTGATGAATAAATATGAAATGAAAAATAACCTATTTTTTGTATATTAGTTTGTGTAGATTGATTGAGATAATAGGCTACTTGATACACAATAGAAGGGGTGTCCCAAAGTAAAATGTGTAGAGTATTTTACGAAGTATGCCAGCAGTAGCAACTACACTAACACATTAAACAATTAAGGAGAATGTTAGCGCCGCCATCTGTCTTTATAAATATATGTATGAAATGACACGGCTATGCCATTAAGCTCTGACTCTCATGAATACGCAAAACAGAATACGTAAACAAATTACGTAGCGTCTAGAGAGAAAACAGAATTTGGGCTTTAGGAGAATAAAATATAAGTTAACCACACTTTATGAATTCATATCCAGTATACATCCGTCATTATACTAGAATAAATCTACAATAGGCGCATTAAAAAGATTGCATCTAGTTTATCTTAAACATTTTTATTATTATTTTTAACTCGTTATGGCCATCTGTGGAGCGCTATAGAATTTACTTAACCTATTATCATTTATGAAAATATAGGCTT
This sequence comes from Meconema thalassinum, assembly GCA_946902985.2. NCBI lineage: Eukaryota > Metazoa > Arthropoda > Insecta > Orthoptera > Tettigoniidae > Meconema > Meconema thalassinum. The sequence continues at coordinate 504,323,296 of OX336393.1, read as the reverse complement.
ATGAGATCACCTTTTGTCCGTGTGTGTGTGCGTGTGTGTGTGTCCCCCTAATCTCTACTTAGTATAAAACTAAGTCTCCAATTCTTGGATGTTACGAGTAAACTCGAGAACCACTGGATGGATTTTGATGCGGTTTTCACCATTCTGTAAAGGATATCTCGAGGATGATTTCTGTAGAAAATAATTTATTTATGATCAAAGCAAGCCGAGTAGTAATGATTTTAGTGGAAAAGTCGAAAAAAAAACCTGGCGTCTGAGCGCTTTATAAGCTTACGCTGGGCTAACCGTTAAAAATATCTAAATACTATGAGTGTAAGAATTGTTCAGCATGAAAATTCTACAAAAAAGTCCGCGAGAACATATCTCTATCTTCAATACATCGCCTATACGGGTTTTTACGTTTTCATTTCTCCCAACAATCTCCATTCAGTTACCGAGGCGACAGTTTACGAGCTAGGTAGGGGCGAGTCTATCACCCCAGTTACAGTTTAGCTAGCGGACGAGCTTATTGCCCCAGATACAGCCAGCAGCAAACTGTCGAGTCGGGTTGAGTTAAAAACTTAAGAGAAGAGTGGTGGTGTATGGAGTTTCCCTGGAAGTGCAACTCGGCTTTTCTTAATTTCGCCTGTGAACTTTTCGTTCCTCAAAATTCACAGTCAATTTCAGATTGGACGGAAGGGGGATTTGTGTTTCATGCACCTCGCCATTCTTAAATTACGTCTGACAAGAATTTGTTACACATGCGACTTCATGATAATATAATTAATAGTTCAGTCAGTGATTTTAACCCATCATGCCGAGACGTAAAACGAATATTGGTCGTTGTTCATTGACACTGGAAAAAAGCGCTTATCACGTAATACATTCATAACTGTCCCCGGGCAAAGCCGGGTAGGGTTGCTAGTAAAATCTAAACGGCCGGAGTGGTTTCAATGAATCTCCGTAAGGTCATAGTACTATTACGGCCGATCCCAATCGTGCCCTTCAAATTTTATTACGTCTCACCAATCCAACATGGCGGCTGTGCGAAATATTTCACCGGCATTCTATATCTCCGAAACTATTTTTGATACCACCCTGAAATTTTGTACGGTGATAACGTTTACCTAGAAGTTTACCTATGGGACTCTCAAAAATCTGCTAAGTACAAAATGAACATGGAGGCCTAGCGAAGTTGAAGCATTTTAATAGACATTTCTCGGGATTTAACCTTCTGAGCGCAGTGAAATATGGTACAGTAAATGTTCATACATATTGTTATGTACTGGCATCTAATTTAGTTCAATTGTTTACACAACCTCAAGATGGCGGCTGTGTGAAATTTTAAAAATTAATTTTTAGCCTACTTTTCACATTTTGCAAAAATGAAGAAAAAGTAGACTTATGAGATCGGGCAAATGTGTGTCTGTCTGTCTGTCCTTCTGTCTGTCTGTCTGTCTGTCTGTCTGTCCTTCTGTCTGTCTGTCTGGCTGTGTGTGTCTCCCCCGTATCAACTCCTAAACGGCTGGAGCAATCGAAACAAAATTTGGTAGTAGTAAAGATCTATACCTGAATATCTCACGGCCATATTTGAAAATGATATCAGTGCTACCAACTGCTGAAAAATAGCAATTGAAATTTGAGCTCCATGTTGGATATCTTGGAAGGTATGATTGGGAGCTATTTCAAAATTGGCACACGTATAGATAATAATATTGCAGTTTAACTTCCAGGAGGCCATACATGGCAGTGTTGCCAATATGATTATAAACTTGCTGATAGGTCCAATTTTTAAATGCATATAACTTCTACACTATCAATTGGAATTCAACCAAATTTCGTATGTACTATGTGTACCATAACAGATATGAATGAGCATATTTTTAAGAGCCACCAGGGCTGCTGACTGTTGATAAATGCACTCCCTATTGTTTTTATCCAAATACCAATATATCAGAAAGTATGCAAGCAGATAGCTTTGAACTATGCACACGCATAGTACCTGTCATATTAATTTGGAGTAACTTATATACGTCAGTGCTACCAACATGATTCTAAGCCTGCTGAGAAGTCCAACTTTAAATACACGTAACTTCTATACTATCATATGGATTTCAACCAAATTTCGTGTGTGTTATGTGTACCATAACAGATATGATTATGCGTATATTTAGGAGCAACCAGGGCTGCCAACTGTTAATAAATACTGTCTCTATTTTTGTTACCCTAATATCAATATATCAGAAAATATGCAAGCCAATAGCTCTAAACTTTGCGCACGTATAGTACCTGGCATTCTAGATTAATTTGGAGTAACTTATATAGGCCTACGCCAGTGCTGCCAACATGATTATAAGCCTCCTGATAGGTCCAATTTCAAATGCATGTAACTTCTCTACTAACTAATGGATTTCATTCTAAATTGACACAACAATAGATCATATTATTTCAGATTATTTCTGACCAATACATGTATGTCATTGATGCCAACATGATTTTACGCGCGCTGTTAGATGCAATGTTTAACTGCATGTAACGTCCATGCTATCCATTGGACTTCAACCAAATTTTGTATTCTGTACCTTAAGAGATGGAACTAAGAATATATTCAGTCACCAGGGCTGCCAACTGCAGTTCTCTATTAGGCTACATTATGCCAGGTATACAGTATTTCGAACTAATTAGAAATCTCGATATTACCAACTTAATTTCGTCATTATTCTAGATAGATCCATTTAGATTAATCATTGGCATGAATCTTAAATTTTATGAAAAGTAGGCTCTTTAGTTCGTCACGGAACTTCTTGTTATTTCTTGTCTACTTATCATGCGATCGAAGTGAACGTTTGAATAATGAACCTACGCAAAAATCGTCATCTAATAGTACATAACTCTATGGGCTACATACATATAACAATCCAACATGACGACCATCCGAAATATTTAGACGGTTCTCGATGTATGTTGATAATGGCAATCACCATAAGTAGGATTAGGATATATGAAAATAGTTCTTCTCCCAAAATATCTGGTAACTGAAAATCTTCCTCCGGACTCGATCTTATGTACTCATCTCTGTAACGCCAAATTCTTTTAGGTCTCCCCATTCTGAGAATGTGGCCGTAGTACTTCAATCACTTTATCCAGAAAGTGTCAGTGATCTTTTCAGCATGCTGATAAAGTTCCTGAGATATCCGTTTCATCGAGATTATTCTCATTGTTAATAATATTAATATCTTAAATATATAGTTGAGGCAAATATTCAGGATGATAAATGCCAAAGATGCCAACTAGAACCGGAAACAATTCAAGATATCACAGGAGGCTGCCAAGCAATCTCCTGTACTGCTTACATGAAAAGGCACAACCAACTGGCCAAAATAATGCACATACACCTTGCTCAAAAGCACTTATTATCTGATAATATTTTGCCTTACTATCAGTATGTTCCTGACGCCGTTTTGGAAAATGCTAGTCACAAGTTGTTACGGGACCGATCAGTTATTACTGATAAAACTATACCAGCAAACCGGCCAAATATCGTTCTTGTGGGCAAGGTGCAGAAGAGAACCTTCCTAATTGATATTGCAGTGCCCAATTCCCATAATCTGCAACACACCTGCTATGATAAGATCACCAAATATCTGCCCATGGCTGAGGAAATACGGCAAATGTGGAGACAGGAAAGTGTAGTGGTTCTGCCCATAGTTATTTCTTCTACCGGCAACATCCCTAAATCATTGGCTCGCTAGAAATATTGGGAATACCTCCTGGTCTACATATCACCATGCAGAAGGCTGTCATCTTGGAGACCTGTTCCATTGTTCGCTCGTTTCTCAATGTGCCACCTTAAGAGATTTAGCCTTACCGACTTGCAAACAAGCCGACGATATGTTGATATGTCCCACTTGTATGGTGAAATGAATATAATAATAATAATAATAATAATAATAATAATAATAATAATAATAATAATAATAATAATAATAATAATAATAATAATAATAATAATAATTTTATTAGTCGTTTCCGACTACTGTTATTTCAACCATTCGCATCCTTGAGCCTTAATTCTTCCCCAATACCCCAATACTTGCCTGTCTTAGGCTTTTGCTTTTCTTGGAATCGCTGGTATGCTCGAAGTTTCTTCTCGAGAGGAACACTATTAAAGTCGTCTTCGTCTCTTGTAATCGCCAATTTATCTAATTGGTCCTAGGATCTTTTTCAGAAGTTCTCTCTCTTTGGTTTCTAACTTTTCAATTTTTAGGTAACCCTTCATGCTAGACTTATTATAATACCGCATCGTGCCTACGCCTATATTGAGTTCCTGACAATTGCGTGCATTCAGTGTTATTCTTCTTCGGCCATTTCCCTTTAGTTTTAAAATTAGTCCAGTGTTCCTTCATTCCTAGACTGCATTGTTCCTTTCTCGCGTTTGTCTACGGCCGCCTCGTTGCGTAGTGGCTAGAATTCTTGGCTGTCACCACGGAGGACCGGGTTCAATTCCCGGCTCTGCCCAGACATTTATTTCCGGTCTGAGGATTGGAACGGAGTACACTCAGCCTCGTGAGGTAAAACTGACAAGACGGATTCAATTTCCATGTCAGCCATCTTGTAAGTAGTTTTCCGTGGTTTTCCATTTCTACTCCAGACAAATGCCGGAATGGTTCCTAACGTAAGGCCACGGCTGCCTCCTTCCCTGTCCTCAACAGAATTATAAATACGCACACTAATACAGCCTTCACAATAACACAGATTATCATACAAATACCGCACACACCCAAGTACACAGGGTTAAATGACCACGATGACGTGAAGCCCATAAATCAATCAACCACATCTTTAGCACACGCCTCTCCAGTTTTCAGCGTTGGCTTTGGTTGGAAATTGTAATGTTGGAAGAGTTTTCTCTGAAGATGGTCACGCTCCCGGGTATCTTCATATGAGATCCCAATCTCGTGCTCAATACTAGCTTCCTTCTGAGTAAATTGAGTGGAGGATAGGGATGTGTGCTCCAGGACTTTAACAAGTAGTTCCATGAAGAACTATACAGCCTATTTTCATATATCCTACTTATGATCATAGCCTCTAACAACATACAACATTTAGTTTGATTGCTGTACGGTAATAGATTCGTAGATATTGAGAACCATCTAAATATTTCGGTTGGTCGCCATGTTGCATTTTTATATATGTAGGCCGTAGAGTTATGTACCATTAGATGACGATTTTTGCGTTGGTTCTTTATTCAAACGTTCACTTCGATCGCATGATTAATACACAAGAAATAAAACTCAATTTTAATATTGTGCACAGCCGCCATCTTGAGGTTATGTGAACAATTAAACTAAATTAGATGCCAGTGCATTACAATGTGTATAAACATTTACTGTACCACATTTCACTGCGCTCAGATGGTTAAATCGCGATAAAAGTCTATTAAAATGTTTTACCTTCGCTTGGCCGCCATGTTCGTTTTGTATTCTACAACTTTTTGGAAGTCTCATAGGTAAACTTCTAGTAGTGCCATTTATCACTGTAACAAAATTTCAGGGTGATATCACTAATAGTTTCGGAGATATAGAATGCCGGTGAAATATTTCGCACAGTCGCTATCTTGAGGTTATGTAGACAATTGAACTAAATTGCATTGCAATTTGTTTATTCATATGCTGTACCAAGTGTCATTGCGATGGTTAAATCGCGAGAAAAGTCTATTTAAAAGTTTCAACTTCGCTTGGCAACCAAGTTCGTTTTGTAATTAACAGGTTTTTGAAAGCCACGTTTTGAACGTCCAATGGTGCCCAGCGTACAAAATTTCAGGGTGATATCAGTAATAGTTTCGGAGATATAGAATGACGGTGAAATATTTCGCACAGCCACCATGTTGGATTGGTGAGACATAATACAATTTAAAGGACATGGTCGTGGTCGACCTTAATAGTACTATGGCCTTACGGAGTTTCATTGAAATCACTCCAGCTATTTAAAAGGTATTAGGGGGACACACACACATACACACACACATTCACACGGACAAAAGGTGTATTCTACAACTTTTTGGAAGTCTCATAGGTAAACTTCTAGTAGTGCCATTTATCACTGTAACATTTACTGTACCACATTTCACTGCGCACAGATGGTTAAATCGCGATAAAAGTCTATTAAAATGAAGAACCTCGACGGGATATGAAGAATCCCTAGAAAAAAACACACTTAGGATTTCACTGGGTTCAAACCTCGGATCTCCTAACTTGCAGCGGCTCCTCATTGCAGTCGTATATCTTGTCTTAATGCGCTAAGCTATGTTGCAAGGAGAGGGCTGATTTGTTGAGGAAGGCTAAGTTATGCCTTGAAGGAGATACGTGGCATGGATTTGCGAACACGCCGGAGACACAGTCACCTTTATAGATCGCGATACGGCATGGCAAGTGATGTGGGTTGCGGCCCTAGCGGGGTCACACGAGCAGAGTAAAAGTTTAATGGCATGCACAGTGGCACTGTTTCAATATGGTCCTCATGAAATATTTATATTAATCCAGAGATATCTCTTGATTCTATTCATGAGATACATGACCTAGAGACACAGAACACTGCTTTGCTTCTTTAATAAGTGTTGCGTATAACTGTTGGGTGGCGAGGAATCCACTGTCCTTTTAGACAGAGGCGGCCAGTGTTGCACGCGACCAGATTAATTCAAGAAAAACAATTATTACCGTAATAATATCTATGCTCGACGATGTAGAAATGTAAATATTATATGTCAGAAAACTGTATCAAAATGAGGTTCATTATAGTACTATTCTTCATTGTGAAACAGTTTCTCCAGCCAATCAGAGCTCATTCATTGACAAATTAGGTAAGGATAGCCTCGCGCATGCGCTCAAAATTTAACATATCGGACATGAATTACATGATTTGAAAGTTCAAATTGGATATCGGATCAACCATTGTAGTTACAATCCCAAACACAAAGACAAAATCAGCAACAAGAAAATACTATGACATATGCAAGAAATTTATGAATCTACGTCCAGAAGTTAGCAACACAGCATCCTTCTACATAAATTGCCGACATGGAAAGTACACCGTCCCATATGTTCGCGTAAATAAACTGGCGAATATGAGACAAAAAATAGCACTGTACCTTAATATCCCCCAAACCAATTTCTACACAGCGCATTGATTTCGAACGACTTCGGTGACATTACTAGTAAATGCTAGTTCTGATCGGCACTAGACATCATGCAGGCTTTAAACAATAGCATTGCCAAGCAAATTAAATGGTCTCTGGTTTCGCTCTGTTCAGTCAGCAAACCACCCAGCGCGTTCTGTTCACTAACTGAAGTTACTGAATCCCACAGATATTTATGAATATTTATGTTAAAACATATAATAAAGTTAAAAATATCGTCGAACAAAAACAGTCGTATGCAACTGCTCGCCTATAATGGTAATTAAGACATTCGTATGGAAATTATAAAACTCGTTACGCTAGTTTTATAAACATACTAGTGTCTTAATTATTGCCATTCTACGCTCGATGCATAATGTACTATTTTACTAAATAAAAGCTGTACGTTTCCTTTTATATGTATAGGAATTCATAATTCTGTTTTTAACAATTCAGGAATAATAATAATAATAATATCGTATGGCCTCGGGTACCGGGTGCAAGCTTCGTAATTTGACACCCAGAGGGTAGCTTGCATGTCGAATGTCGTTGTTTCTTGAATCACTATGAAAGTCAAGGAGGTTAGATATCTAAGCTCCTTGACACTATAGCGCTTTCTAGTAGAGAAATGAGGAACTTTGTGTTGGCGGAAACTCCCGAGATTAATTTTGCCATTATGAACATGGCCGACTGAATTAAAATGGGTTCTTTGTCATGCCAACATCGTATGACATGCGTGTCGTATTTTTGCCGCCTTAAAAAAAAAATCACTTATCACGGCCAGGAGCGAACCTGCAATCTTTGGGGTTAGCAGACCGACACGCTATCCACTCACCTACCGTGGCAAGCTAAAAATTCAGGAAATCTTATAGTACGTTACTGTGAACTGCCTGAGAAAAGCGAAGCGCGCCAACTGTCTAGGAGCGCTTGACCGTTTGGTCGTTGCCAGCCCCAAGCACCGACCAGATCTCAATAGTGAAGGGTATGGCAGAGTAAGTCCTATCCCAACAGTTAACTCGGCTGGTCGTTGCCCGCTGATTGTAACAAGGGAGCCAGGGCGCGGACGCAGACATCCGAGATGCTCCGTCAACTGCCGATATTATGTCTTGTAATGTAATTTGCGCGTACTTGTGACACTCACGGTTCTTTCTCGCCCTCGTTTATAGTTGTTTTGTTCTCGTGAAGGGTTTCATTTAGACTACGGTAACTTATAATCCATTTAATCCGATGACGATGTGATGTTCTCTGAACTGCGGCATTCGTGATGAATGAGGTACTTACGTTTTACAGCGGAATTGAGTACATTTTCTCTGATATCAAGCAGTCTATTACCCTACCACCCATCTTTAATGAAAATAGTGCAACACCCAGAACAAATATCCACCAGCCGCCACTGCTTTTAGGTAGATTTCATTAGAATTGCAATGGGAACCATGTTGCGACTTCCGGAAAATGTCGATATACGAGGCACATCCAGAAAGTAAGTTCCGTTTGGTAATAAAATAAAATTGTGTACAGATACAGAAAAAATATTTATTTCACAACATTCTACACCTCTTAAACTACTTTTCCACATAACTGCCGAACTTTTTCAGGCATTTGTCATAGCGTGGCACAAGTTTTTGGATACTTTCTTCATAGAAGTTTGCCGCCGACCCGTAAACGAGAGTGAAGACTCCCCTGTAAGATATCCTACCGTTTGGCCACCGCTGCTAGGCAAATTGCGTGCTTACCAGGAGAACTGCGTATGTTTAGGAGTTCTCCTGACCACATACGCAATTTGCCTAACAGTGGTGGCCCTAATATTATTCTTCTCTCTTCGTTACGGCCAACTAAGGACCACGTCATGTCAACTGTTCCTTCTGCATTTTAATGTTGGCCCAGTACTCTTTCATTCGCAATCGATGTTGCAACTTTCTCACTGTCGTCCATCGCCTTCCCGGTTTTTAGTTTCGGCTTACGTTGAGAACTACGATGTTTTTGAAGATTTCCCTAAGTGGGCCACGCTCCTGGATATCTTCACATGTTATCCCAATCTCCAACAGATCCTTCTCTACTTCACTGAACCAAGACCCCTTTGTCTTTTTCTCGCAGAGAAAAGCAAAAATTCGGTTGGATAGCCGTGTTGATTTCATTCGGGTTATATGTCCATAAAAAGAAATCCTCCTTTTCCTCATCACGTCAGTTATTTTCTCTACCTGTGTGTACAACTCTTGGGTGTGGCGTCATCGGAACTCGCCGTGTTCTTTGATTGGACCCAGGATTTTCCTCAATATCTTCCTTTCCTCGGTCTCCAGTTTTTCCATTATGCATTTAGGTAGATTTCATTAGAAAGCTAACTATTGCGATGGGTCCCATGTTTCGACTTCCGGAAAATTTCGACATATCTTCGCGTTTCACATCCCCCAGACCCCAAAACCACCGTCAGTTCAAAAGTTTATATATAATTTATGTATATATATATATATATATGTATATATATATATATGTATATCAGTTTCTTGTGGACACGATAACTGCCGTAATTTCGCACCAATTACTTCGAATTTTTTACCGAAGATGTATACCTATACAATCTCGGTCGAGTTCGTTACTGGGCTAAATCGGTCGAAGGGGGTGAAAATGGGGGGCATTTTTCGAAAAAGTGAAATTTCGCTATAACTCTCTTAATACGTGCAATATCGAATCCATTTAAAGTTCATAATATGTGTCGGATAAGTGCCAAAAATATTTGTCAAATAAGTTTTTTGATAGCACCAACCATTGACCAAAGGGGTGGAAAAAAGTGGGTTTTTCGGGAAACATTAATCATATCTCTCTTAATAGGCACAATATCAAAACCGTACAAAATGGACAATATTCCCCTAATAATTACCTAAAACTTTTGTCTGAAAGAATTTTTGATATGACCCACCATTACGCCAATGGACGAGAAAAATGATTTCGGAATTATAAGAAAATGCCAAGAGCTATCTGTGGTTGCCATGGCAACACTACTAAATTGATGAGGCATGGGCCATCAGACGTTGCCATGACAACGCACTTGCACGAGATCAGATTCAGTATTTCCATCTGATTAAGTGGTTGGTTGGTGGCATCTAGTAGCCAAGTTCACAGCTAGGTGTCGTTGACGGTAGTACCTGGTAGCAACATTAGGAACTACTGCTTGAAATTGACCGTCTGCAGTACTTACATGAATTAAGACTAATACAGCCATTACAATTCACACCGTGTATCAGACAGATTCTACACTCACCCAAAGTACACGGGGTTAGATGACCGCGTTGTCGCAGCCCCTAAACTGAGGAACCAACCAGAGGTAGATTTCATTAGAAAGCTAACTATTGCAATGGTTACCATGTTTCGACTTCCGGAAAATTTCGACATATCTTCGCGTTTCACATCCCCCAGACCCCAAAACCACCGTCAGTTCAAAAGTTATATATAATTTATGTATGCCAATGGCTGGTAATAATGGGCCAGCCAATAACAAGCCAGGCTGTCGCGGTGACCGATGGATGATAATTCGCATTTCACTCTCATAAGAATTTGAACTTGAGAATGCGAATCAGCCGTTCGTTAACGCCACGGCTGTCCATTATTAAAATTTTGGGAGATAGAAACACACCCTTAGCATTGCCAGGCCACGCGCAGGCAGTCCATTCTATAGGCTCCGTGCATCACTTCTCTGGAATGACATCTTGGAAAGGTTCAAAAAAAGTAAGCAAATATCTCCAATCTGTTAACATCGACCTGGGTACGATCGTTGAAAGATCAGTCTTTGGTAACACACCTAGAACACTTAAGGAAACCCAGGAACCTTGGATCATTATGAGTCGAAAGTTGTTGAAAAATCTGGTGAAAATAGCTTTGCATATGCCATGCAGAGGAAACGTAAGCGTAAAGTCCTAAGTCCAGTTCGACGAAGTAAAAGGAAACGAGACCGAACTCTCTGGCAGGGACAAATTCAGAGTTACCATTTTTAACGTCATTATTGATAGACTAATTACAGAACTAGAGAGACGCGGATCTGCTTATGAGAAGTTAAGTAAAAAGTTTGACTTTCTTACGAAACTACATTATTTGGAAACTAAAGACATCCGTGGAGGAGCCAGAAACCTTATAACGTTTTATCCGGGGGACTTGGATAGGACTTTGGAAAACGAGTGTCTGCACGTACAAGCTCATTTGTCGTCGAATGATGCAGTTAAGGAGTTATCGTCACTGAAGCTATACAAATACTTATCGAAAAAAGGCTTTTTGGACATTTATCCAAACGTAGGAATTGCGCTCCGATTGCTGTTGTGTACACCAGCGTCAAACTGCTCAGCAGAACGGTCGTTTTCAGCGCTAAAGAGAGTAAAGTATTAAGATCTAACATAGGAGAGAACGGGCTCAATTCACTCTCTGTAATGTACATAGAGTCAGAAATAACGCAGTCAATAGACTATGATTATTTTCTCGTGTGGCCTCCTGAGAGTCCGAGTGCAGGTCGTTCTAGTCGACGCCCGTGGGCGACCTGCGCGTCAGGATGAGGGCTGGAACGGATGAAGATGGAAGGAACTGGGCAAGAACGTGGAAGGAAGCGGCAGTGGCCTGTCAGAAGGTACCATCCCAGCATTTGCCTGGTGTTGAAAATGGGGAAACCACGGAAAACCATTTCAAGGCCGGCTGACGGTGGGGCTCGAACCTACGCGTCTACCGAGTCAGCTGAGAGCTTGGCCCCATGACCTAACGCTGCACTTTAGCGAGCGTAGCCAATGCTGTCGGTAATTGACTATGATAACGTCATTCACTCTTTTGCACAGAAGAAAGTTCGTCGTATGATTCTATAAATGTTATAGAATAGCGTAACTAGAGTACCAACATAGACTGTATTATTCTGATGATGATTAAAGTCATTAAGGTCGATTAAAATTATATGTTCTGTAAGTTACTAGTGCATTTCATTTGCTACATTTCCAAAATAGCTTCGAGATGGTGGGGAGCCCAAATGTCAAGTGCCTAGGGGCCCTGGATCTCTAAGTCCGGGCCTGCTGATACTGATACCATGCGATAGAAAAAACTAGGATTCTTTGGGCACATCATGAGAATGCCAGATTCACGTCTTCTAAAACAACTAGTACAGTACAATCTTGCTTCAAAAAACACAACAACTGGATGCGGATGGTTAAAAGAAATCAGAGAGGACTTAAAAGAAATTGACCTAACAACAGAAGATGTTGCAAATAAGAAAAGTTTAACTACAGCACATAAAAATATAACTTTTTATTTTCCACTCATAAAAAGAAAATTCAAACAAGAATATTTTCCACCCAAGAAAGAAAAGAAGATCAATACGAATGAAGAAGTATTGGGAAGACCGCAAGGCTCGTACAGTTCGTACAAATCGACGAACTAATGGTTGATTAAAGTGATCCTTTGTGGTCTCAAAAGGCGAAGAAGAAGAATTACATACAGTGAAACCCCCTCAAATCCGAACTAAGCGGGGCTATAGCCAGTTCGGATTAGCCGAAGAATATCCATAACATAATAACCAGCCCTCGTTACGATATAGGACTCTATATTGAGCTAGTGACAGTGAGATAGAAGAAACTTCGACAGACAATGTGACTTCTGCTGTTGACATTGCATTGTCCTTCGTAGAACAGCACGCAGGAGCCACGCAAATCGATGTCACGCTCATCAATATTGCCTCTGCGGGAAGGTTTTCGTCACTTTGACATTTGAAGATAACTGATTTGAAGTGAAAGATCAAGTGGTATTTTATTCAGTTGTAAGTATGAAGTTAATTTGTTTATTAGATATATGTCATTGATCTATTAGACTGTGGTGTGTGAGTGTGTCTGGTGAGGGTGCATGTGAGTGGGCCTGGTGACAGACTGTTTTAGTAGTAGTATTTGTTGTATTTTTTTCGTTAGTAGAATTTTGGTATTTAATTGTTAGTAGAAGGTTAGTATTTTGTAGTAGAATTGATCTTCACTTATTCTGAAAGGGAGTAGCAGCCTTTCAGAATAAATCAATTCTTTACTAGTCTAATAGACGGTTAAGATATTGATAATATAAGCCAACTAATGGATACACTGCGTTCTGCTGCACGGCTGAAAGCAACGGGAAACTACAGCTGTAATGCTATTCCCGAGGATATGCACCTCTCTATGCATAAATACATGTGATGATGGCCTCCTCCCTTGTAAAATTTCAATCCGGAGGTAAACTAGTCCCCCGTTCGGATCTCCGGGTGGGGACTACTCGAGAGGGGGTTAACATCACAGAAGTGACAAAGAGGAAATCTGACATTCTACGGATCGGAGTGTGGAATGTTAGAAGTCTGCTAGGAAGTGGAAAGTTAGAAAACTTAGAAAGGGAAATGGATAGGTTGAGGTTGGATTTGGTTGGGATTAGTGAAATGCGCTGGCAGGAAGAACAGGACTTTTGGTCAGGAGACTATAGGGTCATTAGCACTAAATCAAACAATGGCCAAGCAGGAGTTGGTCTCATATTGAGTAGGAAACTTGGACAGCGGGTAGAATATTATGAGCAATACAGTGAACGGATTATTGTAGCAAAAATCAATACTAAACCTACGTGCACCACAGTGGTACAAGTCTATATGCCTACCAGTCAAGCTGATGATGAGGATGTTGAAAAGGTCTACGAAGAAATAGATGACATTCTGAGGTATATCAAAGGTGATGAAAATGTTATAGTAATGCGAGATTGGAATGCTGTGGTAGGAAAAGGGAGAGAAGGGAAGATAGTAGGAGATTTCGGATTAGGTGAAAGGAATGATCGAGGAAGCAGGCTGATGGAATTCTGCACCGAACATGAGTTGGTCATAGCTAACACCTTATTCAATAACCACAATAGAAGAATATACACATGGATGAGACCAGGAGATACAGGGCGTTACCAAATCGACTTCATTATGGTCAAGCAGAGGTTTCGAAACCAGATTTTGGATTGTAAAACATATCCTGGTGCTGACATAAACTCTGACCACAATCTGGTTGTAATGAAATGCAGATTAAAGTTGAAGAAACTGAAGAAAAGTCAAAAGCCAAAAAGGTGGGCAATAGACAGACTGAAAGTAAAGGATGTAAACGAAAGATTCAAGAAGAGTATAAAGGAAGGACTAATCAAAACCCCTAAACAAACTTCAATTGCAGACGAATGGGCACTTTTGAAGAATGAAATAACAAAATCCGCAGAAGAAAACATTGGTAGGAAAGAAAGAATAGGTAGAAAACCGTGGATCACTCAGGATATACTAGAATTGATGGATGAAAGGCGGAAACACAAGAATCTAAGAGATGAAGAGGGGAAAGCAGAATACAGACGTCTGAGAAATGAGGTTAACAAGAAGTGCAAGGAAGCAAAAGAAGAATGGTTGAAAGAGAAATGTGCAGGTATAGAAAAGTGTCTGAAATTAGGAAAAGTAGACACAGCTTATCGAAGGATTAAGAATACTTTTGGGGAAAAGAAGACTAAGTGCTGTAATATTAGGGACACAAATGGAAAGCCTCTAACAGATAGGGAAGAGAAGCTTGAGAGATGGAAAGCTTACATAGAGTGCTTGTATAAGGGAAAGGAGATTGAGAATCATGTAATGGAAAGGGAGGAGGAAATTGATGAGGATGCAAAAGGAGATTTAATATTGAGATCAGAATTTGACAGAGCATTAGAGGACTTAGGCAGGAACAAAGCACCAGGCATAGATGATATACCGATTGAGGTACTACGCTGCATAGGAGATGAAGGTCTGATCAGGTTATTTCACTTGGTGTGTAGGATTTATGAGACAGGTGAGGTACCCCCTGATTTCAAGAAGAATGTAATCATCCCTATACCAAAGAAAGTGGGAGCTGACAGATGTGAAGATTACCGTACAATCAGCTTGATTACTCATGCTTCAAAGATCCTCTCTAGAATAATTTACAAGAGGATTGAAAGCCAGATCGAAACGGAGTTGGGTGAAGGCCAGTTTGGTTTCAGGAGAAATGTAGGAACAAGGGAAGCTGTACTAAGTCTTAGGCTGATTTTGGAAGGTAGAATAAGGAAAGATAAGAGAACGTTCATGGCATTTGTAGACTTAGAAAAGGCTTTTGATAACGTTGATTGGACTAAATTGTTTGACATTTTGAAATCAATTGGAATAAAGTACAGGGATAGGAGGGTGATATACAATCTATACAGAAACCAGACAGCAGTCATTCGAGCTGAAGGATATGAGAGAGAAGCTGGTATTCAGAAAGGTGTAAGGCAAGGCTGCAACTTATCACCCATACTTTTCAATCTTTACATTGAACAAGCAATGAAGGAAATTGGAGAAAAATTTAAAGTGGGAGTGAAGATTCAAGGAGAAATAATTTCAACTCTGAGATTTGCTGATGACATCGTCATCTTGGCCGACAAGCCTGAGGATTTGAATGAGTTTTTGAATGGTATGGATTCCGTCTTACGGAAGGACTTCATGATGAAAATTAATAAATGTAAAACAAAAATACTGGAATGCAGCCGAAATAAATCAGAAACCTCTATGGAGATCAAATTGGCAGGTGAAAAGCTGAAGGAAGTAGGAGACTTCTGTTACTTAGGAAGCAGAATAACCAGTGATGGACGAAGCAAAGAGGATATAAAAAGTAGGTTGGCTCAGGCAAGGAAAGCCTTTCTACAAAAAAGGAATCTGTTGACATCGAATATAGATTTAGGTATTAAGAAGTCATTTTTGAAAGTCTTTGTCTGGAGCGTGGCGCTCTATGGAAGTGAAACTTGGACTATTGGTGCAGCAGAAAAGAGGAGAATTGAGGCATTTGAAATGTGGTGTTACAGGAGAATGATGAAGATCAGATGGGTAGATAGGGTTACAAACGAAGAGGTATTAAGGCGAGTGGGAGAGGAGAGATGTTTCTGGCGACTGCTAATGAAGAGAAGAGATAGGTTGGTAGGACACATACTAAGACACCCAGGAATAGCAAGCATAGTTATGGAAGGAAGGGTCGAGGACAAGAACTGTAGGGGTAGACCAAGGTTAGAATATGTTAAACAGATGGCCTCGGATGTAGGGTGTGGTAGCTATGTAGAGATGAAACGATTAGCTCAGGACTGGGACGCATGGAGAGCTGCATCAAACCAGTCAAAAGACTGAAGACTCAAACAACAACATGTATATGTATATCAGTTTATTGTGGACACGATAACTGCCGTAATTTTGTACCAATCACTTTGAATTTTTTACCGAATACGTATACCTATAAAATCTCGGTCGGGTTCGTTACTGGGCTAAATCGGTCGAAAGGGGTGAAAATAGGGGGCTTTTTTTCGGAAACGTGAAATATTGCTATAACTCTCTTAATATGTGAAATATCGAATCCGTTCAACATTCATACTATGTGTCGGATAAAGCCCAAAAATGTATGTTTGAAGAGTTTTTTTTATAGCACCAACCATTGACCAAAGGGGTGGGAAAAAGTGGGTTTTTCGGGAAACATTAATCATATCTCTCTTAATAGGCACAATATCAAAACCGTACAAAATGGACAATATTCCCATAATAATTACCTAAAACTTTTGTCTGAAAGAATTTTTGATATAACCCACCATTATGCCAAGGGATGAGAAAAATAATTTCGGAATTATAAGAAAATGCCAAGACCTATCAGTGGTTGCCATGGCAACACTACTAAATTGATGAGGGATGAGCCATCAGACGTTGCCAAGATAACGCACTTGCACGAGATCAGATTCAGATTTCCATCTAAGTGTGAAGCGGCTTCGGTGACGTAACTGGTAGCATGCTGAATGTCTATGCCCAAGGTCGCGAGTTCAAAACCGGCCAAAGTCGTCGGATTTTCTAAGAGCGCTAAAAATCCGTCAGTATGCTTTCCTTTGGAGGGGAAGTTCCAACGTTAGTTGCGAGTTGCTGGTTGCGGTGGCATCTAGTAGCCAAGTTCACAGCTAGGTGTCGTTGACGGTAGTACCTGGTAGCAACATTAGTAACTACTGCTTGAAATTGACCGTCTGCAGTCCTTACCTGAATTACAGACTAATACAGCCATCCCAAAGTACACGGGGTTACATGACCGCGTTGTCGCAGCCCCTAAACTGAGGAACCAACCAAAATCTCTGCGGTAGATATAATTTTGCGTGAAGAAGTAACAGACCGTTACATAGTTGCACATCAGTGTCGAAACCTTGCATAAGGATAGTGTGACCACAAGTATAAAAATGGACCCCAAATGACAAGAAGGTTACCGTTCCCATAAGACAATAAAATGTTTAAAATAAGCATAAAATGACGAAAAACAAAGTTAATTAAGCTCCAATTATAAAATACCTTCTCGCATTAAATGAGGTCTGATCCTTCTACGAAAATCTGCATATTCTGCCTATTTTCGCCTATCCCCAAGTTTGTCCGGTGAAATCTACCTCCGGCTTCCGGCGTGCCGAGAGGACTTTTTTCTATTCATGGCGAGACATTCCGCTGCATAAAAAGCTTCTGGCCGGATGACCGTGCAGTAGTGCTTGCGTTTTGCATTCAGGGATATAGATCTTTTGTTGTACACATTCTTTGTTAGATGGTAAGCTGCCCCTAATAATATTGTTTTATGCATCCCAACTAGCGTTGTTATCAGAAAGGTTGATATTTCTCTGGTAGCATCCCGTATGGTACTAATGCACAACAAGCATATCCCACAAACGATTCTGAACACTCTTACTTTACCCTCGATGTAACTAAAGACAAATACGAGGGAAAATAATAGTGTTCATTATCGTTTGAAGGATATGCTTGCAGCGCATTAGTGCCATATGGGATGTAGCAGAGAAACATCGACCTTCCTGACAACAGGCTTTAGTTGGGTTGCATACAACGATATTATCTGGGGCAGCTGATTTACCTGTTATATTAACCCTTAGTCTTTCAAGGTTACGATCTATCGTTACACCTTGTTCGTGCCAAAGTTCTCAGGGTAACGATCCATCGTTACTGGCCTTTATTATTGATTATTTCGTTATTTACACACCAGATAGCAGCAATTTTCAGGGAAGAAGAAGACCATTTTAACTCACGCTTATATTCCGCTGAAATCGCTGATAATTTGTATCTTAGAGTCTGGAATATGTGATCACGGAGTTTCTAGCCTTGTTAACACTATGGTCGCGTGTATTTTTCTCTGTTTTCGTTAGTGATTTTCAGTGATATTAATCAGTATCTTAGGCAATATATTTAGTTTGTTGTTTAGTTCGTTATTTAAATAATTTTGATAGTGAATTCAATTTCCCAAAATTACTTCAAAACTTTCAAACGTGAAACTTGCAACGTTTTTATTCCACTGGTATATTATTTTTAATCATTAAAACATATGATTTAGATACATCAATTATTTTGAGGGATAATTAGTGATTTATACATTCTGTGTTTCAAAAATGCCATGTAAATATCTATATTGGTCTGACTTCCATGCCATTTTGAATAAAGTGTACATAGATTGGTAAATACGGCTGAACGTTTTCACAAATCTATCAGCTGAGAGCTTGAAAGCAAAAGGGTTAATCATATGTAATTATTTTCAGTTTTTTTTGCCAGTGTCGCGGTAATTGAGATGATATTGTATTGAACGACTGAAAAGTAGCAATATCACCAATTACCAACAAGGCAACACTGAAGAATGGCTTCAAAGTTCTCTACATTAAAACAGCTGTCAATTAATGGAACAATAGGCTTGATCAAGGCAGACTTTCTACTACTCTGTTCGCGTAAATCCGTCCATGAACAGACAGACAACAGTTAAGCCCTTCTCTCGTGGGGTTTAAGGCTTGTGAAAGTCCTTGCCAATTCCCAACAAGACCGAGACAGTGCGATCTTTATTCCGCAATTACGTAGCTCGTCATTCTTTTGTTTCACAGTAGCTTCACCTCGCATAGGGCGGATACAGTAATTCAATTAAGAAGATTGATGATAGCAAGACATCCGCTTGGTTGTCAGCTCGGGAGATGAAGGTATCTTGGCGCTTGTAACAAGAGAATATCAATATTAGAAGCACGGTGCACGAATTGGACTACGAGAAACCCCAGGACCAGTGGTAACCAAACATGTCTGTTTTGTTAGTATATCAACAAAATTCATTTGCTTTAAATCCTTGATTCATTACACCGACGATAATAATAATAATACAATATAAAATGCCTGACTTTGGCAGATGACATCGTCATACTAACAAATACTAGAACAGAAGCACACCGTGCCTTAGAAAATCTCCAAGAGATCACCACGAAAACCGGGCTCCAAATTTCGTATGAAGAAACGCAGTTTTTCGATACAAATTCCTCAGACAAACTCCCAATAAAAACAACATACGGAGAAATTTCACAAGTCAATGACTTCAAATACCTGGGAGAAATCATGCAGAAATCTTGTCTGAACATAAAGGCTAACGAAGAAAAGGTCTCATAATTACAGAAAGGTAACAAACTTAACTGGTCCCACTACGATAAAAGATGCATCCCCACGGCTGCAAAATCACGACATTATAAAACGGTAGTCTTGCCGGAAGCCTTATACGCATCAGAAACCCCAAGCACCAAGGGAACGGCTAAATTTGAAGACATTGAAAAGCAAGAAAGAAAAATTCTGAGAAAAATTTACGCGCTGTTTTCAGAGATAATTTCTGGCAAAAAATACCAACAGAAGAATTATACAGAAATACTGAATCTATACGACACTCATCAGAAAACGCAGAGTGAAGTTCTTCACACACATCGCCAGAATAAACGACACCAGACTGACTACAAGAATATTCAACATAATTTCTACGTCGAAATTGGTACAAAGAAACTATGGAAGACTTACATATAACTATAGAATACATCCACAACCACAGCATTTGTAGACAAGCAATCAAAAACAAAAAAATTGTATTTAGATCACAACTCAAAAGAAATAGTCATAAATGGACTCAGGAAGAGAAGATGGCACACAGTGAACGAATGAAAGGCTTTTGGGAAGATAAAAAGAAAAAAGAGCCACCACCAAAAGCTAGATTGTTGTGTTTTTAGCGCTCTCCTAAAGGGGCACAATCGATTAAATAAAAATAATTTTCTCCCTCTCTGAACAGTAACAATTGGTATTATGTGAATTCTGAACTAATTATACCCCTAAATATTCTCATTTCTATGGGATTGATGGGTGAAGAGAGCTGGTGGATGGTTTTTACAGCCGGAAGCCCTTGTCGACATCCAGCTCATCAGGGGTGTTACTGAGAGATAAAAATGAGTGGAGATGAATTAACCTGAGCAAGAAGTTGGAAGGAGGCGGTCGTGACCTTCTAGAAGGTAGCTTTCTAATTTCACATGGATTTGAAAACGAGAAGCATGGAAAACCATTTCAAGAATGTCTAACCCATTTGTATTTCTAGTCCGGATATAGTCTGGTCCTATGGCCACGACTTGGCGCTCGTAACTACGCCGGTCAGCAATTGTGATGTGTGATTTTTAGCCTATTTTCAATTTTGAAAAAAGAAATAGGCTTATGAGATCGCCTTTTGTCCGTGTGTGTGTGTACGTGTGGGGGTGTGTGTGTGTGTGTGAGGTGTGTGTGTGTGTCCCCTAATAACTTCTAAACGGCTGGAGCGATTTCAATGAAGTTCGGTAAATTCATAGCACTATTCAGGGCGACCCCGACCGTGTCCTTCAAATTTTGTTACGTCTCACCAATCCAACATGGCGGCTGTGCGAAATATTTCACCAGCATTCGATATCTCCGAAATTATTACAGATATCACCCTGGAATTTTTTACGGTGATAAAGAGAACTACTAGAAGTTCACCTATGTGACGTTTGAAAAACTGGTAACTACAAAACCAACATGGCGGCCAAGCGAATTTGCGACTTTTAAATAGATGTTTCTTGCGATTTATCCAACCAAACGCATTAAAACTTGGGTACAGTATATGTTTATACATATTGTAATGCACCGACATCTAACTTCGTTCAATTGTTTACATAACCACAAGATGGCGGATGTGCGAAATATATCATCGGCATTCTATATCTCTGAAACTAATAGCGGTATCATCCTAAAATTTTGTACGGAGATATAGAGCACTACTGGAAGTTCATCTATAAGACTTTCAAAAACCAGTTAACTACAAAACGAACATGGCGGCCAAGCGAATTTGAAAATTTTTAATACACCTTTTTCGCGATTTAATGTTCCAAACGCAATGAAATCTGGTAGAGGAAATGTTTATACACCTTGTAATGCACTGGTACCTAATTTAGTTCAATTGTTTACATAACCTCAAGATGGCGGCTGTGCTAATTTTAAAATCTATATATTTAAAACACTAAGCTGTTTTTTGTACACACGAGATTGTGAAAACGACTTAACCGATTGGCTTCGTAAGACATTCTAACGAAAGCTCTTGACATGCAGATTTTCAGAGTGTCTCTAAAATAAACAAATATATTACGGTATATTTTTAAATTAATATAGAAAATAGCAGAATTCTAGGCCCTCACGCATGCGCACAATCCGCCTGGGGTCATGACAAAATGGCGGTGAGAAGTCCATTAAAATGTAAGTTATTTAATAAGCTTCCATGTAATTGAAAACATACATTAACCATGTTCTGACAATAAAATATAATAACAGTATGAACGTATACGAATGTGCAACATTGATTTATTTGGATAATGAAATTGATTACTTCCTTCAAACAGCGGCTTTTGAATATAATGAATGGCTGCGTCTGCTGCTAAATATGAATGCGAAAGTAGCCATGCGGTTAAGGCGACTGACTGTGGTTCCACGAAGCGCCGGTTCGGTCCTAGCCCTCGCCAGTTTTTTTTTTACCACTGAAATATTGTTTAATCAAGGAGTAATAGTAAGGTTTTATGTCTGTTAAAGATACTTATTTCTACATTCCCTCTAAATACGTTTTATTTTCGTTTTACCATTGCATTGCAGCATGTGATCAAAGGAGCAAACTGTTGTCCGCAGTACGCCGTTTAAATATCTGCAATCAGTTCCTATAACTGACAACAGATGGCAGTAATTCGCCCATATAGTTCCATTAACTGACAGCAGATGGCAACACCATTGCATCGATATATTTAAAACACAAGACATGGCATGTTTTCACGTGATGGAAAATTATAAAGGAGGGGAATATTTAAGAAGGGAAATGTTGAGGAACATTAACCGACAGTTGAATGTGTAGGCTAGGTTGTTTATGTACCTTAATATTGCAATTTCTTCCCAATGCTTCGGTGGTCAAGTTATTAGCGTCCTAGACTAAAAGTTATAATTATGCATCGTCGATATTAAAGAAAAAAGTAGTTTTCCAGGCACTCGCGCGTCTCCACAATTGCTTTCGCCATGAGAGACACTTGGCAAATATAATTCGTTTGAAGGACTCCGACATCTTGGTCACTCAGCCCCGTGTACTTGGGTGTGTAAGTGTGAAATTTTCTTCTGATAACCTGTGTTATTGTGATGGCTGCATTACTGTGTGTATTTGTAATTAAGGTGGTAAATGGCAAGGAGACGGCCAAGGCCTTAAGTTAGGAACCATCCCGGTATTTGCCTTAAGTGGAAGTGGGAAACCACGGAAAACCACATCCAAGATTGTCGAGGTGGGAATTAAACCTTCCTCTTCTTAGTTATACCTCAAGAGACTGAATGTACCCCGATTTTGCCCTGAGACCAGAATTAAATTTCTTGGCAGAGCAGGAAATGTAACCCGGGTCTCCGGGGCGGTAGACAAGAATAGGTGGGCCTCCATGTGTTAATACGATTTTTGACATGCACGGGACATAGAATTCAAAAACTGCCTCCATTAGGGTGACTATCGAAGTGAGTATTGAGTATAGGCCTATGGTCATTCCAGTAGTTGGTGAAGTGATTCTATGTTCCCCTGCAAAATGTACTGCCATAACCTATAACAGGTGATGGAAATTGCTTATTTAGAGCAGTTTCGTACTGTTTATAACAAAATGAAGAACGTCATTCTGAGCTGCGTTTTCAAGCTATCGCAAAAAATGTCGCTGGCAGGAACAATTATAAGGAATTTATTTTAAGCGATCAGTCTCATCGCATTCTCCTCACCAACCAACTTGAGTATGAAAGTCTCTGGACGGTCATGTTGAACTTCATTGTATAAGACAATTGTTTAATGATTATTTGTTTAGAGTACTGAGTCTAACTACGTAGTTGATTTCGGCAATGGAAGTATTATTTGCCATTTAATATTTAGCGGCTCTGTTATTGCAGGACATTATAGTGTAATCGAATAATACGAAGCCACATTTAAAATTCAATATAAATAGGCCATTTCAGAAACAATTCCAGATATTATGCAATACAGTGTACTGTAAGGTCCTTGACGATCAAATGTAAACATTGTTCTACATTGTATTTCTCTTTCGTAAAATCTATGCGTGGTTACTTTGGTCTTTACTGTTGTGAGGGTAAAATTGATCTGCTGGAATATAAAGTATTTGCCAAGCTGCAACAATGTAATGATATTAATTTAAATGTCATTGAACTTATATCCAGCAGTTCAAACACATACATCAGCGTTAACAGATTGGATACTGAAGATGAAAGCCAGCTACTTCATTTCCCTATTATTGAATTTTTCAATTCCTTGGATTTAAGAGATTCGCCTCCACATACTTCGAACGTTTAAGCCGTAGATATGCTTCTTAGAAATCTGAACGTTTCCCAAGGACTCATATATGGTAATATATTAATTGTAAGAAATCGCTTGGATTCGGATATAATAGGTGCAGTAATATTAGGCAGAGAGCTCAAATCCTACGACTTGATTTAACACCTTCCGATAAAACACTTACAGGTACAGTACATTTTCTTTTAATAGGCAACAATGTCCTATTCGCTCGGCCTACTTTATCAAAATCAATCAAGCTCAAGGAGAAACTCTTGAAAGTATTGGGCTATTTACCTCATCACGTTTTCAGTCATGACCAGCAGGATAGTGAAGGTGCAAAAAAGGTCCTGTTTGGGATGGTAAAGAATAAGAGGCGGAAGGATCCTACGGATTATGTTAGAATGGTGAACAAAAGGGGACAAGAGATAGAAAATAGGGAAGAACTGAAGAAAATGTGGAAAGAATATTTTGAAGAACTCCTGAACCCAAATGGAAACCACGGCGAGGAGGAAGAAATCGGGGAAGAGGTACAGTAGATGAACTGCAAACAGAAAAGGACTTAACATGGAAAGAAGTGGAAGATGCAGTGAGGAAGATAAAAGGAGGGAAGGCACCGGGTGTGGATGAGTTGAGTGTGGAGATGGTGAGAGCAGCAGGAGAGGTGGGGATACAATGGTTGTACCGAGTGTTGAAGACAGCATGGAAGGAAAGGAAGACCCCAGAGGACTGGAAAAAGGGAATAATTGTCCCGATCTTCAAGAAAGGTAGTAGAACAGAATGCAGAAACTATCGTGGAATAACACTGATGAGTCATTGTGCAAAGTTGTTTGAGAAAGTTTTGGAAAGGAGAATTAGGACAAGGATAGAAGGAGGGATGAGGGAAGAACAACATGGCTTCAGATCAGGAAGGTCCACAGTGGATTTGATTTTTGCTGTAAGGCAGTTACAAGAACAGCACTATGAGTATGGAACAGATCTACTGATGGCCTTCCTGGACATTGAGAAAGCATATGACAGTGTATGCAGAAACAAAGTATGGAAGTCCCTGGAGGATAGAGGAATATAAAAATGGACTATAAGGAAGATAAAGGAGATGTACAAGGGAAGCGTGAGCTGTGTGAAAGTGGGAGGAGAGAGATCGGACTGGTTGGAACAGAGAAACGGCCTGAAACAAGGAAGTGCACTGTCACCGTTATTTTTCATTGTGGTGATGGATGACATAATGACCCGAGTGGCACAAGTAATTGGGGAAGGAAAGATGAAAGCAATGGTGCTTGCAGATGATTTGATGATTTGGGGAAACAAGGAGGAGGAGGAGGTACAGGAACAGTTGGACGTGTGGGAAGGAATAATACAAGGTTATGGGATGAAATTTAGCATAAATAAGAGTGAGATGGTGATCACAACAAGGAAGAAGGAAAGAACCACAACGGGAATAACAATTGGTGGGGAACAGCCGAAGGAATTGGAGAGTTTCAAGTATCTGGCAAGCCTGATACAAGAGAATGGAAGAAACGATAGAGAAATAAATGAGCGGGGGAGACAGGCAGAAGCATTCCGGAGGAGTGTGAGAAGCATGTTATGGAGCAAGAATGTCCCTCAGAACAGCAAAAAGATCATATATCGGACGTACAATGTCCCTATCCTGACGTATGCCTCGGAGACCTGGGTTATGAAAGGAAGGGAGAAGAGCAAAATACAGGCCAGTGAGATGAGGTTCTTGAGAAGCAGTATTGGAGCTACAAAGATGGACAGAATAAGAAATGAGAGGACCGGAGAATTAATGAAGGATGAACCATTACAGACTGGTATAGAGAAATCTAGACTTAGATGGTATGGACATGTAAAACGAATGGAGGAGAAGAGGATACCCAGCAGGATACACGAGACGAAGTGGGAAGGAAAGAGACCAAGAGGGAGACCGAGAGACAGGTGGCTGAAGGGGGAGGAAGAAATCGTGAAGAAGAGAGGAGAAGACTGGACAAGGGTGGAGGCTGAGAGATGGTGGGAAGACAGAAGACGTTGGAGAGACTTGTGTTCCAAACAGACCCGGCCAGTGGCTGGAAACTGTGCAAGATGATGATGACCTAATCACGTTTTCAGTCATGACCAGCAATATATTGCAATGCTGAGAGTGCTATCTTTTGACGCCCTTAAAGTTGCAATAGTGCTAAAAAGTAATCGTACAAAGAATGTAACTTATATAAGAAGCTTCTTCAGTAATTTTGTTTTCCATTGTCCGTCATGTTTTGACGGGTTTCATCTAGTTAAGTTCTTATTTCTTGTGTCGTAATCATGCGATCGAAGTGAAAGTTTGAATAATGAACCTACACAATAATTTTCCTTTAATTGTACATGACTCTATGGCCTATACATTTAACAATCCAACATGGCGAACATCTGAAATATTTAGACGACTCTGAATATCTACGAATCTATTATAGCAATAAAACTGATTTTTTTTAATGTTCATAGGGGATATGAACTTAAGTTCACCTATAGGACTTTAAATAACCTGGTGATCACAAATCCAACATGGCGGCGACGCGAAGTATAAATATTCACATGGACGTTTCCCGCAATTTAACCATCCGAGTGCAGTGAAACTTGGTACAGTAAACCCTTATACGAATGTTAATCCACTGGCATCTAATTTATTTTAATTGTTTCCATAACCACAGGATGGCAGCGTGCGAAATTTTAAAATCTCCTTGTTACTTCTTGTGTCCTAATCATGCGATTGAAGTTTGAATACTACACGTACACAATAATCTGCACGTAACAGTACATAACTCTAGGACCTACATATATAAAATCCAACATGGCGACCATCCGAAATATTTAGTCGGTTCTCAATATCTACGAATCTATTACAGCAATCAAATTGAGGTGTAGTATGTTGATAGATGCAATTAACATAAGTAGGATATATGAAAATAGGCTGTATAGTTCTTCACGAAACTACTTGTTATATTTTTAAGTACGTCATTTGTCTTAAAACATGTTATATGTGCCGTTATTTAATAAGAAAAGGGAGAAACAGAAAAATACAATACGAATTTTGTCTTGGGTCTGAAGAGGTTAAGAACAGCAAATTCTATGAAGTGATTTCAGTTACCCTGGCCACGGAAGCCAAAACATTCCATCGTTTACAATCATACACATTTCCAACTTTAAAGACAATAAAAACACAAATTATTCATAAAAGAAATACGCAGTTTACCTACGCCCGTGCCTACCGAGTCTATCGATAAATCCGGCTGTGAGTTTCAATTTGAGCTCGGAACAAACTAAATTCAGCCGATGCTCACAACGTCCTCTGTAATTAGGAAGTCCTTGTGTATCGCCAAGCTGCTGAGAGGCGACAAACTTGCTCTGTTATTGGAAACCTGTTGAATGTTCAGTATTTATATTCATAATGAAGCTCTTTATTTCAGCAGTCCCGAGCCTTCAGCACAAAATACTTTATACTCATTTTCATAAATGAAATCTCCAGCTGAAGCGGATGATTCTGTTTGAGATTATGATCTCCTGTTTGTCACATTTCTGCGACTTCCCAGTTTAATATTGAAAACTTTTCTCAGCAGACATCTTAGCAAAAACGTAAAATCAAGCAATGGCACAAGTGTAAAAACTACAGATATTTAAAATTGTTTTCCTCGGTATCCCGGTGATCTGTTGATATTACATTTTGCACACTCCTAGCACTGTCCTTTATCTTTAGTTTTCAACTTCAATATTTTCAATTAACGTTCGCTAGTTATTAATAAACATGTCAAAAATATGGACATTGATCATGCTTTTCCTTCATAATTTCTACAAAACTTCACATTTCTGGAAGGTTATTGCTTTAGAATGTTCATAATGCTTGTGTTAACAACGTGAACTAACAACTTTTGCTTATCTTTTGAAATAATACATTTTTTCCTTTTTTTTATAAGAGTAGATATTTTTGACATTTTGTGAGGTATGTTCACTCAGAAAATACACAAAACAAATGTTACAGCAATGGTTCTAGTTTGCATTCTTAAGACACAAAAGATACATGCGAATATAAAAAAATCATCAAAATATCTCAAAAACGTTTCCTCCCAATGGTAAGTTTAACGCTCGTTCCCAAAACTTAAATTTCTTCTTTTGTTGTCCTTCATAACTCAAACAGTTTTTGAGATATTTTGATGTAATTTTGTATTCACATGTATCTTTTATGTCTTACGAATGTGAACTAGAACCATTGCTGTAATACTTCTTTTTTTGTATCTTCTGAGTAAACATAGCTCATTAAAATGTCAAAAAAATCTAATTTTATAAAAAAGGGAGAAAAATATTATTTATAGAGATAGGCAAATGATGTTAGTTCACAAGAATTATGAACATTCTCTAAAACAATAATCTTCCAGAAATGTGAAGTTTTGTAGAAATTATTAAGGAAAAGCACGATCAATGTATAAATTAGTCTACTATTTTGTTAAAAGAAAAACAAGATGTTCAGTAAAGAACATATAGCCTACTTTCTCCTAAATGTATGAGTATAGTTATAACTCGTTGTTATTATCAAAGAGTATAATAGAACTATTCTTTGTTGAAGGCCATAGAAACGATTTACCACTGCCAAACGCCACAATCTAGATAAAAACTGCTACCATCATTGAAGAAAGGAAGATAAGAAGTATCTCAAGAATGTTATGGATCTGGAGACATAATCGACCGGACTGGCTGCGTGGCTCGGCGGTAACGTTCTCGCTCGCTGGGCCCTAGGTTGCAGGTTCGTATCCTGGCGCAGTCAGCTGGCATTTGAGGGTGCACAAATGCGAGGGAGCCGTGTCAGTACATTTACTGGCACGTTAAAGATCCCCTTCGGGCCAAAATTCCGGCACCCCGGTGTCTCTAAAAGCAGCAGTAGTTTAAAGGGATGTAAAACCAATAACATTATTATTATTATTATTATTATTATTATTATTATTATTATTGTTTTAATGTGCTAAACGGTTCCAGGCTAGTGTTCAGAAGTAAAGGGGGAGTTTTAGTCGGTAGTCTGCTACTCAGCAGCAGGAGCCCGACACTCTGTGCGTAAATGCATTTCTTGCCCTAAAAAAATAATAAAAAAAATAAATAAATAAATAAATATATTATTATTATTATTATTATTATTATTATTACATATACGACCTGCCGTGGGCAACATCCAACTTTGAGTTGAGGCATGTCTTTACACGTCTGGTTGTGCAGGGCTTTCACAACCCTAATTGAAAAAAAAGGAAGGAAGATTGTAGTTTTACGTGGCCGTGAATCTTGTGATTATGAGCCACGGGACCTCCTTTTTACGTGGAATCCTAACCACAGGACATGGCATTTCACTTCAAAAATCTCACATGCATTGACCGGGAATCGAAAACCCTAATTGAATTAACAAATCTTTCCATGACCCTACAGGGACGTGTGTATACAAACTATGTGGATATTTTCGATTGCTATTTGCCTGAAATAAAAGTAGTAATTAATACCTGAACTAACACCAACGGCTTGAACTCAGTTACTATGTGAAATCGTTTTGTTCTTTACTTCAAATAACATTTTCAAGTAACGCAAAATAGGCTGTTACAAACCCTTTAAAATAAAAAGTAAAAATGTATCGTAGTATCATCTTGTCATTCTTCAAATTCGATGCGCATAGAATGCCAATGGTATATTAATCAATGGAGCCCCACGTAGACTAGTCGTGACTTCTAGTGGTGAAATATCGAACAATATAATCCTAACAGAGCTAGTGCATTCTAGCGGCCAGAAGAAGAAACTTTTCAAGTATGTATGTCGGCGTGCAGTTACCTTTTTGGCAGCTAGATGTCTCGAGTAAATCTGCTGGCGAATTATATTATAATTAAATATATATTTTACACCATAATATGCACAATATAACGCTTAATTTTAAAACATCCGAGTCATTACAAAACAATAAACATATAACATTTCAAGCAAAAAATCTAGCTCTGATCGGGTTTGATCCATAGGCAGTTGAGCGATATGCTAACGCTCTACCACTGAGCTAATTGTGTCAAGGAATATCGTTCTATATAAAATGACTTACATAGAACTTGTTAGCAAATAATGATTTATACTAAACGATTTCATCACTGGAGTATATTATTTATACATAAAGCATTTCATACAAAGTTTATTTATTTTGTATCAGTACGCTATATTGCATTCAATACTCAAATTAGTGAAATATAAGTCAGGCACAAGATATCCGCTGCCATCTTGTCTTATTACTGAATCAGCTCCGCCTTTTTTAAAATCACGTCTGCACTATAGTATTACAAAATAAACTTTTAATTTCGAACGTGCCTCTTCCTTTAGAACAGTTAAAACGATTCTCGGCTCGATAATCGGAACTGGTGGGTCCCATGATATGGATTATAAAGTTTGCATAATTCGCACGGCCGCCATCCTGAATGGGTATGGCGGACGACCTTGTAGTTTGGTCACAAGACGCATCCTATACGAAGGTATGTTGTTAACAAATTTGGTAGAGATCGGATGATTTGGTTAGTCGTTATTTGATTTTACGTTTTGAACGTTTGAGTGGCCGCCATTCAGTTTTAGTAAAGATGGCGGCGAAATAAAACATGACACTGAGGTGTCCTTTGCTATTGCTACCTTTGTACCAAATTTCGTTCAATTCGCATTCACCGTGTTCGAATTGATAGGGGGGGGGACAGACATTCAGAGTACACACACTCACACACACACAGACACACACACACACAGACTCACACACACACATACACACACACACACAGACTCACACACACACATACACACACACAGACAGACACACTTTTTTCGCCCTGTGTTGATCTCATAAGTCTACTTTCATTTTTTGCAAAAATCGAAAGTAGGCTAATACCTAGGGAAAGTTAATTGACAATATTCATCTTGAAAACTAAAGATTAAGGACAGTTCTAGGGGTGTGCAAAATTTCATATCAACAGGACAAAGGGATACCGAGGAAAACTGTTTTACATATCTGTGGATTTTACACTTGCAAAGGTGTACCAAAGGTTGAAGGGCTCAACGGCCCGGAAAGGTTTCAAATTGTTAGTGTTGAGACCTCTATCAAAGTGAAAAAAAATAATCAGAAATCCCCTCCGGTCTAAATGCAGTTCCGGATCAAAGTCTAACTCACTTGTTTCTTTACACGGTTTCTATTTGATTCAAATCCTCGCCAAATTAACATATTTAAATAATTCTTTAATGTGTTCCTTGGATCAATACCCTCAGGCGTTTTCTTTTATTTTGTAAAAAATCTGACACTGGATGTAGTTATAAGGGCTTAAGTGAAACTCTGCATTGACTTGTAACTTACGACTCGTAGCAGGCTCAGAGGAGGCTAGCGAGTGCCCATGCGACAATGTGAACACCGTGAAACGTCGCGATGACGAGTAAGTTACAGTGCATATATGAAGGCAGATCAAAAAATAAGTTGCACTTCCCAGTTATGGCCATTTATTACACCGCATATACAACAGCAACACGCCTATAACGACACACAATGTAACGTCACTTTACCACATAGTTTCCAAGAGACTCCAAACATTTCTGCGAACGCAACAACCAACTTGTCCATGCCGGATGCATAGAAAGTTCCTCCAGCGTTCTGCAACCACACGGAGACAGCGGACTTCACCTCCTCATCGGTCTGGAAACGTCGACCACCGAGCTCCGTTTTGAGCTTACCGAACAGATGAAAGTCACATGCCGCTAGGTCGGCACTGTAGGGTGGATGTTGCCAGACCTCCCACTTGAAACTCTGCAGCAGTTCGCTCGTTTGGCGGGCCTTGTGAGGTGTTGCGTTATCGTGCAACAAAATCACACCGGCACTCAATTTCCCTCGGCGTTTTTCTTTAATCGCTTTACGCTTTACGTTTCGGGCCTGCTTTCGCGATATTCGTCCATGATATCCATGCGTCCGGCTTCGAATTGCTGACACCATTTTACGAGTCCTTGCCGGGAAATGGCCCGATCCCCATACACAGTAGTAATTTCACGATGAATGTCCATGCAATTCTTCCTTTTGGCCCATAGGAATCGGAATGCCGCACGCACCTCATATTTGGAGTGAACGTCTAGTCGACGCGCCATTGCATTTGGCCGCTATTCACACCATACAAGACGAGACACCACAGCGACCTGCCTAACAGACGTGTGGGCAGTATCTGTCCCGTTCTTCGCTGTGCCCACGTTTACGACACATAGCGCGCTGCTGCAGCGCGTCAGTGCAACTAACTTTTTGGTCCACCTTCGTAATATTCTGAGAGTGAGTATTGCTGTGAGGAGAACAATACCAAGTTAAGTGTACATTATAATTCGAATTTATCTAGTGCTTGCTAAGAAATTTATTTGAATTATTATTATTATTACAATGTGATATTCTAAACTGTATACACGTGCATATACACCGTTACTCTCGTAAATCACAAAACCTTGCAACACAAAACAAATCTAACGTATAACGTGATTCCAACATTATACTATCGAATGTTATAATATAATCATCTAACGACGTGCTATTGAAAATTAACCTTAACGCAGTGATCAGGACCTGATGATGACCACTTGAGGGGCGAAACGCGCAGTACTAAATTGTCCATTTAAGTGTGACTGATAATTACCTAATACATGTACTTTTTCCAGAAGTGTGTTTACATATTTATAATTTTGCACCCCACCCAATTCATTGGGCACAATCATGTTGACCGACTGAAAAGCCGCAAAGACAACGTAAAATGTGTCACTAGTTCTAAAAGAAGTAGGAGACTTCTGTTACTTAGGAAGCAAAATAACCAGTGATGGACGAAGCA
Organism: Meconema thalassinum; assembly: GCA_946902985.2. Taxonomy (NCBI): domain Eukaryota; kingdom Metazoa; phylum Arthropoda; class Insecta; order Orthoptera; family Tettigoniidae; genus Meconema; species Meconema thalassinum. Next base: position 504,290,609 of record OX336393.1, on the reverse strand, counting down.
AAGAAGATATAAAAAGTAGGTTAGCTCAGGCAAGGAAAGCATTTCTGCAGAAAAGGAATCTGTTGACATAGTGTATAGATTTAGGTATTAGAAATTCATTTTTGAAAGCCTTTGTCAGGAGCGTGGCGCTCTATGGAAGTGAAACTTGGACTAATGGTGCAGCAGAAAAAGAGGAGAATTCAAGCGTTTGAAATGTGGTGTTACAGGAGAATGATGAAGATCAGATGGGTAGATAGGGTTACAAACGAAGAGGTATTGAGACTTGTGGGAGATGAGAGATATTTCTGGTGACTGAAAATGAAGAGAAGAGATAGGTTGGTAAGACACATACTAAGACACACAGGAATAGCAAGCTTGGTTAAGGAAGGAAGGGTCGACGACAAGAACTGTAGGGGTAGACCAAGGTTAGAATATGTTAAATATATTGCCTCGAATGTAGAGTGTGGCAGCTATGTAGAGATGAAACGATTAGCTCAGGACAGGGAGGCATGAAGTGCTGCATCAAACCAGTCAAAAGACTGAAGACTCAATCAGCAACAACAGCCATCACAATCACACAGGTTATCAGACAGAATCCACACATAACCAATTACACGGGGTTAATGATCACGATGTTGCAAACACCAAAATTAATCAACAGTAATAATAATAATAATAATAATAATAATAATAATAATAATAATAATAATAATAATAATAATAATAATAATAATAATAATAATAATAATAACTTCAAAGTGACAGTACATCTTCTGACAAGGGTGACTCCCATGACTTCGCTGTTCCGCAACAAAAACTAACTAACCATCAGTCAATTGACTGATATTCGATCCAGCTACGATCGGCTCAATAAGCACAGGTGGTGAAATGAAAATTCAGGGAAATTCGCAAACAGTTTCTGCTGTGAAAGTAAACCTTCAGATAAAATAAGATAATAAATAACTTGGCCATCCTACCTTGTAGAATTCTTTAGGAAACATGGAAGACTTAAGAAGGTCTTCATAGAAGGGATCGTCTGGATCATCAAATGAAATCATGATGGATGATGTGTTATCGCCATTCATTCACAGTTATGTATCCTACACACGGAAGAACGTATCCATCACTATTGCGTGACAATATTCACTTAATTGCACCAAGTACATTATAGTTATAATCACCATCACACTCTTAGACCCTGTGTTACAAGCAACATGTATGCTGTTAACATAATTTGCACTCACTTCCCACTAATTCACTGAATATCAATGGCCACAATTCTCTGTTAGTGATAAAATGACACGTTATCATGATGCAGATAAAGCTCATACTGTACCTTCATGTCACACCTTATCTCGCGACAAGCACTGTTCATGCCACTGCCGACTCGATCACTAGTCAGTGCTGCTGTTTATCTATCGCACACTTTGAACTCGATTCCTTCTGCTATCTCCGCTTCTTTCTCTTTCCTGATAACACATCTCTTACTAAACCATTTACAAACACGATGACCTATTTATTTCACTGACTGACTGCGTGGCGCAGTGGTAATAAATTATTTTCTCACGTGCTGTAGGCAAGGTTGTAGGATCGAATCCCGGCGCAGACAGTTGCCATTCGAGGGTGCTTAAATGTGAGGAAGCCGTTTTAGTAGATTTACTGGCACGTTAAAGATTCCCTTCGGGGTAAAATTCGGGCAACCCTGACGTCTCTAAAAGCCACAGTAGTTAAAATGCAATACAACATTTTTTTTTATGCATCGAGTTGAGCCTCTACAGACTGCGTGGTAACAACCAACTTCACTTTAGTGTCTAGGTCTTGTTCTTGTTCCGGCTTTGGCTTCCTGCCAGTATCTTCTGACCCCAGCGACGAGTGCCTGTTTATGTTCTTCGGACCTTTGTCCTCTCCGTCTTCCGGAAGTTGATACCATTTTAAAGCCTTGGTAGTTGTTCACCAATCTTCTAAATGTGTTCCTGTCAGGAATTTATCGGTCTGGAATACCAATTTGCCTGATATATTTTTCCCATTCCTCGAACCATCTCGGTCTTGTTGCCTTAGACTTGATGAAACTCCATATTCTTTTCGTTAATCGATCATCAGTCATCCTCAAAGGTGACCGTATAATAGTAGCCGTCTCGTCTTAATTGAAGCTGTGATAGGGTCTATGTTATTGTACAAGTCCTCATTTGCTCTCATTCGCCACTGTCCATCAACCCATCTATTACCTGATTTTTCTTAATATTCTGCACTTCTCTTTTTTCCAGTTGGTCAGCTTGACCTTTACTATTCATGGTCAAAGTTTCTGACGCATATAATCCCTCAGGTTTTACAACTGTGGTATAGTGTCGGAACCTGGTCCCTATACTCATAGACTTTTTGTTATAGAATCATTTGGTATGCCTGGTCTAACTTCCTCATCGTGACATTAATTGCTTCCTCTTCCAATCTATTCTGCTGGAAGACTTCACCGAGATATATGACATTTGTGACTCAACCGATTTTTTCAAGATTAGTGATCATCCATTCAGGTCCATTGCAGATGTTTGTCATATTTTTTTTGTCTTCTGAATAGAAATCTTGAGTCCTACCTTTTCAGCAATTCCTGACGTCCTATTGATCTTGTAGACTGCTGAATCTATGTCGTTAGCAAAATTGGCCAGGTCATCCGCAAAGGCCAGACAATCAACGTATACCCATTTGTGCTTAGGTCCAAGTCTAAACCGATCTTCTTGGTCTAACATCTTCCTCCATTCTCGAATGACTTTTTCCAAAACACAGTTGAAGAGGAGTGGGGATAGTCCGTCTCCCTGCCTGGTTATAAACGGTTCTGATATCTCTCCCATCAATTTATTTATTTATTGCACTTCCATTATATGGACGGAGAGAAAATACCCCTAATGTCGTCCGAGAATTATTTCTTCATTCCATCATATAGGCTATATATTCCATAATTTAGTCCTTAATGTGATGATTTAGGGTGCAATTAAACCATAAAAGTTGGCATTAATACCTTCATTAGGAAATTAGGAGTTCCCGCCAAGTAATGACCGAATTATTGATTTGACTTACATTATGAATATTAGTACGAAGAGATATGAAAATGACAATGTCTACCCAAAAATCCTTATTGACAAAGTTTAATAAATTAGGAAAATAATACCTTAAGTGAATAAAATTATTATTCTTAAAATACAATGTAGTGGGTTCGATCACATTATGACCTTCGTCAGCAAGAATAATTAATACGAAATGAAATTGCAAGACTGATACTAAAATTTATGTGAAGACTGATTTCAAAACTATTTATAAATTTTTAATCTAAATTGTTAAAAATATACTAAAGGACTAAAAAACCAGATCTGTTACATTTCTTGATTAACCTGGAGAAACAACTCGATGTGGAAATATCAATGATGTGGACATGATGTATTGGTGCATTGAAAATTTGAGCTTGGGATGACTTATGTTATGTTCTTATGTTTGCGTGAAAGTAATACGCTTTATGATTACGTTGTTGTGAAAATTGTTAATTCAAGAAAAGTTTAGTTATAAGTTAATGTTTGAGCATTTTTTTTTAGAAATACTTTTGAAATTAGGTTTTTTGTTGCCTTGGTAACCATATAGGCCTAATCACATGCGAACTTAAAAGTAACACTTTCGAAGAAATTTGAATTTAGTAACTTTTTAGGATTTCTGTGTTGATAATAAAATTTTATGTTGGTAGATCTGATTTTCAAAATTTACAATGATATTTGGAAAAGCTCAACAGATCAACATTTTGAACGAATTTTAGTAACTTTAGGGACTTTTAGTCCAACACTACGAATTCGTAAATGTTCTTATAGCAACATATAGATTGTTATTATTAATCGTATATTGAAAAAAAAAAACGAAAAAAGGAAAAAGGAAATGAAAATAAGAAAAGGAAAAAGAAAAAGAAAAAAGAAAAGAAAAAAACAAAAGAAAAGAAATAAAGAAAAAGAAAAGAAACGAAAAAAAAAAAAGAAAGAGAAGAAAAAGAAACGAAAAAGAAAAGAATAAGGGAAAGAAAAAAGAAAAGGAAAAGAAAAGAAGAAGACAAGAAAAGGAAAGAAAAAAGAAAAGAGAAAGTAAGAAATAAAAAGAGAAGAAAGAAAACAGAAATGAAAAATAAAAAGAAACAAACGAAAAGAAGAGAAAAAGAAAAGAAGAAGAAAAAGCAAAGAAGAAAAGTTAAAAGAAAAAGAACAGAAAAGAAAGGAAAACCAAAAAGAGAACAAATAGTCTCATAACTTAAACATACTCTACTGAAGTGCCCATAGAATTGATGGACCTAGATGACGGATACTTGTTGCCATGGTAACCACCGGATATCCGTGTAGGTTTCTTGAGTCCACGCTAATCACAGATAGAGCCAGCCAGCCCTGAATGATATCTACGTTAAAAGTATTGTAATATAAAGCGATTTACACAGCCTTCGTTCTTCCAATCGTAATCAATATTATAGGAAGCCCATAGCCGCCAATATCGGCTGTAGGATATACAGTATCATGATAACCTCGTACGACTCACTGACCAAGGAGTCTTATTCTGTATCCGAGACTGCGACAGTGAGGACGTCAGCAATAACGGACACCATTCAATTTGATCCATATTGCATGAAAGTGAGACTTCCTTTCCCCGCACCAATACGTGCCAATACTTTTCTATTACTGCAAACGCGACAAGTGAGACAATTTGGCATTTACACCCTGATTGGTTCCTTAGTATAGGGGCTGCGACAACGCGGTCATGTAGCCCCGTGTACTTTGGGTGTGTGAAGAATCTGTCTGATAACCGGTGTTAATTGTGATGACTGTATTAGTGTGTGTTATTTTGAATTTGAATTTGAATTTATTGTTTCTCTTATACAGGCCACTGAGGCTACAAAGCCTCTTTATGCAGCTCTCCTCATTCAGAGGGCGGTTAAATACAATAGAATAAATGAAGAAAGAAAAAACTTAACCTAAACATACAGTTGACAATAGAAGTTCTTGTTATTACATCCGTTCACCTTGAACATGATAATTGTATAGCTGATAGATTACAATGAAGGGAGTGTTTTATCGCTCTGATAGGAAGTCCTGAATACTGGTGCAATTTATATTTATTCCAGAGAATACTAGCTGAAATACGGAATGAACCTTTGCATTTTTCGGTTCTGTGATGAGGTATCTGGAGCATTTGTGCAGTGTGTCTATTCGCACGGTTATGCACTGATTGCATGGGAGTTAGTGTGCAGTAAATATAAGACGGAATTTTGAATTTTAGAATTTTTATCACAGTCAGAGCCATGGCATACTGTCTTCGTTCCTTTAACTTTAGCCATCCAATCTGGACGTAAAATGGAGTTATATGAGACTCTCTTGGTACATTGAGAACAAACCGCAAGCAAGCATTTTGCATTCTTTGCAATTTTTTATTGAGGACCTCTCCCATATCATGGTAAATTATAGATCCATAGTCAAATATTGGTAATATCAAACTCTGTATCAGTATCTTTCGTACATTTTGAGGCAAATAGAAGCAAGTTCGCCTAATTTGATATAATGACGATGATTCAGGTAGAAGGATTGCAGACGATTAATTTTTTCAAGTAGTACCTACTTTTGCTACCAAATGCTACCATCCACGACACCTAGCTGCGGACTTGGCCACTAAATGCCATCGCAGTCAGCACCTGGTGGCGAAAGTTGCAACTAATATAGCGTTATCAAACTAATCTACAAATGTTAGCTTCCACAAGTGTATTTAGTGGAAGGTTCTCTTTCATGCCATAAATCTATGACATGGGACCACCGGCTTTACTTCCCCTTCAAAGGAAGGCATACTGAGGGATTTTTAACGCTCTTATAAATCCGACGACTTCGGCCGGGTTTGAACCCGCGATCTTGGGCATAGAAGCTCAGCATGCTACCAAATACGCCACCGAAGCCGCTATCTATCTACACCCTAGACGTCAGTAAACACCTACAGTATGTAATGGTCCTTCAAAGCACTTAACTCTGTCGAAGATTGATTACATCCCATTTTAATACAAGTTGCATTATACAGTAGTTAAAATTATTTTATGTTCGACCCTCACTATTATGTGTCAGATAACTGTATCATAATGGTGGTCATTATAACACTGTTTTCCATTATGATACAGTTTCTCCAGCCAATCAGAGCTCGTTCATTGACCAATTAGGTAACGATAACTTCGCGCATGCGCTCAAAATCCAACATGTCGGACAGAAACACAACATCGAACTATAATAAATTACCGACATGGAATACCCACCGTCCATATGTTCGCGTAAATAAACTGGCGAATATGAGACAAGAAATAGCACTGTATCTTAAAATCACCAACACTAATTTCTACACAGCGCATTGTCTTCAAATGACTGCGGTGACAATATTACTGAGGGACGGCTGATGTAAACATATGGTTGCATATGGCATTGCAACCACACAGAGCGCATGCGTCGGTTGTTCAAAGCTCTTGAAAGACAAAGATATAACACCCAACGCTCGCTCTGCGATCAAAAAATTCCAGTAGCTGACTCTCAACAGATATTTATGAATATTTATCTTAAAACATATAATAAAGTTATAATTATCGTCGAACATAAACAGTCGTATGCAACTCGCCTATAATGGTAATTAAGACACTCGTATGGAAATTATAAAACTCGCATACGCTCGTTTTATAAAAAATACTCGTGTCTTAATTATAGCCATTATAGGCTCGTTGCATAATGTACTATAATTGGACTACAATGTCCTTGTCACTACGATCTATCTGTAGCATCCCCACTTCCTGACTTGGTAGTCATAATCTGTATTTAATACCCAAACTGGTTACATTTAACCTTTAACAGAGTATGTGAGGTGCTGAGAACACACCACGTGTAATATTCGCTTGTTTTTCTGACAGAAGTTGGCTACACTGTTGAGGAACTCAGTATCTTCTTTAATACGGTTGGATTTTAATATAGTAATTTGCATTGTTTAAAGTTGTGTCTATTATTGCCGACAATAGCATTTATGGGCTGGGGTGTCGCCAGTTACGTTACACATCGTGTCTACTTCGCAAATTGAGCTGTCGCTTCTCTGTGGTGTTGGGAGTGTGTGAAATGAATACTTCTTTAGATGAAGTGCAGGAACGGATCAGGTTAGATATTTGAGTTTGTAGATACTTATCTGGAAGTAATGAAGAATTGAGCTTAAAAATTTACATGTAGTACGAAACCAAAATATTAAGACTTTGGGATTGGAAATTAGTAAGGTATTTATTTTTAGTATATTTTCAATTTTGAAAAAATAGGCTTATGAGATCACCTTTAGTCCGTGTGTGTGTGTGTGTCCCTAATAAAATCTAAAAGGCTGAAGCGATTTCAATGAAACTCGGTAAGTTCATAGCACTATTCCGGAAGACCCTGACCGTGCCCTTCAAATTTTGTTACGTCTCACCAATCCCACATGGCGGCTGTGCGAAATATTTCACCAGCATTCAATATCTCCGAAACTATTCCCGATATCACCCTGGAATTCTTTACGGTGATAAAGGGAACTACTAGAAGTTCACCTATGTGACTTTTGAAAAACTGGTAACTACAAAACCAACATGGCGGCCACGCGAATTCACGACTTTTAAATAGAGGTTTCTCGCGATTTAACCAACCAAACGCAATAAAACTTGGTACAGTATATGTTTATACACATTGTAATGTACTGACATCTAACTTGGTTCAATTGTTTACATAACCTGAAGATGGCGGATGTGCGAAATATTTCACCGGCATTCTATATCTCCGAAACTAATAGCGGTATCACCCTGAAATTTTGTACGAAGATAAAGGGCACTACTGGAAGTTCATCTATAAGACTTTCATAAACCGGTTAACTACACAACGAACATGGCGGACAAGCAAATTTGAAAATTTTAAATAGACCTTTCTCGCTATTTAATGTTCCAACCGCAATGAAATCTGGTATAGGAAATGTTTATACACATTGTAATACACTGGTATCTAATTTAGTTCAATTGTTTACATAACCTCAAGATGGCGGCTTTGCGAATATTAAAATTAAGTTTTTATTTCTAGTATCGTAATCATGCGATCGATGTGAAAGTTTGAATAATTAACCTACGCAATAATTTTCCTTTAATGGTACTGCCCCCGTAATTGAATTATATAGAGACCACGGTGGCTATATTTGAAATTATAAGGAAAGTTATGGCTGTAATAGTTATGACGTGGGTAGTCATGACGTAAGCACGGATGACGTAAATGTTATGCCAGCAGGCTACTTGAGCTGAGATTCTCAGTGACGTCAGCATTTAGTCGAGAATGTTCCAAGATTTACGACGCAGTCGCAGGAAACGAGGAATTCGGCTGAGGAAGAAACTATGCTATTGGAGGAGAGGCATGAACCAATGAACGATAGTTTAAGGAAGACGGAGATTGCTGAAACTATGGTATTTTTATTACTTTTGGAATGCAGAATTGTGGAAATCCATTTGCAATAAAGGCATTGATTTGGAATTTTGGTGAAATTTATTTTCAGTTTTTGAATTTTGAAAATCCGTCATGTATTAACGAAGTTGGAACTGTTAGCGATGACGCAGTATCACGCTTTGGAAGGGATGGAAACGCCCCTCGAGAAGTTAATAAAAGGGCTTGCGCAGAAGAGAGGAGCTCCTTTCGTTCTCTGATCATTCTGAGATCTCATTCTCAGAGCGTCGAAGTCTATTGTGAAAGTTCTTTTCTTATACATTCATTATAGTGAGACGTCGAAGTGAACAGCAGTGAAAAGAATCGTCTTTATAACACGTGGCGAGGCCACTATATTAACGAGATCCATGTCAAACTACAGTAGCCTCTCACAAATCCGGACCTCAAAAATCCGGACTCCGGCAAATCCGGACCGCTCAAAAAATATTTTTTGTAATACAAAATCAGTAAAATGTAGGTAACGTGATGCTTAAGCGCCTTCAATTTCACCGCGACCATTCCGCATTACAAGAATGACGTCTTTTCTATTCTACTGGCTGTGCGGCACGGCGGGAGGTCATTGACTCGCCCCCTCCCCAACAGCTCTTTGTTTACTCATACAGTACTTAGTTGACCGCGCTCACTCTCACTGTGCAGACGTTATTTTCGGTGGCTACCTCGTGTTGTGTCGGTGCTCTGTGTTTCTCGCGTCTTGTTTTTAAGTACTGTAAGATGAGTAACAAACGAAAGCAAGTGTGTGTGTCAGTGGAAGAAAAACTCCGTGCTATAAAGAGGATTGATGCTGGAGAATCGGCGAAAAAAATCGCTCTAGAGTTAGGAGTAGGAACAAGTACAGTTTCAGATTGGAAGAAGAATCGCGGACAGATAGAAAAATGGTGTTCCTCTCAATCCAGTGGAAGTGCGATTAAAATTAGAAAAAGCATGCATAAAGGCAAACATGTAGAAGTTGAAGAAGCATTGTTCTTGTGGCATGAACATTTAAGAGGTAAAGGGGTTCCTATTACGGGGCCTATGCTTCAAGAAAAGGCGTTGCATTTCAAAAAAGAAATTGAAGGTGAAGATGGTGAGTTTACAGCAAGTGAAGGTTGGCTTGATCGTTGGAAGAAACGATTTGGTGTTCGTAAACTGTCAATAAGTGGGGAGGCATTATCAGCCAACAAAGATGCTGTTCCTGAATTCAAGAAACTACTTTTTAGTATCTTGGACAAAGAAGAAATTTCCGGAGAACAGCTCTACAACTGCGACGAGACTGGTTTAAATTATAAGATGTTGCCCACAAAAACTCTTGCGTCAAAAAAAGAAGTTTCAGCCCCGGGCTACAAAAAGAGCAAGGAACGAGTTACGGTGTTGGCGTGTAGTAATGTGACCGGCAGTCATAAGCTTAGGTTAACATTGATTGGAAAATCAAAAAAACCACGAGCTTTTAAGAAAATAAAGAAAGATGATGAGTTGCCACTTTGGTATACAAACCAACAAAAAGCGTGGATGAATTCTGCAATTTTCAAGACATGGTTTACCAAGGAGTTTGTCCCGTCAGTAGAGACACATCTGACTGAAAATAATTTACCAAGAAAAGCAATTCTGTTGTTAGACAACGCTCCAACACATCCGATCGCTGACGAATTAACAGACGGTGAAATCAAAGCAGTGTTCTTGCCGCCAAATGTGACAGCTGTGTGTCAGCCTATGGACCAAGGGGTACTTCAAGCTCTAAAATTAAAGTACCGTCGTAGACTTCTCAGTTATTTGATTTCGGCGATTGAGAATGACGAGGATTACATCGGTGCATTGAAGAAGATTGACGTTTTGGATGTAATTAGGTGGGTAGCCGAAGGGTGGGAGGAAATTTCTCCTTCATCAATAGTTTCGTCATGGAAAGTTCTCTTGGACCATCAGGGAAACAAGTTTGAAGAAATAGCCGTCGAAAACGTTGATGAAAATCAGTTTGAAAGGGAAAACGTCGTTACACTGTTGGAAAAAATACCCGGATGTGAGGAAGTGAGTGATAATGATGTCCATGAATGGATGAACAATGACGACGAAAATGAAATAACAGACGATGATATAGTCAGAATGGTGACAAATGAAGATTGTTTGGAAGAAGAGGAACTACCTGAGAGCAACATAAACCTGATTCCACATTCAGAAGGATTTAAAATGTTGGACCGAGCCCTAGAGTACATTACTCAGCAGGATGGAATATCTTCAGCTGACATCATTTGTTTAATGAAGTTAAGAGACATTGCGGCAAGAAAACGTGCTGAAACTGTGAAGCAGAAAAATATTCAAGACTTTTTCAAGCATGTGTAAGTTTGTTTTTACACACTGTTTCTGATGATTTATTTTCATTTATTTTGCATACTGTAGTACTGTAATGTAAATTCTTAAGTCTTATTAAAGTTGTTCAATACTATTAACCATCTATTTTTTCTACCCCTGTGTTCAGTTAATTGCAGTTCAGAACTGTTTTATGCGAGTAACAATAAAGTACACATATCGGCACGGAGTGGCGGCGATCGCGGCACGCAAACCACTGCCGCGACCGACGTCACTCTGTCTCCGGGAAATCCGGATTTTTCGGAATCCGGATCGGCCGTCCGCCACATTGGTCCGGATTTTCGAGAGTCTACTGTAGGTGAAGTTGAAACGGACCTTAGAAAGCTTCTACAAGTTTAGCTTCGAACAGTTAGCGGTCACCGATAAGCTAATTGTATTGTGCAGTGCTACATGCAGTTATAGAGAAAAGCAGAACAATTTCGACCGATTAGTTCGAAAGATATTAGCAGTTTTATACGACTGAGAAAAGTGATTATCTCGCCACAAGAGAAGCACTTTTGTATAGCCAGAATCAACGCAAGGCTGACGCTGCGAGTGGAATAGAAAGACTTCAGATTGCTTGGTTACAGAACGATACAGTATAATGGAGCAATTGAATACGGCAGTTTGTTCTTCTGACACTACAACCGAAGAGCAGATGGAAGGCTAAGGGCTTATTGCAATTGGGACATACTTCAACGGAGTAAGATAGCGACATGGAACTTCGCTAATTGCTATTCCACACAAGCGAACATGCGGTGAATACCATCTACACCCATGTTTCGTAATTAAAGGCTGAATACCATCGAACAGCCATAGAAACAATTTCATACTCTGAATATGAATAATTTCTTCGGAAATTTCTACAAAACTTCATGACGATTGTCTACTGGAACTTCAGGGAATTTTTCAAGAGAGGTCAGGGATGTCCCGACTCACAAAGAAGATTATTGCCGGAAGGATGTCTATTCGTCTTCAAGGAGCAGAGCGATTTCCGGAGAAGGAAGCAGTTCGATTCTCCGAGGGTGCTATTTCCTATTTCGAGGATGGAGCTCAGCTTTAACGTGGTGAAATGGATCCATCAGCAGTCTTCTTTGGGGAATTTTCCTCTGGAACGTCAATCGGCAGATAAGGTAGTCGTGAACGTTTATTGTATTTGAGTATATTAATGATGTTTGAGCAACCATTTTTCCCATATTTTTATCCTCATGTATTTTTGCCCTATTTTCTTGTTGAGATTCTTATTCTCAGTACACCTTGATGAGTTTTGCATTTTTCGACGATTTATTAAGACATTGTTATGTCATGGGCATAGTTAACGATTTTGAATCAGTTGAGACTGATATTTGGATTTTTCAGTAATTAATATTTTTGTAGTCACGATTTGACTGTAAGTTAATGATTTTTATGGCAGATTTAAATTCAGACAGCGTGTCATTTTATTAAAGTAATTCAACCCCAGTTTAATTACTTTGAACAATTTTCTGTCATCATCAAGAAGGAAGAACATTTAAATGATTTTAGAGCGTTAAAATCTCTTACGTTGTCGACGATCTTGGAAATACTAGTCGTTATTTGTATTGATTGCAACACAGACATTTATCGTCAGTTATGTATGAACATTGCATTATAGACACTTTTGTGAAAGAGTAACTTTAATAATGAATTATTGAATGCATTAAAGTCTTGAACTTTTGTTAGGAGTTTTTCTCAATTAGAGATTTAGAGAACGATGTTTGCATTCCCCAGTCTAATTGGATTCTATTCGACTACTTTGCATTTTAGTCGCACTTTATTTGAAGATAGTATTTTCATACTACAATTTCTTTTAAGATGTTAATCTTAAATTTTGATAGACCAGACAGGCGTATATAAGCGTATTCATTATTAAATTTGTTTGTGATTGGCAAGTTTTGACTTCATTTCGGTTCATGAATGAAATCCACGAGGGTTAAAAGAAAAACAGTTTTGAAACAATTAATGATTATAAAAATTTTTAAGTGGAACTATGAATGTATAATCGCTAGTGCAGCGCGTGTTGAAAGTCGCTGAGATATAATGCCCTTGAATATGAAGGAAGTTCCCACAGGAATTAATGTTAAAGAATTATTTGTGGAAGTTTTGTAAGTTATGTGGAAGTTGAATGCCATATAGATTAATATATGATGATTTTGGGCATATTTTTTTTAATGCAGTTTGTGCATTAACTTGTTAGCGAAGGATTTTCCGCTGGAGTAAGATTGTAATAGTTCGTTGAAAATTAATCAAGTGATTTACTGTTAGAATTAACACGAGTTTTGAAAGAATTTGAGATAAGATTTTGAATGAAGGTTGCCGTCACAAATCATTATTAAAACCTTTATTAAACCAGATTGTGACATTAACATGTATAACTAACCTTCATTGGTCGATTATATTAAACACGATTATGAAAATTACCAACCGAATGAACATGTGGTTAATGTATTTATTAAATTAATATTTAAACAATTTAAATGTTAATATTGTAAATAATTGCTGTAAATATTTTTGAAAATAATGTAAAACGAGAGTGATGTTAAAGACGTGCTTATAATATTTTTATTGTCTTTGACAAATATTATAAACAATTTCTAATTGTTATAAATAATTTATGTGATTTTGTTATAAACATTTAAGAGCTAATTAAACATTTGGATTGAAGTTAACAAATTTAGGGAATTAACATAATGATCCAATAGAATGTGAGCAAAGTACTTGAAAGATTTGCGTAAATATAATGTGAGTCGTCTTGTAGACATTTAAAAGCTTGAGAGAGCAAGCTATACTCTTACGTAATTTAGCACGTGAGAAGGGAGTGCATTTGACCAGTATGCAACAGGTTCGAGGGTAGCTCGCAGCTGGGCCAACATCTGGTTATCAGAGTGAGGTCGTCCACACTCCGGCCTTGCGACTATAAATACCATTCTCATGTTTATTAAAAGGAAACCAAATGCTCTATATATGTCACACCCTTACGTCCTTTTCCAATCCAATAGTGTTATGAATATTACGTTATTGGGAGCTCTTGGGAGCTAAAATGTTTTATATCATGTTGTATGATAAATTTTGCAAGTCCTACTGAGGACGTAGTCAGATTGACTTGGGCTACTGATAGCCACGTTGATTTTGTTGTGTTAGTAAAATCATACCCTTTATTAGAAATAAAGCTTTTGTACAGTTCAAAGTTCTCGTCTTCGTTTTTGGTTCATTTTTAAATGTCATGGTGGAGGTTATTGTGTGAACAGACTTTTAGTGATCCTGTTGTCAACTCAAACCCCGAGATAATTAAGAGGTAAGTAACGGTAAGTATGAACCCCCGTCTATTTTGGTGTGTTCCACAATGATTTCCTGTGAACTTCTGTGCTCTTATCTTGATAGTATCTGTCAGTGCCATTTTCATTGATGTAACTGTGCCGGTGCAATTGATAATTGGCAATCCGATTGAGGGGGGGCGGATATCTGACAGCCTACTATCCAGGTAAACGGGGACAGAAAGATTGGCGACCCAAGAGCGTGGGGCTGAGTCAACAGAAAGATTGGCGCACCTAAAACGTTGGGGCTCGATTCAACATAACTGGATTACCAGGTTGAACGCCAGAAAGAGTGGCAAACCTAAAACGTGAGGTTCGATTAGACTCAAATAAAGAGATTGATTCTTTGTTAGATGTCTAGGCCAATTGTAGTATTTAAGAGTGTGATTATATAGGAATTAAATGTTGTATTGTGTTAGGAAAATTACACTCAGAAAAGATCAGATCTTATACAACTTGAGGAAGGTTAAATAGGCTGGAAACTTAGAAAAATCGCCTATAATCTGGAATCTTATTTTATTTGACCGGCTTATGACATTTCAGTCATATTAAAGATAAAATTAAATTATTTGGATTGTAAATGTAAATTATTTGTGTTAGGATATTTTAAAATGAGCCAGAGAAATTTGAACATGTGCTTGAGTTTGTTTCAACATGAAGTATCTTCGAAGGTTAATTATGAGGTAGTTATAAGTTAGATTTAAGACAGAAAATTGATCAAAATTATATATGGTGAAAAGTGTTGCTCAAATGTTGTTATTTTGCTCTTTTAATGTATGTCCCTACAGCAATCCATTTTTGAATAATATTGTAATGGCAGATGAAACTTTGAAGAAAATGTTAGAGGAGATGTCTGCTAACATGAATCGCAGTATGAAGCAGATGCTGAATGAAAGCATGAAGGAGAATAATAGTAATTTGTCTGCTAATTTGAATGCAAGAATGGAGGAGAATGTTAGTAATTTGTCTGCTAATTTGAATGCAAGGATGGAGGAGAATGCTAGTAATTTGAATAGCAGTATGAAGGAGATGGAAGCGAGGAATAATAGTCGAATGGAGGAGAATATGAAGGTTCTTCATACTAGTGCTGCCAATTTAGAGGATAATATGTCGCGTTTACAGATTAATACCCTAGGAATTGAGAATACTGTAACGGACATGCGCACAGAGGTGTCTAATGTCCATAAAGATGTGTCTATTGTGCATAAAAGTGTTGATGATGTTAAATGTGATGTGTCTAAGGTACAGAAAGACCTTACAATGTTAAATCTAGATGTAGCTAATGTCCGAGGGGATATTTCTTGTGCTAGAGCCGAAGTAGTTGTTGTCAAAAACGATGTAGCGACTGTCCAAGACAAGGTCGAGGAAGTTCAAAAAGAAATTCAAAAAGCTAGAACTGATGCATCTAATGTTCAGGTAGACATTAATAACATTCATGCGGATATAACTGAGGTGCAAAGTGACATAACTAAGATTCAGGTAGAGGTCAACACAGTTTTCGTAGATATTACTAAAGTCCAAACTGATGTAAATAAAGTCAGGGAAGAAATCGAAAACTCAAAAACTCTTTGTACGCGTAATATAACTGCATTAGCGACTAGACTAGTTGATGAATCAGTTAGAACAACAACGTCTTTAGCAGAGTTGAAGTATGATGTAGAGGTCATGAGAACACAGGTATTAGACCACAATAGAGTATTAAAAGAGGATATCGAAGTAGACATAGCCGAAATGTTAACAGCAAACGTAGCGGTATGGAAAGACGAGTGGAATAAGTCAAGTGGGGAACATGTAACCCAAATTCAGGAAAGGATTGAAAGAAAACTTGCCAGTACGCAGATAGAAATTAACAATGAAGTAGTACAGATTAGGAAAGATTTAAGCGTCAGGATAAATTCGCTATCCGAAAAACAAGTTGACGATAGAACACAACTAGATCAGGATATGCAAACTTTAAAATCTACATTAGAGGAACAGATGCATAAAGTTGTCTCGGATGTAAATGAAACGACGAGTAAACTGAAAAATTTGAAGTTAGGAGAGGCTAGTTTAATGGAGAACTACAAAGAAGAGATTATCAAGAAAGTCTTAACAGAAATCACCGACAAGGATACAGAAGGCTTAGCTTGCGAATTGAATAGGAATTATGCTAGAAGACATAACCTAGAGCCAGAAGAAAGAGACGTGACTCCTGAAGAACGTGTATCCAGATTCAGAGAGGAGGATGACGAGAGGAATATGGAACCTGAGTGGAACTATCGAGATAGTGGGAAAAACTATCCGGATTCATATCCGAGGAACGTGACGGTCATTAGGAATTTCGAAGACAAACCACAAAAATTCAGTAACACTGATAGTTTGACACCTATAGAGTATGTAAGGAATCTCAAAGATTATTTCATCGAAGCTCACATTCCCAGAGAGAGAGAGATGAAGATAGTAGAGAGATATCTGATTGGAGGACCCCTTGAATGGTTTTGCGCATTTAGATACACATTCAGTAACTTTGACGAGTTTGCAGAGGCCTTAATCAAACGATTTTGGTCTATAGAAGCGCAGAATTCGTTAAGAGCGGAGGTGTATTCAAGAAAATACTCAGGTACTCTTCCAACGAGGTACGCTGATTTCTTTACGAGTCAGTTGTCCCGCTTGAGATTTTTGCAACCCCCATTGTCCACGGAGCAACTAATAGATGCGATTTCTCGTATGCTGCCAGTTGAGGTGAGGAGACTTATAATTTCGTCCAACATCAGGGATTTATCCAGCAAGGATGAATTACTGAGAAGGTTAGACTACACAAGTCCAATGCCTAACGTAGTCCAGAAAGGTCAAAGGCAGGAGTTTAAAGAAATCAATACGGTATATATGGACCAAGTCCAACAAACTGACAAGCCAGAGGAGGAGAAAAATGACAATGTAGGTCCTCACAGGAATAATCAGTTTAGAAATTACAGATCACAAGGTTACCGACCGTATCAACAGAGAAGAGGTTGGAACTACAACCGAGGAAACTACAATGGAAGAGGCAGATATTACAACAATAATGGGTATAACCGTAACTATAATAGGAATAACCAAAACCAAAATAGAAACCAGAATACTCAAAGTCAGGTTATGACACCCGATCAGTATCAGCAAAGAGAAAAGGAAAGCCAGCAATACTTAAAAGAATTAAGGGATAAAGAAGCTGACAATCAAAAGAAAAGGCAGGATGTTGTAATCGATCCTGGACCTTCTACGAGCCAGCAGAACTTGGAAAATAGAAATACTGGTCAGAAGAGAAAGTAGAGAGGAAAGAATACATTAACCACATACAACCCAGAGTAGAAGAAAAATATGATTAAGGAACATAGAGGAAATATCATCCTAGAGTAAGCCAGTTATAATTCAATTTCGTGTTCAAGAGAGTTGAGATACTTGTAACATTGAGTTTAAAAACAATTTGCAACTGTTTTTAAAACGTGGTGGGAGGAGAATGCCCCCGTAATTGAATTATATAGAGACCACGGTGGCTATATTTGAAATTATAAGGAAAGTTATGGCTGTAATAGTTATGACGTGGGTAGTCATGACGTAAGCACGGATGACGTAAATGTTATGCCAGCAGGCTACTTGAGCTGAGATTCTCAGTGACGTCAGCATTTAGTCGAGAATGTTCCAAGATTTACGACGCAGTCGCAGGAAACGAGGAATTCGGCTGAGGAAGAAACTATGCTATTGGAGGAGAGGCATGAACCAATGAACGATAGTTTAAGGAAGACGGAGATTGCTGAAACTATGGTATTTTTATTACTTTTGGAATGCAGAATTGTGGAAATCCATTTGCAATAAAGGCATTGATTTGGAATTTTGGTGAAATTTATTTTCAGTTTTTGAATTTTGAAAATCCGTCATGTATTAACGAAGTTGGAACTGTTAGCGATGACGCAGTATCACGCTTTGGAAGGGATGGAAACGCCCCTCGAGAAGTTAATAAAAGGGCTTGCGCAGAAGAGAGGAGCTCCTTTCGTTCTCTGATCATTCTGAGATCTCATTCTCAGAGCATCGAAGTCTATTGTGAAAGTTCTTTTCTTATACATTCATTATAGTGAGACGTCGAAGTGAACAGCAGTGAAAAGAATCGTCTTTATAACACGTGGCGAGGCCACTATATTAACGAGATCCATGTCAAACTAGGTGAAGTTGAAACGGACCTTAGAAAGCTTCTACAAGTTTAGCTTCGAACAGTTAGCGGTCACCGATAAGCTAATTGTATTGTGCAGTGCTACATGCAGTTATAGAGAAAAGCAGAACAATTTCGACCGATTAGTTCGAAAGATATTAGCAGTTTTATACGACTGAGAAAAGTGATTATCTCGCCACAAGAGAAGCACTTTTGTATAGCCAGAATCAACGCAAGGCTGACGCTGCGAGTGGAATAGAAAGACTTCAGATTGCTTGGTTACAGAACGATACAGTATAATGGAGCAATTGAATACGGCAGTTTGTTCTTCTGACACTACAACCGAAGAGCAGATGGAAGGCTAAGGGCTTATTGCAATTGGGACATACTTCAACGGAGTAAGATAGCGACATGGAACTTCGCTAATTGCTATTCCACACAAGCGAACATGCGGTGAATACCATCTACACCCATGTTTCGTAATTAAAGGCTGAATACCATCGAACAGCCATAGAAACAATTTCATACTCTGAATATGAATAATTTCTTCGGAAATTTCTACAAAACTTCATGACGATTGTCTACTGGAACTTCAGGGAATTTTTCAAGAGAGGTCAGGGATGTCCCGACTCACAAAGAAGATTATTGCCGGAAGGATGTCTATTCGTCTTCAAGGAGCAGAGCGATTTCCGGAGAAGGAAGCAGTTCGATTCTCCGAGGGTGCTATTTCCTATTTCGAGGATGGAGCTCAGCTTTAACGTGGTGAAATGGATCCATCAGCAGTCTTCTTTGGGGAATTTTCCTCTGGAACGTCAATCGGCAGATAAGGTAGTCGTGAACGTTTATTGTATTTGAGTATATTAATGATGTTTGAGCAACCATTTTTCCCATATTTTTATCCTCATGTATTTTTGCCCTATTTTCTTGTTGAGATTCTTATTCTCAGTACACCTTGATGAGTTTTGCATTTTTCGACGATTTATTAAGACATTGTTATGTCATGGGCATAGTTAACGATTTTGAATCAGTTGAGACTGATATTTGGATTTTTCAGTAATTAATATTTTTGTAGTCACGATTTGACTGTAAGTTAATGATTTTTATGGCAGATTTAAATTCAGACAGCGTGTCATTTTATTAAAGTAATTCAACCCCAGTTTAATTACTTTGAACAATTTTCTGTCATCATCAAGAAGGAAGAACATTTAAATGATTTTAGAGCGTTAAAATCTCTTACGTTGTCGACGATCTTGGAAATACTAGTCGTTATTTGTATTGATTGCAACACAGACATTTATCGTCAGTTATGTATGAACATTGCATTATAGACACTTTTGTGAAAGAGTAACTTTAATAATGAATTATTGAATGCATTAAAGTCTTGAACTTTTGTTAGGAGTTTTTCTCAATTAGAGATTTAGAGAACGATGTTTGCATTCCCCAGTCTAATTGGATTCTATTCGACTACTTTGCATTTTAGTCGCACTTTATTTGAAGATAGTATTTTCATACTACAATTTCTTTTAAGATGTTAATCTTAAATTTTGATAGACCAGACAGGCGTATATAAGCGTATTCATTATTAAATTTGTTTGTGATTGGCAAGTTTTGACTTCATTTCGGTTCATGAATGAAATCCACGAGGGTTAAAAGAAAAACAGTTTTGAAACAATTAATGATTATAAAAATTTTTAAGTGGAACTATGAATGTATAATCGCTAGTGCAGCGCGTGTTGAAAGTCGCTGAGATATAATGCCCTTGAATATGAAGGAAGTTCCCACAGGAATTAATGTTAAAGAATTATTTGTGGAAGTTTTGTAAGTTATGTGGAAGTTGAATGCCATATAGATTAATATATGATGATTTTGGGCATATTTTTTTTAATGCAGTTTGTGCATTAACTTGTTAGCGAAGGATTTTCCGCTGGAGTAAGATTGTAATAGTTCGTTGAAAATTAATCAAGTGATTTACTGTTAGAATTAACACGAGTTTTGAAAGAATTTGAGATAAGATTTTGAATGAAGGTTGCCGTCACAAATCATTATTAAAACCTTTATTAAACCAGATTGTGACATTAACATGTATAACTAACCTTCATTGGTCGATTATATTAAACACGATTATGAAAATTACCAACCGAATGAACATGTGGTTAATGTATTTATTAAATTAATATTTAAACAATTTAAATGTTAATATTGTAAATAATTGCTGTAAATATTTTTGAAAATAATGTAAAACGAGAGTGATGTTAAAGACGTGCTTATAATATTTTTATTGTCTTTGACAAATATTATAAACAATTTCTAATTGTTATAAATAATTTATGTGATTTTGTTATAAACATTTAAGAGCTAATTAAACATTTGGATTGAAGTTAACAAATTTAGGGAATTAACATAATGATCCAATAGGATGTGAGCAAAGTACTTGAAAGATTTGCGTAAATATAATGTGAGTCGTCTTGTAGACATTTAAAAGCTTGAGAGAGCAAGCTATACTCTTACGTAACTTAGCACGTGAGAAGGGAGTGCATTTGACCAGTATGCAACAGGTTCGAGGGTAGCTCGCAGCTGGGCCAACATCTGGTTATCAGAGTGAGGTCGTCCACACTCCGGCCTTGCGACTATAAATACCATTCTCATGTTTATTAAAAGGAAACCAAATGCTCTATATATGTCACACCCTTACGTCCTTTTCCAATCCAATAGTGTTATGAATATTACGTTATTGGGAGCTCTTGGGAGCTAAAATGTTTTATATCATGTTGTATGATAAATTTTGCAAGTCCTACTGAGGACGTAGTCAGATTGACTTGGGCTACTGATAGCCACGTTGATTTTGTTGTGTTAGTAAAATCATACCCTTTATTAGAAATAAAGCTTTTGTACAGTTCAAAGTTCTCGTCTTCGTTTTTGGTTCATTTTTAAATGTCATGGTGGAGGTTATTGTGTGAACAGACTTTTAGTGATCCTGTTGTCAACTCAAACCCCGAGATAATTAAGAGGTAAGTAACGGTAAGTATGAACCCCCGTCTATTTTGGTGTGTTCCACAATGATTTCCTGTGAACTTCTGTGCTCTTATCTTGATAGTATCTGTCAGTGCCATTTTCATTGATGTAACTGTGCCGGTGCAATTGATAATTGGCAATCCGATTGAGGGGGGCGGATATCTGACAGCCTACTATCCAGGTAAACGGGGACAGTACATGACTCTATGGCCTATACATTTAACTCTCCAACATGGCGACCATCCGAAATATTTAGACGACTCTGAATATCTACGAATCTATTATAGCAATCAAACTGATTTTTTAATGTCCATAGGGGCTATCAACATAAGTTCACCTATAGGACTTTAAATAACCTGGTGATCACAAATCCAACATGGCAGCGACGCGAAGTGTATTTATTCACATGGATGTTTCTCGCAATTTAACCATCCGAGTGCAGTGAAACTTGGTACAGTAAATCCTTATACGAATGTTAATCTACTGGCAACTAATTTATTTCAATTGTTTCCATAACCACAAGATGGCAGCTGTGCGAAATTTTAAAATCTCCTTGTTACTTCTTGTGTCCTAATCATGCGATTGAAGTTTGAATGCTACACGTACACAATAATCTTCATGTAACAGTACATAACTCTAGGACCTACATATATAAATCCAACATGGCGACCATCCAAAATATTTAGTCGGTTCTCAATATCTACGAATCTATTACAGCAATCAAACTGAAATTTTGTATGTAGATAGAGGCAATTAACATAAGTAGGATATATGAAAATAGGCTGTATAGTTCTACACGGAACTACTTGTTATAACTGTGGTGCCAAATATCTTATGATAATATATTTTTGGTAGTAATAAAGATTGAATTTGGTATATTTGGTCTTTATTTAACATTTGTAAAAGAATAGTGCAAGTCAGTTGGGGTGTTGTGAGCACCCAACCTACCCACTTACGTAACTCTTTATCCACATACCTAATTAAAGGTTAAAAGCGGTTGTTTGATCTGAACAAGTCAAACAGACTGGCTCACATATCCAGTAAAAGAATTGCTTTTCAGTCGGTGAACACGTTAATGTGCCCAAATAAATTGGGTGGGGAATACCACAGTTTGTTCTCTACCGACGTGGAATGCTGATGTTAAATACCATATTTCCTAAATTTCTATTCAGGTTCAAACATGTTGGCTGCCAAGTTTTCATCAGAGTGTGTCATCAAGATAATCCACAGTAATACAATAAAAATAATAACAAAACAAAATGGCAAACTTGAAATCCAAGAGAGGAAGATAATGGGGAAGATATTGGGACCAGTCAAGGAAGGGAGTGACTACACAAGACGACCCAACCAGTAGCCCTATAGTTACTCTGAAGGAATTACAGACGTGGCCAGGAAGAGACGTCTAGCATTTTATGGACACGTCTCCAGGATGCATCCCACCAGGCTGACCAACATACTGGCAAAGAAGAAAGACCATGGCTGATAGAAGTGTACAAAGATCTTCTGGAGCTGGGAATTATAGAAAAAGACTCAAAAGATCGAACGTCTCTCAGGAGTAAACTGAAGCAAATTAAGTTACAAGACAAACCCCCAAGGAAGAAGAAAGGTGATCTCTGGACAAAGGGGAGAAAGGAACAACACAACCAGAGTATGCGTGACTACTGGGCAAACATCAACACCCAATCCAAACACAATAGTTTGATATCATGGTCCTTAGTTGGCCTATACGGAACAGGAAGAAGAAGAAACACAAATGTACGGAATACCAAAATTAGATTTTCAAATATACAGTAGATCGAAGAAACCTACAGCATATAGACTATTTTCATTTTTTGAAAGAAAAAAAAAGGCTAATGAGGTCACCTTTTGTCCGTGTGTGTGTATGAGTGTGTGCATGTGTGTGTATGTGTGTGTGTGTGTGTGTCTGTCTGTGTGAATGTCTGTCTGTCTATCTATCTGTGTGTGTTCCCCCCTAATAACTATTAAACGGCTGGGGCGATTTCATTGAAACTCGGTAAGGTGATAGCACCATTTTTGCCAACTCCGACCGTACCCTTCAAATTTAATACGTCTCACCAATCCAACATGGCGGCTGTGCGAAATATTTAACCAGCATTCAATATCTCCGAAACTATTACTGATATCACCCTGAAATTTTGTACGGTGATAAAGGGCACTACTAGAAGTTCAACTATGTAACTTTCAAAAACCTGGTAACTACAAAACCAACATGGCGGCCAGGTGAAGTTGATACATTTAATTAGACTTTTCTCGCGATTTAACCATCAAACGCAATGAAACTTGGTACAGCAAAAGTTTATACACGTTGTAATGCTCTAAAATAATTTAATATCGTATGGCCTCGGGTGCCGGGTGCAAGCTTTGTTATTTGACACCCAGAGGGTAGCTTGCATGTCAAATTTAGTTGTTCCTTGACTATTAAAGTCAAGGTGGTTAGATAACTAAGCTCCTTGAACACTATAGCGCTTTCTAGTAGAGAAATGAGGAACTTTGTGTTGGCGGAAACTCCCGAGATTAATTTTGCCTTTATGAACTCGGCCTACTGAATTCAAATGAGTTCTTTAACATGCTAACAACGTATGACATGCATGTCGTATTTTTGCCGCCTTTCAAAAATCTCTTACCATGGCCATTGTAATGCACTAATATCTAATTTAGTTCAATTGTTTACATAACCTCAAGATGGCGGCTGTGACAAATTTTAAAATTAAGTTTTGATTTCTTGTGTCGTAATCATGCCATGTGAGTGAAAGTTTGAATAATTAACCTACGCAATAATTTTCCTTTAATGGTACATAACTCTATGGTCTATACATATAACAATCCAACATGGCGACCATCCGAAATATTTAGACGGTGCTCAATATCTACGAATCTCTTACACCAATCAAACTGAAATTCTTTATGTTCATAGAGGCTATGAACATAAGTTCACCTATAGGAATTTCAATAACCTGGTGAACACAAATCCAACATGGTGGCGACGCGAATTATACATATTTAAATGGTAAATGGACGTTTCTCGCGATTTAACCATCCGAGAGCAATGAAACTCGGTACGGTAAATGCTTAGGCTATACAAATGTTAATCCACTGGCATATAATTTACTTCCATTATTTTCGTAACCAGAAGATGGCAGCTGTATACTTCTTGTGTCCTAATCATGCGATTGAAGTTTGAATACTACACCTACACAATAATCTTCATGTAATAGTACATAACTCTAAGACCTACATGTATTAAAATCCAGCATGGCGACCATCCGAAATATTAGACGGTTCTCAATATCTTCGAATCTATTACAGCAATCAAACTGAAATTTTGTAAGTTGATAGAGGCAATTAACATAAGTAAGATATATGAAAATAGCTTTAGTTCTTCACGGAACTACTTGTTTAATTTTGAAGAACTAAAACTTAAATGAATTACATTTTCTGTGTTGAATACCTAACCTAACATTTACCTCAACAAATATTCACCATGACCACCATAGTCCTTTTCTCACTAACTCGTGAAACTTGTGTTGTCCCCAAAATAAAATCAGAGCGTTACTTCCATTATTTCAGGACTGTCAGCTCGAGAAGGGACTTCGTTATCCCGTATATTTAAGATTCCTTGTTTTCTATCAAATGACAATGGAATTTAAATTAATTCTAAGGTAAATATGATTTTAAAAATATTATTACCAGCATTTCGTTGGTCTTGAGCTTTTTAAGGTCAAAAATAACACATTTCGCAAAATAACTATATGTCGCGATATTTCGTGGCTTCAATATCGAAACAAATGGCACATTTGGGGTAAATAGATCATTGTTATAACATTTTATGTTTGCTGAAATATTTCAGGGACATCGTTAAAACAAAAAATCCTGGACACTAAACATAATACCCAAGATCCTCGTTTATTCGGCCCTCATTATTATGGATCTCCGGTTTATCCGGATTGAAAATAATAAAAAAATATTTTTACTGTACAGTATTTCTTTTACGGGGTCGACTCTTCTTGAATGTATTTTCCGCCAAGGATAGTTAAGGACAGGAATTGGAAGTAATTCGGCCACGGTCTATCAAAGGTACCATCCAGGCATTCGCCTGGAATTGAGAACTGATTGCACATTTAAAATCGGGAGTTTATGAGCTCAGATGTAATTTTTGCAATTCAAATTACGTGGGGCAAACGGGTAGGAGCATACGTACTCGTTATGCTGAGCATGTTTCGGCCATAAAACACAGGAAGTTTTCGGCCATGGCGGTACACATGGAAGAAACGGGACATAAGTTCACGGACATAAATAATGACGTCAAAATTTTGCATTACGCATCGAAGGGCAGCTATATGAATATTTTGGAAAATATTCATATCATTACTTATCAGAGGTCGAAGGAATGCAATAATCTAAACGAGGTTAATTTTGAAACGAATGAATTATTTGATTTATTAGTAGATTAATTAAATAATAATAAACGCAAACCACCTCCTCAACCCCCACCGCAATAGGTTAATTCCAACATACATTCCTGACTCGAATTATTTTCATGACGCCACACCCAAGTACCTTCCTGGTTGCTAGTTAGTGTTTTCTCCGCTTTTGGCATGGTTATACGACACTTGTGTGCATTTCAGCAACCCACGTTGAAACTAGCAATGAGTAAATGTGTCAATGTTCCTTGTACCATATTCGTTACTTCAACTAATAAGTGTTTATTCCGTGAGTGACATTAATGTGTCGAATGCCACAGGCCTAACAAAGAAAGAACAAGAGAATAAATGTGAACTGTGTTTTTGTTTTTTAGTGAGGTTATCGATGTAATATGATGTTTTACACCAATTAGTGGGCTAAGGAAGGAAAGATTATGTGTTTTCGAAACATATACCTGTAGAATTTTTATGTAAGTAAAAAGTATCGATTTGGCGAGAAATTTATGTTATATTTCATGTTGAGAACTGATGTTACTAAAACGTCTTCGTAATCACCTTGCGCGCAAACAGTTCAGTAAAGAACATATAGCCTACTTTCTCCTAAATGCATGGGTATTGTTATAACTCTTTGTCCTTTTCAAGGAGTATAATTGAATGTTGATTGTAGTAGCTTGTTGAAATACAACGTGTTATACGGATATTAAACATGAATATGAGGTGCCCTTTGCTAGTGCTACCTCTGTAAAAAAAATCA
Organism: Meconema thalassinum; assembly: GCA_946902985.2. Taxonomy (NCBI): domain Eukaryota; kingdom Metazoa; phylum Arthropoda; class Insecta; order Orthoptera; family Tettigoniidae; genus Meconema; species Meconema thalassinum. Next base: position 504,264,090 of record OX336393.1, on the reverse strand, counting down.
TTCAATTCGGTTTCACCGTGTTTGTATTGATATGGGGAATGGATTTGCACACATACATGGCCGCTATCTGCAAACTATAGGGCTGATGACCTTGTTGTATGGTCAAAAGATGCTTCCCACAAAAAGGTATGTTGTTGCAAAATTTGGTAGATATCAAATGATTAGGTTGGTCGTAATTTGATTTAAGCTTTTAATATTTGGGTGGCCGCCATTTCGTTTTCGTCAAGATGGTGGCGATATAAAACATGACACTGAGGTGTCATTTAATATTGTTACCTCTGTACCAAATTTCGTTCAATTCGGTTTCACCGTGTTTGAATTGATAGGGGGAATCGATTTGCACACATACATGGCCGCCATCTGCAAACTATTTGGCTGATGACCTTGTAGTTTAGTCAAAAGTCGCTCGCCATATAAATATATGTTGTTTCAAAATTTGGTAGAGATCGGATGTTTAGGTTTGTCATAATTAGATTTAAGGTTTGAACATTTGGGTGGCCGCCATTACGTAACCGTCATGATGGCAGCAATATAAAACATGACACTGAGGTGCCCTTTGCTTGCGCTACCTCTCTACCAAATTTCGTTCAATTCGGTTTCATCGTGTTCGAATTGATAGGGGAGGGGGGTGGGGGGGTGGGGTGGGGACAGACATTCAGAGTACACACACACTCACACACACACACACACACACACACAGACTCATACACAGACACACATTATTAGCCTACTTTCGATTTTTGCAAAAAATGAAAGTAGACTTATGAGATCAACACAGGGCGAAAAAAGTGTGTCTGTCTGTGTGTGTGTATGTGTGTGTATGTGTGTGTGTGAGTCTGTGTGTGTGTGTGTGTGTGTGTCTCTGTGTGTGTGAGTGTGTGTACTCTGAATGTCTGTCCCCCCCCTATCAATTCAAACACGGTGAATGCGAATTGAACGAAATTTGGTACAAAGGTAGCACTAGCAAAGGACACCTCAGTGTCATGTTTTATATCGCCGCCATCTTGACGGAAACGTAATGGCGGCCACACAAATGTTCAAAGCTTAAATCAAATTACGACTAACCTAATCATCCGATCTCTACCAAATTTTGCAACAACATACCTTTATGGGGGGAGCATCCTTTGACCAAACCAATAGGCCATCAGCGTAATAGTTTGCGGATGGCGGCCATCTTTGTGTGAAAATCGATTCCCCCAATTAATTCGAACACGGTGCAACCGAATGGAACGAAATTAGGTACAGAGGTAGTACTAACAAAAGGCACCTCAGTGTCATGTTTTATATCGCCGCCATCTTGACTGAAACGTAATGGCGGCCACACAAATGTTCAAAGCTTAAATCAAATTACGACTAACCTAATCATCCGATCTCTACCAAATTTTGCAACAACATACCTTTCTAGGGGGAGCATCCTTTGACCAAACTAATAGGTCATCAGCGTAATAGTTTGCGGATGGCGGCCATCTTTGTGTGAAAACCGATTCCGCCTATTAATTCGAACACGGTGCAACCGAATGGAACGAAATTTGGTACAGAGGTAGTACTAACAAAAGGCACCTCAGTGTCATGTTTTATATCGCCGCCATCTTGACGGAAACGTAATGGCGGCCACACAAATGTTCAAAGCTTAAATAAAATTACGATTAACATAATCATCCGATCTCTACCAAATTTTGCAACAACATACCTTTATAGAGGAAGCATCCTTTGACCAAATAACTAGGTCACTAGCCTAATAGTTTGCGGATGGCGGCCATCTTTGTGTGAAAATCAATTCCCCCTATTAATTCAAACACGGTGAAACCGAATGGAAGGAAATTTGGTACAGAGGTAGCACTAGCAAAGGGCATCTCAGTGTCATGTTTTATATCGCGCCATATTGACAGAAACGTAATGGCGGCCACACAAATGTTCAAAGCTTAAGTTAAATTACGACTAACATAACCATCCGATCTCTACCAAACTTTGCAACAACATTCCTTTATGGAGGGAGCATCCTTTGACCAATCTAATAGGTTATTAGCCTAATAGTTTGCGGATGGCGGCCATCTTTATGTCAAAATTGATTCCCCCTATTAATTCGAACACGGTGGAACCGAATGAACGAAATTTGGTACAGAGGTAGCACTAGCAAAGGGCACCTCAGTGTCATGTTTTATATCACCGCTATCTTCACGGAAACGTAATCGCGGCCTCCCAAATGTTAAAAGCTAAAATGTAATTACGACCAACCTAATAATCTAGTCGCTACCAAATTTTGCAACACCATATCTGCATGTGGGAAACATATTCAGACCAAACTGCAAAAACATCAGCCCAATAGATGGTGGCCAAGCATGTGTGCAAATCGATTCCCCTATCAATTCAAACACGGTGAAACCGAATTTGGTACAGAGGTAGCACTAGCAAAGGGCACTTCATATTCATGTTTAATATCCCTATAGCACGTTGTATTTCAACAAGCTACTACAACCAACATTCAATCATACTCCTTGAAAAGGACAAAGAGTTATAACAATACCCATGCATTTAGGAGAAAGTAGGCTATATGTTCTTTACTGAACATCTTGTTTGGTCCTGTGTAGATCTCATAAGTCTACTTCCTTTTTTTTTGCAAAAAAATCGAAAGTAGGCTAAAAACTCGCACATTATTTTAGTGCATGAAACAGAGTCGTAATAGTATATTATGCAACGAGCCCATAACGACAATAATTAAGACACGAGTATGTTTATAAAACGAGCGTAAGCGAGTGTCTTAATTACCATTATAGGCGAGTTGTATAGGACTGTTTATGTTCGACGATAATTATAACTTTATTATATGTTTTATCATAAATATTCATAAATATCTGTTGAGATTCAGTCACTTGAATTTTGTGATCGGAGCGCAAGCGCTGGGTTTGATATCTCTGTTTTCCAAGTTCTCTGACCGACCGAAACATGCGCTCTGTCTGCTTGACAATGTCATATGATTACAGGCTGCCGAACACCGATGAGCAGCAGCATTCAGTCAAACTGTCACCGAAGTCGTTTGAAAGCAATGCGCTGTGTAGAAACTGGAGTTGGAGATATAAAGGTACAGTGCTATTCCTTGTCTCATAATCGCCAGTTTATCTACGCGAACATATGGACGGTGAACTTTCCATGTCGGTTATTTATATAGAAGTTTGCTGTGTTCATGTCCAACAGGTTAGATTTTGAGCGCATGCGCGAAGGTATCCTTGCCTAATTGGTCAATGAATGAGCTCTGATTGGCTGGAGAAACTGTATCATAATGGAAAACAGTACTATAATAACCATCATTATGATACAGTTTTCTGACTATAATATTCACATTTGGATATCGTCGAACATAAAAGTAAGAAAAGTGTTCTTATATTTTTGAACAATTGAAAAAAAGTATTATAATAGATTATATAATATGTATTTTTTCCCTGCATTATCCAGATTTTCGATAACCCGGATCAGTACCGTCCCCACTTAATCTGGATAAACGAGGTTCTTGTGTACTTGGAAATTCAATTGGAGGCTGATCTAAAGACAGGTGTTAGCACCCGTCATGTAAAGAGATGTCGGTCAGCGCTTGAGACTCGGGTCGATACAGCAAGCGACACAAGACGCATTGCTGATGTTAAATTAATGGTCCTGTGAGACCGCGGTGGTGGGGCAAGTGCACATTCTGCCACTCCATGTTCATAACTTACCTGAACACAATGGTTCATTTACAGTCAGAACAATTGGGGAGGCGGTATAAGCCGAGCGTCGAGCTCTTTAAAGCAGGGCGGCTTCGGTGGCGTAGCTGAGCTACTATACCCAAGGTCACGGGTTCAAACCCAGCCGAAGTCATCATATATTTTAAGAGCGTAAAACTCCCTCAGTATGCCTTTCTCCAGGGAGGAAGTAAAGCCGGCGGTCCCATGTCATAGATTTATGGCATGTAAAAGAACCTTCCACTAATTACACTTGTGTGAAGCTAAATTATAGGTTAGATTTCACTAACGCTCTTAGGTTCCAACGTAGTGGCGGTGTGTTCTGACAAGTGATTATTCTATTTTCAAGATAAGATACATCCGATTACTGAGTTGCAATAATGAAAAATGGCTTCAAAACTATCCATACTATTTTCCTGGAGTAGAACTGGGGTAACCCCGAAAAACCACTTCTGGGACAGCTGAGGTGGGAATCGAACCCATATCTTCTCAGTTATGTCTCACAAGGCTGATTGTTCCCGTTCCAACTCTGAGACCAGAATGAAATATTTTGTCAGAGCACGGGATCGAATCCAGAACCTCTAGGTTCTGCGTACCCTGAGACCATTGAAGGCGGCTCCAAATTTATTTATTTATTTATTTATTTATTTATTTATTTATTTATTTATTTATTTATTTATTTATTTATTTAGCGTATGGCTTTTAGTGCCGGGAGTGTCCGAGGACATGTTCGGCTCGCCAGAGGCTGTAGCTGCTTCAATGTGGACACCCATAGGGTGAGCTAAAAGTTCCGTTCAATTTCAAGTAGTTCCAACTTTCGCTACCAGATGTCACTGACACCTAGTGGTGAACGTTGGAACTTTGATAGAGCGTTTCAAAGAAATATAAGCTGAAAATTTAGCTTCAAACAAGTTTAATTAGTTGAAGGTTCTTTTACATGCTATAAATGTATGACACGGGACCGCCGGCTTTACTTCCCCTCCGAAGGAAGACATACTGAGAAATTTTAACACTCTTAAAACATCCGACGACTTCAGCCGGGGTAGAACTCGATATCTGGGCTTAGAAGCTCAGCATGCTAGCGACTACGCCACCGTAGCCGCTCCAAATTAAGTGGACTTAAAAGATTGGGAAAGGAAGAGAGTAAGCTTCTCTTGTGAAGTCCTTAGCGTTACCAGGTCTCCTTTAATTAACCGCAAATCTGCCCAATTGATCATTCTCTTCACGTACACCCATACGATATACGCTCCAAGTACTGTGGCTCGTGGCCCACAGGGTGATTTCCCGTCTTAGAGTACGTTTCAAGAATAAATAGGGACCTCCGTCTGAAGTATTTACATGGAATATCAACATTAGGAAGTGAAGCACGGTCACCTAGATCTGAGCAGAGAGCTCATTGAAATATTTTCATATTTTCATTATGACGTGTTTGTAACAATGAATTATCGACAGCAGTGGCTTTGCTCGCTAAAGCACGGCGTTAGGTCATGGAGCCAAGCTCTCCGCTGACTCGGTAGACGCGTGGGTTCGAGCCCCACCGTCGGCCGCCCTTGAAATGGTTTTCCGTGGGTTCCCATTTTCAATACCATGCAAATGCGGGGGGATGTCTTCTGAAAGGCCACGACCGCTTCCTTCCACATCCTTGCCCAATTTCATTCATCTTCATCCATTCCATCTCTCATCCCGACGCGCAGGTCGCCCTCGGGCGTCGACTAGAAAGACCTGCGCTCGGCCTCTCAGGAGGCCACACGAAAATAAACCAATGAATTTATTTTGTTGTTATTAAGTTATGTTATTGCTGCTTTAATGCGGCTTCGATGGCGTTGTCGGTAACTTGCTTAACTACTATGCCAATGATCACGGGTTCAACCCCGGCGGAAGTCGTCGGAATCTTTCACTAGGCCTTCCTTCGGAGGGGACGTAAAGCCGGCCGCTCCACGTCATAGATTTATTGTAAGGAAAAGAAACTACCACTACAATTGGTATTGTGTAGCTAAAGTTGTAGGTTATTTGATGAAAAACGCTCTATTAAGTTCCAACGTTCGCCGCTGGGTGACAGCGTCAATGACAGTGACGTCCGGTGGCATAAGTTGGAACTACTTGAAATTGAACTTTCATTCATTTCAACTCTCATTAACTCCTCTTGTGAGTTTCGCGTCAGGAAGGGCGTCCGGCCGTAGGAACTATCAATCACGTGGAATTTCATCGCATTTCATCCCTGACCTCGTTGGAAACGGGATTAATAAGGGGTAGCCAGAGAGATTTTTGCTTTAAGGGGCGGAACTACGTGGTCATTAGATGCTGCGACATCGTGAACATAAAGACCCGTGTATTTGGGTGAGTATGGAATTGTTTTAAGATAAGTGCTTTAGGACAGTATGTGTATATGTAAAAAGTAATTTACAATCAGCTAAAGAAGGGCTCCAAGCTTCTCAAATGAAACAACAACAACAATTCAAATGTGATTGTGTTTTTTTTTTCTGGTACAGCGGTAACGTTCTTGTCTGCTGTGTCCAAGGTTGCAGGATTGAATTCGAGGTAGCGCAAATGTGAGGGAGCCGTGTCAGTTGATTTACTGGCTCGTTAAAGATCCCCTTCGGGGTAAAATTCCGGCACCCCGGTGTCTTTAAAAGCCGCAGTAGGCTTAAATAATGGTCTATATTTTCGTTTTGGTCAGCCCTTATTTCCTGTCGCTTACTGTACCTTCCTTCCTAGCCTTGAACTTCACCCTGCGAAACAAACATGTCCATAGTTTTGTGAACACCCGAGTTATTTCTATATTATTTAAGATCGGGTCAGATTTACCCATGGCGCCAGTTTTCGCGTGACAATTTTCGGCATACGCTAGTCGGGACAATCTTTTAAAAATAAGGGGGAAAATCAACCTATTTTGATGCAGCTCAATCACATAGCTCACGTTCTTGTTGATCCATGTTTAGGGTCTAGGGGCACCTTGGTCATCAGCTCCTTTGTTCAAAACAATTGAGATGACTGCTTTACCGCCACTAATTACTGTACACTGGTGCTAAAATTATTATTATGTTAAATCTGAGAAATATAAACAAGTTAAACCTCATTTTTTTATTGGGAATGTCACTGACACCTAGTGGTGAACGTTGGAACTTTGATAGAGCGTTTCAAAGAAATATAAGCTGAAAATTTAGCTTCAAACAAGTTTAATTACTTGAAGGTTCTTTTACATGCCATCAATATATGACACGGGACTACCGGCTTTACTTCCCCTCCGAAGGAAGACATACTGAGAAATTTTAACGCTCTTAAAACATCCGACGACTTCAGCCGGGTTAGAACTCGATATCTGGGCTTAGAAGCTCAGCATGCTAGCGACTACGCCACAGGAAGCCACCAGGTGTAAAATTACTTCAGTAATATCCGTACTACTACGACAAAAAGGAGCGACACACTATGGGTCAAAATGACCCGGCGCCAGTTCTCAAGAGTTAAAAGGGACGTAAAAACAATCATATTATTATTTTTAATAGTTTTTCTGTTACTATCACTATCATGATCTCAGGTGTCTGTACTACTTGTACAATACACGACTTAATAGCTTAATCGTCCGACCGAATTGGCTACACGGTTCAAGGATCAGTGCTACAGCGCTGCCCAAGTTTAGCTTGTGTAGACTCAATTTTTAATTAGGCACAAAACAAGCAAACTTGGTGACCTTCTCTTCCATCTGTTGCGATCTGTGTCTTGTCGACATTATTGAACGATGATAAATGTGTGTCCGCAGCCCTATGGGAAGCTGTACAACACGGGAACAGAACAAAACGAACGAGGAAAACAAGATAAAACGTTCTTCTACAGTGCAGATAGGTCAGTCTGTTGATAGCAGTGGAGTTCATGACCTTACTGTCTGAATGCAGAGCTATGAGGAGTTGAGAGAATTTTGAAACATGGCCAGAAGAATTTAGAGCACTACAGTACGTGGTCAGATTATTATAATAAAGTACCGGTACACGTTTGGGGTGTTGTTTTTTTCCCTTAATTATTAATTAACAATTAATATTGTAACGAAAGTTTGGTGCTTTTCAGTCGGTCAACACGATTGTACCCAAATGAGATGGGTTATTCCCTGATCCTGAAAAAAAAAACACTTGGATGACCAGTTTCGATCGCCAAGCGATCATCATCACATCGATTACACTTTGGCTACAACATTTTTATGTCTGAAAGTATGGGTGAAAATATTAATTACAATATGTACACTTCTTTAGTTGGTTGGTTCTTAAGTTTAGGGGCTGCAACAACGCGGTCGTGTAGCCCCGTGTACTTTGGGTGTGTGTAGAATCTGTTTGATAACCGGTGTTAATTGTGATGACTGTATTAGTGTGTGTTATCTGTTTTTTAATACAAGTGAGGACTGCAAACTTTGGAATTTTTCAAATAGTTCCTACTTTTGCCGCCAAACGCCACCGTCAACGACTACTAGTTCAGAGCTTAGGCACCAGACGCTACCGCAGTCGACTCTTGGCAACGAACGTAGGAATCTAAGAGCGTTGTTTACATTCTTAACCTATACAATTTAGCTTCACACAGGTGTAATTAGTGGAAGGTTCTTTAACAAGCCATAAATCTATGACATGGGACCGCCGGCTTTACTTCCCCTCCGAAGGAAGGCATACTGAGGGATTTTTAACACTCTTAAAAATTCCGACGACTTCGGCCGGATTTGAACCCGCTATCTTGGGCATAGAAGCTCAGCATGCTACCGACTACGCCACCAAAGCCGCCCTGTACACTTCTTTAGTTGCAGTATTAGTTGAGATTGTTCAACACAATAATTTTCATGTAACAGTACATAACTCTGTGGCCTACATATATAAAAATCCAACATGGCGACCATCCGAAATATTTAGACGGTTCTCAATCTCTACGAATCTATTACAGCAATCAAACTGAAATTTTGTATGTTGATAGAGGTAATTAACATAAGTAGTATATATGAAAATAGGCTATTTAGTTCTTCACGACTGTTTATGTTTGACGATAATAATAACTTTTATGTTCGAACATGTTGTTGTTTGAGTCTTCAGTGTTTTGACTGGTTTGATGCAGCCCTCCACGCCTCCCTGTCCTGAGCTAATCGTTTCATCTCTACATAGCTACCACACGCTACATCCGAGGCAATCTGTTTAACATATTCTAACCTTGGTCTACCCCTACAGTTCTTGTCCTCAACCCTTCCTTCCATAACTAAGCTTGCTATTCCTCGGTGTCTTAGTATCTGTCCTACCAACCTATCTCTTCTCTTCATTAGCAGTCGCCAGAAACATCTCTCCTCTTCCACTCGTCTTAATACCTCTTCGTTTGTAACCCTATCTACCCATCAGATCTTCATATTCTCCTGTGACACCACATTTCAAACGTTTCAATTCTCCTCTTTTCTGCTGCACCAATAGTCCAAGTTTCACTTCCATAGAGCACCACGCTCCAGACAAAGGCTTTCAAAAACGACTTCCTAATACCTAAATCTATATTCGATGTCAACCGATTCCTTTTTTGTAGAAATGCTTTCCTTGCCTGAAGTAAGTAGTATGTATGAAAATAGGCTATTTAGTTCTTCACGGAACTACTTGTTGTACATAAAAGCGATTTATTTTTTAATAAATGTCGTATGCAGTGTTTTCAGGTTAGGGCATATAAATACTTGTTTCCCCGCCTAATGTGATTGGGGACAACACATTCGTGTTGACCGATGGAAAAGCTTTCTTTATTTGATACTGTACTTGTCTATTTGCTGGATTACATCAATCAAACATCCATGTACTATTCCCTTAGCTTATAATGTGTAAGTTGTCTGAGTGAGTCTGGTTCTGGAGTCAACAACAACAACAAAATCCACCTTAACATCACCCATTTACCAACGAAGTTTCGCCTTGACTTTTATTATGTTTCCTCTGAGAATTCTCACTAAAGACAGCGAATAAATAAAACACATTACCAATACGTAAACGAAAACTGATGTGGAATATATGCATGAGGCGATCGGTGAACAGGGAAGCTGAAGTCATGGCTTTCCAATAATCCGAACCATCCTACAGAACGTGAACTCGATATGCATGGAACAGTCATAACGTCCAGATCCGGTCTAACATCTGGAGTTATGAATCTGTTCTACAGATAACAAAAAACTAGGAGGCAGTGTGCACGTCATCGCCATGACCCTCTGAAGTAACGAGCTTACCAGAGCAGGCCGTAGCGGCCAAAGCCACCTTCACTGTTGTGGTAGCTTTGGGGCTAAACACGCGTCGTCTCAAAACTCACGAGTCTCAAAATTCACGAATTGCAAGATGAGGGTTAGAAAAAGTAGGTTCTAACCGGTTTCTGCACCTGGGCCAGTCACAAAACTCACGAGCCAAGCCGGTTTCTTCTTTGAATGAGAAAAGGATCATTGTTAGTGCCAGCCGGAATTGCGGTAAAATTCCGGCACCCCGGCGTCTCTAAAAACCGCAGTAGTTAAAAGGGACGTAATAGTACATTATGCAACAAGCCTATAATGGCAATAATTAAGACACGAGTATGTTTATAAAACAAGCGAAGTTTTATCATTTCCATGCGAGTGTCTTAATTACCATTATAGGCATTATAGTTGCATACGACTGTTTATGTCCTGAGCTGTCCTGAGCTAATCGTTTCATCTCTACATAGCTACCACACCCTACATCCGAGGCAATCTGTTTATTATATTCTAACCTTGGTCTACCCCTACAGTTCTTGTCCTCGACCCTTCCTTCCATAACTAAGCTTGCTATTCCTGGGTGTCTTAGAATGTGTCCTACCATACTACCTCTTCTCTTCATTAGCAGTCGCCAGAAACATCTCTCCTCTCCCACTAGTCTTAAGACCTCTTCGTATGTAGCCCTGTCTACCCATCTGATCTTCATCATTCTCCTGTAACACCACATTTCAAACGCTTCAATTTTCCTCTTTTCTGATGCAACAATAGTCACAAATTTCACTTCCATAGAGTGCCACGCTCCAGACAAGGGTTTTCAAAAATGACTTCCTAATACCTAAATTTATATTTGAAATCAACAGAACATAAATATTCATAAATATCTTTCGAGATTTAGCCACTTTTATGTACTGACCAGAGCGCATGGGACGCAGAGAATACCTTGTATTCGACTATGGCCGCCTCGAATACCCAACTATGACACTAGCCACGCAGTGAAATTTAAAATAGAAGGCCGTGGAAGTCAGCGCAGGTGCGATGCTATCCTTACCTAATTGGTCACACAACTGTTTCTTGAGCTCTGATTGGTGGGAGAAACTGTTTCATAATGAAACCTTGTATTATAATGAGCCTCATGATTGTACAGTTTTCTGACATAATATTTACATTTCGCCAGGGTCGAACATAAAACCCATAACATTAGTATTATTATTATTAGTCTAATTATTGCCGAAAGAGCCGCTAGTCATTTGTTTCTGTAAAGAACCAACACAATAGACATCTAAGTCACTTGTTAGGGTTGGCAGATATGAGCATTCCACGTGCTTACTAGGCGCCTTTCAACTGTTTTGCTAATGACCATTGGCTGTCGCTTTGTATTCAAACACAAAACAACGACCTCCATGATTCCAATGAAGTTTATCAGGCCTGCTTAATGACACCGAGCAGAATGACTGAGTAAAAATCAGTGTTATACTCGGAGAATTCGGTCTGTGGCTGGTTACATTATTTAAATTATTCATGGTGGTTCGGTATTGGTATACTAAAATAATTATTAATAAGAATTATATATACAAACAACCCCTGGCACTATCCAGCCCATGACGGGCTAAGGCCGACCAAGCGACCACTGCCCAGCCATTTGGCCTGCAGATATTGAGGTGATGCGTGATCAGCGCGTCGGGTCGAATTATATATACGCCTGAATCAATACTATAAAAAATATTATTATTAGAGTTGTTCTAGGTACATGTTTCGGGGATTAATTAATTGTTTTATCCCCTTCATCAGCCAATTTTAAAGCATTAACATATTCAAAACATAATAATACGAAAGGTTATTTACCTTAATATGGTGCACCATATATATATATATATATATATATATATATATATATATATATATAGGTCGTAAAAAATAAAATATTGAACAAAACGAAGAAGTTGGTGACGGGGACAGTATTCAGTCTGCAGAAGCCAACGAAGATGTATGGAAACCATTAGACAGTACATTTACAGTCCTGTATTGAGCAAAGGTCAATAGCGTTTGAGAAGAAACCAATTGAAACCAAACCCTTCGAAAACACAAGTCTGCGCTTTCCATCTCAAGAACAGACAGGCAAAGAGAAAACTGCATGTAACGTGGGAAGGCATGCTGTTGGATAACTGTGCGAATCCCAAATATTTAGGGATTACATTGGATCGTGCACTCATGTATGAAAGACATTGTCTACACACCAAAAATAAGGTATCCGCAAGAAATTTCCTCCTTCGCCAATTATCTGGTACCAGCTGGGGGACTCAAGCTCAAACAATAAGAACCACTGCTTTAGCACTCTCTTACTCTGCAGCAGAATATGCATGTCCTGTGTGGTACAAGTCGTGTCATACCAAGCAGGTTGATACTGCATTAAATGAAACGTGTAGACTCATCACTGGCTGCCTGAGACCCATGCCATGTGATAAATTGTATTGTTTAGCAGGCATTGCACCTCCAGATATCAGAAGAGAAGTTGCAGCTAAATGTGAGAGATCTAGGGTTGATGTGTCTCAAGCACATCCATTGTATAGCTTTCAACCAGCCCACTCTCGACTGAAGTCCAGAAGAAGCTTCCTTCACACAACTGACAAACCTCAGGTTTTGAGGATTACACCTTGGTTGACCAGAAGCCCCCACATTACTCTGTGGATGGCTCCATCTGAAAGGCTCCCAGGAGGACATACAGAGGCTTGGACAACTTGGAAGTCTCTCAACAGATTGTGATCTGGGATTGGCAGATCCAAGTCCAACAGTCATAAATGTTTTTTTTTTGCTGCGACTCGGTTCTTTGTGAATGCGGTGAAGAACAGACTATGGGCATCTGCTTCAGTGCAGTCTGTGTCCTATACTGTGCACCATGGAGGATCTGGTGAAGGCTACACCAAATGGACGTGACATGGCAAAATATTGGTCATGCATTATTTAGAGCCTTAAAAGTTCAAGTTTTGTCATTTTTGTTGCCCATTTTGTACATATTTTCTTCTGTAATATTTTTGTTCCTGACTAACCTAACCCTAACCCCGTGGCACTACAGCCCTTGAAGGGCCTAGGCCTACCAAGTGACCGCTGCCCAGCCAATTGGCCTGCAGATTTTGGGATGACGCGAGGTCAGCGCGTCGGGTCCCCTCGGCCGTTAATCTTGGTTTTCGTGACCGGGGCACTGTCTCACTGTCAGACAGCTACTCAATTGTCCCCACGAGGCTGAGTGCACCCCGTTACAACCCTCACGTCAGTTTTAAAATCCGTGACGGAGCCGGGGATCGAACCCGGGGCCTCCGGGTGAGAGGCAGGCGCGCTACCCCAACACCACGGGGTTGATACTGCTTTTGTTCCTGACAGGAGTAAATAAATGAATACGAATCCGAGTATAACCAATGAAGAAGCCTTGTTTGCTTAAAGATCATAAGTCAATCAAAGCGGCATCAAGTAATCACGACGTGGTAGGAAAATGCTCCTCTTGGTAATGAGGTTAGCACAAATAATATGTTTGAGGTTAAGTTTCAATGTTTCTATTAGAAAATGATTTGTCTATTGATTTCTATTGTGGTAGGTTGATAATTCCTATTAAAACAATACAAACGGAATCCTATTTTAAAACTGGGTTGAAGGTCAGTGTGAGTCACCGTACAGCTCATACGTGATCTCAAGAGTAGTGAGTTATGAGCCTAATTACAATGTTAATTCAGCTACTAGTTGGTAGTCGTGAGTGTTGATACTATTTGTGTCTATTTATAGCTCATGAGGTTTGAGACGTAGCCGCTAAACAGCAATGTGTAGAGACTGCAGACTCTGTTGATGAGATATAAGGATGATGTTCTAACATCAAGACTGGCTGCGTGGCGCACCGGTAACGTTCTCGCCTGCTGTGCCCAAGGTTACAAGATCAAATCCTGGTGCAGAAAGTTGGCATTTGAGGGTGGGCAAATGGGAGGGAACTGTGTCAGTAGATTCACTGGCACATTGAAGATACCGTTTGGGGCAAAAAGCTATAAAAGCCACAGTAGTTAAAAGGGACGTAAAACCATTATTATTATTATTATTATTATTATTATTCTTGTTTCGTTTCGTCCAATTAAGGACCACGTTATTTCAACTGTTTCCTTTTAGCTTAAAATTAGTCCAGTATTCCTTATTCTGACCTGTTGGCCATCTCTTGATGAATACAGACATTTGCGCTTGTCTATTGGCACAGGCTAGAGTAAAATGTGTCTTTTCACCGATGTCTCAGTCTCACTCATGGCTGTGATTATATGGAAGCTACTGAGGTATGGGTGGTGCTTAGTAATGACATTCAGGGCACAGTCAGTGCCTGTGGATGCTGTGAAAGGTTCTACTCATAGGGTTAGTACAGCTGTTCTGACTCAGTGAGGAAAGCAATGGCAAACTACCTCACTCCTCATATTGCCTAGTACGCATCAATATAGCGCTGCCTTGGGTTTTTATGGGTATCTACTACTACGGCGGTACTATTTGAGGATCCAACCAGCCTTCGGGCTGACTACCTAACAGACAGATTCCTTATTCGTAGATAGTGTTGTTCCTTTCTCTCTTTTGTCCACGCCTTTCCAGTTTTCAGCGTCGGCTTAGGTTATAAACTATACCAGACCCAAAACAACTGTGAACATGGGCTAGCCCAGTAGCGTGCGTCCAGCTAAGCACTGTTGCCACAGCGGAGATGACACAGCTCTACACTCGCAGTATACGCACGACTTGTTCCGTGAACACAAGGCGCTCCGAATGTAAGAACATGCACGAGCTGGGGGGCCTAATCCTACGAATATCTATGCTCACAACGGAGTGCGCACAATGTGATATGAGGCAGATACAAGTTATCACACAAACGTTATTTGTGCACGTGTCCACGTCCTGGTGTAGCAACCAGCATTCTTGGCTGTGGCCCAGGAGGTCCAGGTTCGATTCCCAGCTCTGCCAAGCAATTAAATTCTAGTCTGAGGGCTGGAACGGGGTACACTCAGCCTCGTGAAGCAAAACTGGGAAGATGTGAGTTGGATTCCTACCTAAACCATCCTGGAAGTGATTTTACTGTGGATTCGCACTTCTAATCCAGGCAAATGCCGGGATGGTACATAACGTGTCATGGCCGCTTCCTACCCAAATCCTACCTGACTTACAAATACACACACTAGTACAGACATCACAGTGACACAGGTTATCAGACAATTTCTACACACACCCAAATACACGGGGCTACATTACCACGATGTCGCAAAGCCACTAAAACAATCAACAACAACAACCCGTGAGGTCCGGATTCGATTCACGGCTCAATCATGACATTTAGTTCTGGTCTCAGGGTTAGAACTGGCTACACTGTGCCTCGTGAGGTAAAACTGTGAAGAGGTGAGTTTTATTCGACTCAATTACAAATAAAAACATAATTGCCGATACCACAATAACACAAGTTATCGGATGTTGTGTTTTCACGTACTTCTGTATTCGAAAGCTTCTTTTAAAGGCCATATACCCTGAAAATTATATTTCTTGCCTGGCTGTGTAAAACTGTTCAGCTGCCACTGGGCTTGCTAAGGGACAATGATATGAGTTCAAAACTTCAGCTCACAGCACTTGTTAAAGCTCCACTACTGAATTGATACAGCAATACCGTCACTCTTCGTTATCTACCCTAGTGAACCTAAATATTTCAACATCTAAATCATTCCTTCTCTATTTATGCCTTCAGTTCAAGAGCGGATGTTATCTCCCGAATGGCTGGTCGTATCGCCACGGGGTTTTGACAGTCAGTTTCAAAATTTTTAGCTCTGTAACATAGGGTCATCAAAATAATTGAATATTTAATTATTTTCGTGCGTGGAGAGAAATAACGATTTCGTACGGCACAGCGAGCCCAGCTAGTTGAGTTAACTAGGCAATGCCGCGCTATGCTATTGGCTGGCGCGAGCGAGTGACTGAATCTGGCTCTTCCCTCATGTTCACAGTTGTTTTGGGTCTGGTATAACATCAAATGATCCAGTGAACGCAGTTTTGAAAATTGTCTTAATGAAATTTACTTCAACTCCCCAGATAAACTTATAAGCAAGTAGAGATGGAGTTCCATTAATTTTGAAGGAAAACTACACAGTTCTTGAAAATATTTCGAACGATGTGTTAAATACATAAGAGCAGAAACCTTAAGGAAAAATAAAGTATTTTAATCTAAATTAATATCTTTTGTGGGGATTTTAATGATAAGTTTTTTCGCTTGCATAATAGTACATTATGCAACTCGCCTATAATGGCTATAATTAAGACACGAGTATGTTTATAAAACGAGCGTATGCGAGTTTTATAATTTCCATACGAGTGTCTTAATTACCATTATAGGTGAGTTGCATACGACTGTTTATGTTCGACGATAATAATAACTTTATTATATGTTTTAACATTAATATTCATAAATATGTGGGATACAGTGCCTTCAGTTAGTGAACAGAGCGCGCTAGGTGGTTTGCTGACTGAACAGAGCGCATGCGTGGGTCAAAGAATTTCGAAAGCAGAGACCATTTACTTTGCTTGGGAATGCTATTGTTTACAGCCTGCATGATGTCTAGTGCCGATCAGAACTAGCATTCACTAATATTGTCACCGAAGTCGTTTGAAAGCAATGCACTGTGTAGAAATTGGAGTTGGGAATATTAAGGTACAGTGCTATTTCTTTTCTCATATTCCCCAGTTTATCTACGCGAACAAATGGGACGGTGCACTTTCCATGTCGGTAATGTATATAGAAGGATGCTGTGTTGCTACCTTTTGGACGTAGATTCATAAATTTCTTGCATATGTCATAGTAGTTTCTTGTTACCGTAAAGGTTCGTGCTGATTTTGTCTTTGTCCGATATCTAATTTGAACTTTCAAATCATGTCATTCATGTCCGGCATGTTGGGTTTTTAGCGCATGCGCGAAGGTATCCTTACCAAATTGGGCAAAGAATGAGCTCTGATTGGCTGGAGAAACTGTCTCATAATGAAAGACAGTACTATAATGACCATCATTGTGATACAGTTTTCGGACGTATAATATTTACATTTGGACATCATCGAACATAAAGGCTTTTATAGAGAGACTGCAGGGACATTTGAAGTGTTCTATAGGAGCATGCCAGAAACTCAGTTGGCAACTCTGCCATACGTCCGCTGATGAAGTTACGATGTGCGGTGCGGGTACATCAAACAATACTCCCACCAGAATGAGGCTCACTGCTGGTAGTGCGCTGTCGTGTTTAGCCTAATATAGGGTGACACATGACAGCAAGTCTACCAGTCTCGTCACAGTCCTAATGCGACCCCGTTTGTATTTAATTAATCATGTTTATTCAGAGCTTCAGGTTGAAGAGTTCACGTGCAAAATGCGTTTTAACAGGGAGGAAGCAAAAAAGGCTGGAGTTGTACTAGATCAAGGTTTGTCGAGTGATCGGGCTTGTGAGAGCTAATTCATAAAGACTCTCACCCAAGCCATTCTCTACGCAATATTGCCACGATTACTTCGCCTATAGCGGTTTCGGTGGCGTAGTTAGTAACATGCTCAGCTTCTATGCCCAAGGTCACGGGTTCAAACCCGGCCAAAGTCGTCGGATTTTTAAGAGCGTTAAAATCCCTCCGTATGCCTTCCTTTGGAAGGGAAGTAAAGTCGTCGGTCCCATGTCATAGAATTATGGCATGAAAAAGGACCTTCCACTAACTCCACTTGTTTGAAGCGAAAATTTGTAGGTTAGAATTGATAACGCTCTGTTAGTTCGCCACCAGGTGCTGACTGCGATGCCGTCTAGTAGCCAAGTCTGCCAGCTAGGTGTCGTGGACGGTAGCATTTGGTAGCAAAAGTAGGAACTACTTCAAATTATTGTCTGCAGTCCTTACTTGAATTAAAATACATAACACACACTAATACAGTCATCACGATTAACACCGATTATCAGACAGATTCTACTCACACCCATAGTACACGGGGCTACATGACCGCGTTGTCGCAGCTCGTAAGCTAAGGAACCAATCACCAACCAACTTCGCTCGGAGAGTCAATAGCAGTTATGGATTACGTCATCATATACGAGTGGGTCGTATACAAAGATGCTAAGTTGCATGAAGGTCCCGATGGTGCGACTCCGAGGATAACTGGTTAGCATGCTAGTCTTTGACCGGGCTGGATTTCCGGCCATGCAATGCGGATTTTAATAACCTAAGGTTAATTCCCCTGGCTCGAGGACTGGGTGTTTGTCTTCTTCAAATAAATACTACGTACACCGAAAAGTAAATCGTTGAGAAAAGCCATTAAAAAGAATCTAAAGTATAAAGTATACGAGGGGTTATCAGAAACTAAGGTTACAAACTTGTAGTGAAATGTGAACATTATATTTCATACAACAAATGCAGCCGACTGATAGTACATAGGCTACATTAGGTTATTTCTGGACATTGTCTCCATATCGGTTTTGGCACTTGTCACTTCGTGGGATGTGTTTGAATATCCCCTCCTGGTAACAATCATGTTCTTGCGTGTTCAGCCACTTATTCGCGAAGTGTTTCACCTCCTCGTCTCAAGGGAATCATCCACTTCCTAGGTGCTTTTTCAAGTGAGGACACAAGTGAAAATCGCTTTGAGCGAGAGTAGATTGCCTGAGCCGGTTCTAACGAGTGACACTAGGAACTCGGCTACGATGTGCGCGCGTGGCTAGTGGTGAGCCCCTGGCGGTAGGCAACCCGATATCTCCCGAACCAATTTTTTATTGGAGGAGGTCGTGTGAGGTGTCAAATTACTCGGGATGAAGCCCCAATTGCCATGGATCACTTATTTTTATTGACGTACCCAAAAGACCCAAAACTAGTAGGTTATTGGCACAAGATTTTTGGGAATGAATAATTGTACAAACATATCTGGTTGCCTACCGCCAGGGGCTTGCCACTAGCCACGCACGCACAGCATAGCCCATCGCCTAGTGTCACTCGTTAGAACCGACCCAGGCAATCTACTAGCGAGGTCCGGGTTGTAGGGTGGCTAGTCAATGATGTCCCAGCGAAACCGCTACAACAGCGTGGGCTGTCAAGGTCGCACGTTGTCATGGAGGATATGACGCCCTCGGTGAGACGTTCTGGATGCGGTCACATGTTTCGCCCACAGAAATCGAATAACAGAGCGGATCTCTTCGCGAGACCAGTTTTCCAAACGAGTCACCAGTAGTAGTTTACCTACAACTAGCGCTGTAGGTGGAGGTTCGAGTTCGATTCCCGGCTCTGCTAATGTTAATTCTGGTGTGAAGGCTGGGACAGGGTACACTCAGCCTCGTGAGGCAAAACCGAGAAGAGGCGCGTTCAACTCCCACCTCAGCTATCCTGGAAGTGGTTTTCCGTGGTTTCCCCCACTTCTACTCCAGGAAAATGCTAGGATAGTTCCTAACTTAAGGCCACGGCCGCCTCCTTCCCAATCCTATCACAAATATGGGCATTTCCACAAAATGGCCACTGTTGGTTGTATAGCAGGCCTGCATTGTCATTGCGATTGGTCCGCCTAGCATTCTTGGCTGTCACCGTGGAGGCCTGGATTCGATTCCCGGCTCTGCCAAGAAATTCAAATCTGGTCTGAGGGCTGGAACGGGGCACACTGAACTGAGTGATGCAAAACTGGGAAGAGGCGGGTTTGAATCCTACCTCAGCCATCCTGGAAGTGGTTTTCTGTGGTTTCCCACTTCTACTCCAGGCAAATGCAACGATGGTACCTAACGTAAGGCCACGGCCACTTCCTACGCAAATCCAACCTCAATTTCAGATACACACACTAGTACACTGGGTTACATGACCACGATATCGCCAAACCTTTAACTAATCAACAACAACAAAAAATATTGGGAATGTTTAAAGTGAAGAACTTGTGTGCTGATTTGTGTTGTAGTTGTGCATGACAAATCTACAATCTTTCAAGTAATTAAGTTTGAGGGGAGTTTGGTCAAGTTGCGAGAAACTTTATCAAACACAGAGGCGGTGGTTTGACTTTGATAGGACATGAAGACTGCTAAAAGCAGAGTTGTGTTTCCGTTTGCGACTAGTTAAACTTTCACAGCAGAATCAATACGCGGCGGTTTGACTGGCGCACGCCATGAAGGGAAACCTATGGTAATATTACCATTGTTACTCTGTCATTTAGGTGAGTTTGTATCGGTTATTGATGCCCAGTTTTGATTCCTGACTGACCACCTCCTGGTGTAGTGGCTAGCGTTCTTGACTGTTGGCTCGGAGGTGCGGGTTAGATTCCAGGCACTGCCAAGAAATTTGTGAGGGGTAGAACGGGATACACTGAGCCTCGTGAGACAAAACCTGTTGGTTTAAATTCAACCAATAGCGAGACTTGAGGATCTCAGTCGACGTCCTAAGAGTGCCATTAAACAGACCAAACCTGCCCCTCCCCTTCAAGGGTACCCATGCATTTCTAAAGCCATAAACACGTGCATGAGGATACAAGGCTTCCTTCCTCAGCTTTCTACTCCGGGCGTTGAAGGTCACACTTCACCCATCTAGGGGTGAAATGTAGAACTAGTTACAAGTACTGACAACGACAGCGAGACAGAGCTTATCGAGAGGGCGTGCAAGGTAGCCCCAAATACTATTATACGAAACAATAAATCAGTTACAGTAGAGAGCTGACTGTAGAATGATCCTCACGCCCTACATGGAGGAATGGCCACTGTTAGAAGTTGAATTGCGTTACTACCGTGAATTATTGATATAGGGCTACAGTAGTCTACCTTTCTAAATCGTTATATTGTCTTTAATTCGTTTTTGGAGCTCGGATATCTTGTTCATCAGCCAATTGAACTAGGGTGTGGGTTCAATTCATATACACCGGGCAGTTGAGGCTATATAATAATAATAATAATAATAATAATAATAATAATAATAATAATAATAATTTTAATTTAATTTATTTACTAAATACTATTTATGTTACATTATTGTGATATGTCTCACGAATCCGATGACAGTACAGATTATCTGTGAGATATATTAAATATTTTTTGTAATGATAATGATAATGGTGATAATGATAAAAATATTAATGTAAATAATTAAAGACACAAAAAGTTATATTAATATTATATTAATACATTTATGTTATGAGTTAATGTTTAGCTAAGTAATATTTTAATGCGACTTATAGCTAGTTTGCTGCTAATGTTTGTCAATCCAGGTGGTAGTTCATTAAGTAGTGATGGTATAATATAATTTAGTCTCTTGAAACCATAGCTATTTATACATAAGTGTTTTACATATTTAGTACTTGTTATTGCTCTTGTTGGTATGTTGTGAGAGACCTTATGCCTGAATCTTGGATCATGGTAGTAGAGATTCAGTACATTAATTTGAAACAACTCTTTAATATTAAAATAAGGGATATCAGTGAAATATTTAAAGAACCTGTTTTGGCTATCTTGAAGATTATTAATTAAAGTTGTGTTTTGATTTCCCCAAGCTGCTATAGCATATCTTAATTTGCTTTCAATCACAGCACTATAAATGGTTTTGTAAGTTTTCTTATGCCTACATAAAATCGGAGATTGTAAAAGGTTTGCTCTTAGTTTTTTAAATGTATGTTTACTGTGAGTGTGTTCATGTTAAAGTGTTCATCAAGGCTAATTCCTAGGTATTTTTGTGTCGAAGTACTATTTATGAAGGTGTTACATTTGCAACCTTCCAGGATGTTTTGGTGCTGTGGTGCTTTAGTTTGTATTTTTCTTGTGTGAAGTGATAAACTCTGATGTGCATTATTTTAGATTTGGTTGTATTTATATACAAATCATTGTCATGACACCATCTTGTGATATTATTGAAGTCTTCTTGAAGTCTATCAAAATAATAATAATAATGCAAAATTGCGCCATTACAACGCAGTTGTTTTGCCTGAAGCCTTGCACTCGGCAGAAACCACAGTCATTAGGGGAATAACGAGAATTCATGATATTGAGAAACAGGAACGAAAAATTCTTAGGAAAATCCATGGCGCTGTTTTCCGTGATGGAATTTGGATCAGGAGACCAACAAAGGAACTTTATGAAAATACAGACACCAGTATAGATAAATTTAGGAAGAGACGTCTGCAGTTCTATGGACACATATATAGGATGGATGAGATCACACTCACTAAGAAGATTTTCAATATCGTGAGTGCAAGTAAATTAAAGACCAGTTGGATAAAAGAAGTACATGAAGACATGGAATTACTTAAAATCTCTGAAGGCGACATTAAGGACAGAGAACAATTGTACAAGTTTCAAGGAACGACACATCAGGGAAAAAATGGACAGAGGAAAGGAAGAAAAAGCACACTGAACTAATGAAGAGGTTTTGGGAAGAAAAGAAGAGAGCAAAAGGAAGTGAAGCTGTGATTGGCTCAAGTTCTCACGCTCTCCTGAAGGGGAATAATCGGAAATAATAATAATAATAATAATAATAATAATAATAATAATAATAATAATAATAATAATAACTCATGCTGTGTGGGTATTTCGGATCACATGCACTAATGGGCTATCACGAAAGTGTTGAATACAAATTTTGATAACAGCTCATCCGCTGTCTTTTAACATTCCAAACAGCGCACGCTGTCAATGTTTGACAGCAAATGGGAGATCACAGTTTGCTCATTTATCACGCATATATGAAACATAAACAATTCAAAAAAATAACTGAGCGGTCTTTTTGCATAAACAGTTGATGCGCTGAAAATATCACGTTTAGTTGCGAAAACCGAATGCATTGATAAATATTTACTACGGTTTAGTTATCTAGAACAAGTAGTTCCGTGAAGAACTAAACTAAACAGTCTATTTTCATAGATCCTATTTAAGTAAATTGCCACTATCAACATACAAATTTTCAGTTTGATTGCTGTAATAGATTCGTAGATATTGAGAATTGTCTAAATATTTTGGATGGTCACCATGATCGATTTTATACGAGGCACGTCCAGAAAGTAAGTTCCGTTTGATAGTAAAATTAAATTGTGTACAGATAGAGAAAAAATATTTATTGCACAACATTCTACACCTCTTAAACTACTTTTCCACATAACTGCCGAACTTTTGCAGGCATTTGTCATAGCGTGGCACAAGTTTTTGGATACCTTCTTCATAGAAGTTTGCCGCCGACCATAAACGAAAGTGAAGACTCCCCTGTAAGGTATCCTACTGTTTGGCAACCACTGTTAGGCAAATTGCGTGCTTACCAGGAGAACTGCGTATGTTTAGGAGTTCTCCTGACCACGTACGCAATTTGCCTAACAGTGGTGGCCAAACAGTAGGATATCTTACAGGGGAGTCTTCACTCTCGTTTACGGGTCGGCGGCAAACTTCTATGAAGAAGGTATCCAAAAACTTGAGCCACGCTATGACAAATGCCTGCAAAAGTTCGGCAGTTATGTGGAAAAGTAGTTTAAGCGGTGTAGAATGTTGTGCAATAAATACTTTTTTTGTATCTGTACACAATTTAATGTTATTACCAATCGGAACTTACTTTCTGGACGTGCCTCGTATATATGCCTTAGAGTTATGTACTGATACATGAAGCGTATTGCGTAGGTGTATTATTCAGACTTCAATCGCATGTTTAGGACACAAGAAAGAAAAACGCGATTTTAAAATTTCGCACAGCCACCATCTTGTGTTTATAAAAACAATTGAAACAAATTAGATGTCAGCCGATTACAATTTGTATAAGCAGTTACCGTACCATGATTCACTGCGCTCGGATGGTTAAATCGCGAGATACGTCCATTTAAATATTTAAATTTCGCGTCCCCACCATGTTGGATTTGTGCTCACCAGGCTATTGAAAGTCCCATAGGTGAACTTATGTTAATAAACTTTATCAACATACCAAATTTCAGTTTTATTGCTGTCATAGATTAGTATACATTAAGAACCGTCTAAACATTTCGGATTTTCACCCTGTTCGATTTTTATATATGTAGGACATAGAGTTATGTACTATTAGGTGAAGAGTATTGCGTATGTTCATTATTCAAACGTTGATTCAGATCGCATGATTAGTACACTAGAAATACATACTTAATTTTTAAATTTCGCATAGCCACCATCTTGAGGTTATATAAACAATTGAACTAAATTAGATGTCAGTGCATTACAATTTGTATAAACATTCCCTGCACCAAATTTCACTGCGTTCGGATGGTTTATTCGCGAGAAAAGTCTATTTAATTGTTTCAACTTCGCTTGGCCACCATGTTCGTTTCTTGCTTAACAGATTTTTGAATATTACGTTTAGTAGTGCCCGATATCACCGTACGAAATTTCAGTAATAATGTCGGATATATGGAATTCTGGTGAAATATTTCGCACAGCCGCCATGTTGGATTGGTGAGACGTCATAAAATTTAAAGGGCATGGTCAGGATCAAACAAAATAGTACTATGACCTTACAGAGTTTCATTGAAATCGCTACAGCCGTTTATAATTTATTAGGGGATGACACACTCACAGACACACACACACACACAGACAAAAGGTGATCTCATAAGCTTATTTTTTCATAAATTAAAATAGGCTAAAAATGGCAAGGCGCTGAAATCTAGCACCACATTTACTGTAAGACTTCTTCTTGAGAAGATAAGTTTCCACTCGGAAAATTCGTTGTTCTATACCTAACCATGTTCATGGGATACGAGATAGGCTACTGTACTTGACCACAAGTATTAACTATCTTAACTAAGGTATCTTGCTATCTGCGTATGTGATCAACGCCATGACAGCATCCAGTGCTTCGCGACGCGCTGTTTTGCAATCGGTACATTTGGCGGTGCAGCCTCCGTGGCTTAGGCGGCAGCACAGTGGCCTCTCACCGCTGGGTCCGTGGTTCAAATCCCGGTCACTCCATGTGCGATCTGTGCTGGACAAAACGGAGGCAGACAGGCTTTTCTCCGGGAACTCCGGTTTTCCCTGTCAACAATTTAATTCCAACAACACTCTCCACTATCATTTCATTTCATCTGTTATTCATTTAATCATTGCTCCAGGGGAGTGCGACAGGCTTCGGCAGCCGGCACAGTTCATATCCTCGCCGCTAGATGGGGGGCTTCATTCATTCCATTCCCTGACCCGGTCGGAGACTGGAAGCAGGCTGTGGATTTTCATTTTTCATTTTCATTTGGCGGTGACTATTCACGACCCTTTCACCGCACGGCCTCTGCGAGGTTCCGTCATTTAGAGAAGGACTTCACTGTAGAATGGACAGATAAGGTAACAGCCATATTTCACTCAAGGAAGGAAGAGGTCAGAACAAGGATGTTTATTGACGGGCATTGGTCCAGGGAAGTTCACCGGATGCGAGTTGTAACACCTAACGTCATCACTCATTCATAACTCGGGCTGGTCGACTCCTGTTATCTGATCTAAGGACGTAGCAGGAAGTGGTGTCTATGGCGCGTGAAGTACGCAAGAATATCCCAAGGATATAATGAGGAATATCCTGAGGTTATACACCAAGAATGAAGATATTAAAGATTCTTCCTGGAACTATAGCGGGTGTTATATCAATCCTAAACTGTCTTGTTCAACAGCGGTAGCTACGCATGCTCAAAGCACTACAACGCTCTTTAAAATTAAATCGGGTGCTCTCGCCACACGAGCCAAACAGTGCTCGCGAGCACAAGCTCCCCTGAGATCCAGTCTTCAATTCAAATTTGGTTGCACGAAATAATAATGTTTATATTACAACTTTTGAGAGTCAGAAATGTTATCATTTTGAGAGAAAGTATTTTTAATCGGGATGTGAGGTCCTTGTTGCAGCTACCATTAAGGGCTTGTCCATCTTGCGTATAATTTGTGTGGTACCCAATATTATTGTGATGTCCGTAGTAGTATGTGTATTTGTAATTGAGGTTAAGATTGGGAATGAAGCGGCCATGATGAAGCCTCCGTGGCTTAGGTGGCAGCTCGCCGGCCTCTCACCGCTAGGTCCGTGGTTCAAATCCCGGTCACTCCATGTGAAATTTGTTCTGGACAAAGCGGAGGCAGACAGGTTTTTCTCCAGGTACTCTGGGTTTCCCTGTCTTATATTTCTTTCCAGCAACACTCTCCACTATCATCTCAATTCATCTGCTATTCATTTAATAATTGCCCCAGGGGAGTGCGACAAGCTTCGGCAGCCGACACAGTTCATATCCTCGCCGCTAGATGGGGGCTTCATTCATTCCATTCCCTGACCCGGTCGGTCAACTGGAAGCAGGCTGTGGATATTCATTTCAATTAAACTTCTTGGCAGAGCCGGGTACAGTACCCAGGCCTCAGGGGTGACATCCTAGAATTCTAAATACTACATCACGATGTAATTGAACAGGACGGGAACAACATTTCGTTACAATAAATTGATGAAAAATAGCACAAATATTATCCATTTGTTCCACATGTCATTGTACAGCTAATTCACTTTCAGTTAGTCAGCAGGTGTTGGAGGGTGACACTTACCCCTGCGCTGAGTGGCTTGTGGGTTAACAGGCACGTCAAGTGCGGCTGTCCATCCATCGATCGGCCTGTCCCGACCAGAGGTGACAGGTAACGTGACGTGGTGTGACAGCAAGCGACCTGCTCGCTAGCCTCGGTCAGGGCACGGCAATAATAATAATAATAATAATAATAATAATAATAATAATACAGTAATAATAACAATAATTGCCACGCTAAAATATGAAAATATTAATCTGAAGGCTCGATTTTGTAAAGAATGCTATCTAATGACGGACCTTGGAACTTACTAAATCATGACGTGATCCAGACATGAATATTAATAACCGAAACGTTGTTAAACACCTTCTTAACATAGACTAAAACTTGGAAGACCCAACTTGCCGGGTTTCATTTGAGATTCGAGACCAACCATCAAGAAGATATACTGTTGCCATTAATGCAGCCTCAATGGACCACCAACATCAAGAAGAGATATTGTTGCCATTAATGCAGCCTCAATGAACCGCCAAAATCAAGATTATATATTTTGTCATTAATGCAGCCTCAATGGACCACCAACATCAAGAAGAGATATTGTTGCCATTAATGCAGCCTCAATGGACCACCAACATAATGAAGAGATATTGTTGCCATTAATGCAGACTCAATGGACCATCAACATCAAGAAGAGATATTGTTGTCATTAATGCAGCATCAAAGGACCAACACAATCACGAAGAGATAGTGTTGTCATTAATTCAGCCTCAATGGACCACCAACATCAAGAAGAGATATTGTTGTCATTAATGCAGCATCATTGGACCATCAACATCAAGAAGAGATATTGTTGTCATTAATGCAGCCTCAATGGACCACCAACATCAAGGTGGGATATTGTTGCCATTAATGCAGCCTCAACGGACCACCAATATAATGAAGGGATATTGTTGCCATTAATGCAGCCTCAATGGACCACCAACATAATGAAGAGATATTGTTGCCATTAATGCAGACTCAATGGACCATCAACATCAAGGAGAGATATTGTTGTTATTAATGCAGCATCATTGGACCATCAACATCAAGAAGAGATATTGTTGTCATTAATGCAGCATCAATGGACCAACACAATCACGAAGAGATATTGTTGTCATTAATTCAGCATCAATGGACCACCAACATCAAGAAGAGATATTGTTGTTATTAATGCAGCATCATTGGACCATCAACATCAAGAAGAGATATTGTTGTCATTAATGCAGCCTCAATGGACCACCAACATCAAGAAGAGATATTGTTGTCATTAATTCAGCATCATTGGACCATCAACATCAAGAAGAGATATTGTTGTCATTAATGCAGCCTCAATGGACCACCAACATCAAGAAGAGATATTGTTGGCATTAATGCAGCATCAATGGACCACCAACATAATGAAGAGATATTGTTGCCATTAATGCAGACTCAATGGACCATCAACATCAAGAAGAGATATTGTTGTTATTAATGCAGCATCATTGGATCATCAACATCAAGAAGAGATATTGTTGTCATTAATGCAGCATCAATGGACCAACACAATCACGAAGAGATATTGTTGTCATTAATTCAGCATCAATGGACCACCAACATCAAGAAGAGATATTGTTGTTATTAATGCAGCAACATTGGACCATCAACATCAAGAAGAGATATTGTTGTCATTAATGCAGCCTCAATGGACCACCAACATCAAGAAGAGATATTGTTGTCATTAATTCAGCATCATTGGACCATCAACATCAAGAAGAGATATTGTTGTCATTAATGCAGCCTCAATGGACCACCAACATCAAGAAGAGATATTGTTGGCATTAATGCAGCATCAATGGACCAACAACATAAAGAAGATATATAGTTGTCATTAATGCAGCATCAAACGACCACCAACATCGAGAGATATTGTTGTCATTAATGCAGCCGCAATGGACGACCAATATCAAGGAGAGATATTGTTGCCATTAATGCAGCCTCAATGGACCACCAACATCAAGAAGAGATATTGTTGTCATTATTGCAGCCTCAATGGACCATCAACATCAAGAAGAGATATTGTTGCCAGTAATGCAGCCTCAATGGACCACCAAAATCAAGAAGATATATTGTTGTCATTAATGCAGCCTCAATGGACCACCAATATCAATAAGAGATATTGTTGTCATTAATGCAGCCTCAATGGAACAGCAACATCGACAGATATTGTTGTCATTATTGCAGCCTCAATGGACCATCAACATTAAGAAGAGATATTGTTGTCATTAATGCAGCCTCAATGGACCACCAAAGTCAAGAAGAGATATTGTTGTCATTAGTGCAGCCTCAATGGACCAGCAGCATTGACAGATATTGTTGTCATTATTGCAGCCTCAATGGACCATCAACATCAATAAGAGATATTGTTGTCATTAATGCAGCCTCAATGGAACAGCAACATCGACAGATATTGTTGTCATTATTGCAGCCTCAATGGACCATCAACATTAAGAAGAGATATTGTTGTCATTAATGCAGCCTCAATGGACCACCAAAATCAAGAAGAGATATTGTTGTCATTAGTGCAGCCTCAATGGACCAGCAACATCGACAGATATTGTTGTCATTAATGCACCATGAATGGACCATCAACATCAAGAAGCGATATTGTTGTCATTAGTGCAGCCTCAATGGACCAGCAACATCGACAGATATTGTTGTCATTATTGCAGCATCAATCGACCACCAACATCGAGAGATATTGTTGTCATTAATGCAGCCTCAATGGACCAGCAACATCAAGAAGAGATATTGTTGTCATTAATGCAGCCTCAATGGACCACCAAAATCAAGAAGAGATATTGTTGTCATTAGTGCAGCCTCAATGGACCAGCAACATCGACAGATATTGTTGTCATTATTGCAGCATCAATCGACCACCAACATCGAGAGATATTGTTGTCATTAATGCAGCCTCAATGGACCAGCAACATCAAGAAGAGATATTGTTGTCATTAATGCAGCCGCAATGTACCAGCAACATCAAGAAGAGATATTGTTGTCATTAATGCAGCCTCAATGGACCACCAAAATCAAGAAGAGATATTGTTGTCATTAGTGCAGCCTCAATGGACCAGCAACATCGACAGATATTTTGTCATTATTACAGCCTCAATGGACCATCAACATCATGAAGAGATATTGTTGTCATTAATGCAGCTTCAATGGACCAGCAACATCAAGAAGAGATATTGTTGCCATTAATGCAGCCTCAATGGACCACCAAAATCAAGAAGAGATATTGTTGCCATTAATGCAGCCTCAATGGACCACTAACATCAAGAAGAGATATTGTTGCCACTAATGCAGCCTCAATGGACCACCAAAATCAAGAAGAGATATTGTTGTCATTAGTGCAGCCTCAATAGACCACCAAAATCAGGAAGAGATATTGTTGTCAATATTGCAGCCTCAATGGACCACCAACATCAAGAAGAGATATTGTTGTCATTAGTGCAGCCTCAATGGACCAGCAACATCAAGAAGAGATATTTTTGTCATTAGTGCAGCCTCAATGGACCACCAACATCAAGAAGAGATATTGTTGTCATTAGTCCAGCCTCAATGGACCACCAACATCAAGGAGAGATATTGTTGTCAATATTGCAGCATCGATGGACCAGCAACATCAAGAAGAGAAGTGTTGTCATTGTTGCAGCTTCAGTGGACCACTAATATCAAGAACTGTAACTAACATGACGTGACGTTCAAACGCGACAATGTGCTGTCTGTAACTAAACTGTCGTGACGTTTAAACTCGACAATGTGCTCTGTAGTAAAACTGGCGATTACGGTAGAAAGCAGCAACAAAGGACTACTTTACTTGTGGCGTGGCTTTGAGGTTCATGAAGTGTCTCACAGAGTGCGCAGGTGGTCTTGTGGGCGAGAGACGAATGGAGGCACGTTGTCTTGTGCCAGAATGTTATTTACTGAGTTGAAGTGTCAACAATTTGCGATTGGTAATACATGTATGTTGCCGGCCCCGTGGTGTTGGGGTAGCGCACCTGCCTCTCATCCGGAGGCCCCGGGTTCGATTCTCGGCTCCGTCAGGGATTTTAGAAACTGACGTGAGGGCTGGAACGGGGTGGACTCAGCATCGTGAGGACATTGAGTAGCTGTCTGACAGTGAGGCAGCGCCCTGATCACGAAAACCAAGATAAACGGCCGAGGGGACCCGATGCTCTTATCACGTGTCACCCCAATATCTACAGACCAAATGGCTGGGCAGCGGTCGCTTGGTAGGCCTAACCCTTCATGGGCTGTAGTGCCAAGCGTTATTATTATTAATACGTATATATTATCGTAATTCGTATTAAATATACCTCCAATTTAGGCGTAATGATAAGGGTTGTTAAAATGTAGTAATGCGGCTAACATGGACTAAGTCGTTAGAGAACCTCAAAACGTTTAGTTTGAACTGTGCTACAAAATGCATAGGTGATGATGGTTCTCAAAGACTAATGAAAGAAGGCTATAATCTGTGCATACATGAATTATTGAAGTTGTTTGGTATGCCTATCAAAGTTATCTAATGACTTTTACGGCTGTCTGTTTTGCTAGACGGAGGGAAATCTCCTCCAAGAATACTTTATTCGTGGTGAGACGGCTAGCTTTGTTATCTGTCAGCCCGGAGGTCTGGGTTTGATTCCCGTCTCTGTCAAGACATACAATTCTAGTCTGAGGGCTGGAATGGAGTAGGCCACATTAAGCCTCGTGAGGCAAATCTGAGAAGTGGTGGGTTCGATTTCCACCTCAGTCATCCTGGAAGTGGTTTTCCGTGGTTTCCCACTTATACCCCAGTCAAATACCGGGATGGTTCCTAACTAAAAGGCAACGTCCGTTTCCTTCCCATATCTCATCTGAATTATAAATACACACACTACTACAAATACCACAATAACAAAGGTTATCAAACAATCATCCCACTCTCGTTCAAGTACATGGGGCCAAATGATCACGATGTCCAAGGCCCTCAAATGAAACAACAAAAACAAAAGGGTATGAAGATAATGACGAGTTCAACGTCTTAGGTCGTACTGTTCGTGCAAAGCTGGGTGATTTCTTCGTGAATATTTCCAATTTAATAGGAATTGGCTGTCTGGGAAGACATTAACCCACATTATTTTTTTGCTAAGGAAAAGCATTCATCTAATTGGATTGTTTTACCTCATCTTTGCTGTACTGGAGCCACTGACATTCCTGCTAAAATATCCTGCACATCTGTTGAGCAGCAATGGTAAAGGCTAAACCTAGGGGAAAGTGCATAGAACCAGAACCGGTGAATGAAACCTAACAGAAAGAGGACAATATTCTTAATTCTGTCAATTTTCCAAATTCCACAGACATACAAGTAGGCTTCTTAAATACAGCTGAAAATTTTAATTTGTGTGCGAATTTACTGTTGCTAGTTAGTTATTGTTGTTTTAAGGGGCGGAAGAGCAAGGTTATCTGCCCCAATTTACTGCAGTAGAGGATAATAGCAACCTAGGCCTAATTCCATGTGATGTTTTTTTTTACAAGCAAATAAGAGTGTAGAACTGTACAGAATCCTTTTGTAAGCTGCTTTATAAATCATACTGGTATTTACAGTATGCCTAGGTCTACATATAGATATATTTCATCGTCAGTTTTTGACTGACGACCTGGATTTCAGGCCACATAGCTCATAGGCCTATACACCAATCTTCCTCTTTTCATTATTTTTAGCCTGTTAATTGCCAAGTTCATAAAACCTTCGTAGGCTACTACCAGTACCGGTATGTTTAATTTAAAAACTGATATTAAAGCAACTCAACCAGTATATCTTCTATATATATAAAAATCAATGTAACGTGATAGTTTGTGGGTATGTATGTCTCCTATGCATTCATATACCATTCGTCCGATTGCGATGAAACTTGGGTGAGATGTTGAGTACACTCCAAGGAAGGTTTCTGACTTAGTAAATCCATTTTGCAATAGGTAGCGCACGCGTAGATTCAACAAATGAGCGACGATGCGCGAAGCATTTCAACAAAGTCCCGTATGTGTTCATATACCATTCGTCCGATAGCGATGAAACTTGGGTGAGATGTTGTGTACACTTACGTGAAGGTTTCAAAATTAGTGAATACATTTCACAGTAGATAGCGCACAAGTAGATTCAACAAATGAGCGACGACACGCAATGCGTTTCAACAAAGTCCCGTATGCATTCATATACCATTCGTCCGATAGCTATGAAACTTGCGTAAAATGTTGTGTACACTGCAGGGAAATTTTCTGGCTTAGTACATCCACTTTACAACAGGCAGCGCACGAGTAGATTCAACAAATGAGCTACGACGCGCGAAGCATTTCAACAAAGTCACGTTTGCGTTCATATACCATTCTTCCGATAGCGATGAAACTAGGCTGAGATTTTGTGTGCACTCCAGGGAAGGTTTCTAGCTTAGTAAATCCCTTTAAAAATAGGTAGAGCACGAGTAGAATCAACAAATGAGCAACGGCGCGTGAAAGCGTTTCAACAAAGTCCCATATAATTGCATATACCATTCATCCGATAGCGATCAAACTTGGGTGAGATGTTGTGTACACTCCAGGGAAGGTTTCTGGCTTAGTACATACATTTTACAATAGGTATCGTACCAGTAGATTCAACAAATGAGCGATGACACGCGAAGCGTTTCAACAAAGTCCCGTATAAAGTCATATACCAGTCGTCTGATAGTGATAAATGTTCGGTGAATTGTTGTGTACACTCCAGGAAAGGTTTCTGGCTAAATAAATCCATTTTACAATACGAAGCGCACGCTTATATTCAACAAATGAATGACTACGCGCGAAGCGTTTCGACAACGTTCCGTATACGTTCACATACCATTCATCCGATTGCAATGAAACTTGGGTGAGATGTTGTGTACACTCCAGGGAAGGTTTCTGGCTGAGTACATCCATATTACAATATGTAGCGCAAGAGTAGAATTAACAAATGAGCGACGACACGCGAAGCGTTTCAACCAAGTCCCGTATGCATTCATGTACCATTCGTCCGTAGCTATGAAACTTGGGTGAGATGTTGTGTACACGTCATGGAAAATTTCTGGCTTAGTAAATCCACTATACAATATGCAGCGCACAAGTTGATTCAACAAATGAGGGACGACGCGCGAAGCGTTTCAACAACGTCCCGTATAAGGTCATATACCATTCTGCCGTTAGCGGTGAAACTTGGGTGAAATATGGTGGACACTCCAAGGAAGGTTTCTGGCTTAGTAAATACATTTCACAGTAGGTAGCACACGAGTAGATTCGACAAATGAACGACGACATGCGGAGCGTTTCAATACAGTCCCCTATGTCTTCATATCCCATTAGTCCGATAGCGATGAAACTTGGGTGAGATGTTGTGGACACTTACGTGACGGTTTCTAACTTAGTAAATCCATTTCACAATAAGTAGCGCAAGAGTAGATGCAACAAATTGGTGACGACGCGCGAAGCGTTTCAACAAAATCCCCTATTGCGTTCATATAACATTCTTCGATTGCGTTGAAACCTTGATGAGTTATTGTGTACAGGCCAGGGAAGGGCTTCGACTTAGTAATACATTTCTCAATAAGTAGCGCACGAGAAGATTCAACAAATGAGTGACAGCGCACGAATCGTTTAAACAAAACCCCGTATACGTGCATATACAATTCATCCGATTGCGATGAATCATTGATGAGTTATTGTGTACACGCCAGGGAAGGGTTTCGACTTAGTAAATCCATTTCACAACAGGTAGCGTACGAGTAGATTCAACAAATGAGTGACAGAGATGAAACTTTCGAAAGTTGTTGTGCACGCTTCCACGAATGGTTCTAAATTAGAAAATCCATTTTACGATAGCTTAGAGGCAGTTAACATGTTGTGTATCCAAAAGCACATCAAGAAACAGAATTTCAACGCCAACACTTTATTTGATTGGCATTGCAACGCATGCCGGGTACAGCTTGTTTTTAAATAAAAAAGACTTGTATCGGAAATCTGATATTTTGAAAGAAAGGTTACCTTAAGCCAATTAATTTCAAAAATGTCAACTAAAGATAACGCACAAGGTAATCCTACAGAACTGCTGTATGCCTACCGGTATGTGAAAGTAACTAAGCTCATAATCCTCATCTAAAATATCGGTATTTTTCCTTAGCGTTTTCAATAAGTTAGAATAACTAGACATATTATCTGAGGCTATGCATACAGCTGCGAATTGCACTTATTTTACACTGAATTATGACTTGTTGTAGGCACTGCACTGACACCGTATTCATCAATAGGAAGATAATTAGTAAAAATCAGAAATTAATCTCGTTAGTTTATTCTATACTAGCCTATTATTTTAACATATCACACCAAGCGTTTAACAAAGACAGTGTGAATAATACCGTCTTACATCTAGGCGTAGGCCTAATTTATAAGCCAGCTTAGGACGTGACGGCTTCAATTTTATTTGAGAAAAAGCGGGAAATACATCTGGCATAACATCATCACTTAAAAATTTCCTTCCAGGCAATACTGGCTTCGTGGCTTGTAATCTAAAGGTAAGAAATGGGCTAAAAAACTCTCATGTGGGCTGATATGTGTAATTTCCTTTTAGCACGACGAATTTTGAAAAGCCACAATTTCTCCAAAATACGACCAATGGCAAGGAAGTAAACGTTACTTTGTAGTTGCCACATCTGTTTTTGCACTGGGGAATTGCACAATATTGAACCATTATTCTATAATGTATAAAATAACGAATATTTAAGCGTAATTCGTAATTACAACTCACACAAGCTACTCATGACGGCCCACAACATCGGTTTGTAAACAAAGTCACGTGATAGCGTAACGTCAGAGGGCGGTACTGGTCTAGTCGTCCATTGAAAGGAAGTACTGTGAATTCCACTCGACCATATGAAACTTCTCGTTTTGAAGTATTGCCAATACTGTATCAGGCGGATGTTCTACGCTGAACATAGGGGATCATAACTTTCATTTCTGCCAAACGAAAGAAGTAAAAGTGAAACCTTAGTATATAAAAAGTACTGAAAAGTACTGAAGAAATGAAATTATCTAATAAAGAGACCAATAAAATTCGACTTACAGCACTCAATGAATTTAACAAAACTGGCAAGTTTAACGCGGAGATTATCAGCGTCTCCAGCGTCTGGACCAATATGAGATTCTATCGAGATCATACGGTCAACTCAACCACAGTAGAGTATCGGTAGAGAATTCGAATTAAAACCTTCGAATGAGACGAGTTGCACTGTAAAAATCAGTAAAATATTCTAGATACAAGTTTAAGTAAGAGGGATATAGTTTAAACTTACAGATATGGAAAAATTCGAGTTATATAAACTCGTCTTAAAGATAAAATTATACATGTAAATTATAGGAAGTTTGGGGGTCTATTGTTGCCTACGTCCGTAGGTTTTACTGAAAGTGCCCTACACGTGACCCCTGGGTGGTGCTAACCGAGCTTTAAAATGTGTAAAACCAAATTAATAGCATAACTTGGAATACTTTGTCAGTTGTTGAAAAAGGGGAAATTCAAAAGAGGTGTTTGCAAGGATGTGCTACTGTGTATACTATTTATTCTGTGGAAAATTACATATTGTATCTGTAACGCATATTTTTCGGGAAATAATAACTACTTCGAGTCATCAGAAATTTGAGTGATAGAGGTTCGAGATATGGCGGTTCGACTGTAAATTACAATCAAAATTCTTCTCGGTACGCCGGAAGGTGGAGGTAGATTTCACCGGGCAAACTAGGGGATAGCGAAATTAGGCAAAATATGCAGGTTTTCGTAGAAGGATCAGAGCTAATTTATTGCAAGAAAGTATTTTACAATTGGAGCTTAATTAACTTTGTTTTTCGTCTTTCTATGCATATTTTTAGCATTTTATTGCCTTAAGGAGACGGTAACCTTCTTGTCATTAGGGGTCCATTTGTATACTTGTGGTCACACTGTCCTTAAGCAAGGTTTCGACACTGGTGTGTACCTATCTAACGGTCTGTTACTTCTTCACGCAAAATGTTATCTCCCGCAGAGATGTTGGGTGGTTCCCCAGTTTAGGGGCTGCAACAACGCGGTCATGTAGCCCCGTGTACTTTGTGTGGGTGTAGAATCTGACTGATAACCGGTGTTAATTGTGATGGCTGTATTAGTGTGTGTTATCTGTTTTTAATTCAATGAGGACTGCGGACATTTGATTTTCAAGTAGTTCAAACTTTTGCTACGAAACGCCACCGTCAACGACCAACTAGTTCTGGACTTGGTTACTAGATGGCACCGCAGTTGGCTCCTGACGATGAACGTTGGAACCTAAGACCATTAGTGAAATATAACCTATAATTTAGCTTCACACAAGTATAATTAATGGAAGGTCCTTTATCAAGCCATAAATCTATGACATGGGACCACCGGCTTCACTTCTCCTCCGAAGAAAGGCATACTGAGGGATTTTCAACACTCTTAAATAAATTCAGCGACTTCGGCTGGGTTTAAACCCTCGATCTTGGGCATAGAAGCTCGGCATGCTACCTACTACGCCACCGAAGCCGCATTTTGCAACAGTTAGCCTTCTAATGAAATCTACATAAAAGACAAGGCCTACAGGCGAGGGCGCCCTTGAATGGGTTAAAGGAAATCTCGTCTCCATAAATGAACCACAAGCTGTAAGTAGCCCAGAAGGAGAGGTAATACAGAGTGGGTACCGTGACGTCACCACAGAGATGACGTCATATAAACATTGTGGCCTGGTCTTCGAGGAACTCGCCACGTGGTGACCCAAGTTCATGGGGAACGTTCATTCAGAGATTCTACAGTAGTTGTTGTCGAGTTATTTGAGGGGTTGGTTGGTTCTTAAGTTTAGGGGCTGCGACAACGCGGTCATGTAGCCCCGTGTACTTTGTGTGGGTGTAGAATCTGACTGATAACCGGTGTTAATTGTGATGACTGTATTAGTGTGTGTTATCTGTTTTTTAATTTAAGTACTGCAACTTAGAATTTTTCTAATAGTTGCTACTTTTTCCGCCAAGCACCACCGTCAACGACTACTAGGCCAGATTCAGAACTTAGCTACCAGACGCCACCACAGTCAGCTCTTGGCAACAAACGTAGAAACCTAAGAGCGTTGTTTACATTCTTAACCTATCCAATTTAGCTTCACACAGGTGTAATTAGTGGAAGGTTCTTTAACATGCCACAAATATATGACATGGGACCGCTGGTTCTACATCCCCTCCGAAGGAAGGCATACTGAGGGATTTTTAACGCTCTTAAAAAATCCGACGGCTTCGGCCGGGTTTGAACCCGCTATCTTGGGCATAGAAGCTCAGCATTTATTTGAGGGGCTTAGACATCGTGGTCATTTGGCTCCGTGTACTTGGGTGAATGTGGTCTTTGCAAATGCACACACTAGTACAGCCATCAAAACGACACAGGTTATCAGACAGATTTCACACGCACTCGAATACACATAACGATGGGTGTGGTCAGACCCGAACTCAAATCCCTCAGAACAGAATTAAATTTCTTGGCAAAGACGAGAATCCATACCGGACCTCCGGGGTGACAGCCAATAATGCTAGCCACTGTGCCACGAGGTGGTTTCCATGAAAATCATGCGTTGGTGTAATTCTTATTAAATAGAGCTGTTGATTCATTTAGGGTTTTTGCGGCAGCGTGGTCATGTGCCCCGTGTACTTGGGTGTGTATGGGGTTTGTCTGATAATCTGTGTTATTGTGATGTCTCTAGAAGTGTGTATTTGTAATTGAGATTATGATATTGAGGAAAGCGGCCGTGGTCTTAAGTTAGAAACCATTTCCTCGTTTGTATGGAGAAGCAATAGGAAAAAGGCGGCTTCGATGGCGTAGATCGTAGCATGCTGAGCTTCTATGCCCAAGATCGCGGGTTCAAACCCAACCGACGTCGCCGGACTTTTTAAGAGAGGAAGTAAAGCCGGCGGCCCATGCCATAGATTTATGGCATGTAAAAGAACCTTCTACCAACTACAATTGTGTGAAGCTAAATTTGTAGGTTAGATTTGATTAACAATGTATTAGTTCCAACGTTTGCCACTAGGTTCCAGTTGTGGAGGCATCTAGTAGCCAAGTTTGCAACTAGGTGTCGTAGACGGTAGCATTTGGTAGCTAAAGTAGGAACTACTTGTAATAGATCGTCTGCAGTCCTTCTACCTGAATTACAGATAACACACACTAATACAGCCATCACCATTAACACCGGTTATCAGACAGATTCTACACACACCCAAAGTACACGAGCTACATGATCGCGTTGTCGCAGCTCCTAAAATGAGGAACCAACCAACCAGAAATAGGAAGCCACGAAAATCCACTTATAAGATGTCTCAGATGAGAATCGAACCCTCTTCTTCTCAGTTCTGCCTCGTTAGTCTGCGTGAAACCCGTTCCAACCCTCAGATCCGAGTTAAATTTCTTGACACAGCCAGGATCTCAGAGGTGACAGCGAGGAATATTAGCCACTGTGCATGAAGTAGTCTTAATGTATGTCTACCCCTCATTATTCTTGTTTTTCCCCACGGGGTCGGGGATGGGACGCGGTGAAAGTATTTGCGGTGGATGGTTTCTACGGCCGGATGCCCTTCCTGACGCCAACCTCATGAGAGGAGTTAATGAGAGATGAAATGGATGATGGTGAATGAAACTGGGGAAGGATGTGGAAGGAAGCGGCCGTGCCCTGTTAGAAAGTACCGTCCCAGCATTTGCCTGAAGTTGAAAATGGGAAACCGAGGAAAACCATTTCAAGGACGGCCGACGGTAGGGCTCGAACTCACGCTTCTACCGAGTCAGCAGAGAGCTGACCTAACGCTGCGCTTTAGCGAGCGTAGCTACCACAGTCGGTATGAGGCAGTCTTAATGAATGAAGGAATTCCACACAGATATACTGCTAAAAGTTCAGTGAGTACACCCGCTACTTCTATAACTCTAGCAGGCCATGGCCCGGGTGGGTGAAAAACAGTGCCGGATCCATTTATAGCCTGCTTGGCCATGGAACAGTTGATTAACGCTGCCATAACCAATTAAATCCTGTTCCAGTCATGAAATACTTTCCGGAGAATGTCCAGGTGTGAAAAATAATTCCCATTACGGCTCTGTTTGTGCTACATCATGGACCACGGATGTGTGTTATAGTTATTTGTTTACTGTTCCCGCTGGTGCTTTATTGATAGAGCAGCGCGGGCCAAAGTTCATCAATACTGCTGGAACTGCAAACATTTGAAGCAAAGAGAGGGTAAATATTATCTCTCGTGGTCAAAAGAGAACAACAATATAGGTTCTTTCCAACACTGGAACACATTAATGCTATCAGAATGATGTAGGCCGTAATGCATAGCAGCATCGCCGTCTACAATTCTCAAGCCGTGTCATAAGGTTTGGCAACACCGCCCATCTGTCATCTGGGAGGCCTAGCTCAAGCACATGGTAATTGCTAACACTGCGTAAACACATAGATTTCGACGCCAAATGTTTCCGAAAATACATGGGCAGGATGTGTTTGGGCTGTGGCCTGCGATTTGCAATAATAATAATAATAATAATAATAATAATAATAATAATAATAATAATAATAATAATAATAATAATAATAATAATAATAATAAACAGAAGGCGCTTCATAAGAAGTTTCCACATGAGTTGGACCAGCCTCACATCGACAAGTTAGCGTCGCACGCATGGCTGACCCACTCGGTACTCTTTCCGGAAACAGAGGGATTTGTTGTAGCTATCCAAGACAAAGTTGTTGCAACTCGAAGCTATCGGAAATTTATCATAAAAGATCCAGCAACAGAGAGTGAGAAGTGTCGCCGCTGTGGCAAATGTAGTGAGACCATTCAACACATAATATCAGGTTGTTCCCA
This sequence comes from Meconema thalassinum, assembly GCA_946902985.2. NCBI lineage: Eukaryota > Metazoa > Arthropoda > Insecta > Orthoptera > Tettigoniidae > Meconema > Meconema thalassinum. Next base: position 504,223,687 of record OX336393.1, on the reverse strand, counting down.
CCTTGCCAACACTGACTACAAACATCGACACGATCAAGTTGCCAACATTATCCACCAGAAACTGGCCTTGAAGTACAAACTTCTTCAAAGCTCCGTCCCCTATTGGAAATAAACACCATCCGTAGTACTCGAAAATGCTACACACAAGCTTTATTGGGACAGAGGAGTTGTGACAGATGTTGCAGTCAGTAACTACCGGCCAGATATCATTGTCATCAATAAAGAACACAACGAGGCATTACTGATAGATATCGCATGTCCCAACACTCAAAACATCCAAACAACAGCTGCTACTAAAATATCTAAGTACACAGAGCTGGCAATTGAGATAAAGCAGATGTGGAAACTTGATTCGGTAACTACCATCCCAATAATTGTGTCGTGCACTGGTGTTATATCGAGAACTCTCCACAGTAGTCGATCAATATTGAATCTGCACCCGCAGATATATATTGAACTACAGAAGGCAGTTCTGTTAAACACCTGCCATATTGTTAGGAAGTTCCTTGGTGACAATACCCTGGCCGAATACTAAGCAAGGCTCGATTATCCAGATGGAAATTTAGCTCATCCTACAAATGAAGGTGACTCGTAAAGACTGCGGGCACGACATGGATGTGAAGTCCCTGAATAGTGTAATAGAAATTATCTGAGTACAGATGGTTCCTTGCTAAGGCCGAACCAGGCTGTAACAGAAAATGTAGCCGGTACTTGCCGTGATAATGTTGTCAAACAATAAACTATAATAATAACTGATACGAGCCTTACAGTAGTCGCATGTGATGTGTAACATCCGACATGTTTAGACACGAAACGCCGTATGTGGCAGAAACATTTAAAATAATACATCATAATTGTTTTCAGCAAATATAATATAATGAGCATTTTCACACCAAAGAACGACAACTGGATGATGATTTATTGTAGGAATATCTTTAATGGGGCCTCCAAACCTTGAAGTAAACCGTATGCGATATACATTCCACATAGCCACGTGGCCGACAGGACGTCGTGGTACCAATCTCCGCCACTGTGCGCGCTCATTGCTTCCGTCCCATTTCCGTCCCTTTTTTCTAAATCACTTCACAAAAATATCCAGCAACCGAGTGGAAAGATGTTACACATCAATAATAATAATAATAATAATGCGCAAATACCAGTCACCTGCCGCTGAACTCAACAACATCCACCAGAGTGCAACATATGGCAGCACAATGCAGAGGACGCAGCTCTAGGCTTCTCGATGATCAAAGTCAACCCCTGGCACTATCCAGCCCATGACGGGCTAAGGCCGACCAAGCGACCACTGCCCAGCCATTTGGCCTGCAGATATTGGGGTGACGCGTGATCAGCGCGTCGGGTCCCCTCGGCCGTTAATCTTGGTATTCGTGATCGGGGCGCTGTCTCATTGTCAGGCAGCTACTCAATTGTTCTCACGAGGCTGAGTGCACCCCGTTTCAACCCTCACGTCAGTTTTAAAATCCCTGACGGAGCCGGGGATCGAACCCGGGGCCTCCGGGTGAGAGGCAGGTGCGCTACCCCAACACCACGGGATGATGATGATAATTGTTGTTTTAAGGGGCCTAATATGTAGGTTATCGACCCCTCTAGGGTTCTCAATTTAAAGCTTTGTCACTTCATCTGGCGACTATTAAATATATACAAGATGCTTCTAGTTCTTTCTTGTTAGACATTTAGCGACTATTTCACACTCATATTGGTTTCAGGAATATATTAGCCTACTTTCGATTTTTGCAAAAAATGAAAGTAGACTTATGAGATCTACACAGGGCCAAAAATTGTGTGTCTGTGTGTGTGTGTCTGTGTGTGTGTGCTCTAAATGTCTCCCCCCCTATCAATTCAAACACGGTGAAACCGAATTGAACGAAATTTGGTATAGAGGTAGCACTACCAAAGGACACCTCAGTGTCATGTTTTATATCGCCGCCATCTTGATGGAAACGTAATGGCGGCCACCCAAATATTCAAAGCTTAATTGAAATTACGATTAACCTAATCATCTGATCTCTTTGCAACAACATACCTTCAAGTGGGAAGCGTCTTTTGACCAAACTACAAGTTCATCAGCCCTATAGTTTGCAGATTGCGGTCATGTATGTGTGCAAATCGATTCCCCCTATCAATTCAAACACAACGAAACCCAAATCGAATCACCTTTGCACAGAGGTAGCACTAGCAAGGGATAACTCAGTGTCATTTTGTATATCGCTGCCATCATAACAAAAACGAAATGGCACCCACCCAAATGTTCTGAGCTTAAATCAAATTACGACTAACCTAATCATCCGATCTCTACTAAATTTTGCAACAATGTACCTTAATGTGGGAAACATATTTTGTCCAAACTACAGGGTCATCAGCTAAATAGTTTCAGGATGGTGTATGTATGAATCATGCAAGTATTATAGCCCAACCGTAACTTACGATTCAACAAGGCCTGACCTCAACAATTCAGCTTATAGTACATATGGAGGTTTAAACTGTCCTCAAGGAGGTGACCGGTAGGATATTAGCCATTATAATAGAATATGTGTCGCCTCCGTAGCGTAGCGGTCAGCATGGTTAGCTGCCGTCCCGGAGGTCCTGGGTTCGATTCCCGGCTCTGCCACGAAATTTGAAAAGTGGTATGAGGACTGGAACGGGGTCTACTCAGCCTCGGGTGGTCCAAATGAGTAGAGGAGGTTCGATTCCTCAGTCATCCACGAAGTGGTTTTCCGTGGTTTCCCACTTCGTCTTCGGGCAAAGGCCGGGATGGTACCTACTGTAAGGCCACGGCCGCCTCCTTCCCTCTTCCTCGCCTATCCATCCCAATCTTCCATCCCTTCCCACCACTCATGAGGCCCCTGTTCGCTTTGCAGGTGAGGCCGCCTGGGCGAAGTGCTGATCACATCTCCCCAGTTGTATCCATCCCGACCAGATGTTCCAGGCACCAGGACACTGCCCATAGAGGCGGTAGTGGTGAGTTCCCTCGCTGAGTCCGTGGGAACCACCAACCTAGAGGGTAAATTGACTAAATAAAAAAAAATAGAATATGTAACCGTAGAAGTGACTTAAAAAGTCCGATTGACGATGCAATATCGTTGTGGGTCGTGACGCCCCGTAGACAAAATGGCCGCTATTTGTGCTTATAAATCCATCCGTAACTGCGTAAGGTTATATCCATTTAGGAATGTACTGAACAAAATAATACAAATTTAATATGAAATGGTTTATAGAAGCGCCAAAAACGCCAAAGAAATCGTTGATTTCGGCACCAAAAAAATGATACATTTGTACTAAAGAAACTATTTATGTGAATTTTGTGCATTACATCCATGGCGCAGAGGTAGCGATCTAGCCTCATAGTCCGGCTTGCCGTGGTTCGATCCCTATAGGTTCGAATATTTTTACTTCGTTTTTAGCCTATTTTCAATTTTGAAAAAAAAAAAAAAAAAAAAAAAAAAAAAAAAAATAATAATAATACCACGAACCTACTACGCTGTCGTAGCAGGCGGAGAGGTGATACTCCGACGTGGCGCGTCCCAGGTGGCGGATAGGGGGGTCCTCACCGGCTTGCCGGCGGACTTGAGCGAAATAAAATAGCTCTCGCGGACCAAACACACTTAAGCCAGAGAACACCTAGAGGCACCTCTCGATCTCAACAATCGAGTAGTAATTTCGTGATCTTATCTTAAGATCACCACTAGTTGTATATTCAACTTGTAACTAAGGCATGATGGAACACACACTACTAACGCAACTACCCCAGGCCCCGGACACAGGTCCGGTCTTTCCTGATCATCGGATTCTGGGGGATCGGGAACGAAATCATGCTTCAGAGAAGGATCGGAGCTTCTCAAAATCTCTTCGACCCAAGAAAAAGAACTTCTTGGGTACTATTAACATCAATACCCTGTTGAAAACAGGAAAGCTCAAACAACTGACTGACGTCCTGGACAAATTTGATATTCAAATCCTAGCAATTCAGGAAACACGATTCCAAGATGAGAACCATTTCGACTCTGAAAACTTCAGGATATTTAAGGGTAAACCAGCCATTAATATCACAGGCAATTTACTAATGTTTGGGACGGCTTTTCCAGTGAGGAAAACTATCTTAGATTCAGTTATTGACTTCACATCGCCATGCGAAAGAATTTCAGTGCTTACAGTAAAATCAAGCAACAAGGCATATGCCTTGATAAATGCCCATGCTCCAACTAACATAGACAATAAGAGAAATCCACAGAATGTAGAAGACTTTTGGGAATTACTAGAGGAAACTACAAGTAAAATCCCCAAACATCACGTGAAAATCTTATTAGGGGATTTCAATGCACAGGTTGGCAGAGAGAAGATATACAGATCAATAGTAGGACTCCATCCCGCACATCGGCGGACTAATAAGAATGGAGAGCGTCTAATAAACTTTTGTACATTATTCATACTGAGACTCATGTCCACGCACTTTATGAGACCATTACACAAAAAGAAAACCTGGAGATCACCTAACCCGTTATTAGGGGAATTTCAGATAGATCATGTGGCTATTTCCGCAAAGAATATGCTGGAGATTCAGAATGTTAAGGTACGAAAGGGAGTGGTAGATTCGGATCACTACCTCACGCAAATCAAGGTTCGGTTTCAACCAAACAGATCCAAACCTAAAGGCAACCGGTTTCCAAGAGTTGATCCGGACTGCTTGAGGAAGAACGCCGAGGTTTTCCTACGAGATTTACAGGAAGAAAATCCTAGGGAGTGGCCAGACCTTCGCAAAACATTACAGTCATCAGCCATGAAATTAGGACAACCACCTAGGAAAAGAAAGCACAGATGGTGGAACACAACGTGCGATGAAGCCGTCAATGACCGAGTCAAAGCTTGGCATCAGTGGAATGGACATCGGACAGTGGAAAGATGGGAGAACTTCCTAAAAACTCAAAAACTGACCTCTAAAACAATCCGGCGCGAAAAACGTGCCTACAACAAAATCAGACTCGAAGGGTTAGAACAGGATTTCCAGAAAAACAACACTCGAAATTTTTACAAGACATTCCGTGAGGACTTGTCAGGGTACAAACCACCAACTCTAAGTTTCCGTCGACGTAATGGACGACTAGAAACAAACAGTAAGGAGAACTGCAAGATACTGGCTGATTATTTCCAAACTCTACTGAACTGTGATCCTCCAGTGGAAAGACTGCAGTTTGAAAAACCTGTACCAAACCCAGACTCACTTCCCCCAACAACTCAAGAAATAAAAGAGATAATCCAATCGCTCAAAAATAACAAAGCCCCTGGGAACGATGGAATAACTGCTGAGATGTTGAAAATAGGAGATGACCTCATAAGGAGAATTCATACACTCCTAACAGAAATATGGGAGAGCGAAATAATTCCGAAGGACTGGAAGAATGCCATTATCCATCCGTTGCATAAAAAGGGTGACCGAGCGGACCCCAACAACTACAGAGGTATATCACTTTTACCAATTATATACAAGGTATTATCTAAAGCACTCTTAAACAGAGTAGAACAACAAACTGATCATTTGATTGGTGAATACCAGGCAGGCTTTAGGAAAGGTAGATCGTGTTCGGAGCAGATTTGGAGCCTAAAGACGATATTAAGGATACGCCGCAGTACCAACACATTTGTCACCTTCGTGGATTTTAAGAAGGCGTATGATTCTATTGACAGACAAACTGTTCTGAACACCCTAGAAGAGCTCAGAGTTGACAGGAAAACCAGGGACTTAATCCGCCAGACTCTCACTGACACAACATCTCAAGTGAAGTTCCTAGGTGAACTATCCGAGCCTTTCGAAGTACATACCGGAGTTCGACAAGGTGACGGCCTCGCCCCACTGCTTTTTAACTTAGTGTTAGACAAAGTCATCAGGGAGTGGGAAAACAACATCAAAGGCATAAGCATTGGTACTCTGGAACAGAAAATAAAAGTAAAATGCCTAGCTTTTGCTGATGATCTAGCTATCTTTACCAAGACTAGTGAAGAAACCAAGTATGCCATAGAGAAGTTACATGAGTTAGCATCAAAGACAGGACTCCAAATATCGTATGAGAAGACGCATTTCATAGTAAATGGAGACCAGAATATCCCGAGATCTCCACTACAGACCAACTATGGAATAATTAGACACGTACCTTCCTTCAAATATTTAGGAGAAATTATTGTACCGTCTGGATTGGACAGGAAAGCTAATTTAGAAAGAGCTACCAAACTTCAGAAAGCATACCGAATAACATGGAATCACTATAATAAAAGAGTGATGTCACGAAATGCAAAACTACGGCACTACCAGACAGTTGTTCTTCCGGAAGCATTGTACGCCTCCGAAACTATATCTCTAGGAGGCCACTCTCAAATTGGTGAAATCGAAATCCAGGAACGTAAAATTCTCAGGAAAATATATGGCCCCGTTTATGTTAATGGTATATGGATTAAAAGGAAAACCACAGACTTGTACACAGTAATCAATAAGTTCACTGATACCGTGCGTAAGAGACGATTGAAATTTTATGGTCACATCTGCCGAATGGACAACACCAGATATGCAAAAAAACTGCTTGATATAATTAATTCAAAGAAGGTCAAAATCAGTTGGTTGGAAGAAATCAAACAGGACTTAAAGGAAATAAACATTACAGAAGATAGCATCATGAATCGCAAGACTTTTGGAACCCGAGTTACAAATCACTCTTTCGCCGAAAAAGCTAAAAAGACCACTGGAAAACAAGATGTTCAGTAAAGAACATATAGCCTACTTTCTCCTAAATGCATGGGTATTGTTATAACTCTTTGTCCTTTTCAAGGAGTGTGATTGAATGTTGGTTGTAGTAGCTTGTTGAAATACAACGTGCTATAGGGATATTAAACATGAATATAAGGTGCCCTTTGCTAGTGCTACCTCTGTACCAAATTTCGTTCATTCGGTTCCACCGTGTTCGAATTAATAGGGGGAATCAATTTTGACATAAAGATGGCCGTCATCCGCAAACTATTAGGCTAATGGCCTATTAGATTGGTCAAAGGATGCTCCCTCCATAAAGGTATGTAGTTGCAAAATTTGGTAGAGATCGGATGATTAGGTTAATCGTAATTTGATTTAAGCTTTGAACATTCGTGTGGCCGCCATTACGTTTCAGTCAAGATGGCGGCGATATAAAACATGACACTGAGGTGCCCTTTGCTAGTGCTACCTCTGTACCAAATTTCGTTCCATTCGGTTCCACCGTGTTCGAATTAATAGGGGGAATTTATTTTCACACAAAGATGGCTGCCATCCGCAAACTATTAGGCTAATGACCTAGTCATTTGGTCAAAGGATGCTTCCTCTGTAAAGGTATGTAGTTGCAAAATTTGGTAGAGATCGGATGATTAGGTTAATCGTAATTTGATTTAAACTTTGAACATTCGTGTGGCCGCCATTACGTTTCAGTCAAGATGGCGGCGATATAAGACATGACACTGAGGTGCCCTTTGCTAGTGCTACCTCTGTACCAAATTTCGTTCCATTCGGTTCCACCGTGTTCGAATTAATAGGGGGAATCAATTTTGACATAAAGATGGCCGCCACCCGCAAACAATTAGGCTAATAACCTATTAGATTGGTCAAAGGATGCTCCCTCCATAAAGGAATGTTGTTGCAAAGTTTGGTAGAGATAGGATGGTTATGTTAGTCGTAATTTAACTTAAGCTTTGAACATTTGTGTGGCCGCCATTACATTTCTGTCAATACGGCGGCGATATAAAACATGACACTGAGATGCCCTTTGCTAGTGCTACCTCTGTACCAAATTTCGTTCCATTCGGTTTCACCGTGTTTGAATTAATAGCGGGAATTTATTTTCACACAAAGATGGCCGCCATCCGCAAAATATTAGGCTAATGACCTAGTCATTTGGTCAAAGGATGCTTCCTCTATAAAGGTATGTTGTTTCAAAATTTGGTAGAGATCGGATGAATAGGTTAATCGTAATTTGATTTAAGCTTTGAACATTTGTGTGGCCGCCATTACGTTTCCTTCAAGATGGCGGCGATATAAAACATGACACTGAGGTGCCTTTTATTAGTACTACCTCTGTACCAAATTTCGTTCCATTCGGTTGCACCGTGTTCGAATTAATAGGGGGAATCGATTTTCACACAAAGATGGCCGCCATCCGCAAACTATTACGCTGCTGACCTATTAGATTTGTCAAAGGATGCTCCCCCCATAAAGGTATGTTGTTGCAAAATTTGGTAGAGATCGGATGATTAGATTAGTCGTAATTTGATTTAAGCTTTGAACATTTGTGTGGCCGCCATTACGTTTCCGTCAAGATGGCGGCGATATAAAACATGATACTGAGGTGTCCTTTGCTAGTGCTACCTTTGTACCAAATTTCGTTCAATTCGCATTCACCGTGTTCGAATTGATAGGGGGGGACAGACATTCAGAGTACACACACTCACACACACACAGACACACACACACACACACACAGACTCACACACACACATACACACACACACACAGACTCACACACACACATACACACACACAGACAGACACACTTTTTTCGCCCTGTGTTGATCTCATAAGTCTACTTTCATTTTTTGCAAAAATCGAAAGTAGGCTAAAAATGGACGGATGAACGTAAGAAGGGGCATAGCGAGTTCATGAGGAGATTTTGGGAGGAGAAGAAGAGGAAAGCTCCATCAACCCGAGTCAACAAGTTCAAGGGCGCTCCCTAAGTGGGCAAAACGAAGAAAGAAAGAATAATAATAATAATAATAATAAAAAAAAAGAGGCTTATGAGATCACCTTTTGTCCGTGTGTGTGTGTGTGTGCGCGCGTGTGTGTGTGAGGAGTGTGTGTGTTGTGTGTGTGTGTCCCCTAATAAATTCTAAACGGCTGGAGCGAGTTCAATGAAACTCGGCAAGTTCATAGCACTATTCCGGACGACCCAGACCGTGCCCTTCAAATTTTGTTACATCTCACCAATCCAACATGGCGGCTGTGCGAAATATTTCACCAGCATTCAATATCTCCGAAACTATTCCCGATATCACCCTGGAATTTTTTACGGTGATAAAGGGAACCTAACTGACTTTTGAAAACTGGTAACTACAAAACCAACATGGCGGCCACGCGAATTTGCGACTTTTAAATAGACGTTTCTCACGATTTAACCAACCAAACGCAATGAAACTTGTTTCAGTATATGGTTATACACATTGCAATGCACGGACATCTAACTTCGTTCAATTGTTTATATAACCACAAGATGGCGGATGTGCGAACAATTTCACCGGGTTTCTATATCTCTGAAACTATTAGCGGTATCACCCTGAAATTTTGTACGGAGTTAAAGGTCACTACTGGAAGTTCATCTAAAAGACTTTCAAAAACCGGTTAACTACAAAACGAACATGGCGGCCAAGCGAATTTGAAAATTTTAAATAGACTTTTCTCGTGATTTAATATTCCAACCGCAATGAAATCTGGTACAGGAAATGTTTATACTTATTGTAATACTCTGGTATCTAATTTAGTTCAATTGTTTACAAAACCTCAAGATGGCGGTTTGCGAATTTTAAAATTAAGGTTTTATTCCTTGTGTCGTAATCATGCGATCGAAGTGAAAGTTTGAAAATTGAACCTACGCAACAATGTTCCTTTAATGGTACATGACTCTATGGCCTATAAATTTAACAATCCAACATGGTGACCATCCGAAATATTTAGACGGCTCTGAATATCTACGAATCTATTATAGCAATCAAACTGAATGTTTTTATGTTCATAGGGGCTATGAACTTAAGTTCACCTATAGGACTTTAAATAACCTGGTGATCACAAATCCAACATGGCGGCGACGCGAAGTTTAAATATTCTCATGGACGTTTCTCGCAATTTAACCATCTGAGTGCAGTGAAACTTGGTACAGTAAATCCTAATACGAATGTTAATCCACTGGCATCTAATTTATTTCAATTGTTTCCATAACCACAAGATGGCAGCTGTGCGAAATTTTAAATTCTCCTTGTTACTTCTTGTGTCCTAATCATGCGATTGAATTTTGAATGTTACACGTACATAATAATTTTCATGTAACAGTACATAACTCTAAGGACCTACATATATAAAATCCAACATGGCGACCATCCGAAATATTTAGTTGTTTCTCAATATCTACGAATCTATTACAGCAATCAAACTGAAATTTTGTATGTAGATAGAGGCAATTAACATAAGTAGGATATATGCAATTAGGCTGTATAGTTCTTCACGGAACTACTTGTTTTTTAGTCTATTTTCAATTAAAAAAAAAAAAAAAAAACAACAAGAAGTTCCGTTAAGAACTATACAGCCTACTTTTCATGCCAATGATTATTCTACAGAATATGAACCTATCTAGAATAATGACGAAATTAAGTTGCTAATATCGAAATTTCCAATTAGTTCGAAATACTGTATACCTGGCATAATGTATCCTAATAGAGCACTACAGTTGGCAGCCCTGATGACTGAATATATTCTTAGTTCCGTCTCTTACGGTACTAAATACAAAATTTGGTTGAAGTCCACTGGATAGCATGGACGTTACATGCAGTTAAAAATTGGATCTAACAGCGCGCGTAAAATCATGTTGGCAACAATGTCATGCATGTATTGGTCAGAAATAATCTGAAATAATATGATCTATTGTTGTGCCAATTTTGAATGAAATCCATTAGTTAGTATAGAAGTTACATGCATTTTAAAATTGGACCTATCAGCAGGCTTAGAATCATGTTGGCAGCACTGACGTATATTAGTTACTCCAAATTCGTCTAGAATGCCAGGTACTATACGTGTGCAAAGTTTAGAGCTATTGGCTTGCATACTTTCTGATATATTGATATTAGGGTAACAAAAATAGGGACAGCACATATTAACAGTTGGCAGCCCTGGTTGCTCCTTAGAATACGCATAGTCATATCTGTTATGGTACACATAGCACATACGAAATTTGGTTGAAATCCTAATGATAGTATGGATGTTACATGTATTTAAAATTGTACCTGTCAGCAGGCTTAGAATCATGTTGGTAGCACTGACGTATGTAAGTTACTCCAAATTAATATAGAATGTCAGGTACTATACGTGTGCATAGTTTAAAGCTGTCGGCTTGCATACTTTCTGATATATTGGTATTTGGATAAAATAAATTAGGAGCATTTATTAACAGTTGGCAGCCCTGGTAGGTCTTAAGAATACGCTCAGTCATATCTGGTTATGTACACATACAACATACGAAATTTGGTTGAATTCCGCTTGATAGTGTAGAAGTTATATGCATTTAAAATTGGACCTATCAGGAGGCTTATAATCATTTTGACAACACTGCCATGTTTGGCCTCCTGGAAATTAAACTGAAATATTATGATCTGTACGTGTGCCAATTTTGAAATAGCTCCCATTCATACTTTCCAAGATATCCAACATGGAGCTCAAATTTCAATTGCGATTTTTTAGCAGTTGGTAGCACTGACATCATTTTCAAATATGGCCGTGAGATATTCAGGTATAGATCTTTACTCCTACCAAATTTTGTTTCGATTGCTGCAGCCGTTTAGGAGTTGATAGGGGGGGGGGGGGACACACACACAGCCAGACAGACAGACAGAAGGACAGACAGACATTTGCCCGATCTCATAAGTCTACTTTTTCCTCATTTTGGCAAAATGTGAAAAGTAGGCTAAAAAATAGGCTTATGAGATCACCTTTTGTCCGTGTGTGTGTGCGTGTGTGTGTGTGTGTCCCTAATAACTTTTGAACGGCTGGAGCGATTTCAATGAAACTCGGTAAGATCATAGCCCCATTCTGGCCGATCTCGACCGTTTCCTTCATTTTTTTTGTGTCTCACCAATCCAACATGACGGATGTGCGAATTATTTCACCAACATTCAGTATCTCCAAAACTATTACAGATATCACCCTGAAATTTTTTACGGTGATAAAGGGCACTTCTAGACGTTCACCTAAGAAACCTTCAAAAACCTGGTAACTACAAAACCAACATGGCTGCCAAGCGAATTTTAGACTTTTAAATAGACTTTTCTCGCGATTTAACCATCCAAACGTAATGAAACTTGGTACAGCAAATATTTATACACATTGTAATGCACAGGCGTCTAATTTAGTTCAGTAGTTTACATAACCTCAAAATGGCGGATGTGCGAAATATTTCACTGGCATTCTATATCTCCGAAACTATTACCGATATCACCCTGAAATTTTGTACGATGGTAATGGGCTCTGCTACAAGTTTATCTATGTAACATTCAAAAACCTGTAAAGTAAAAAACGAACATGGCGGCCAAGCGAATTTGAAACATTTTAATAGACTTTTCTCGTTATTTAACCATTTGAGCGCAGTGAAATGTGGTACAGTAAATGATTATACATATTGTAATGCACTGGCATCTAATTTAGTTTAATTGTTTACATAACCTCAAGATGGCGGCTGTGCCAAATTTTAAAATTAAGTTATTAATTCTTGTGTCGTAATCATGCGATCGAAGTGAAAGTTTGAATAGTGAAGCCACGCAATAATTTTTCTTTAATGGTACATAACTCTACGGCCTATACATATAAAAATCCAAAATGGCGAGCATCCGAAATATGTTGACGGTTCTCAATATCTACGAATCTTTTACAGCAGTCAAACTTATATGTTTTATGTTCATAGAGGCTATGAACATAAGTTCACCTATAGGACTTTCAGTAACCTGGTGAGCACAAATCCAACATGGCGGCGACGCAAATTATAAATATTTAAATAGATGTTTCCCGCGATTTAACCATCCAAGTTAAATGCTTACACAAATGTTAATTCACTGGCATCTAATTTATTTCAATTGTTTTCATAGCCACAAGATGGCAGCTGAGCGAAATTTAAAAATATCGTTTTTACTTCTTGTGTCCTAATCATGCGATTGAAGTTTGAATACCACACGTACACAATAATCTTCATGTAATAGTACATAAATAAAAATCCAACCGTGCGACCATCTAAAATATTTAGACGGTTGTTAATATCTACGAATCTATCTCAACAATCAAACTGATTTTTATGTTGATAGAGGCAATTAACATGAGTAGGATATATGAATATAGGCTGCATAGTTCTTCTCATAACCCCACAAATTTCAACACTCGACTCGAGCGATTAAAATTCTTTGTCCCTTATCCGCGGTAGAGTCTATAGTTGTTGTTATTTTTGTTGTTGATTCTTTAGGGATTTTGCGGCATTATTGTCTTTTAGCCCAGTGTACTTGGGTGTGTGTAGACTTTGTCTGATAGCCTGTGTCATTGAACGTCTGTAGGCTTACTAGTGTGTATACTTTTGTACGAATAAGGATTTGGGTAAGAAGCTGTTGTAGTTGTTTCATTTGAGATGCATGGACATCATGGTCATTTAGCCTCGTGTACATGGGTCAGTGTTCAATTTATCTCATGACCTGTGTTATTGTGATGGCTGTATTAGTGTGTGTATATAATTCAGGTGAGGATTCAATCAATCAACGTTTAATATCCGTATAGCACGTTGTATTTCGACAAGCTACTACAACCAACATTCAATTATATTCCTTGAAGAGGACAAAGAGTTAAAACTAAACCCTTGATTTAGGAGAAAGTAGGCTATATGTTCTTTACTGAACATCTTGTTTTTCTCTATTTTTAGTCTACTTTCAATTATGAAAAAAAATAGGCTTATGAGATCAACTTTTGTCCGTGTGTCTGTGTGTGCGTGTGCGTGTGATGGTGTGTGTGTGTCCCCCACCCCTAATAAAATAAAAACGGCTGGAGTGATTTCAATGAAACTCGGTAATTTCATAACCCTATACCGGACAACTCCGACCGTGTCCATCAAATTTTGTTACGTTTCACCAATCCAACATGGCGGCTGTGCGAAATATTTCACCAGCATTCAGTATCTACGAAACTATTACAGATATCACCCTGGAATATTTCACGGTGATAAAGGGAACTAGTAAAACTTCGCCTATGTGACTTTCGAAATCCTGGTAACTACAAAACCAACATGGCAGCCAAGCGAAAATGCGACTTTTAAATGGACGTTTCTCGCGATTTAATAATCCAAACGCAATGAAACTTGGTACAATATATATTTATACACATTGTAATGCACTGACATCTAACTTCAATCAATTGTTTATATAACCTCAAGATGGCGGCTGTGCGAAATATTTCACCGGTATTCTATATCTCTGAAACTATTACCGGTATCACCCTGTGATTTTGTACGGAGATAAAGGGAACTACTGGAAGTTCATCTATGAGACTTTCAAAAACCTGTTAACTAGAAAACTACAAAACAAACATGGCGGCCAAGCGAAGTTGAAAGTTTTAAATAGACTTTTCTCGCGATTTAATAATCCAAACGCAATGAAACTTGATACAGCAAATATTTATACACATTGTAATGCACAGGTATCTAATTTAGTTCAATTGTTTACATAACCTCAAGATGGCGGCTATTAGAATGATAAAATTAAGTTTTTATTTCTTGTGTCGTAATCATGCGATCGAAGTGAAAGTTTGAATAGTGAATCTACGCAATAATTTTCATTTAATGGCACATGACTCTATGGCGTAAACATATAAAAACCCAACATGGCGACCATACGAAATAATTAGACGGTTCTCAATATCTACAAACCTATTGTAGCAATCAAACTGAATTTTTTATGTTCATAGGGACAATGGACATAAGTTCACCTATAGGACTTTCAATAACCTGGTGATCACAAATCCAACATGGTGGCGACACGAAGTATAAATATTCACATGGGCGTTTCTCGCAATTTAACCATTCGAGTGCAGTGAAACTTGGTATAGTAAATCCTTATACAAAGTTAATCCACTGGCATCTAATTTATTTCAATTGTTTCCACAACCACAAAATGGCAGCTGTTTGAACTATTAAAATCTCGTTTCTACTTCTTGTGTCCTAATTATGCGATTGAAGTTTGAATACTACACGTATACAATAATCTTCATTTAATAGTACATAACTCTAAGACCTACATAGCCTATATACAAAATCGATTGCGGCTAAACGGCTGGGCCGATTTCGACAAACTAAAAACCATTCGACGCAGAATGTAATGCTCTTAAAAAGTTTTGAATATAATTTTCTATAGGATGCGTTGTTTAGGAGTTTTAAGCGAAAACTAAACAAAGAATCAACTTTTTAACCAAGTTGGTAAAAATGGCCCAAATTCAGAAATCAATTGCGGCTAAACGACTGGGCTGATTTAGACGGACTAAAACCATGCGACGCAAAATTTAATGTTCTTTAAAAACGTTATGAGAACACTTTTCTTTAGAATGCGTCGTTTAGAAGTTATAAGCAAAAATCTGAAAAAAGTGCGAAAATTTCGCGTTTTTTTACTACCAATAATTAAGCAGAAGTCACAATCCGTCGCAAACTCACAGCACTCTTATTTGGGACCCCCAAAAGGTATTAATACACATTCCAGCTTAGGACGATTTTTCGGGAAGCACGGCCTTTTTTTGGGTCTAATTTGCCTGGGCTAATTAACATAAGTAGGATATATGAAAATAGGCTTTAGTTCTTCATGGAACTAATTGTTTGCAGTAAGTTTTGCTTTGTATCGTTGGTTTAAGTTGGCGACAATATTCCGCCTGCCAGAACGGAAATACAAATACTCAGGTTTGTTAACAATTCTGGAGGCATTGCAAGTGTTTAATAGTAGCGACGTTAACTTAGTTTTGTGTTTAATCAGGTGCAGCGGATATCCTCACCAAGTTTATATCTGTATGTAAGGTAGTCTAGACGGAAGGGCACCTTAATCATTTCATTTCACCTGTTTCTTTCCCGGTGGCAGCTGAAATTGTGTCGAAGTTGTATTGCGCGTCTTGCACAATTACACCGTTATACTGTGATTTTGAAACTTAGGCATACAGCATAAAATAGGCAGTGTTTAGTCTATACTTGCAACGTTTGAACGATTTGATTACACATTTTGAATTTACTGTCACCACCCAGTGAATTATTACCAGCCGCCACTGCTATTATATTATTTATTTATTCGTTAATTCCCCACAAGGAAAGCGTCACAACACAATCAATTTTCATGTTCTATTCTGTCCCTTTCTTCTTTTTTCCCAAAATCCTCTCATATACACACTGTGTTTCCTCTTTCTCTCCTCCGTCCACTTCTTTCCCGGTTCTCTCTCTTTGGGAGTTTGCTCAAACTTCTGTTGTCTAAGGGTTTCTCTGTATGTACTCCTTTCTTCCGGGTTTAAACCCGGCCAAAGTCGTCGGATTTGTTAAGAACATTAAAAATCCCTCAGTATGCCTTCCTTCGGAGGGAAGTAAAGCCGGCGGTCCCACTAATCACACCTGTGTGAAGCTAAATTACATACAGGGTGTATCTTAATTATACCGACAAAAAAATCAGGGACGCTCTGCGTGTTATGTAAAAGACGATACCGCAATCGGATTGGCGGAGAAAATTTTTCCCTTCGAGAAAATGAGGTTACTTTGTTACTTCCGGGAACGCGATTCAAATCTACGAACTCGCCGTATTTGCTGACCAAGGGAGCAAGCCGCTGGCCACTGCTGTGCTTCAAGCAAGTGAAGGGAGTGTCCATGCGCAAGTTTCCTCGATCGCCTGGGCTTGTCGCATGCCCGCCAGCATATCTCTGTCTCCGTCTATCACACTCCCTTCCCTTGCTTGAAGCACAGCAGTTACCAGCGGCTTGCTCCCTTGGTCAGCAAATACGGCGAGTTCGTAGATTTGAATCGCGTTCCCGGAAGTATCAAACTAACCTCATTTTCTCGAAGGGAAAACTTTTCTCCGCCAATCCGATTGCAGCATCGTCTTTTACATAACACGCAGAGCGTCCCTGAATTTTTTGTCGGTATAATTAAGATACACCCTGTATAGGTTAAACATTTGACTAACGTTCTTAGATTTCTACGTTCGTCGTCAAGTGTCGTTTGTGGTGGCATCTGGTAACAAAGTTCTGTACTAGTTGGTCGTTGACGGTGGCGTTTGTCGGCAAAAGTAGGAACTACTTGGAAAAATTGATTGTCTGCAGTCCTTACTTGAATTAAAACAAATACAGTCATCACAATTAACACTGGTTATCCTCAGGACTTGCTCACCTGATGAGTTAAAACTGAGCAATTCCCTGCAAAGCAGGAGGCCATAGCCCTTATGGGATTTGTAAGGCTATTTATTTATTTATTTATTTATCAGACAGATTCTACACACACCCAAAGTACACGGGGCTACATGACCGCGTTGTCGCAGCCCCTAAACTAAGGAACCTACCAACCTGTAGAGATGTTTAGTTTCTTGAGGTCTTCCACGGTTTCCTTTACCCAATTGGTTGTTAGTGTACTATTCGTAACTATATAAAAAACAAGAAGTTTCGTGACGAACTAAAGAGCCTACTTTTCTTAAAATTAAGTTTAATGCCAATGATTCATCTACAGTATATGAACCTATCTAGAATAATGACGAAATTAAGTTGGTAATATCGAAATTTTTAATTAGTTCGAAATATACCTGGTATAATGTAGCCTAATAGAGAATTACAGTTAGAAGCCCTGGTGACTGAATATATTCTTAGTTCCATCTCTTAAGGTACAGAATAAAAAAATTGTTGTAAGTCCAATGGACGTTACATGCAGTTAGACATTGGGTCAATCAGCACGCGTAAAAGCATGTTGGCAACAATGTTATGCTTGTGCTGGTCAAAAAATGGTCTAATCTGAAATATTATGATATCTTGCTGTGCTAATTTTGGACGAAATCCATTTATTAGTATAGAAGTTACATGCATTTTAAAATTGGACCTATCAGCAGGCATAGGATCATGTTGGCAGCACTGACTTATATTAATTATTCCAAATTAATCTAGAATGTCAGCTGCTATACATGTGCAAAGTATAAGGCTGTTGGATTCCATACTTCTTGATATATTGATATTGGGTTAAAAATATTGACAGCATTTATTACCAGTTGGCAGCCCTGATTGCTCTTAAGAATACTTATAGTCATATCTGTTATGTTACACATAGCACATACGAAATTTGGTTGAAATCCAATTGATAGTATAGAAGTTGCATGCATTTAAAATTGGCCCTATCAGCAGGCTTAGAATCATGTTGGTAGAACTGAAGTATATAAGTTACTCCAAAATTAATCTAAAATGTCAGGTATTATACGTGTGCATAGTTTAATGCTGTCGGCTTGCATACTTTCTGATATATTGGTATTTGGATAAAGGAATAGAGAGAGAGCAATTATTATCAGTTGGCAGCCCTGGTGGCTCTTAAGAATACGCTCAGTCATATCTGTTTATATACACATATTACATACAAAATCTGGTTGAAATCCAATTGATAGTGTAAAAGTTATAGGCATTTAACAATTGGACCCATCAGAAGGCTTAAAATTATTTTGGCAACACTGTCATGTATGGCCTCCTGGAAATTAAACTGAAATAGTGTCATCTACATGTGTGCCAATTTTGGAATAGCTCCCATGCATACCTTCCAAGATATCCAACATGGAGCTCAAATTTCTAGTGCGTTTTTCAGCAGTTGGTAGCACTGACATCATTTTCAAATATGGACGTGAGATATTCCGGTATACATCTTTACTCATACTAAATTTGGTTTCGATTTCTGCAGCCGTTTAGGAGTTGATAGGTGGGGACACACACACACACACACACACACACACACACACACAGCCAGACAGCCAGACAGAGGGACAGACAGACAGACAGACAGACACACATTTTCCTGGATCGATCTCATAAGTCTACTTTTTCCTCATTTTTGCAAAATGTGAAAAGTAGGCTAAAAATCTTGGTCAGTCTGTCTTCGGTCATCCTATGTATATGTCCATAAGACTTTGCCCTTCTTTTCCTTATGTTGTTTGTAATCGTCTCTGTCTGCTTGTACAGTTCTATTGTCGGTCTCTTTATCCATATTCCCTCTTTCTGAACTGGCCCGTAGATCTTTCTCAGAATTTTCCTCTCTTGTTTTTCTAATTCCTTGATTTTTGTTCGTCCCTTGATTGCTGTCGTTTCTGAAGCGTATAAGACCTCTGGTAAGACTACTGTGCGACAGTGTAGTAATTTGGCATTGATGGAAATACTCCGCATTATTGTAATGGTTCTATTATTATTTCATAACACCCGATATTGTTACGTCACTGCTTTTCTGTCCCCTGTCCTCGACAGTATTAGGTACTTTGGTAGTTTCTCTGGTGGCCACAGAACACAATGACTGTTACCTAATACCAGGTGAAGGAGTCCCTTTGTGTTCCCAAGCAATATCGTTGTCCCGTCAGAGTCCAGGGATTTGACGAGCATTATACTAGTTTAGCTCGTGGCAGCGTCTCTAGTTTATTACGGTTTCTACGATCCTGCGCAAACCATTGTTGTCTATCTCCGTCGCACTACTCCAGGCTCTATGGATGATTATGAAATAGCTCCAGCGGCACAATTGCTTACACTCTAGACTATTGCTGGTAATATACAGCCAGAGACAAAACACTCTATTACCCGTGCTTCCTGCCTAGCCATCTTGCATCCATGAGGCAGTCGTACTTAATATAGTGATGGAAATATTAAATATATTAGCTTGGACAGTTTTAATTTGTGTATGTTTTTGCGCTGGGGACTATCTGGGATTAGCGTGGATAGTTTTAACATGGACATGTTTTTGAGTTGGGGACTATCTGGGATTAGCGTTGATAGTTTTAACATGGATACGTTTTTGAGCAGGGATCTATCTGGGATTAGCGTGGATAGTTTCAACATGGACAGGATGTTTTTGAACTGGGGACTATCTACGATTAGCGAGGATAGTTTTAACATGGACATGATTTTGAGTTGGGGACTATCTGCGATTACGGTGGATAGTTTTAACAGGGGAATGTTTTTGAGCTGAGGACTATCTGCGATTACGGTGGATAGTTTTAACAGGGGAATGTTTTTGAGCTGGGGACTATCTGCGATTACGGTGGATAGTTTTTTCAGGGGAATGTTTTTGAGCTGGGGACTATCTGCGATTAGCGTGGATAGTTTTAACATGGACATGTTTTTGAGTTGGGGACTATCTGGGATTAGCGTGGATAGTTTTAACATGGACATGTTTTTGAGTTGGGGACTATCTGCGATTAGCGTGGATAGTTTTAACATGGACATGTTTTTGAGCTGGGGACTATCTGCGATTACGGTGGATAGTTTTAACAGGGGAATGTTTTTGAGCTGGGGACTATCTGCGATTAGCGTGGATAGTTTTAACATGGACATGTTTTTGAGTTGGGGACTATCTGTGATTACCGTGGATAGTTTTAACATGGATACGTTTTTGGGCAGGGGTCTATCTGGGATTAGCGGGGATAATTTTAACATGGACATGTTTTTGACCTGGGGTCTATCTGGGATTAGCGTGGATAGTTTTAACATGGGCATGTTCTTGAGCTGGGGACTATCTGGGATTAGCGTGGACACTATTAACATGGGCATGTTCTTGAGCTGGGGTCTATCTGGGATTAGCGCGGACGGACACTATTAAAATGGGCATGTTCTTGAGCTGGGGTCTATCTGGGATTAGCGCTGACTCTATTAACATGGGCATGTTCTTGAGCTGGGGTCTATCTGGGATTAGCGCGGACACTATTAAAATGGGCATATTCTTGAGCTGGGGTCTACTGGGATTAGCGCGGACACTATTAACATGGGCATGTTCTTGAGCTGGGGTCTATCTGGGATTAGCGCGGACACTATTAAAATGGGCATGTTCTTGAGCTGGGGTCTATCTGGGATTAGCGCGGACACTATTAACATGGGCATGTTCTTGAGCTGGGGTCTATCTGGGATTAGCGCGGACACTATTAACATGGGCATGTTCTTGAGCTGGGGTCTATCTGGGATTAGCGCGGACACTATTAACATGGGCATGTTCTTGAGCTGGGGTCTATCTGGGATTAGCGCGGACACTATTAACATAGGCATGTTCATGAGCTGGGATCTATCTGGGATCTGTGTGGACACTATTAACATGGGCATGTTCTTGAGCTGGGGTCTATCTGGGATTAGCGCGGACACTATTAACATAGGCATGTTCTTGAGCTGGGGTCAATCTGGGATTAGCGCAGACACTATTAACATGGGCATGTTCTTGAGCTGGGGTCTATCTGGGATTAGCTCGGACACAATTAACATGGGCATGTTCTTGAGCTGGGGTCTATCTGGGATTAGCGTGGACACTATTAACATGGGCATGTTCTTGAGCTGGGGTCTATCTGGGATTTGCGTAGACACTATTAACATGGGCATGTTCTTGAGCTGGGGTCTATCTAGGATTAGCGCGGACACTATTAACATAGGCATGTTCATGAGCTGGGGTCTCTCTGGAATTTGCGTGGACACTATTAACATGGGCATGTTCTTGAACTGGGGTCTATCTGGGATTAGCGCGGACACTATTAACATGGGCATGTTCTTGAGCTGGGGTCTATCTGGGATTAGCGCGGACACTATTAACACGGGCATGTTCTTGAGCTGGGGTCTATCTGGGATTAGCGTGGACACTATTAACATGGGCATGTTCTTGAGCTGGGGTCTATCTGGGATTAGCGTGGGCATGTTTTTGAGTAAGATATATAGGTCGAAGCTGGGCCAGGGGTTAATGCGCGAGATGGCCGCCACGTAAGTCCAACCCCATGCTAGTTGTATAAAGCGAGAGTCATAGCTGGGCCTGGGGCTACTGGGCAAGAGGACCGTCGTGCGCAACCCTAGGAAAAATTATTTTTTAAATTTTAAGTTAGGGCCTAAGTGCAAAACCCAAATTTAAGTTTTCTACACCCCACCACATGCCTAAATGTCACTAAAATTCCCCAGATTCCCCAAATTCCCAGGAATTCCCACACATTTCCTAAAATTCCCTATTGTTTGCACTTACTTGTGCCAAGGTAATGTCTGTTTACCTCTTATGGTTGGTTCCTGTTCTCTCCTTTATGCATTTTTAGCCTATTCTCAATTTTGAAAAAAATAGGCTTATGAAATCACCTTTTGTCCGTGTGTGTGTGTGTGTATGTGTGTGTGAGAGAGGTGTGTGTATGCCCCCCCCCTAATAACGTCTAAACGGCTGGAGCGATTTCAATGAAACTCGGTAAGTTCATAGCACTATTCCGGATGACTCCGACCGTGCCAATCAAATTTCGTTACGTCTCACCAATCCAACATGGCGGCTGTGCGAAATATTTCACCAGCATTCAATATCTCCGAAACTATTCCCGATATAACCCTGGATTTTTTTAAGGTGATAAAGGGAACTACTAGAAGTTCACCTATGTGACTTTTGAAAAACTCGTAACTGCAAAACGAACATGGCGGCCACGCGAATTTGAAAATTTTAATTAGACCTTTCTCGCGATTTAATATTCCAAACGCAATGAAAACTGGTACATGAAATATTTATACACATTGTAATTTAGTTCAATTGTTTACATAACCTCAATATGGCGGCTGTGCGAATTTTAAAATTATGTTTTTATTTCTTGTGTCGTAATCGTGCGATCGAAGTGAAAGTTTGAATAATGAACCTACGCAATAATTTTCCATTAATAGTACATGACTCTATGGCCTATATATTTAACAATCCAACATGACGACCATCCGAAATATTTAGACGGCTCTGAATATCTACGAATCTATTATAGCAATCAAACTGATTTTTTTATGTTCATAGGGGCTATGAACTTAAGTTCACCTATAGGACTTTAAATAACCTGGTGATCACAAATCCAACATGGCAGCGACGCGAAGTATAAATATTCACATGGACGTTTCTCGCAATTTAACCATCCGAGTGCAGTGAAACTTGGTACAGTAAATCTTTATACGAATGTTAATCCACTGGCATCTAATTTATTTCAATTGTTTCCATAACCACAAGATAGCAGCTGTGCAAAATTTTAAAATCTCCTTGTTACTTCTTGTGTTCTAATCATGCGATTGAAGTTTGAATGCTACACGTACACAATAATCTTCATGTAACAGTACATAACTCTAGGACCTACATATATAAATCCAACATGGCGACCATCCGAAATATTTAGTCGGTTCTCAATATCTACGAATCTATTACAGCAATCAAACTGAAATTTTGTATGTTGATAGTGGCAGTTAAGATAAGGAGGATATATGAAAATAGGCTGTATAGTTCTTCACGGAACTACTTGTTTTGAATGATACGATTGTTTGCTCGCCTGTTGGTCTCAGAGCAAAATATATTACATTCTAATAGGTAACAACCACAAGTCTCCAGTAACATCGTTGTTTGAGTCTTCATTATTTTGAATGGTTTGATGCAACACTCCATGCCTCCATGTCCTGAGCCAATCGTTTCATCTCTACATACCTGGCACCCCTTTAATCCGAGGCAATCTGTTTAACATTTTCTAACCTTGGTCTACCTTTTACTCCACCCTTTCTTCCATAATTAAGTTTGCTATTCCTGGGTGTCTTAATGTGTCCTACCAACCCATCTCTTCTCTTCATTAGCAGTCGCCAACAGTCCAAGTTTCACTTTGATAGAGTGCCATGCTACAGACAAAGAATTTAAAAATGACTTTCTAAAGACAAAAAAATACAGTATATATTCGATGTCAACAGATTCCTCTTCTGTAGATTAATTAATCGGAATTAAAGGATATTATCCTTACTGTAAACTAATAGTAAGAAAGTGGGAATTTAATTTAAAATTTCCAATAGTCATAGGACTTACCTTTCTATTCTTCAGTGATGGGAATATGACCTGGATGTCTTCCTCATAAACTTCATTCACTTACTCTATGAGCCCGTTTATGATGGGTACTGAAAGCTAGTTATAAATGCTAAAATGTAGCCGAGAGAAAAGAAAATGATTGCAAATATTGCGCATTGCGACGAGTCTTCCCAACTAAGAGACTGTGCCCGTTACTAGCAGTCTGCGTGCGAGGGAGACTTTTATCTCAAACACTGAGCGATACAGATCTTACTCTATGTAGTGCTTGCATCGCGAACATTCAGAGAGCAAACTGAGTATCGCGAATGTGTTGCAAAATTGTCGTAACTCCCGACTGTCGTACATTCTATCCGTTCTGGCATTTATTATGAGGCAGCATTAGTTTGCTCTGGAGATGAAGAGCATACCTCTGTATAGAATGAAGATTATGAAGATGGTATTAATATTAACCGTGCTGGCTGATATTAATCTCAAATTATAAAAGCCGCCTTGTCAAACACTAGACAGTAGTTTAATAATTAAATGAATACGTACATGTTTCGGTATACAATGATACCCACGTTAGCGTAGATTGAAATATTAAAATAATCTTAAAAACCATGTTAAAAATATCAAAGAGAAAATGGATATGCTTACAATAAACCATTAGAATTTAATTAAAATGAAAGGTCACAAAAAATTAGAAAATACATAAAAGAAACAAAATTAAAGTTAATATAAATCTACCTTAATAGACTGCCTATATTACACTTCTTCAATGTGGTTTGATACTACAATGGATCGGACCTCATGTTGAGTGCAAACGGATGTTGTTTCCATGAATAAAGAAGTGGTGAAATGCGTAACAATTTTTGACTGACAAAATCCTCTAACTTTTTCAAGGTTAAAGGATTTTGTTTCTTAAACTTGGGTCAAGTTGAGGGAGGTGGGACACGTAAATTAAAATGTGATATTAAATTCGGACTTTACAAAAGGTTATTGAATAATTTGAAGACAGAAACAAACATTGCAATTTTTCGTTTTTTAGCCAGAGATTTATAATTTATTTCAATTGGTTTAGAAGATATCCATAGCTATGCACCCTTAATTTAATACCGTAGATATCTTAGGAATGTATTCTGAATCATTTTAATTTATTTAATTCCGTTCTAATACTAGGGATTCCAGATGCTACATGCGTTTTCAAATCTGTTCAATCTAAGCAATAGATTTATACTTCTTGGGTTGACAAAATATGTAGAATCTCTTTTTCTAAAGTCTATTATTTTATGAGCACTAGCTACCATTTCATTCGTGCGCAATTAAAGTTTTAGGTTTGAATCAAAATGGACTCCTAGGTCGTTGATAGAATTATTAATAGTTAGACACGTATCCAATATCCGGTAGCCAAACATCACCTGGAATTTGTTTCTAGTAAATCTCATAACTGAACATTTTCTCTATGTTAAGGGTTAAGCGATTTAATGTACTCCAGGATATTACATTATTGAGATCTTCTTGCTGTAATTGACAGTCCTGCTCTGTCTGAATTTTTCTAAAACTTTACAATATTTTAAAAGGCTATTTTCGGATGCCTTCTACAAATGGAACATCGTGTCACATCCTGAATCGGAGTGTTCTCCCGCAATTTTTACTGTAGATGAAACAGTACTCAGCTAGAACTGAACATCACAAACATTCCCCGATTATAAGTGCAATGCAAATATACAACGATCTTTCAATAGGAACCAACATCGTCTTGTTCAGTAACATGTAGTTCCTTTGTTTTGCCTGTGGTCAGATCTTGAACTCTTGCATTCTACACACCAATTTCATTCACATAATTACTTAAATATTAGTATTTATTAATTTGTTAAAATTAATGTGGATCTCAAGCTCAAACTTATAACTGTCGATTAATCTATAATTTCAGAGAATTATGAGTTCAAACGTACGTGTGATTCTTATTATTAGAGATATGCCTGTTAGAATCACAATGGAAATCCTCAGCCTGCTTCCAGTCAGGGAATGGAATGAATGAAGCCCCCATCTAGCGGCGAGGATATAAACTGTGCCGGCTGCCGAAGCCTGTCGCACTCTCCTGGGGCAATGATTAAATGAATGACAGAGATTGTTGCTGGAATTAAATTTGTGACAGGGAAAACCGGACTACCCAGAGAGAAATCTGTCTTCCCCCGCTTTGTCCAACACAAATCTCACATGGAGTGACCGGGATTTGAACCACGGACTCAGCGATGAGAGGCCAGCGTGCTGCCGCCTAAGCCACGGAGGCTCGTGTTAGAATCACAATAAATAAATACATCAATGAATGGGTAAATAAACAGGATAGACTGATATATCTTTGTTATAACTAGGGCCCGGATGTTGATGACATGTCATCTTTTTTACTGAGCTGTCTAAAACAATTCTGTAGTACATAGAAACTCCGGACGGGCCACCCCGTCTACAAATATGTCATTTTTATTTTGCATCTTTTTGCATTTTTTTTTCTATTTTTCCATTTTAAGAACATTTTTTTAAGTTTGGTAGATTTTTTGGTCATATTTTAGAGAAATCAGCCTTTTAAGCTTAATATGAGGGAGTTACGTCTCTCAGAGTTAAGAAGAAGCTAGTAGCTATGAACATAAACCTTTTGTTAAGCGCTAGAAATCTATTTTGATTGACTTTTCAGTTTGAGCTTCAGATGTCATTTTTGAAATATTGGTGAGTTTATTATTATAAGATGATTTCCTCCATTTTTAGCCTACTTTTCACATTTTGCAATAAAAATGAGGAAAAAGTAGACTTATGAGATCGGGCAAATGTGTGTCCATCTGTCTGTCTGTTTGTCCCTCTGTCTGTCTGGCTGTGTGTGTGTCCCCCCCTATCAACTCCTAAACTGCTGCAGCAATCTAAACAAAATTTGGCAAGAGTAAAGATCTATACCTGAATATCTCACGGCTATATTTGAAAATGATGTCAGTGCTACCAACTGCTGAAAAATCGGAATTGAAATTTGAGCTCCATGTTGGATATCTTGAAAGGTATGAATGGGAGCTATTTCAAAATTGGCACACGTATAGATAATAATATTGTAGTTTAATTTCCAGAAGGCCATATATGGCAGTGTTGCCAAAATGATTATAAGCCTGCTGATTGGTCCAAATTTTAAATGCATGTAACTTCTACACTATCAATTGGATTTCAACCAAATTTCGTATGTGCTATGTGTACATAAACAGATATGACTGGGCGTATTCTTAAGAGCCACCAGGGCTGCCAACTGCCAATAAATGCTCTCATTTTTTAAATCCAAATACCCATATATCAGCAAGTATGCAAGCCGACAGCTTTAAACTATGCACACGTATAGTACCTGACATTCTCTATTAATTTGGAGTAACTTATATACGTTAGTGCTACCAACATGATTCTAAGCCTGCTGAGGGTCCAAATTTAAATACATGTAACTTCTATACTATCATTTGGATTTCAACCAAATTTCGTTTGTGCTATGTGTACCATAACCGATATGTATATGCCGATTCTTAAGAGTAACCGGGCCTGCCAACTGTTAATAAATACTGTCTCTATTTTTGTTACCCTAATATCAATATATCAGAAAGTATGCAAGCCAATAGCTCTAAACTTTGCACACGTATAGTACCTGACATTCTAGATTAATTTGGAGTAACTAATGTACGTCAGTGCTGCCAACATGATTCTAAGCCTGCTGATAGATCCGATTTTAAAATATATGTTACTTCTATACTAACTAATGGATTTCATTCAAAATTGACACAACAATAGATCACATTATTTGAGATTATTTCTGACCAATACATGTAAGTCATTGTTGCCAACATGATTTTACGCGCGCTGTTAGATCCAATGTTTAACTGTATGGAACGTCCATGCTATCCATTGGACTTCAACCAAATTTTGTATTCTGTACCTTAAGAGATGGCACTAAGAATATATTCAGTCACCAGGGCTGCCAACTGTAGTTTTCTATTAGGCTACATTATGCCAGGTATACAGTATTTCAAACTAATTAGCAATTTCGATATTAGCAACTTAATTTTGTCATTATTCTAGATAGATTCATATAGATTAATCATTGGCATGAATCTTAAATTTTAAGAAAAGTAGGCTCTTTAGTTCGTCACGGAACTTCTTGTTCGAATTTTGCAATGGGTACCATGTTTCGACTTCCGGAAAATTTCGACATATCTTCGCGTTTCACGTCCCCCAGACCCCAAAACCACCATCAGTTCAAAAGTTTATATATAATTTATGTATGTATGTATATATATATCAGTTTCTTGCGGGCACGATAACTGCCGTAATTCTGTACCAATCACTTTGAATTTTTTACCGAATATGTATACCTATAAAATCTCGGTCGAGTTCGTTACTGGGCTAAATCGTTCGAAGAGGGTGAAAATGGGGGGCTTTTTTTTTTCGAAAAAGTGAAATATTGCTATAACTCTCTTAATATGTGAAATATCGAATCCGTTCAAAGTTCATACTATGTGTCGGATGAAGCCCAAAAATTTATGTTTGAAGAGTTTTTTTTATAGCACCAACCATTGACCAAAGGGGTGGGAAAAATTGGGTTTTTCGGGAAACATAATCATATCTCTCTTAATAGGAACAATATCAAAACGGTACAAAATGGACAATATTCCCCTAATAATTATCAAAAACCTTTGTCTGAAAGAATTTTTGATATGACCCACCATTACGCCAAGGGATGAGAAAAATGATTTCGGAATTATAAGAAAATGCCAAGAGCTATCAGAGGTTGCCATGTCAACACTACTAAATTGATGAGAGATGGGCCATCAGACGTTGCCATGACAACGCACTTGCAAGAGATCAGATTCAGATTTCCATCTGAAGCGGCTTCGGTGACGTAACTGGTAGCATGCTGAACTTCTATGCCCAATCGCGGGTTCAAAGCCGGCCGAAGTCGTCGGATTTTCTAAGAGCACTATAAATCCCTCAGTATGCTTTCCTTTGGAGGGGAAGTTCCAACGTTCGTTGCGAGTTGCTGGTTGCGGTGGCATCTAGTAGCCAAGTTCACAGCTAGGTGTCGTTGACGGTAGTATCTGGTAGCAACATTAGGAACTACTGCTTGAAATTGACCGTCAGCAGTCCTTACCTGAAGTACAGACTAATACAGCCATCACAATTCACACCGTTTATCAGACAGATTCTACACTCACCCAAAGTACACGGGGTTACATGGCCGCTTTGTCGCAGCCCCTAAACAGAGGAACCAACCAAAATCTCTGCGGGAGATATAATTTTGCGTGAAGAAGCAACAGACCGTTACATAGTTACACATCAGTGTCGAAAGCTTGCATAAGGACAGTGTGACCACAAGTATAACAAGAAGTTCCGTGGAGAACTATACAGCCTACTTTTCATGCCAATGATTATTCAACAGAATATGAACCTATCTAGAATAATGACGAAATTAAGTTGGTAATATCGAAATATCTAATTAGTTCAAAATATACCTGGTATAATGTAGCCTAATAGAGCACTACAGTTGGCAGCCCTGGTGACTGAATATATTCTTAGTTCCACCTCTTTATGTACAGAATACAAAATTTGGTTGAAGTCCAATGGACGTTACATGCAGTTAGACACTGGATCTATCAGCACGCGTAAAAGCATGTTGCCAACAATACCATGCGTGTGCTGGTCAGAAATAATCTGAATTATTATGATATCATGTTGTGCCAATTTTGGATGAAATCCATTTGTTAGTATAGAAGTTACATGTATTTTAAAATTGGACCTATCAGCAGGCATAGAATCATGTTGGCAGCACTGCCTTGTGTTAATTACTCCAAATTAATTTAGAATGTCAGGTGCTATACGTGTGCAATGTATAGAGCTGTTGGCTTGCATACTTTCTGATATATTGATATTAGGGTAAAAAGAATATAGACAGCATTTATTAACAGTTGGCAGCCCTGATTGCTCTTAAGAATACTTATAGTCATATCTGTTATGGTACACATATCACACACGAAATATGGTTGAAATCCAACTGATAGTATAGAAGTTACATGTATTTAAAAATTGGTACTATCAGCAGGCTTATAATCATGTTGGTAGAACTGACGTATATAAGTTACTCCAAATTATTCTAAAATGTCAGAATATACGTGTGCATAGTTTAAAGCTGTCGGCTTGCATACTTTCTGATATATTGGTATTTGGATTTAAAAAAAATAGTGAGAACATTTATTAACAGTTGGCAGCCCTGGTGGCTCTTAAAAATTCGCTCAGTCATATCTCTTTATGTAGGCATTTTACATACAAAATTTGGGTGAAATCCAATTGATAGTGTAGAAGTTATATGCATTTAAACAATGGACCTATCAGAAGGCTTAAAATTATTTTGGCAACACTGTCATGTATGGCCTCCTGGAAATTAAACTGAAATAGTATTATCTACATGTGTGCCAATTCTGGAATAGCTCTCAAGCATACCTTGCAAGATATCCAACATGGAGCTCAAATTTCTAGTGCGTTTTTTCAGCAGTTGGTAGCACTGACATCATTTTCAAATATGGACGTGAGCTATTCCGGTCCACATCTTTACTCCTACTAAATTTGGTTTTGATTGCTGCAGCCGTTTAGGAGTTGGTAGGGGGGGGGGGGCACACACACACACACAGCCAGACAGACAGAAGGACAGACAGACAGACAGACAGACAGACAGACAGAAGGACAGACAGACAGACACACACACATTTTCCCGGATCGATCTCATAAGTCTACTTTTTCCTCATTTTTGCAATATGTGAAAAGTAGGCAAAAAATGGACCCCAAATGTCAAGAAGGTTACCGTCCCCATAAGACAATAAAATGTTTAAAATAGGCATAAAATGACGAAAAACAAAGTTAATTAAGCTCCGATTATAAAATACTTTCTCGCAATAAATGAGGTCTGATCCTTCTACGAAAACCTGCATATTCTGCCTATTTTCGCCTCTCCCCAAGTTTGTCCGGTGAAATCTACCTCCGCCTTCCGGCGTGCCGAGAGGACTTTTTGAAATATTGGTGGGTTTAGTCTATTATTATAAGATCATTTTCTCCATTTTATGGTGCATTTTTCGATTTTTAGGTCATTTATTATAGACATTTTTGAAAATTTTAAGTGCATTTTTTAAACTTTTTTTACGGCATCAACATCTGGGCCCTAGTTATAACCGTCGGAATCGATACATCTTCGTCGTTTCGGAAACCTTCGATTTAGCTCTCTAACTGAAAAGGCCAATCCTAATTTGAGATAGCATGTAAGTCACAAGCTGCGCCATGTACAGAAAAGAATCAGTTAAGCATTATTGTCAACAGTGTCGTGCGAATTGCTACCAGAAGGCTGTCTGCAATAGTGCATTGAGGGGCTCGTGATGGACAGATGGGCGATGCTATGGGTAAAGCCCTGCGTGCATATCCGCTAAATATTTCGCCATGCGGATATAGTTTGCATGACTGTGCGAATAGTGGATAAGCTGCGGATAATTTTCAGAATGCAATCGGAACTCGTTTAATACAGTATTATTAGGACCCGGAAGTTTATAGACATGTCATATTTTTCCGTTATGCTTTTTAGCCTACTTTTCACATTTTGCAAAAATGAGGAAAAAGTAGTCTTATGAGATCGATCCGGGAAAATGTGTGGCTGGCTGGCTGTGTGTGTGTCCCCCCCTATCAACTCCTAAATGGCTGGAGCATTCGAAATAAAATTTGGTAGGAGTAAAGATCTATACCTGAATATCTCACGGCCATATTTGAAAATGATGTCAGTGCTACCAACTGCTGAAAAATCGCAATTGAAATTTGAGCTCCATGTTAGATATCTTGGAAGGTATGAATGGGAGCTATTTCAAAATCGGTACACATATAGATAATAACATTGCAGTTTAATTTCCAGAAGGCCATATATGGCAGTGTTGCCAAAATGATTATAAGCCTACTGATAGGTCCAATATTTAAATGCATATAACTTCTACACTATCAATTGGAATTCAACCAAATTGCGTATGTTGTATGCGTACATAACCAGATATGACTGAACGTATTCTTATGAACCACAAGTGCTGCCAACTGTTAAAAATGCTCTTAATTTCTTTTATCCAAATACCAATATATATGAGAAAGTATGCAAGCCGACAGCTTTAAACTATGCACACGTATAGTACATGACATTCTATACTAATTTGGAGTAACTTATATACGTCAGTGCTACCAACATGATTCTAAGCCTGCTGAGAGGTCCAACTTTAAATACATGTAACTTCCATACTATCATTTGGATTTCAACCAAATTTCGTATGTGCTATGTGTACCATAACAGCTATCACTATGCGTATTCTTAAGAGCAACCAGGGCTGCCAACTGTTAATAAATGCAGTCTCTATTTTTGTTACCCTAATATCAATATATCAGAAAGAATGCAAGCAAATAGCTCTAAACTTTGCACACGTATAGTACCTGGCATTCTAGATTAATTTGGAGTAACTAATATACGTCAGTGCTGCCAACATGATTCTAAGCCTGCTGATAGGTCCAATTTTAAAATGGATGTAACTTCTATACTAACTAATGGATTTCATTCAAAATTGGCACAACAATAGATCATATTATTTGAGATTATTTCTGACCAATACATGCATGACACTGTTGCCAACATGATTTTACGCGCGCTGTTAGATCCGATGTTTAACTGCATGTAACGTCCATGCTATTCATTGGACTCCAACCAAATTTTGTCTTATGTACCTTAAGAGATGGAACTAAGAATATATTCAGTCACCAGGGCTGCCAACTGTAGTGCTCTATTAGGCTACATTATGCCAGGTATACTGTATTTCGAACTAATTAGAAATTTCGATATTACCAACTTAATTTCGTCATTATTCTAGATAGATCCATATCGATTAATCATTGGCATGAATCTTAAATTTTAAGAAAAGTAGGCTCTTTAGTTCGTCACGGAACTTCTTGTTTCATGACAAATGTAATATTCAAATAATTCAAGTTATGTCACTAAGCATAATCAACACTCCGAACAGGAAAGGGTTGCAATTCTGACTGTGTAACATTCATTTTAATCATATCACATGACATACAAAGCCTAAGGGAACGACGTTTTCCACATCTGCGTAAATGTGTTGCTCTAGAAATTTTTGCTTTATCTAATTAAAACTATTATTGCAGTGCCAGTAGATTCGGACAACAAACGTGGGAATGCAGAAAAAAAATCGTGCGAATGCGGGGCGGATGTGGATAACAGTCGTGCGGATGCGGGGCGGAAGTGGACAACAGTCGTGCGGATGCGGGGCGGATGTGGATAACAGTCGTGCGGATGCGGGGCGGATGTGGATAACAGTCGTGCGGATGCGGGGCGGATGTAGATAACAGTCGTGCGGATGCGGGGCGGATGTGGATAACAGTCGTGCGGATGCGGGGCGGAAGTGGATAACAGTCGTTCGGATGCGGGGTGGACTCGGATAACAGTCGTGCGGATGCGCGGCGGATGTGGATAACAGTCGTTCGGATGTGGGGCGGATGTGGATAACAGTCGTGCGGATGCGGGGCGGATGTGGATAACAGTCGTGCGGATGCGGGGCGGATGTGGATAACAGTCGTGCGGATGCGGGGCGGACTCGGATAACAGTCGTGCGGATGCGGGGCGGATGTGGATAACAGTCGTGCGGATGCGGGGTGGACTCGGATAACAGTCGTGCGGATGCGGGGTGGACTCGGATAACAGTCGTGCGGATGCGGGGCGGATGTGGATAACAGTCGTGCGGATGCGGGGTGGACTCGGATAACAGTCGTGCGGATGCGGGGTGGACTCGGATAACAGTCGTGCGGATGCGGGGCGGATGTGGATAACAGTCGTGCGGATGCGGGGTGGACTCGGATAACAGTCGTGCGGATGCGCGGCGGATGTGGATAACAGTCGTTCGGATGTGGGGCGGATGTGGATAACAGTCGTGC
Source organism: Meconema thalassinum (assembly GCA_946902985.2). Classification (NCBI taxonomy): domain Eukaryota; kingdom Metazoa; phylum Arthropoda; class Insecta; order Orthoptera; family Tettigoniidae; genus Meconema; species Meconema thalassinum. Next base: position 504,189,812 of record OX336393.1, on the reverse strand, counting down.
GGATGCGGGGCGGATGTGGATAACAGTCGTGCGGATGCAGGGCGGATGTGGATAACAGTCGTGCGGATGCGGGGCGGAAGTGGATAACAGTCGTGCGGATGCGGGGCGGACTCGGATAACAGTCGTGCGGATGCGGGGCGGAAGTGGATAACAGTCGTGCGGATGCGGGGCGGATGTGGATAACAGTCGTGCGGATGCGGGGCGGATGTGGATAACAGTCGTGCGGATGCGGGGCGGATGTGGATAACAGTCGTGCGGATGCGGGGCGGATGTGGATAACAATCATGCGGATGGGGGCCGTTGTGGATAACAGTTGTGCGGATGTGGATAACAGTTGTGCGGATGCGGGGCGGATGTGGATAACAGTTGTGCGGATGTGGATAACAGTTGTGCGGATGCGGGGCGGATGTGGATAACAGTTGTGCGGATGCGGGGCGGATGTGGATAACAGTTGTGCGGATGCGGGGCGGATGTGGATAACAGTTGTGCGGATGCGGGGCGGATGCGGATAACAGTCGTGCGGATGTGGGGCGGATGTGGATAACAGTCGTGCGGATGCGGGGCGGATGCGGATAACAGTCGTGCGGATGTGGGGCCGTTGTGGATAACAGTTGTGCGGATGTGGATAACAGTTGTGCGGATGTGGATAACAGTTGTGCGGATGTGGGGCGGATGCGGATAACAGTCGTGCGGATGCGGGGCGGATGTGGATAACAGTTGTGCGGATGCGGGGCGGATGTGGATAACAATCATGCGGATGGGGGCCGTTGTGGATAACAGTTGTGCGGATGTGGATAACAGTTGTGCGGATGTGGATAACAGTCGTGCGGATGCGGGGCGGATGCGGATAACAGTCGTGCGGATGTGGGGCGGATGTGGATAACAGTTGTGCGGATGCGGGGCGGATGTGGATAACAATCATGCGGATGGGGGCCGTTGTGGATAACAGTTGTGCGGATGTGGATAACAGTTGTGCGGATGTGGATAACAGTTGTGCGGATGCGGGGCGGATGCGGATAACGTTTTGTTTATCCGCGCAGGACTCTAGCTATGGGCAGGGCAGCGAGTAGGCTACTCTCCGCGAATCAGCACCTACGCCTGTAAGTGAAACTTTCGGTGTGAATCTGGATCGTTCCGTGCCTAGAACAGACCAGTTCGACCCCGCCCAGACCGAGCCAGACGGAGATAGAAGGTTCAGGGCTCACAAATATACGAGGGCTGTTTTATTTTCAACCTCCGATGGGCTGTATAAAAATAACAGATTGACATAGCGAACTGATTTCACAACTAAATATTTGCTTGTTTTATTCTTGTCTCAACATAATCGCCAAAACGGTTGAAACATTTGTCGTATCGTTACGCCAGCTTTCCAATGCCCTCGGCAAAAAATTCTTCCGCCACTGAGGTGTGTACGTTTACGTTTGGATAGTCTCCTGAAGTTTTTACTTTTTGGCGAGGCGTTGCTGCCCAACCATACCTTGAATTCTCGAAAAAGGTGAAAATCATTCAGGACCGCACTGTGCCAACGTTACGATAGACTGTTTCAAAGAATTCAAGTGTGAAGTTTTGGACCTTCTGCCGTTTAGTCCAAACCAGCACTGAATGATTTTCGCCTTTTTCGAGAATTGAAGGTTTGGTTGGGTGGCAGCGCCTTGCCAAAAAAGGAAACACTTCAGGAGACAGTCCATCGGAACTTTGAAAAAAAAAAAAAAAAAAAAAAAAAAAAAAAAAAAACAGCCTTCGAATATGAGAGCGCACTTCTGAGAGAACGTTTGAAGAGACAGCTTAGGGAGAGTTTAGAGTGTGTTGCATTTCCGAGCCGTGTCTAACAGTGTAGTTAGTGAGTAGGCAGTTCGGGGTGTTTATCTATCAACTAGGTGGCAAGTGACAGTCGAGTACTGTGATAGTTTGGTGCTGCAGTGTTCCGGAAAATGCGTACGAGGTTCGACAGGATAGGGACAGAAGCGCATGGGAAGATACTTCTGCGGGACTCAGGTGGTTGAAATCTGAAGCGGCAGGGACGAAAAGTGTGATGATGTGAAGACTAAATGGGCTGCACGGGGAAGGGTACACTTAGTAGGGTGGAGTGAAGTGTACCGTGGCATCCTGTACATATTCGTGTACATAGTAGTTCAAGAAGAGCCTTCGTGGCTTAAGCTGCAGCACGCCGGCCTCTAACCGCTGGGTCTGTGGTTCAAATCCCGGTCACTCCAAGTGAGATTTGTGCTGGAAAAAGCCGAGACAGACATGTTTTTCTCCGAGTACTCCGGTTTTCCCTGTCCCAAATTTCATTCCAGTTACACTCTGCATTATCATTTCATCTGTCATTCATTTAATCATTACCCCAGGGAAGTGCGACAGGCTAAATGGGGGCTTCATTTATTCCATTCCCTGACCCGGTCGACTGGAAGCAGGCTGTGGATTTTCAGTAGTAAAAGAATACATTTACTGTGATCCATACATGCTACCAGATGTGTTTATTTACGAGTGAACCCTAAAAGCAGTCAAAATATCGAAGAGTGCTTGACTAACAATATCTGAAATATGGCTTACGAGGACTCTTGTCTGAGCCGTTATCAGTTTCAGTCTGAACAACAGCCCCAGAAAGACATTCCCTTATTGTCAGACCACTGATCTGCAAATTACTTTAAGCAAACATCGATAAATGGAAATAAGGAACGTTTACGCGATTCCATTCAAAATTAAAGTACATTCATTATTATTGGTGATTTAAGCCGACCAAGGAGCGCTTATGACTCGTGCTTCTGCGATGCTCTCTTTGTTCTCCAATATCTCCTCAGTCCAGCCAATAACTTGTCCTTCCTCTCCTGTGTGAGGGGTGTTAATCACTTTGGGCGGTGGGGGACAAGAGTTAACACTATCACAGTATTTGGAACGGTCAAGAATATCACAGTCTAAAATGCCAGCGTTATTCAAGTCGTTTCACTTCATTAAGCCACAAGCTGCCAGACTTGTAGCCATTAAGCAAGTACATTCATTTAATTTAGCAGGTTTCGTTTTTCTAAAACCACTAAAATGCTTGTAAAATCAACTAGAATTCCCACTAGCCACTAGATGCACACATTTCCCCATCAGACATGACTTGTGTTCAAACCACCAGATTTAGGGAGGAAACCACTCACTAAATTGGTTGGTACACAGGGGTAAAGCAAAACACATTTCCAGCAGGGAGCCAACACAAACTGAGATCACTCAATGCACAGTACTCACCCTTCGTTCCTCCTCTCGAGCAGCTCGCAGATGAGATTCGATTGCATCCAGGTCGATTTTTGGCATCGCCGTCTCGATATTGTAGACATCGAATCCTCCTACCGAAGAAAGAACGACTACGTTAGTTACAGAATATATTGAGACTATTCAAAAAAGAAACGGTTATATAACTGAATGCTACGCTTTTTTTATAACTCAGCAATTCTTCTAGGTTTGTGCCATGTCTTGTGTGGGGTTTCGCCTAGGACACCAGGCTGGCTGTTCGGGTGCGGACACCTAGAGCCCGCTGATGAGCCCCACACAAGACACGGCACAGACCTAGAAGAATTATTGAGTTATAATTCTCTGGCCGTGAAAGCCAATATACCATCTACGCTTTGTTGTTGTTGCTTATTATAGGGAATGCAACATCTTGGTGTTTGGAAAGTTTGTGATAACCTGTGTTATTTTGATGTCTGTACTAGTGTGTGTATTTGTAAATTGAGGATAGGATTGGGAAGGAGGCGGCCGTGACCTTAATTTAGGAACTATCTCGGCATTCGCCTGGAACAGGAGTGGGGAAACCACGGAAAACCACTTCCAAAATGGCTGAGATGGGAATCGAACCAGCCTCTTCTCAGTTTTGCCGCACGAGTCTGAGTGTACCCTAACACCAGAATTAAATTTCCTGGCTGAGTCGGAATCGAACCCAGACTTCAGGGGTGACAACCAAGAATGCTAGTTACTACGCCATGAGATGGACTTGATTTCAAGGACTTAACTTACGTGTTAACCACATGGAGGGTTTATTACTTTCGGTGGTAAAGACAGAAATGATAAGGAACTAATATGCATTCTATTGTACTGTACTTTGCCTAAATACGTTTTGTGAATTGTAAAAGTACAAAGGTAACTAATGTGAAAAAGGCACTTTTTAGCCTATTTTCATTTATAGTAATAATAATAATAATAATAATAATAATAATAATAATATCGTATAGCCTCGGGTACCGGGTGCAAGCTTTGTTATTTGACACCCAGAGGGTAACTTGCATGTTGTTCGTTGTTCCTTGAAGCACTATGAAAGTCAAGGAGGTTAGATATCTAAGCTCCTTGAACACTGTAGTGCTTTCTAGTAGAGAAATGAAGAACTTTGGATTGGCGGAAACGCCCGAGATTAATTTTGCCATTCTGAACACGGCCTACTGAATTCTAATGGGTTCTTTAACATGCCAACATCGTATGACACGCGTATCGTATTTTTGCCGCCTTTCAAAGAAATCACTTACCACGGCCAGGAGCGAACCTGCAAGCTTGGGGTTAGTAGACCGACACGTTAACCACTCACCCACCGTGCCAAGCTATTTTCATTTATGAAACAAGTAGTTCCGTGAAGAACTAAATAGCCGATTTTCATATATCCTACTCATGTTCATAGCCTTTATCAACATTCAACATTTCAGTTTGATAGCTGTCATATATTAATTGATACTGAGAACCGTCTAAATATTTCGGATGGTCGCCATGTTGGATTGTTATACGTATAGGCCATAGAGTTATGCACCATTAAATGAAAATTATCCCGTAGGTTCATTATTCAAACTTTCACTTCAATCTCATGATTACGATACAAAATATAAAAATGTAATTTTAAAACTTCGCAGAGCCGCCATCTTGAGGCTATGCAATCAATTGAACTAAATTAGATGCCAGTGCATTACATTGTGTATAAGCATTAACTGTACCATATTTCACTGTGCTCAGATGGTTAAATCGCGAGAGAAGTCTATTAAAATGTTTCACCTTCGCTTGGCTGCCATGTTCGTTTTGTATTTTACAGGTTTTTGGAAGTCTCATAGCTGAACTTCTAGAAGTACTCTATATCGCCGTACGAAATTTCAGGTTGATATCAGTAATAGTGTCGGAGATATAGAATGCCGGTGAAATATTTCGCTCTGCCACCATTTTGAGGCTATGCAAACAATGCAACTAAATTAAATACCAGTGCAATACAATGTATAAAGACATCTGCGGTACTAAGTTTTATTGCATTTGAATCGTTAAATCGCGATAGAAGTCTATTTAAAAGTTTCAACTTCGCTAAGCCGCCATGTTAGGTTTGTAGTTAACAGGTATCATAGGTGAACGTTTAGTAGTGCCCTTTATCATTTTACAAAAACTAGCTTGCCACGGTGGGTGAGTGGATAGCGTGTCGGACTACTAACCCCCCCAAGATTGCAGGTTCGCTCCTGGCCGTGGTAAGTGATTTTTGAAAGGCGGCAAAAATACGACACGCATGTCATACGATGTTGGCATGCCAAAGAACCCATTTGAATTCAGCAGGCCGAGTTCATAATGGCAAAATTAATCTCGGGAGTTTCTGCCAACACAAAGTTCCTCATTTCTCTACTAGAAAGCGCTATAATGTTCAAGGAGCGTAGATATCTATTATCTAACCTCCTTGACTTTCATAGTGATTCAAGGAACAACGAAATTCGACATGCAAGCTACTCTCTGGGTGTCAAATTACAAAGCTTGCACCCGGCACCCGAGGCCATACGATTTTCTTATTATTGTACAAAATTTCAGGGTGATATCGGTAATAGTTTCGGAGATATACAATGCCCGTGAAATATTTCGCACAGCTGCCATTTTGGATTGATGTAACATAATTAAATTTGAAGGCACGGTCGGGGTCGGCGGTAATTGTACCATGACCTTACCGAGATTAATTGAGATCGCTGTAGCTGTTTAGAGGTTATTAGGTGGGGACACACATACGCACACACGGACAAAAGGTGATCACGTAAGCCTATTTTTTCATAAAATGTAAATAGACTAATAAGAATGGGGGCCCAGAAGACCTGCTCCTGTACACAGGGCCTAGTGTGGAATGAAGTTGGTCCTCACTCACCCACATCGCAGCAGCCACCTGTTGAGTCCTCGGACATGTCAGTGTGCGTGTCAGCATGGCAGATAGCTAACTACTCGCTGGCTAGCGTCAGAACCGAGCTTTGCGTAACGCAGAGTGGGATGGTCGTGCCTCGACCTTGCTCCACACAGAATGTAAGGCGGAAGTGCTGTTGCAGAAATTAAACTAACTCCATGCTTCATCTTTCGCACAGGAGCGTAGGCCGAATGTCCCGAGCGACTTTTGTACTAGAACGTTTTACACATTTTGAAGGATCACCTCAAGACGTGGTGGCTAGTATTGCCTCTTGTCCCTGAGATAGTTGGCGTAGTCGGTAGCATGCTTAACTGCTGTACCCAAGATCGTGGGTTCAAACCCGGCCGAACCTGTGTGAAGCTAAATTGTATAGGTTAAGAATGTAAACAACGCTCTTAGGTTTCTACGTTCGTTGCCAAGAGCCGACTGCGGTGGCGTCTAGTAGCTAAGTTCTGAACTTGGCCTAGTAGTCGTTGGCGGTGGCGCTTGGCGGCGAAAGTAGGAACTATTTGAAAAATTCTAAGTTGCAGTACTTAAATTAAAAAACAGATAACACACACTAATACAGTAATCACAATTAACACCGTTTATCAGACAGATTCTACACACACCCAAAGTACACGGGGCTACATGACCGCGTTGTCGCAGCCCCTAAACTTAAGAACCAACCATCCAAACCCGGCCGAAGTCGTCGAATTTCTTAAGAGCGTTAAAATTCTTCAGTATGTCTTCCTTCGGAGGGGTAGGAAAGCCGGCGGTCCCATGACATAGATTTAAGGCAAAATTGTGACAAGCTACATTTCTAGGTTAGATTTCATTGTAACGCTCTATCAAAGTTCCAATGATCGATCACCACTAGGTGTCAGTGACATCTGGTAGCGAACGTTGGAACTACTTGAAATTGAACGGAACCTGTAGCTCACCCCATGGGTGTTCGCTTGAAGCAGCTATAGCCTCTGGTGAGCCGAACATGTCCTCGAACACTCCCGGCACTAAAAGCCATACGATAAATAAATAAACCCCTGAGGTCTGGGCTCGGTTGCCATCTCAACCATTCCGATAATCGTCAATTAATTAATTCATCTTCTGAACATTTATTCCGCTTAATTGCAGGGTCTGCTCTTCACTTCCCACTTAATGCGGTCCTGTGTATCCTCAGGAGACACTTTCGCCAACGCGCAGTGTCCAGCCAGTGCTTATTTGGTTGCTCTTGTGGTCTGCGGCCTTCTCGCAACTAAAGAACCGTTTCTTTACAACACATGGCCATACCATCACAAAATATTCTCTCTCATTTTCTCAAGTATTGGGGCCACACCATTCCAATAAACTTACAGTGTTTGGAGGAAAATAATACGGAGAATTTATGGTGCTGTATTGGATAAAGGAGAATGGAGAATACGAACTAATAGGGACATAGATGAAATCGTCAAAAGCGAAGACATTGTTCGATATATAAAATCACAAAGACTACGTTGGCTGGGCCACAATGAAAGTATGGAAGACAAGAGAACACCAACGATTATGTATAAAGCCAGAACGGACCCCCTGGTAGACCAAGGAATCGGTGGAAAGATGAATAGGAGGTGGACATGCAAACAATGAACGTACGACCCTGGAGAACAGCTGTCCAAGATCGAGATCGATGGAAATCTGTGGTTGGGGGAGGCCAACACTCACACCGGGCTGTAGTGCCAGATAAAGAAGAAAGAGGAAGAAGATTGGGGCCACACCAAATACCGTCCGAACATCCTAATTTCTAATGTGGTCCAGTCCACACACTCTCATTGTCTAACGAAGCATCTTCATTTTCATGACGTGCAGCACTTGTTCGGGTCTCTTTGTAAGTGGCCAACATTTAATTTTCCATACAGTGCCGTTGGTGTAAACATGGTTCCATATCGTTTTGATTTCATATACATTGGCTTTCTCCGATAGAAAATAACTTCTGTGACTGGGCGCACTTCATCGAGGCAGCGTTGATTCTGCTTCGAACATCTGGGAGAATGCCACCATCCCATATGATAAGTGATCCCTGATATTTCAATTAAGATGTTTTAAGAAGTTCAATGTTAATGTACTTATCACCTTGTATCCCACACGTGATGTCCTGACGTTAAGTCGTAGGCCGCACCTGTCCAATGCATTTTCCCAACGTTGGGCTAGTTGTTACAAACTTTTAAGAGATTCACATACGACCATAACATCATCAGCGTATAGTAGAGTCTAATGATGTGTCGTTAACACTTCTGTGCTGAAGGTGTGGAGACAGAGGATGAACAGGAGCAGAGACAAACCTGATCCCTGAGGAACGCCAAACGTGTTTAATTATTATTTGCACAAGTGTATTTTTTGAGGTAGAGTTTTATATTTCCTACCTAGTTCAATTGGTTATAAATAAGTGTTGACCGATTAAAAATGAATTAATTAAATATTAATTAGGCAATACTGAAAATAACTTAAAGATGTGTATAGAACAAGAATGCTTTCATCCTCTAACAGAAGGTTTTACGAGGGAAAATAAAACTCCACCTTAAGTAGAATCTGCAAGATGACATGACTTTTTTATATTTATTTATTGTTCTATCTCAGACGTAATAAATTTAAGCATATATAGAGTGTATTTTCAATGGAAAATATATACTTATAACACCACATATTTCAACACGCTATCACAGCGATTTCCAACAGTTGTCCTTGATCCGTGGTAGCTCATTACAGCCCACATAGCTTGTGGTCAGCCGAATCCTATTATTTGTAGGTAATGTATTTTTTTTGTGGCAAAGGGAGGAGTGTAGGAGTCATTAGCCAATGAACTAGCCTCTTTGTTGTGGAAGCTTGCAATAAAACGTGCTGTAAAATTCGTATTTATTTCCCATTAGAAAGTACGCACTATGGGTAATTAATAAACAACAAATAAGATAAAATACTAATTAAAAAAAGTCCTCTCCGCACGCCGGAAGGCGGAGGTAGATTTCACCGGACAAACTTGGGGATAGGCGAAAATAGGCAGAATATGCAGGTTTTCGTAGAAGGATCAGACCTAATTTATTGCGAGAAGGTATTTTATAATTGGAGCTTAATTAACTTTGTTTTTCGTCATTTTATGATTATTTTAAACATTTTATTGTCTTATGGGAACGGTAACCTTCTTGTCATTTGGGGTCCATTTTTATACTTGTGGTCACACTGTCCTTATGCAAGGTTTCGACACTGATGTGTAACTATGTAACGGTCTGTTACTTCTTCACGCAAAATTATATCTCTCGCAGAGATTTTGGTTGGTTCCTCAGTTTAGGGGCTGCGACAACGCGGTCATGTAACCCCGTGTACTTAGGGATGGCTGTATTAGTCTGTAATTCAGGTAAGGACTGCAGACGGTCAATTTCAAGCAGTAGTTCCTAATGTTGCTACCAGGTGCTACCGTCAACGACACCTACCTGTGAACTTGGCTACTAGATGCCACCGCAGCCAGCAACTCGCAACGAACGTTGGAACTTCCCCTCCAAAGGAAAGCATACTGAGGGATTTTTAGCGCTCTTAGAAAATCCGACGACTTCGGCCGGCTTTGAACTCGCGACCTTGGGCATAGATGATCACTTTTGTGATACTTTCAATGGTTAGCTTGGCCCATTTGTCGGCCAAATTTTGTTTATTGTTACCGAGATCCCCGAATGGTAATTATTTCTTTGTAAAGGTATTAATTGCTTAAACCATATGCATAATCTTGTTATCAATCACTTATTCATAGATATTATAGTTCTCACCTTGAGTGTTCCAGTCGCTCGCTACCTCAAGCGTCCTCACTCCCGACATACAGGGCATCTACTGGTTGATCCGCTGTCCGCTGAGTAGTGTCGACTGACGTCACCCTGACTTTCGTTCGACCAATGGCAGGTTTTTGTCTGGTCGGGCGATCTCCAGCTTCGAGATGGTTCCATGATCCCTATTTAAGACGCCACTTGCTGGCGTTCTTCACCACTTCTGATTAATTATCACTTCTGATCACTTCAACCTGCTGGTCACCGCTACTGCATCTCATGACACCATCGCTAGTCTCTACGCTACCTAGCAGCTACGTCACGAGATCTGCACCATGACGTATTGCTCAAGATGGCAAGAATAATTGCCAGCTGTTGTACTTTTCACCTTCACCTTAGATGGGATACTTGGATTCGTCTTTCGAAATACTGCTGGATCATCACTTGGAAGCTATAAATGTCATTCCTTCGCAAGAAAAGAAGAGAAAGTTGACATTTTTATCAATGGTGTACATATCTCTAAGCCATGTACGCCTCCTTCTGAAGAAACCGTGAGGACTTTTAAATCAACATTTATGCTAGCTGGAACTTTTAAGGAGCTGGCTCTTCAAAGATAAGTTTAATTTTATGAAGCATTTAAATTATACTAATTATTTTATACTCTTATAATCAGTTTCATGGTTCTCTCTTTTTATAAAGTGCATTTTTATGTGTTAAGCTCAACTTCTCTCCAATTAAACAAGCTTGTTTCATTGACATTTCCTTAATCTGGGTTTCTGTCATCAGGCCCTCACACTTTTGCTCCATTTATAATTGTTCATTTCTGTGATAAGCACTTAAGTGCAATTTGTTTATTGATTATAAATTTATTATTAGAAATAAAAATTGTTAATGTATTGCTACCTACATTGGTTTTCTAGTCACGTATTTCATGCCCACTACCCCGCACCGCTTCAGTCTAATTTTCTTGACCACAGTAGTTATTTTGTCCAGGCTTTCGCCTGATGCGTTACCGTTCTCCCGTATGGGGAAGTTTTAGGGCAGAACTTATTCTCCAAATTTTTTGGTGCCTCACCCCCGGGAAACATATCTGTTGCACCCTGGATCCCTATACAAATTTCATATCTTGGATTTTACATTAACAATTTTTGTTCATTGTGTTTCAACACTAATTCACATTGTACGTTTCAGCTTGAGGCGCATGTTCAGCAGAAGAGGAGAGAAACGTAAGCTAAACCAGTTTCTTCCGCATCAGACTAAACCTTACTACCTAGCAAGCTGTCATCTTCTGGCTTCCAGTACTCGAAGTCACAATATTGACGTGAGTAACAAACAACTTTTAATATGCCTAACCTTGATGAAAAACTCAGCAACGCCAGAGCCTCTTGTAAGGTCAAGCTCACACGGTTTCGTACTTTCTTAACGGAGCTCAGCATCCGGACCAGCAAAGTGATAGTTTGGAAGTTGAAAAATTATACTATCAGGGATTTGCTGAAGCTAAACAGCTTATTAGGGCTTTAACTTTAAAAGAAAAACAAGAAGATCAAACTTCTGCAGCATCTTCTACATCTTCTTCACGCATTATATTACCCAAATTAGAAATACCCAAATTCACTGGTAAGGACATAGAATGGGAGCCATTTTTTGAATTATTCAATTCTTTAGTACATGAGAATACTTCTATACCAGTAATACAAAAATTTCACTACTTGCGTCTGGCAGTTCAAGGCAACGTACTTAACCTGATTCAAGCACTTTCTTTGACCAGTGATAATTATGAAGTTGCTCTGAATCTTCTTAAAGATAGATATGGGAACATTCGTTTATCTATTCAACGCCATATACAAAGCTTATTCGAGTTACCTAACGTGCAAGCAGATAACAGTTTATCACTTCGTAAGTTGATTGACACTGCAGAGCTACACGTCAGAGCATTGTCCAATTTAAACCAACCTGTAAATCACTGGGATTTATTTCTAGTTCACCTTATTTCTGCAAGATTGGATGCAAATACATTAAAAGCCTGGGAAACAGAACTTTCCCAGAATTTGCAATGCACTTATGAGGCGATTATTAGCTTTTTGAAGGCCAGAAGCCAAGTCTTTTCCGCCATAGCTAATCAAAAAACTAGTAGTTCAGATTCAAAAGCCTTCTCAAAAGATAAGGTTAGCAGTTCTAATCAAAGAATTTTAAGATCACAGGCTCTTCCTGTTGATGCTCGGTCACCTAACCAAATGCAAACGTGCGGTCTGTGTCAGCAATCGCATAATTTATACAATTGTGATGAATTTAAATCTTTATCAGTAGATGAAAGACGAAAGTTCATTACGAACAAAAACACTGTTTCAACTGTTTGTCAGGAACGCATATGTTAAACAATTGCCGTTCACAACGTTTATGCTTTCATTGTAGGGCTAGACACCATTCCCTTTTGCACAGGCATGAAAGATCACGGTTATCAGGACCAAGCAGTTCCAATACTAAGTCTAATTCTGAGACTTCTCAAAATAGTGCGCAGTCGTATGCTCAAAGTTCCACCTCGCTTGGCAAAGTCCAGGTTTTATTATCTACCGTGCAGGTTCTATTGAAAAATTCTCACGGGAAATGGGTATCTGTCAGGGGATTATTGGACAATGCCGCTACCAACAATTTTATTAATGAATCGTTGGTACAAAAGTTAGGCCTCCCAAAACATCCTACCTCAATAGAGGTTACAGGAATAAACTGCTCTAAATCGCAATCCTTAAGCTTTGCTAAAGTGGATCTGAAGGACTCTAATAATCTTGGTACGCAGTTGCAATTAGATTGTTTGATTATCAAGTCTATAGGCAACAATATTCCTGGCACTTCTTATCCTATTCAAAGTTGGAATATCCCGAATTTTGTCCAGCTAGCTGACCCTCATTTCAACAGAGCTTCGCCCTTAGAGCTTCTTTTCAGCTCAAGCGTATTTTGGCAATGTCTTCATTCCAATAAAGTAAAAATTGCTCCTAATGTTTTCTTCCGCGAAACTGATTTTGGTTGGATCGCTACTGGCCAAATATACCGTAATCCTATTCAAACTGTATCGAATTGTTATTTTGTTGGTACCGATTTGAGTCAAGAGCTAACCAAGTTCTGGGATCTTGAGAATGTTCAGGCTACTTCTTCTTCTTCTAACGAAATTTGTGAAAAGTTATACAAGGAAACCACTGTCCGTACTGCTGAAGGCAGATTTATAGTAACTCTTCCACGTATTCCTAATCCTCCCGCCATTACGGGCTCGCATTCCAGAGCACTTAGGGCACTATTTGCTATTGAAAATCGGTTCAAACAAAATGCTTCTGTCAAAACTCAGTATGCTTCCTTTATGGAGGAATACGAATCATCTAATCACATGGAGGTAATTTCTAAATCAGAAGAAATTGACCATCCTTTAAATGAAATAGTAGTTTTCAATGGCTCATCACCAGATTCCAATGGAATCTCTTTAAATGATACCTTGCAATGTGGTCCCGCGATTCAAACAGATCTCACCTCTGTTTTGCTTAATTTTCGAAGGTTTCCTATTGCTGTAATCTCAGATATTAAGCAGATGTACCGGCATATTCTCGTAAATTCTGAGCAGCAAGATCTGCAAAGAATATTGTGGCGCGATGAGGGTTCCAAACCCATAAAGATATTTAGATTGAAGACTGTGACATATGGCCTGAAGCCTTCAGCCTTTCTTGCGATTCGGTCTCTCCACATGTTAGCCGAGCAAGATGGTCATCTGTATCATCCTTTGGCCTCTGAGTCATTAAAAACGGCATTTTATGTTGACGATTTCTTGTGCTCTTTCCCTAATATTTCTGAAGCACTCCTTGTGTGCGAAGATTTGAAATCCCTGCTCCTAGGAGGTGGTTTTCCGCTCCATAAATGGACTTCAAATTCTACTGAATTTATATCAAAATTTTCATCAGAGGTCCCAGTTGATGAATTTGTTGCCATTCCTACTGATGAAGCAGCCGTAAAAGCATTGGGTGTTTTTTGGTGTCCTTCTTCTGATACCTTCTCTTATCAGGTACATCTGTCAGAATCTCCCCCTGTAACTAAGAGACAAGTTCTGTCAGAAATCGCAAAGATCTTTGATCCTTTGCAATATATTGCTCCTATAGTTATTGTTGCAAAAATGTTCTTGCAAAAGCTTTGGTCATTAAAATCAGACTGGGATGAAAATCTCCCCCTACCTCTTGTAGAAGAATGGTTAGAGTATCGCAGCAGTTTGCTGGATCTCTCCAAGGTTTCTATACCCCGCCTTTTAATTTCTAATCTCTTATGCCAGCAGTATGACCTGCATGTATTTTCTGATAGTTCAGAACGGGCTTATGGCTGTTGTGCATACATAGTAGGACGTTCATCAGCCACTTTCCCTGGATTTTCTAATTTAGTGTGCGCTAAATCAAAAGTTGCTCCACTTAAAACGGTATCATTGCCGAGATTAGAATTATGCTCTGCTTTAATGGCAACAGAATTAGCTACTAAACTAAATGTCAGTTTAAAGTTAAAATTTTCCCGCACATTTTTTGGAGCGATTCTTCTATTGTATTAGCTTGGATTTTCAAGCCTTCTTCTCTTTGGAATACCTTTGTGGCAAATCGCGTTTCTAAGATTCATGAAGTCTCTCATTCTGAACAATGGAGACGTGTTCCTAGCCGTGAAAACCCCGCGGATATAATATCACGTGGTTGCACGCCTAAAAAATTGATTTCTTCAGACCTGTACTGGAATGGTCCTCCTTGGCTAAGTCAGGAATCATCTTGCTGGCCTCGCTTAGCTAATCAATTTGCAGAAGAAATACCTGATGCCCGTAATGACCCTGTCACGTCGCATCTTACTTCTACTTCTACTAGCCTTTTTCATAGATACTCTTCATTTGATAAATTGATTCGTGTAGTGTCTTATATCTTCCGATGGAAATATTTAGTAATTGATCAACCTTTGAAGCCTCAACCCTTTCTCTCCAGAGTAGAGTTAGAATTTGCTACTTGCAAGATTTTGTTACTTGTTCAGCAGGAAGTATTTTCTCCTGAAAAGCAAGCTCTTATAAGTGGTAAAGATTTACCCAAGTCTAGCAGGCTTTCACCACTCACTCCTTTTCTAGACCAGGACGGCATAATACGTGTGGGTGGAAGATTAGCTATGTATAGTTGTGAGGATGGGAAAAAGCATCCCATCATCCTTCCTTCAAAGCATCCTATCACTACCCTTATAATAAAAAAGTTTCATTATAAACACCTTCATGCTGGCACTCGCACCTTGCTCTGTCTAATTCGTGAACTCTACTGGATCATCAATGGCGTTCATGAGGTATCTTCTGTTGTAAAAAAGTGTATACCTTGCTTCAAGGTTAAACCACGGCCCGCCACGCAGATTATGGGTAATTTACCTCCATTTCGTTCAGAACCTAGTAAGCCCTTCGCTCTTACTGGGATCGATTACGCAGGTCCTTACGTATATCAGACTAATCCCTCTTCATCTAAGCGCAAAATCTTAGGTAAACTTTACATCTCGTTATTTGTATGTATGGTGACGGGAGCTATCCACCTTGAGTTGGTTACGAACGCTTCTGTATCTTACTTTTTGGCCGCCTTTTCTAGATTTGCTGCTAGAAGGGGTGTTCCTTCTGAAGTTTTTTCAGATAATGCAAATATTTTTGTAAGCGCTTCTGATCTCTGGAAAAAAGTGCTAAGCTCCCCTTCTGCTAAAGAAAAAAATTCCAACTTTTCCTATTCTAAAGGTTTCAAATGGCATTTCACCCCGCCTTATGCTCCCCATCATGGGGGCCGACGGGAGTCCTGCATCAAACTTACTAAAAGACAGCTTAAGAAAACTCTTGGTCCTAACATACTTTCTTATGAGGAATTCAACTCTTTAATTATTCAAGTCGAAGGTATTGTAAATTCCAGACCTCTGACCCCTCTTTCAAACGATCCTAAGGATCTTTTACCTTTAACACCCAGTCACTTCCTGATTGGCTGTTCGCTTGCTGCCACTCCGCCTTTGCTGGTTCGACGCTGTGATCCTAACTTACCTATCTTTTGGAGAAAAGTAGAATCTTTGCGCTGTTCTTTTTGGCGCCGATGGAAGTTAGAATATCTCAGCTTGCTAAATAGGCGTGAGAAATGGCGGCTTCCTCAACCAGATGTACGAGTGGGGGACATGGTTCTTCTTCGAGACCCATCTCCGCCTCTCGTGTGGAACCTAGGCAGAGTTATTCACTGCCACTTTGGCCGTGATAAACGCGTCAGAGTTGTTGATGTTTTAACTAGTAAAGGTCTTTATACTAGACCCATCTCTGCTATCTCTGTTTTGCCTTTCGAGTCTTAGTGTCTCCTCGTCTGTTATCCATGTTTTGCTTTGACTGATTCTTTTGTTTGTTTTCATTCGGAGTTCTCGGAGCATGATCACTTTTGTGATACTTTCAATGGTTAGCTTGGCCCATTTGTCGGTCAAATTTTGTTTATTGTTACCGCGATCCCCGAATGGTAATTATTTCTTTGTAAAGGTATTAATTGCTTAAACCAGATGCATAATCTTGTTATCAATCACTTATTCATAGATATTATAGTTCTCACCTTGAGTGTTCCAGTCGCTCGCTACCTCAAGCGTCCTCACTCCCGACATACAGGGCATCTACTGGTTGATCCGCTGTCCGCTGAGTAGTGTCGACTGACGTCACCCTGACTTTCGTTCGACCAATGGCAGGTTTTTGTCTGGTCGGGCGATCTCCAGCTTCGAGATGGTTCCATGATCCCTATTTAAGACGCCACTTGCTGGCGTTCTTCACCACTTCTGATTAATTATCACTTCTGATCACTTCAACCTGCTGGTCACCGCTACTGCATCTCATGACACCATCGCTAGTCTCTACGCTACCTAGCAGCTACGTCACGAGATCTGCACCATGACGTATTGCTCAAGATGGCAAGAATAATTGCCAGCTGTTGTACTTTTCACCTTCACCTTAGATGGGATACTTGGATTCGTCTTTCGAAATACTGCTGGATCATCACTTGGAAGCTATAAATGTCATTCCTTCGCAAGAAAAGAAGAGAAAGTTGACATTTTTATCAATGGTGTACATATCTCTAGGCCATGTACGCCTCCTTCTGAAGAAACCGTGAGGACTTTTAAATCAACATTTATGCTAGCTGGAACTTTTAAGGAGCTGGCTCTTCAAAGATAAGTTTAATTTTATGAAGCATTTAAATTATACTAATTATTTTATACTCTTAATCAGTTTCATGGTTCTCTCTTTTTATAAAGTGCATTTTTATGTGTTAAGCTCAACTTCTCTCCAATTAAACAAGCTTGTTTCATTGACATTTCCTTAATCTGGGTTTCTGTCATCAGGCCCTCACACTTTTGCTCCATTTATAATTGTTCATTTCTGTGATAAGCACTTAAGTGCAATTTGTTTATTGATTATAAATTTATTATTAGAAATAAAAATTGTTAATGTATTGCTACCTACATTGGTTTTCTAGTCACGTATTTCATGCCCACTACCCCGCACCGCTTCAGTCTAATTTTCTTGACCACAGTAGTTATTTTGTCCAGGCTTTCGCCTGATGCGTTACCGTTCTCCCGTATGGGGAAGTTTTAGGGCAGAACTTATTCTCCAATAGACATTTTGTACGGTTTTGATATTGTGCCTATTAAGAGAGATATGATTAATGTTTCCCGAAAAACCCACTTTTTTCCACCCCTTTGGTCAATTGTTGGTGCTATCAAAAAACGTATTGGACATAAATTGTTGGCACGTATCCGACACATATTATGAACTTTGAAAAGATTCGATATTTCACGTATTAAGAGAGTTATAGCGAAATTTCAAGTTTTCGAAAAAAGCCCCCCATTCTCACCCCCTTCGACCGATTTTTCCCATTAACTAACTCGACCGAGATTGTATAGGGATACATATTATGTAAAAAATTCAAAGTGATTGGAGCAAAATTACGGCAGTTATCGTGTCCACAAGGAACTGATATACATATATATATAATATACATACATAAATTATATATAAACTTTTGAACTGACGGTGGTTTTGGGGTCTGGGGGATGTGAAACGCGAAGATATGTCGAAATTTTCCGGAAGTCGAAACATGGGACCCATTGCAATAGTTAGCTTTCTAATGAAATCTACCTAAAATGTTTACATATTCGAACGTCAGCAGCACGACTGCGTGCCAAGCATCTAGACTACTTGACTCAAGTACCACATTGAGTTACGAAGTCGATAAGAGGTTCAGTAAGTTCCGTAATGTTTGGAAATAAGGAATATATTTAGCAAAGTTTAACATATAGGCCTAAAACTGGGGCAGATAACCTAACATTTCCTCCCCTTAATACACAATCAATTAACGTATAATATCCCACTACAACCATCATTCAATATTATACTCTTTGATAAGGACGATGAGCGATTAATATACCCATACAGGATGATGATGATAATTTTTATTTTAAGGGGCGTAACATCTAGGTTATCGGCCCCTAAATGTTTGGTTGATCGTGAAGATGATAATGAAATGTAAACTATAAAAAAACTAACTACATACTAACTTATATACTAGAAGAAGAAATGAAAAACTAAAGGAGAATAAGGCAAATAAAGGACATTAGGAAAAGAAATGCCCTCAACCCTCGAAGAATGCGGATTGAGGGACGTGGAGGGAAGGAGAGCCATAAAAGGCAGATAGGAAAGTGAAAGAGGAGAGGGTCCGCCCCACAGGTAATGAATAAAAGGGAAAACCCCGACCCAGCTCAGGAATCCCTCAGGGTCGCCAACTCCCGAACTCACCAGCCGTGAGCCCTTGAGGGTGTAGCAATATCTAGGGTGCACCAGAAGTGGTGGGGCTACATACACCCTGCCTCCTTGAGAGCCTGAGCAGAAGGCAGGAGATAACAGGAAAAGAAAAAGACGTCTGATCCCTCGCAGAAGGAGGGTATCAGAAAAGATGAGACAAGGGCCAATTAAGGCGGGAAAGGAAGAGACTCCCTAGGCCTCGGATACCCTAATACCGTCAGAATCGGAAGAGAACATGAGTTGACCAGGTGAGGTCGACAGGAAAGAAGACGGAGAGGAGCCCGGCACAAGTAAGTGGAAGCAATGTTGGATTCAGCTGGGGCTCCGTGGTCGCCAACCAACGTCCCAGTAGATGTGAGCCCCTGGGGGAAAATACACGCATACAGTTAGGAGAAAGTAGGCTATATGTTCATTACATAATATAGCCGTAAAAACCGACGTTTCAAGACAACTACTTGTCCCTTATCAAGGTTTTTCAAGAAACAAAGAAATAAAGAAAGAAAGAAGGAGTAAACAATGGCATAGGCTCGATAGATAGGAAGCCATGTCAAAACAAATAGTTACTCCATGACCTCCTGAGACCAAGAAGATGTTGGATACGTATATATTGGTCAGACATGTAGGAGCATCACAACAAGGGTCAATGAACATCATAGGCATTTACGTCTTCGCTAACCAGGAAGTCTGCGGTTTCTGAACATGCCATACAGAATGACCATCAAATTCTTTTTGATGAAACTTCTGTCATCTGTATGGAGAAACAATTCACAACTCGTATGATTCCATAGGCGATTGAAATAAGTACACAAGCACACAACTTTATTAGAGGTGATGGTTATCCCTTGAGTAAATCATGGCTGCCCCCCATAGTTTCATTACCAACACCTTCTTGGTCTCAGGAGGTCATGAAGTAACTATTTGTTTTGACATGGCTCCCGATCTTATACCATTTATCTAATGCCATTGTTTACTCTTTCTTTCTTTCTTTCTTTCTTTCTTTCTTTCTTTCTTTCTTTCTTTCTTGACAAACCTTGATAAAGGGACACGTAGTTGTCTCAAAACGCCGGTCTTTAAAGTGTCACTCAACCTTATGGCTCCACAGATATATTATGTATGCAATTGCTTGAGAACATTTACGGAACAGCATATGTTCTTTACTGAACATTTGTTTTTGCGAAATGGAAATGTAGGTTGATATCTCTTTCATGTCACTGCATTATATCACATGCAGTAGGATGTATTCTTTATTGCAGGAATGTGGAGGCACACAAATAGTCGCCCTTGAATATTTTACACCACAATCTGTCTGCAGCTTTCTTAATTGCTTCTGGAGTTAAACAACTCGTGTCCGGATGTGCGGCTAACAGCACTTGCTCCTCCGGAAGTCCTTGCTGCTCCCTCTGATGAGAAACAGGGCGACCTGTTGACTTTAGGGCAAGGGCGTCCGTGCCAACACAACACGTGTTTCCTCACCAGACTGTTTTCTCTGGCAAGCTCTGTCCTCGTCCTTGTTCTTATGTCGCTTTAAGGGGGAACATACGCGTTAACCCGAGTTATTATTCGTACCATTGGCTACCAACACCGGACTCAATTCCTTTTGCGGGATTTGCATTATCCTTAAATCAACATATCTTGTATTTTGAATGTGAAATGAACTTTAAATGGCAAAAATAGAACTTAATTAACAACAGTTGCAAACAAAATCAAAAATCACGGAAGAAGAAGAAGTAGTTCAGATGAGAATGTTGTCCATTCTTTCATCAGAAGATGTCAGATGTGTGTTTCAAGAGAGGGAGGACATTTTCAGCAACGACTATGAGCACTGTAAGTACACATTATTGAACATGTTTGGTAAAAGTGTGAAAAGTGCGTGCCAACCACTGGCTGAACCGTGTACTTGCGCTCGCAATCTGCGCCAGTCAAGGCCGGCTTAGCTTGCCGTGTTTATCAGGGCAGATAAAGATAATGACCCTGTAAGAGGAATAATCACCTCCTGGTGTAGTGGCTTGCATTCTTGGCTGTCGTCCCGTAGGTCTGGGTTTGATTCCCGCCTCAGCCAAGATATTAAATTATGGTTCTGGAACGAGGTACATTCCACCCCGCGATGTAAAACTGAGAAGAGGTGGGTTTCCGCATTTTCCCCATTTCTACTCCAGACAAATGCCAGGATGGTTAAGAAAGAAAAACACACACACATACACACGCACGCACAGTTACGTTACAGACAGTACATTGTCACGTTCAAACGCCACGTCAGTTCAATTACATACAGCACATTGTTTTTTGCGACCAGTGTATCACAAATGCAACATTTTTCCAACGTATCTACATAACACGAATTTTCGATGACTTGAATTCATTTTGACATCCCCTAATGATTCTAGATATGGAGGTTGGACTGTATGTACCTTAAGATACCCGCACATATCCTAGGCCCAGGTAACGCAGCCACATGCAGTGGCGGACCCTGGCCTGGCGGGGCCCTGGGCGATATGATTAGGTGGGGCCCACAACAATAGGAAATAAAAAAATATCAAATCAAATGGAGAATGGTTTGGTAATAATAATAAAATAAAGAATAGTTACAATATTTTGAATACACTACAGTACATTGTTTTAATAATATGAAAGAAACCTTTAAGTCCCCTTGAAGAAGATTATGTAAACTATGACATATTAAAATATTGCTTTGCGACTTTTTTCCCGGCTGAAGTCTTCTATTATTTCACTGAAATCTTAACTTGGTAACCGGTCTCGGGAGGTCATAAAAGCACTGAAAAAAAAAAAAAAGAATATGAATTATAAATTAGTTTGAAAATTATAATTAATTAATTAATTAATTAATTAATTAAATTTTTAAAAATCCATGGCGCGGGACTCCTCGGACCGCGGGGCCCTGGGTGGTCGCCCTCCTCGCCCTCCCCTAAATCCGTCACTGGCCACATGTTTGCGTGCCATGAGTGGGTGACACGCCCGCTCTTCCAACATTTCCTTGCACTTTGGAGATGAAGAGACATGGCTAGCAGGAAAGAACCACGAGCCTTCTCTCTGTAATAAAACACGCGTAATCTAGAAGAGTCATCATCAGAATTGGTGCAGCTTCAGCCAGCTGTGTGAACCACCCATCTGGAGATCGCTCGCGCCTTGCGGAAGTCTCGTCTTAGACAGATAACACAACATCTGAGAATGTTAGCACGTGGCAAGATAAGGTTTTAGGAGTCACAGTGCCAGGAATCTCCATGGAACACTTAAGCCTTTGTTGTAAAGTCAACACAAGCTTCAGCGGAGCCAGACTGGCCGTGGTATACAAGAATTAATTATACCAATTCATAGTCAGTGCCGTAGTCAGGATTTCTTTCGGGGGGGGGGGGGCTTTAGGCAGTACAAGGGCGCGTTGCCTGCCTACGTCCATACAGAAGCTTCATTCAGCCGTCTGGTGACGAACAGAACAGCAGAGAATGTTCTCTGTTTTTTTAAGCTCACTGACACACATTTTTGGCCACATTGTTTTGTACTATTGAAAACGGAGGCAAGGTCCCTCATGAAACGTACAGGACATTTCAATATTCATTTCCACACGAAATAACCCCAAAAATGAATATACAGATGCTGTAATCCGGGACGTGAGGGTCTTAATCTACTATAACACTATAAATGATAACTTGATCGCAAGAGAACAAGAGTTGACCAATGAGTCGACAGGAAACAGGAGCTTGTCACAAATACTGTAAGTGAAAACAATGTCGTACTCAGCTCGGGTCCCGTTCCACTTGTTGTGACCTCTGAGAGGAGCAATTGTCTGATTTTCGAAATATTTATACCGCTGAATTTTGTAAGAAAGTAGCTTGTCATGCTGGGGACTGAAATCAGTACAGCTCATTCATTTTCATTTCGGACTGTTTTGCCTTCCTGCGTTTAATCAAGTCTGCAAGCCTCTGTACGCTAACTAGTCGATAAAGATTAAAATAGTGGGTCCTGTTCGAGCCTATTTTGCACAGTTTACGTATAAGACCAGAATCATACAATCAACGTGAACGTATTTACAATTTGAAAGATTTGAGGGTAAACATCGTGTCTCGATGTTGGTTCCAACCGTAGATTCATGGAGGGATGAAGAGGGTAAAAGAACTGATGACCATGCTCATTAATTCCAAAATTATCAACGATCTCAAACGTCTCGAGGACGTTCCTCCATATCAGCAACACAACCTTGGAGAAAGATCAGTTCAATGGTGGTAGAGATTCTAAAAGACACTGCTAGTCCAGTCAAATTAGATATAAAACGGGGCCCGACTTGCAAAAGTCATGTAGTTCTATTAGCCTTCTTTCCATTTTTGCAAAAAAATGAAAGTGACTTATGAGATCTACACAGGGCCAACATTTTGTGTCTGTGTGTGTGTCTGTGTGTGAGTGTGTGTACTCTGTATGTCTGCCCCTCCCCATCCCCCTCCCTATCAATTCAAACACGGTGAAACTAAATTGAACGAAATTTGGTACAGAAGTAGCACTAGCAAAGGGCACCTCAGTGTCATATTTTATATCGCCGCCATCTTTACAAAAACTGAATGGCGGCCACTTAAACGTTCGAAACGTAAAATCAAACTACGACTAAACTAATTATCCGATCTCTACCAAATTTGGTAACAACATACCTTTATATACGACGCGTCTTTCACCCAAACTACAAAGTCATCAGCCGTGCCATTTCAGGATGGCAGCCGTGTGAATTATGCAACCATTATAATCAATATCTTAAGACCCACCAATTCCGATTATCGAGCCTAGGGTGGTTTAAGCTATCCTGAAGGTCGTGATCCGTTATTTATTATATTCTTTTTTTTTAGTCGTTTACCCTCCAGGTTGGTGGAACCCACGGACTCAGCGAGGGAACTCACCACTACCGCCTCTACGGGCAGTGTCCTAGAGCTGGGAACATCAAATCGGAAGGGATACAACTGGTGAGGTGGGATTGGCACCTCGCCCAGGCGGCCTCACCTGCAAAGCGAATAGGGGCCTCATGAGGGAAGGTAAGGGATGGTTAGGATGGATAGACAAGGAAGAGGGAAGGAGGCGGCCGTGGCCTTGAAGAAGGTACCATCCCGGCAGTTGCCCAAAGACGAAGTGGGAAACCACGGAAAACCACTTCGAGGATGGCTGAGGGGGAATCGAACCCCCTCTACTCATTTGGGCCACCCGAGGCTGAGTAGACCCCGTTTCAGTCCTCGTACCACATTTCAAATTTCGTGGCAGAGCCGGGAATCGAACCCAGGACCTCCGGGGCGGCAGCTAACTATGCTGACCGCTACGCTACGGAGGCGACTATTTATTATAATTTATATTATAATATTGTAACGAATGAGTGGCTTAAATGTGCTGAGCCGTCTCTGTCACATGACAAGATGGCAGCTGACCTCTCGTGCCTGACCTATATTTCAGTAGTTTTAGTATGTTGTATGTGATATAGCCTACTGATACAAATAATATAAACTCTGTCTGAAATGTTTTATAATGAAAATTTACTGCAGTGAAGAAATCGTTTATTTCTATACATTATTTGCTAACACGTTGTATCTAAGTCAGTTAATAACACTCCGGTGTTAAGGACATGGTTGGCTCTGAGCTAGCGCGTTAGTTTCTCACGCGGTTGACAGGGGATCGAATACTACTAGAGATAACTTTTTGATGTGAAACATCTTTCCACTCGGTACCTGTATATTTTTTTGTGGGGATGATTTTGAAAAATGAAGCGGAAATGGACGGGACGGAAACAATGAAACGGAAATGGATGGGACGGAAACAATGAGCACGCGGTGGCGGAGATTGGTACCACGACGTACTATCGGCCATGTGGCATGTTACACATCATATGCGACTACAGTAAGTTTCGTATTTTTTAACTTGAATTCTTTTACAAACGATGTGCACGAGCTCTTTACACATATCTATACTAATATAATAAAGCTGAAGAAAAAGGAAGGAAGGAAGCTTGTAGTTTAACGTGACCGTTAATCTTGAGATCATGAGCCACGGGACCTCCTTTTTACGTGAAATCCGAACCACAGGACATGGCATTTCACTTCAAAAATCTCACATGAATTGGGCGGGAATCGAACCCAGACCGCCTTGGCGAGAGGCATACAGCTAGACCGCTGAGCCACCACGCCCCTTAAAGCTGAAGAGTTTGTGTGTTTGTGTGTTTATGTGTTTAAACGCGCTAATCTCTGGAACTACCAGTCCGATTCGAAAAATTCTTCTTTTATATGATAGCCAGATACAAGAGGAATAGTTTAGGCTATTTAGTATTAGGCTACACCTCTCAGGTAACCTAAACGATTGATTTTTGTTCAGTGAGTCGGTAGAACAAGCGCTACCGAACTGCTCTATCGGCATGCGCTGGCGTTATGGTTAATGATACGTACACTGTTTCTCCGATCTGAACCAAAATTTGTATACTTAGCATTTGGAACCCTGCGAGTAGCACTGTCTACGTGAAATTTATGACAGACCAGTCCATTCTCTGCATTTAGGCCCTTTGGCACAAATCTACAGGTATACACCTGTATACCTACCATTTGGAACCCTGCGAGTAACACTGTTTACATGAAATTTCGGACAGACTCCTCCATTCCCTGCATTTAGGCCCTTTGTCACAAATCTACACCGTTTCACCGATCTGAACCACATTTTGTATGCTTACCCTTTGGAACCCTGTGGTTGACACTGTCCACTTTAAATTCAGGACAGACCACACCATTCCCTGCATTTCGGCCCTTTAATACAAATCTACACTGTTTCTCCTAATTGAACCTAATTTTCCATACACTTTGAAATCCTGCTGGTAACACTGTCCACTTGAAATTTCGGACAGACTCCTCCATTCCCTTCATTTAGAATAACCGACAAAATAAACTTGAAAACCACGTATTAAGGCCCTAGAACCATTCATGTCCGTAGTAGTGTAACTGTAAGAGTATTTTAATAAGTCTATTGTTGACGGGCAGTTCAGGCTGCATCACGTCTCTCCTACCAGTATTTTGGCGCAGAATTGCGAAAATAGTTGCATCTTGCGCTGTTTATAAATTGCAGTCACGGGGAGCGATTAGTGCAAAAAGATCTCTTAGGCACCTTAAAACAGTTATCATCATGAAAATATTATGCCTCGGTATAAGTGCAATGGTGTTGGTGCAGTACATAGAGTTTACCAGCTGCAATAAATGTTGGTGCGTCCAAATTTACCTTCAATTATTCCGAACTTTATCGTTGAGCGATATGTGGCGATAAATGATACTATTGCTACCTCAGTAGCTCGGGACAGCCGAAGTTTTCCAAAGTGTTCTGATTGTTTTCCTACGACGCTATGCGACAAAAGACGACACTATTGGTCTCTACATTTCTAATAGCCAATGAGATATAGGTCCTAGGCATTGTCTTTTATTTCACTTATTCCTCTTTCTAATCATTTTTTAAAAATGTGTTTGTAAATAACATGTGTCAGTGCTGTAGTTAGCAAATAGCCGTTTCTCCATTCATTATTATCTTTATTATCATTACGGGGAAATGACCTGAATGTTTCGTCCATTATACTGTACTTCTTATCACCCCCACTACAACCACCACTACCACCACCACCACCACCACCACCACCACCACCACCACCACCTCCACCACCACCACCACCACAAAATGTTATATTTTTAATTTTTTTTTCTGTTAGTTTAAGTATCATGAGCCAGTTCTGTAGTATCATCGATAAAACAAATAAATCCACCGGGCGAAGCTGGGCACTACTGCTAGTACTAAATAAAATGCCAATTAGCTCAAAGGAGAGGCTAATGTATACACTCGTTTATTAATAATCACAGCCCCAGCAACGCACATAAACAGAAGACATTAGAAATAGGAGAATAGAAGAACAAGATACGCGTCATCAACCACAGCATTCACTATGCCTATGTACAGTGCTGTCCTATTGCGGATTACGTGGGTATTTGTTCCCAACATTCTGCTTTGTGAATCCCTGGCCTCCTGAAGTATTGCAATTTTGTATTACTTCAACTTGTAGCTACGACCGCACACCGATTACCTCTAAGCACTGCCAACTGGATCGCCTCCCTCCTGGCTGCTTTAAACTGCCTGCTCATTCGACAATCAGAGGCGTACAAGATATATATTAATTCACAGCTAGGTTGCAGCACCACGGATTTTTAAAGGGGAAGATACCCAAAACGAAGGATTCTTAAGTTTGGAGGCTTAATATCAAGATTAATGGACGCGAATGCATTACAATAAATTAGTAGTTTTGTTATTCAATCTTCATAAGGTATATAATATTGATTTTGACACTTACTGGCTAATCTCTACTTAGTATAAAACAATGTCCACGATTCTTGGATGTTCCGGGTAAACTCGAGAACCACTGGATGGATTTTGACGCGGTTTTCACCAATCTGTAAAGGATATCTCGAGGATGATTCCTGTAGAAAATAAAATATTTATGATCAAAGGAAGCCGAGCAGTAACGATTTATGTGAAAAAGTCGAAGAAAACCTGACGTCCATGCACTTTGTAAGCTTACGCTGGGCAAACCGTTAAAAATATCTAAATACTACGAGTGTAAGAATTGTTCAGCATGAAAAGTTCTACAAAAAAGTCCGGGAGAGCATATGTCTATCTTCAATACATCGCCCACTATAAGTGTTTTTACGTTTTAATTTCTTCCAACCATGTCCATTCAACTACTGAGGCGACAGTTTACGAGCTAGTTAAGGGCGAGTCTTATCATTCCTGTTACAGCCTAGCTAGCGGGCGAACCTATTGCCCCAGATACAACCAGCAGCAAACCGTTGAGTCGTGTTGAGTTAAGACATCTGAGAATGGTGGTTGTGTTTGAGTTTCCCTGGAAGTTCAACTCGGGTTTTCTTCATTTCGCGTGTGAAATACAATCAAGTTAAGATTAGACGGAAGGGAGATTTGAGTTTCATTCACCACGCCATTCCCTGGAAGTGCAACTCTCAATTCGCCTGTGAACTTTTCGTTCCGCAAAATTCGCAGTCAACTTAAGATTGGACGGAAGGGGGATTATATTATATTAAATTATACTGATTGGCGTATAATCTCTACTTAGTATAAAACAAAGTCCCCGATTCTTCGATGTCACAGGTAATCTCGAGAAGCACTGAATGTATTTTGATGCGGTTTTCACCATTCTGTAAAGGATATCTCGAGGAAGGTTTCTATAGAAAATAATTTATTTATGACCAAAAGAAGTCAAGCACTAACGATTTCAGTGAAAAGGTCGAAAAAAATTGGCGTCCGTGCACTTTTTAAGCTTACGCTGGGCAAACCGTTAAACATATCTATATACTATGAGTGTAAGAATTGTTCAGCATGCAAAGTTCTACAATAAAGCCCGGGAGAGCATATCTCTATCTTCAATACATCGCCTACTATAAGTGTTTTTGCGTTTATATTTCTTCCAACAATCTCCATTCAGTTAGTGAGGCAACAGTTTACGAGCTAGCTAGGGCTGAGTCTATTACCCCAGTTACAGCTTAGCTAGCGGACGAGCTTATTGCCCCAGATACAGCCAGCAGCAAACTGTCAAGTCGTGTTGAGTTAGAAACTTTAGAGAAGAGTGGTTGTGTTTGGAGTTTCCCTGGAAGTGAAACTCGGCTTTTCTTCATTTCGCCTGTGAACTTTTCGTTCCGCAAAATTTACAGTCAAGTTAAGATTGGACGGAAGGGGGATTTGTGTTTCATGCACCTCGCCATTCTTAAATTACATCTGACAAGAATTTGTTGCACATGCATCTCCATGATAATATAATTAATAGTCCAGTCAGTGATTTTAACCCATCATGCCGAGACGTAAAATGGATATTGGTCGTTGTTCATTGACATTGAAAAAAAAAAGCGCTTATCAAGTAATGCATTCATAACTGTTCCCGGGCGAAGCCGTATCGGGTTGCTAGTTTTCAATATAAAAGAAAACAAACAATACATGGTGGTAGAGGTGATTGTTTTAGGAATGAGGACAAAGAGTTATAAGTATTCCCATACATTTCGGAGAAAGTAGGCTATATGTTCTTTGCTGAACATATTGTTTTTTATATGTTATTTGGACGTCGGCCAAAAGTGAAAAGGCAAATTTGCAACTTCGAAAGACCTGTGCTAGTTGTATAATACCCCAAAAACAGCTAACCTTTTGCACATTTTTCGGATTTTGCTCAATATCTTTTAAAATATGCATCTGCCAGAAAAATTCATACCTTTCTTTGTTAAACTTGATTAAATTTACTACAATGTGAAACGCAAGCGAACACCGTATGTTTAGTAAATCCCGAGATACAGTTCTTCAAAGATTTTTTTTTTCATAAAAGTAAAAATTGCTGGTTTTGGTCTCATAATTTGACAAATACACTCACCGGAATAAAAAGGGAAAGACCACAAATTTGAGACAAAACTCAATGTTTGACCGTTTCATACCTGGTATGTTGTGACTTCAGCGATATGACAATGTGTGGTGAGTTAAATCATGAGTTAATTAACTAATTTGAGAAGTTTCAGAGCGATAATTGATAAACTTTGTTGATCGTGACACGATATTACAGTTTCCCGCGTTTGGACAAGAATTACCTCACACGACTGTCTTACGGTTTATTGCTGTGCGGCCACGGTTTGTCTACAACACACAGCGCAACAGGCCGGAGGACAGTTCGATGGATTCCAGGTTTAGATATATCCAAATTCGTGTTTGTGCACTGTTGTGATTATTATGCTCAATAAATAATGTTATTGTGCTAATTAGGGTAATTAACTTATGACACATTCCCATATTGTTGTATTTGATTAATACAAGGCTTAGAACGGTCCAATATTGAGTTCAGTCTGAAATTCATAGTGCTTTGCTTTTTTTTGCCGGTGAGTGTATTATCAAAATTACAAAAAAATACTCATTCCAGAACCAGAGGCTAAATTACCTAATTAAACATTTGTTTGGAAGTTTTGTAATTTGCTAGGGGAAATAAAATTGATGTAAAGTTTATTATTTCTCTTCATTTTTGCTATCCTAAAATCACAATTCCCAAATCATGTTTTCAACATTACGTTCCTAGCCTGAACTGTGCATTTTGAGCACGCCTTATACACACATACATACACACATACATACATACATACATACATACGTACAGAGAGAAACACATTCAGGAAAATACTCGAATGGGCTTGACTTTTGTTGACCTAATACGAGACTAAGTGAAATGAAAATCTACAGCCTGCTTCCAGTCTCCGACCGGGTCAGGAATGGAATCGATGAAGCCCCATCTAGCGGCGAGGGTATGAACTGTGCCGGCTGACGAGGCCTGTCGCACTCCTCTGGGGCAATGATTAAATGAATGACAGATGAAATGAAATGATAGTGGAGAGTGTTGCAGGAATGAAATTGTGACAGGGAAAACCGGAGTACCCGGAGAAAAACCTGTCTGCCTCCGTTTTGTCCTGCACAGATCTCACATGGAGTGCCCGGGATTTGAACCACGGACCCAGCGGTGAGAGGCCGGCGTACTGCCGCCCAAGCCACGGAGGCTTCAGGAGACTAAGTAATTGCGCGACGATATTTGAGCGTGACAACGTCTTCTTGGACTGATTTCTTTAAACTGTCGCTCTTTTGAAATTTCAGTTTCGTATATATTTTAATTATGTATTTTGCGGAACGGAAAGTTCACAGGTGAAATGAAGAAAAGCCGAGTTGCACTTCCAGGGAAACTCCAGACACAACCACTCTTCTCTGAAGTTTTAACTCAACACGACTCGACAGTTTTTGGCTGGCTGTATCTGGGGTAATATGTTTGCCCGCTATCTAGGCTGTAATTGGGGTGATAGACTCGCCCCTAGCCATCTTGTTAACTGTCGCCTCAGTATTTGAATGGAGATTGTTGGAAGAAATGGAAACGAAAAGAAAATATGAACACTTAACCTATAGTGGATGATGTATTGAAGATAGTGTAACATATTAGTTACACGAGTTTGAAGTTGAATGCCTCGCTGTTGTTTTCATCCATTTTAAAAATGTGTTTTCATCCATCTCGTTTTGCATGGCGTGGGATTTTGTTGGTTAGGAGTAAGATATTTTAGTTGTTTGATGTATTTTCATTCTTGTCATTTTTAGATTATAGGAGGGTGATTTTTTAATGTAAAGCCTGGTTTAAGTCACGTGAGTGGGGTTCGGATATTTGGATCTTTGGTTGGGACTGCTTATATGTGGACTGGTGTCATGCCTCTTGCAAGGACTTAAGAAACTACAGAAGAATTATAGACTTGCAAGATGGTTTGCTGTGGCTTTGGAACTAGTGGAGATTCGATGTTCTAGAGAGGAACGAGGTCGCCTAGGAAAACGGAGACGTATGAAGGTTTTTTGTTTATTCCGAGAAGTGAACAATAAAGAGAGTTATACTGAATGATAATTTCGTAAAAAAGAAGGACGGAAAAGAAAAGATTATTGAATTAAAGAAGTTGGAGATTATGAGATGCAGTCATTTTACTCGGTCGTTGTGGATTTGGATTCCTGTATCATGTATGTTCAGGATAGCAGTCAAATGTGAACGAATGTTATACAATAACAGTCTTCTGGAGGCAATCGTTATTCCAAAGGAGTTGGCATAAACCAGAGATAAGTTTCCCAGATTATATGTCTTTTTTGGTATAAATTAAAAGTGTTATAGCATGACAGAGTTAAATCATTCATCTCTGATCCCTCTACCATCACATAAGTAAATCATAGATACATCATATAACGTGTACTAAAGGTTGGCTATTAGCCATTGATTCTGATTGGTAACAGTGTTACTCCACTACCCGAATAAATGAAACGTTACAATAGAGAAATGCTCTCGCAGTCTTTTTTGTAGATCTTTTCATGCTGAACAATTCTTACACACATAGTAGGCCTATATAGATATTTTTAAAAGTTTGCCCAGCGTAAGCTTAAAACTCGCACGGACGCCATGTGATTTTTTCGACTTTTACACTGAAATCGTTACTGCTCGGCTTCCTTTGATCATAAATAAATTGTCATCCTCAATATATTCTTTACAGAATGGTGAAAACCGCATCAAAATCCATCCAGAGGTTCACCCCTGACATCCAAAAACGACAGTAGCGACATTTGAGTGCAGCAACAGAAGAGAGAGAGAGAGAGAGAGAGAGTTGCAGCAGAAGAGAGATAAAACGATATCATCACCTTTCACTGTAACACTTTTTCACAAATGTCACTGAATTCTAACAATTTATTTGACGTTGCCACGTCAAAAAATAAAACTTATGGTATGCGATTTTATGTTGAGTGAGGTTTTTACGAAGTTATTTTATATCAGCACTAGTTTTTCCAGTACTGTACAGGCCGGACGTTTGTTTTAGACGATTGCCCTTGACCTTGAAGCCTGCGGGTGAGCCTGAACACAGTCACTCTCTCACCCTATCGCTTCACATTTGTCACCACCTATCTGATGTAATGGAATTCCAGACTTGAGCACGTGGCGACATCGACTTGCAGACAGTACAGTCAACGTTGAAGTATTGCATGACGCGGAAGTACACGTTACGTAGTTACGAACAGATCGCAATTATATTTGTCAATGACTGTACTTGAGAAGTAGTGTGAGATAGCTTTGTCAATCATCGGACCGCCTGGGGCAACTGATAACAACACAGGTACTGCACTGCTCGAGTCTAAGCTGCTTGAAACTGAGAGGAATGTGCATCGCGGACTATCAGTGGTGGTGTTGACGAGTGATGAGGTTTCTCGGTCTGTGCATAGTACAGAACCAAATACATTGGTCGGTGACTCACTCAGTCATTCTTAACACCACAGTGGTTAGAGCAACGGCCAATGTTAGCAGTATTGGAAAAGAAAGAAATACCATATATCACGGCGGGCTGTTGACAGATCCTTCTCTTCACGCCCGACCCCTCCCTGCTCTGTCTCCTCACCCCGCAAGTTCATAGAGCTTGGACTCGAGCAGTAGTAACTCGCCTCCAGGCTTCTATTAAGATTTTCACTCGTCTAAAACAAACGCCCGGCCTGTAACTGCAGCTACAACTGGTAAGAAAGCGGTATCGTAATTCCTAGCGGTTTGTGTAAACTGAAAATGTGTTTTCAACACTGGAAAGTGTTCTAGAAGTAGGGAGCCTTACTTACAAGAGACCGGGGCCTGCCGACTGATGATGTGCAATAGAGACATGAGCTACTGGTTAATGCAGTGCATTGTGCAGCTCGTGCTAGCGACACAACACTGCGCCCATTGTGTAGCGCCAAGTAGCCCACTCCACCCCCGACAACTGAGATAACAGCCAGGCAACATGAACCCATACGCACGGCATAGCTTTCTAGTCTAGAGGCTCCAACTCAAACCAACCATGACGTCAACTGAAGTATGGTTGGTTGGCTCCTTAGTTTAGGGGCTGAAACAACGCACTCATGTAGCCCCGTGTACTTTGGGTGTGTGAAGAATCCGTCTGATAACCGGTGTTAATTGTAATGACTGTATTAGCGGCTTCGGTGGTGTAGTTGGTAGCATGCTGAACTGCTGTGCTCAAGATCGCGGGTTCAAACCCAGCCCAAGTCGTCGGATTTTTAAAGAGCATTAAAATCCTTCAGTATGCCTTCCTTCGGAGGGGAAGTAAAGCCGGCGGTCCCATGTCATAGATTTATGGCATGTAAAAGATCCTTCCACAGACTAAACTTGTGTGGAGCTAAATTTCTAGGTTAGATTTCGTTGTAACGCTCTATCAAAGTTCCAACGTTCACCACTAGGTATCACTGAGATGTGGTAGTGAAAGTTGGAACTACCGGTACTTGAAATTGAACGGACTTGTAGCTCACCCTAGTGGTGTCCGCTTGAAGTAGCTACAGCCTCTGGCGAACCGAACATGTCCTCGGACATTCCTGGCACTAAAAGCCATAGGATAAATAAGAAATAATTAGTGTGTGTCATCTGTTTTAATTCAAGTAAGGACTGCAGACGATAATTTCAAGTAGTTCCTACTTTTGCTACCAAATGCTACCGTCCACGACACCTAGCTTGCGGACTTGGCTACTAGATGGCATTGCAGTCAGCACCTGGTGGCGAACGTTGGAACTAATAGAGCGTTATCAATTCTAACCTACACTTTTTGCTTCACACAAGTGTAGTTAGTGGAAGGTCCTTTTTCATGCCATAAATCTATGACATGGGACCGCCGACTTTACTTCCCCTCTGAAGGAAGGCATACTGAGGGATTTTTAAAGCTCTTAAAAAATCCGACGACTTCGGCCGGGTTTGAACCCGCGACCTATGGCATAGAAGGTCAGCATGCTACCAACTACAACACCGAGGCCGCCCAACTGAAGTCTATCTAACATGAGAAGGGTTTTGCGAGAAAGCGCCACTGTCGCTGTTGTTGTTTGACTGGTTTGATGCAGTCTCCATGCAACCCTGACCTGAGCTAATCGTTTCATCTCTACAGAGCTACCACACTTTACATCCGAGGCAATTTCGTTACCACATCCTAACCTTGATCTACCCCTACAGTTCTTGTCCTCGACCCTTCCTCCCATAACTAAGTTTGCTATTCCTGGGTGTCGTAAAATGGGCCCTGCCAACCTATCTCTTCTCTTCAGACAATAACACATGGAAGAACATTTTTACAGAAGCAGATATTATTTCATTAGTTTTGAACTTCAATGCTTTAATTAGCAATATTATTTTTTTAAGTTTCATTGAATATCCAATGTAAGAGAACTGATTTAAAAAAAATACTTTTCTTACCATGATTGTAAACATTCTCCAAATACTATCAAGGTAGACGGCTTGTTAGCCTATTTTCATTTATGAAAAAAATAGGCTTATGAGATAACCTTTTGACCGTGTGTCTGTCTGTGTGTGTGTGTCCCGCCCTAATAACTTCTAAACGGCTAGAGCGATTTCAATGAAACTCGGTAAGTTCATAGCACTATTCCGGACGACTCCGACCGTGTACTTCAAATTTTGTAACGTTTTACCAATCCAACATGGCGGCTGTGCGAAATATTTCACCAGCATTCAATATCTCCGAAACTATTACCGATATCACCCTGGAATATTTTACGGTAATAAAAGTTCACCTATGAGACTTTCAAAAACCTGGTAACTACAAAACCAACAGGGTGGTCAAGCGAAATTGAGACTTTTAAATAGACTTTTCTCGCGATTTAACCATCCAAACGTAATCAAACTTGGTACAGCAAATGTTTATACACATTGTAATGCACTGGCGTCTAATTTAGTTCAATTGTTTACATAACCTCAAAATGGCGGCTGATCGAAGTATTTCACCGGATTCAATATCTCCGAATCTATTTATGATATCACCCTGACATTTTGTACGGTGATAAAGGGCACTGCTACAATTTTATCTATGTAACTTTAAAAAACCTGTTATTTACAAAACGAACATGGCGGCCAAGCGAAGTTGAAATATTTTAATAGACTTTTCTCTGAGCGCAGTGAAACGTGGTACAGTAAGTAATTATACATATTGTAATGCACTGGCATCTAATTTAGTTCAATTGTTTACATAACCTCAGATGGCGGTTGTGCGAAATTTTAAAAATACGTTTTTATTTCTTGTGTCTTAATCATGCGATCGAAGTAAAAGTTTGAATGACGAAGCTACGCAATAATTTTCTTTTAATGGTACATAACTCTATGGCCTGTACATATAACAATCCAAAATGGCGAGTATCCGAAATATTTTGAAGGTTCTCAATATCTACGAATCTTTTACAGCAATCAAACTGATTTTTTTAATGTTCATAGAGGCTATGAACATAAGTTCACCTATATGACTTTCAGTAACCTGGTGATCTTAAATCCAACATGGCGGCGACGCGAAGTATAAATATTTAAATGGACCTTTCTCGCGATTTAACCATCCGAGTGCAGTGAAACTTTGCACGTTAAATGCTTATAAAAATGTTAATCCACTGGCATCTAATTTATTTCAATTGTTTTCATAACCACAAGATGGCAGCTGTGCGAAGTTTTAAAATCTCTTTTTTACGATTGAAGTTTGAGACTTTGGATTCCACACGAACACAATAATTTTTATGTAATAGTACATAAATAAAAATCCAACCTGGCGACCATCTGAAATATTTAGACGGTTCTCAATATCTACGAATCTATCACAACAATCAACTGAAATTTTGTATGTTGATAGAGGCAATTAACATGAGTAGGATATGTGAAAATAGGCTGTATAGTTCTTCACGGAACTACTTGTTTTTTATCGTGAATGTTTTGTGCGTGTTTAATTTTGATTTATATTGTAGATTATACACATATCAACAAATGTTTTGCGTATTGCCATGGAGCTCAGTGACAACGGACTTATTTATTAGCCAGTGTGCACGCCCGCTCTACACAATTAAGATCGGGAGCATAGGCAGGCCGTTCCATTCTGTGAATACCATTCTCCTGAAGAAAGGTATTACGAGCGAGCGTTATCGTCCACGAAAATAAAATTTGGGCCGAAATTGTCAACATAGCCATTCACTACAGGTGCAAGGATAGTGTCCCTGTCATACGCCCTGGGATGTACACGAGGGGTTCGGCGACCATACTTGATGCCACCACCGCCTTCCTAATTAAACCAAGTCCAAATAATTTAGTCATAAAACTTACATCTTTCATTCAGCTTCAAAGAATGTTTTTTCTGCCAGAAAACAGATTTAGGATTTTCGATGAATGCTTGATAAAAACTGAGCACCAGTGTCTCTTAATAAGCTTTTAAAAGGACTAATAGGGAATTATATAAGTATCTTCTCATGTTTGATTGACAAAATGCCCTAATTATTTGGGGTATTCACTGTGTGATTCGTTGATTATTATTGGGATGGTGATTGGTTAAGTGCCAGATGCTACTTATTTCTGATTATTCGATTATTGAAGTGATCCATTCATATTGAAATAAACTACACCTCAAATTCTGTACGTCAAGCCATTGAGCTAAACCTCATCAATTCCAGAGTCTCAAATTAAAGAGAATTGAAGAATAACATCATACATTACATAATTATTGTGAAGTATCCATCATAACTTGTAACGAATGCAGTAATCAATATTGTATCATCAATCTTTAAGTACAAATTGTTACAGATCTGTTTTTTTAAATATTTTCTAAAATATTTTTAGATGAAAAGTTATTATCAAGGAAAGGCAAAACCCAAGGTGAATATTAATCAACTTTGCTCGTAATTCACTTAGTTTTAATTAATTGTATAAGACAGTTACTGAAGAGCGTCATAACGTGGCCGAACTGTATAATATATCAAATTTTCAAAACTATTATATGACTAAGGTGTATACATTTAATAAATACTCATGGTATTATACTTATGACTGTAATAAGTTACAATGTTCTACAAGTACCTCTAATTATAGCTAAATACTTCTTTCTTTGAATTTTCCCAAGTCTGAAAATTTATAATATTATAATAGACTCACCTAATATTTCCGGAGAGGATCGCTTCTTGTCCCGCACTGCAGGTACTGAGCGTCTATTTGACAGCGCCACATCTCTGTTGCGGGGCCCGAACTCGCGACGTCTGACCACACCTCCTGTAGCAGGTATATTAGCTGCAGTGGGAGGCTGTGTTGATACGTTCTTCTTGACGTTGTAATTGATCTCCATTTTCTCCTTCTTGCGGGGAACCACCGAGTCCTCCTCTTTCTCCTTCTCTCCTGCGGTCTGCTCCTCCTTGCAGAACTTCTCCCTCTCCTCGGCTGCCCTGTTCGAGTCGGCGAGCGCCAGTTCCTCCTTGGCTCCCGAGAGGAAGGCGTCGGTGAGCTTGGCCGCCGCGATCTGCTGGACCACCTCCGCGCCACCTGCTGCAAGCGTGACAGCGGCCATGCCTGTGACCAGCTGACACTTCTCCACTTCAACAGACTCCTGCACTACAACACTTGCCACTTCCTCCACTTCCTTCTCACTAACTACCTTCAACACTATCTCTTCCTCCTTCTCACAAACTGGACTATTTTGCACAAACGCAATGTTCAAGTCTTTCTCAGTATCTGGAACTGAACTTACTGTGTCATTTCGGAAACACTCTGGTTCTAGAGGAATATTAAACTTTGGTTTATCATAGAATGCCTTTTGGAAATTCTCTACACTATCCAAGTGGTTGATGCTGTCGATCTTCGTGTCAGCAGTCTCATCAAGGTCACTATTGTTGTTATTATTATTGTTATTGTTGTTGCTGTCGTCGTCGTTGTTGTTGTTGGTTGTACTAGCCGGGCTGGAGTCCTCCTCCTCTGTGTCAGTGTCAGAGGAGATATGTTGCAGGGTATGCGCCAGATGTTGGAAGCCCGGGTAGTTGGGGTTTACAATACCCCGGCAGTTGCCGTCGTCGGAGAGAGAGTCGGAATCACTGAGAGACTCGTGACTGAAGCAGCGGTACTCGTCGCCTTGCGGTGAACTCTCTGCCGAGCTGGAACTCTGTGCTACGTCTGCCAACAGGAAAACAACATCACATTAATCATTGCAAACAATTACAAATCATGGCCATTTAAAAATATATTAATGCAATCCACTACTCTAATGACAACAATTTGAACTTGAAGAATGCAATACAGAAAGTGAGGAATGATCAAAAATATGTTTTCTGTCACAAATACGATTGGAAACGATTGGAATAAATTTAAAGTACAGTTATAGGAGGGTGATCTACAATCTATACAGAAACCAGACAGCAGTCATTTGGGCTGAAAGACATAAGAGAAGCTGGTATTCAGAAAGGTGAAAGGCAAGGATGCAACTTATCACCCATACTCTTCAATCTTTACATTGAACAAGCAATGAAGAAAATTGGAGAAAAAATTAAAGTGGGAGTGAAGGTTCAAGGATAAATAATTTCAACTCTGAGACTTGCTGATGGCATCGTCATCTTGGCCGACACGTGATAAAAATCAATAAATGTAAAACTAAAATATTGGAATGCAGCCGAAATAAATCAGAAACCTCTATGGACATCAAATTGGCAGGTGAAAAGCTAAAGGGAGTAGGAGAATTCTGTTACTTAGGAAGCAAAATAACCATTGATAGACGAAGAAAAGATGATATAAAAAGTAGGTTGCCTCAGGCAAGGAAAACATTTCTACAGAAAAGGAATCTGTTGACATCGAATATAGATTTAGGTATTAGGAAGTAATTTTTGAAAGCCTTTGTCTGGACCGTGGCGCTCTATGGAAGTGAAACTTGGACTATTGGTGCAGAAGAAAAGAGGAGAATTGAACCGTTTGAAATGTGGTGTTACAGGAGAATGATGAAGATCAGATGGGTAGATAGTGTTACAGTCGAAGAGGTATTAAGACGAATGAGAGAGGAGAGACATTTCTGGCGACTGCTAATGAAGAGAAGAGAAGAGATAGGTTGGTAGGACACATACTAAGACACCCAGGAATAGCAAGCTTAGTTATGGAAGGAAGGGTCGAGTACAAGAACTGTAGGGGTAGACCAAGGTTAGAATATGTTAAACAGATTGCCTCGGATGTAGGGTGTGGTAGCTATGTAGAGATGAAACGATTATCACAGGACAGGGAAACATGGAGAACTGCATCAAACCAGTCAAAAGACTGAAGACTCAAACAACAATACAAAATAAACACGAAAGGAAGAAGAACAATACTGTTTTTAAAATGCTGCTTGATAGGAATGGACTTTCAGCAAGTCTTTCAATATGATAACACTCTCACAAAGTAATTACTTGAAAAAACAAAATCAATACTATGAACTACAGTACTTTTTATAAAGCATCACTACCCAAGGTTGCAATGTTTAGAAATCTTCCTGTATCCTATACTTTGTTACTGTTTTAACTCCTTGACATTAATCAACACTTAATATATTTATTTACACTGCAGTAAGTACATAAGAATAATTATTCCAAGTAACAGAAATTCTCAGTCGTTTCCTGTCCTCCTTTTTAGCCTATTTTCAATTTTAAAAAAATAGGCTTATGAGATCACCTTTTGTCCGTGTGTGTGTGTGTGTGAGGTGTGTGTGTGTGTGTCCCTAATAAATTCTAAACGGCTGGAGCGATTTCAATGAAACTCAGTAAGTTCATAGCACTATTCCCGGCGACCTCGACCGTGCCCTTCAAATTTTGTTACGTCTCACCAATCGAACATGGTGGCTGTGCGAAATTTTATTTATTTATCGTATGGCTTTTAGTGCCGGGAGTGTCCGAGGACATGTTCGGCTCGCCTGAGTCTGTAGCTGCTTCCAGCGGACACCGTAAAGGGCGAGCTACAAGTTCCGTTCACTTTCAAGTAGTTCCAACTTTCGCCACCAGATATCAATGATACCTAGTGGTGAACGTTGGAACTTTGATAGAGCGTTCTGACGAAATCTAACCTAACAAATTTTGCTTTACACAAGTTTAGTCTGTGAAAGGATCTTTTACATGCCATAAATCTATGACATGGGACCGCCAGCTTTACTTCCCCTCCGAAGGAAGGCATACTGAAGGATTTTTAACGCTCTTAAAAAATCCGACGACTTCGGCCGGGTTTGAACCCGCTATCTTGGGCACAGCAGTTCAGCATGCTACCGACTACGCCACCGAAGCATTCACTAGCATTCAATATCTCCGAAACTATTACCGATATCGCCCTGAAATTGTGTACTGTGATAAAGAGCACTACTAGAAGTTCACCGATCAGACTTTCAAAAACCTGGTGACTACAAAACCTACATGGCTGCCAAGCGAAGTTGAGACTTTTAAATAGACTTTTCTCGCGATTTAACTATCCAAACGTAATGAAACTTGGTACAGCAATTGTTTATACACATTGTAATGCATTGAAGTCTAATTTAGTTCAATTGTTTACATAACCTCAAAATGGCGGCTGTGCGAAATATTTCACTGACATTCTATATCTCCGAAACTATTACAGATATCACCCTGAAATTTTGTACGGTGATAAAGGGTACTGATACAAGTTAACCTATGTATATTTCATAAACCTGTAAAGTACAAAACGAACATGGCGACCAAGCGAATTTGAAATATTTTAATAGACTTTTCTCGTGATTTAACTCTCTGGGCGCCGTGGAATGTGGTACAGTAAATGATTTTACAGTTTGTAATGCACTGCCATCTAACTTAATTCAATTGTTTACATAACCTCAAGATGGCGGCTGTGCGAAATTTTAAAATTAAGTTTTTATTTCTTGTGTCGTAATCATGCGATCGAAGTGAAAGTTTGAATAATGAACCTAGGCAATAATTGTCCTTGAATGGTACATAACTCTATGGCCTATACATATAACAATCCTAAATGGCGAGCTTCCGAAATATTTAGACGGTTCTCAATATCTATGAATCTTTTACAGCAACCAAACTGTTTTTTTTTATGTCCATAGAGACTAAGAACATATGTTCACCTATAGGACTTTCAGTAACCTGGTGAGCACAAATCCAACATGGCGGCGACGCAAAGTAAAGATATTTAAATGGACGTTTCTCGCGAATTAACTATCCGAGTGCCGTGAAACGTTGCACTTTAAATGCTTATACAAATGTTGATCCACTGGCATGTAATTTATTTCAATTGTTTGCATAATAACAAGATGGCTGGTGTGCGTACTTTTAAAATCTCGTTTTTACTTCTTGTGTTCTAATCATGCGATTGAAGTTTGAATACCACACGTACACAATAATCTTAATGTAATAGTACAAAAATAAAAATCCATCCTGGCGACCATATGAAATATTTAGACGGTTCTCAATATCTACGAATCTGTTACAGCAATTAAACTGAAATTTTGTATGTTGATAGAGACAATTAACATGAGCAGGATATATGAAAATAGGCTGTATAGTTCTTCACGGAACTACTTGTTTAATAATCATGCCGCTGGTCTCTCTTTTTCTCACTGCCTTCTCGATACTGCTACAACTTCACCACAATCACTAAAACTATAGGTAAAGACATCTCAAATATTCAATAGAACCTGCAAACATAAAGGACATGCAACACAATTATTCAACACAAATTAGTTAATACGATAACTTTATTAGATCACTTTTACCCCTTCTTCCCCCCATTCACAGTTAAGTTATGAAATAGAAATTCGTGGTGATTATAAAAATTGAATACGGGATATGCCGAAGTACTATTAATTGAGGCGTCCATTTCCAAACTGCCTCTTGTCCACGAGTACATTTTTTGGCAAACAAGAACAAACGTTTGGAATGTTCTTTTTCTGATAGAACATGCTCATTCCAGAGTTGTTTGGTAAATAATGACCTATATGACATATATAGATAGTTTCTTGGGTAAAGCAGCGCATATTCACTCCACAATCATTAAAAAAAATATTTGGACAAGGGTCATTTTGGAACTGACTAACGGACAAGGGGCATTTTGGTCCTGTATGCTCTGAAGAAGGTCCTTTATTGTATCTGCATTATATAATTTTCATTTATATGACTGGAAATATGGATATTCCGTATTCTCATTAACTCAAGAATTGTATTGCATTTTATTTTATTTGAAAATAGCAAAAGTAAATAATTTCGTAAACATATCAATCTTCATTGAAGTAATTTCCTTAATGCTATCATGTTACACCATGTCATCAATATCCTCCATCAAACCACCGTCATTTTCCTCTTCCGAACTTTTGTCCTCATCTTGCACAGTATTTGACAGAAGGAGGGTTTTTTATAACTAGAGTGTTGGAAGGTTGTCCCATGTAGGACCAAAGTGGAGCTGAAGTAGCTTCCTGACATCGTCTCTCTTGGGCTGCTTCAGTGGCACACCAGATGGAATAATAGCTGGCTGAATATCTCTAGCATTTCTCCCTGGGCGACAAACTTTCCTAACTACACTAGTATCAGTGTTCTAAGAAACCTCGCCACGTACAAGCACTCGGGCCATTGGTACATTTCCTCGCATTACAATAAATCTCTTGCAGGTGGAAAACCGAAAGTGCCACTGTTCTTCACAATACCAACAGAAGCGTCTTTCCAGGCGTACATTCGAAAGTCTTCTCCTACTTTCAGAACAGTCCCATGTTTCCTAAACACTTCATAGTATTTTTCAACCTCGACTATTGTGTCCATGTTTAGCAAGTCCTTCTCAATACGACCAAAGACTCGATCAGGTGACATGAATGAATGCCCTGGCACTGGGAAGAATAACTGCACTTCACGAATATTTGGGGGAGCATCAGAGTCTAACCACTTCATCAGCATAGAAATCAATGTAGTGTTTTTATTCTGACCCCCACAACCATCTGCAAAAAGTCGCACTACTTCATATTCACTTAAATCACTGTGAATGAGTCTATGATGAATGGCAGAGGCAATTTCAGAAGACCCTTTGTGATGATCTGCTTCAGTCCAAGTGTATAGAAATACCTTGTCTCGAGTTTGTGAATCCTTCGATGTTCCTTGAACGATGCCAAAATTGTACAAGTAGAGCTGCCTAGAGTAAATAAGCAGCTTGGTCAGGTACTTTAGGTAACGGCATAAAGAACATGAGACTAATATTTCATCATGTGTGTGGAGGTGTTCAAAGAATGCATTGGCTTTACGTTTATGGCACTCAAATTCAATCTCCAAGGACCTGTTGGTTTCTAACTTAAGCCTCTCTTCATATTGAAAGCACTTGGAACATTTATCAGTTGCTGGAGTGTTGAAACTTATGTTATATTCATTGCAAAACATATTTCTAAAGAACTCATAGTTTACTTTTAGGTTGTCATTAGCACATGCACTGTTATAAGCATCCCATAGTCATCGAATGGTGAGAGTGGAATCAAGGTACATTTTGTTAGTGTTTTTATTCCGGCAATAATGGCTGTCAATAGGTACCAAGGATTCAACAAACATCTTGACATTGTTATGTTTATCAGTGTACAAATGAGAACGATGGTCACCACCTCGATTTTCTCTTGCAGGCAGTCCTGTTAGCCAGTGGAATCTACAAATCCTCTGCACTCTTTTTTTTGTCAATGTTAAGAATACTTAAAAAGCACGTTGGCAAATCTGGATTAGTATAACTGAATCACCACACTTCATGGGCATAAAGTACTTGTGCCAGTATTGGGTGTTTTGCTTACGTTCGCCCCTGCTTCTATCACGTTTAGGCGTTTCTGTAGAAGTATATTTTAAAATAATGTTATCCTGATCAACTTTAACACTTTTATAATCACAGTGGTGTGGGTAGAACATCTGGTGGAACCTACGTACATCTTGCATTGTCATAGTAGAACCCTGAAAGTCTTTCCTTCCTTTATGGTCACACTTTGGAAGAGTTGGAAGCCTTTGAGATGAATGTCTGGCCTTTTTATCCCTATTCTTTCTCCACGCAGCGGGATTTCGTTTCTTTTTTCGTCCTTTGCCTTTAGGAGGTCTCACATTGCCTCTCTGTTTCAAAGAAAGTTCAGGTCCACTGTTAGAAATGCCTTCGTTCATAGTCACAAACTCACCAATTGTAATAAGAACAACACTAAGAATTACTTCCAAAAGTTAAAACACTGAAAACTGGTCAAACATTCGCGGTAAATAAACAATACATTATAGCGCGAAATGCACTCAGAGACGTACACTGTTGACGTCAGCTCACGGCATATCCGATTGTCAGAGCTTATCCCTGTCTTTTATTTAGGCTAAACTTTCTATTACCAACATCTAAAAAGAAATTTACTCTCATAAAAGGACAGCAAATAATATTCAGAAGCAATTTGATGACAGGTGCTGAAACTACTTCATATACTGGACAAGGGGCACTTTGGAAATGGCATCTCTCATTGCATTCCAGTGTTGCATGAACAAGGGTCATTGTGGTACTGTATAACACCAGTGATTTATATCCCGCCATATTGAATGGACAAGGGGCACTTTGGAAATGGCGTCTCTCATTGCATTCCAGTGTTGCATGGACAAGGGTCATTGTGGTACTGTATAACACCAGTGATTTATATCCCGCCATATTGAATGGACAAGGGGCACTTTGGAAATGGCGTCTCTCATTACATTCCAGT
Source organism: Meconema thalassinum (assembly GCA_946902985.2). Taxonomy (NCBI): domain Eukaryota; kingdom Metazoa; phylum Arthropoda; class Insecta; order Orthoptera; family Tettigoniidae; genus Meconema; species Meconema thalassinum. The sequence goes on along the minus strand of OX336393.1, from coordinate 504,144,989 downwards.
GTTGCATGGACAAGGGTCATTGTGGTACTGTATAACACCAGTGATTTATATCCCGCCATATTGAATGGACAAGGGGCACTTTGGAAATGGCGTCTCTCATTGCATTCCAGTGTTGCATGGACAAGGGTCATAGTGGTACTGTATAACACCAGTGATTTATATCCCGCCATATTGAATGGACAAGGGGCACTTTGGAAATGGCGTCTCTCATTGCATTCCAGTGTTGCATGGACAAGGGTCATTTTGGTACTGTATAACACCAGTGATTTATATCCCGCCATATTGAATGGACAAGGGGCACTTTGGAAATGGCGTCTCTCATTACATTCCAGTGTTGCATGGACAAGGGTCATTGTGGTACTGTATAACACCAGTGATTTATATCCCGCCATATTGAATGGACAAGGGGCACTTTGGAAATGGCGTCTCTCATTGCATTCCAGTGTTGCATGGACAAGGGTCATTTTGGTACTGTATAACACCAGTGATTTATATCCCGCCATATTGAATGGACAAGGGGCACTTTGGAAATGGCGTCTCTCATTACATTCCAGTGTTGCATGGACAAGGGTCATTGTTGTACTGTATAACACCAGTGATTTATATCCCGCCATATTGAATGGACAAGGGGCACTTTGGAAATGGCGTCTCTCATTGCATTCCAGTGTTGCATGGACAAGGGTCATTGTGGTACTGTATAACACCAGTGATTTATATCCCGCCATATTGAATGGACAAGGGGCACTTTGGAAATGGCGTCTCTCATTACATTCCAGTGTTGCATGGACAAGGGTCATTGTGGTACTGTATAACACCAGTGATTTATATCCCGCCATATTGAATGGACAAGGGGCACTTTGGAAATGGCGTCTCTCATTGCATTCCAGTGTTGCATGGACAAGGGTCATTGTGGTACTGTATAACACCAGTGATTTATATCCCGCCATATTGAATGGACAAGGGGCACTTTGGAAATGGCGTCTCTCATTGCATTCCAGTGTTGCATGAACAAGGGTCATTGTGGTACTGTATAACACCAGTGATTTATATCCCGCCATATTGAATGGACAAGGGGCACTTTGGAAATGGCGTCTCTCATTGCATTCCAGTGTTGCATGGACAAGGGTCATTGTGGTACTGTATAACACCAGTGATTTATATCCCGCCATATTGAATGGACAAGGGGCACTTTGGAAATGGCGTCTCTCATTGCATTCCAGTGTTGCATGAACAAGGGTCATTGTGGTACTGTATAACACCAGTGATTTATATCCCGCCATATTGAATGGACAAGGGGCACTTTGGAAATGGCGTCTCTCATTGCATTCCAGTGTTGCATGAACAAGGGTCATTGTGGTACTGTATAACACCAGTGATTTATATCCCGCCATATTGAATGGACAAGGGGCACTTTGGAAATGGCGTCTCTCATTGCATTCCAGTGTTGCATGAACAAGGGTCATTGTGGTACTGTATAACACCAGTGATTTATATCCCGCCATATTAAATGGACAAGGGGCACTTTGGAAATGGCGTCTCTCATTGCATTCCAGTGTTGCATGAACAAGGGTCATTGTGGTACTGTATAACACCAGTGATTTATATCCCGATATATTAAATGGACAAGGGTCACTTTGGAAATGTCGTCTCTCATTGCATTCCAGTGTTGCATGGACAAGGGTCATTGTGGTACTGTATAACACCAGTGATTTATATCCCGCCATATTGAATGGACAAGGGGCACTTTGGAAATGGCGTCTCTCATTGCATTCCAGTGTTGCATGGACAAGGGTCATTGTGGTACTGTATAACACCAGTGATTTATATCCCGCCATTTTGAATGGACAAGGGGCACTTTGGAAATGGCGTCTCTCATTGCATTCCAGTGTTGCATGGACAAGGGTCATTGTGGTACTGTATAACACCAGTGATTTATATCCCGCCATATTGAATGGACAAGGGGCACTTTGGAAATGGCGTCTCTCATTGCATTCCAGTGTTGCATGAACAAGGGTCATTGTGGTACTGTATAACACCAGTGATTTATATCCCGCCATATTGAATGGACAAGGGGCACTTTGGAAATGGCGTCTCTCATTGCATTCCAGTGTTGCATGGACAAGGGTCATTGTGGTACTGTATAACACCAGTGATTTATATCCCGCCATATTGAATGGACAAGGGGCACTTTGGAAATGGCGTCTCTCATTGCATTCCAGTGTTGCATGGACAAGGGTCATTGTGGTACTGTATAACACCAGTGATTTATATCCCGCCATATTGAATGGACAAGGGGCACTTTGGAAATGGCGTTTCTCATTGCATTCCAGTGTTGCATGGACAAGGGTCATTGTGGTACTGTATAACACCAGTGATTTATATCCCGCCATATTGAATGGACAAGGGGCACTTTGGAAATGGACACGAATTTCAACCTCACTTTTAAAGGGTTTGGAGTCGTTTTGTATCTGTAGAATACGCATACTGCTTCGGTGGCGTAGTCGGTAGCATGTTGAACTGCTGTGTCCAAGATAGCGGGTTTAAACCCGGCCGAAGTCGTCGGATTTTTAAGAGCGTTAAAATCCTTCTGTATGCCTTCCTTCGGAGGGGAAGTAAAGCCGGCGGTCCCATGTCATAGATTTATGGCATGTAAAAGATCCTTTCACAGACTAAACTTGTGTAAAGCAAAATTGTTAGGTTAGATTTCGTCAGAACGCTCTATCAAAGTTCCAACGTTCATCACTAGGTATCATTGATATCTGGTGGCGAAAGTTGGAACTACTTGAAATTGAACGGAACTTGTAGTTCACCCTTTAGGATGTCCGTTGGAAGCAGCTACAGACTCAGGCGAGCCGAACATGTCCTCGGACACTCCCGGCACTAAAAGCCATACGATAAATAAAATAAATACATCAAAAGAGGAGAATGAGAGGAAGACAGTGATGCCAATATCTTAATTTCAAAAATTTTGGGACAAGGTGCTGTTTGGAAGTGGACGCCTCAATTTTAGTATTCGCTTCAACGGGAAGGTGGGAGGGGGCGATGGGGCAAAGGGTAAACATAGTAACAATATTACCTTTATGATTGTGCCCGTCCTAAATCTTGTTCACCAATTAAACAAATTTCCAAGGAAAGACAGACATCTTTGCTGCCACAAAACATGCTTTCAAATGTTCAATAATTCTCATTATATGCCGAAATATTTCACACATCCAATTATTATATAATTAGCTAGCAAATGTACATTAACTATTTTGAACAGTGGACGGAGATAACCAATAAACAGATTCGAACAGGTCTATGTCCTGAAGCAATCTGTCCCATGTGCAAAATTTATTGAAGTGACTGGTATCTCAGTTTTGGATGCGATACGTTGTTTAATGTTCTGATTACTACATAATATAAACGACAGATGTGTTTCAGCAGGTCTATGACCTGAAGCAAACATTTCCCATGTGGAAAATGGGACTGATATTTCAGGTGGATATGGTATGACCAAGTATTTCACACATCCTATAATTATTTATTAATTATTTTTGTGACCTTTCTTTTATTTAAATTAAAGACTTATTGTAAGACTATCCATTTTCCTTTTTGGTTTTTGTTAAGATAGTTTCTAAGCTTTTTTCACGCTGACGAAGTTATCATTGATATAAGGAAACATGTACGTGTTAATTTAATATAAAACTACTTTCTAGTGATTGACCAGGCGTCTTTATAATTTGAGATTGATATCAACCAACACAAGCCTCCGTGGCTTAGGCGGCAGCACGCCAGCCTCTCACCGCTGGGTCCGTGGTTCAAATCCCGGTCACTCCAAGTGAGATCTGTGCTGGACAGAACGGAGGCAGACAGGTTTTTCTCCGGGTACTCCGGTTTTCCCTGTCAAAATTTCATTCCAGCAACACTCTCCACTATCATTTCATTTCATCTGTCATTCATTTAATCATTGCCCTAGAGGAGTGCGTCAGGCCTCGGCAGCCGGCACAGTCCATATCCTCGCCGCTAGATGGGGGCTTCATTCATTCCATTCCTGACCCGGTCGGAGACTGGAAGCAGGCTGTGGATTTTCATTTCATCAACCAACACGGAGAATATTTATTAGCATTGCTAATGTCTATGCATCTGAATAGTTTCCTGCTCCTCTCGGAAGATGGTAGCACTGTCGACGAATTACGGCGAGGGGATGGATTTTGGGCACTTTACACCTTATGCAAATTCGTATAAAATCAACTACCTACATAGGATTTTAAAAGATGAGGCATTTTGCGTCCCATTTGATATTTTTTGTCGGGACGAAGGGACCAGTCCTGAAATAAGGAACAATCCTGTCTGGTTACCCTACCATAAGAGGACTTGTGTTGACCCACCTTCGAAGTCACCTAAGCTGTCATCTGGAGAGGATGGCGACAGGAAGTCTGACGATGCACTCAGGTGTTGTTGGTACGACTCCGTGATGTTGTTGTTGAAGTTGCTGCCGTTGTTGGTGATGTGCAGGTCTCTGTCCGTTGTAGACGTCACATAGTTGCTCGCCCATTGTGAGCTGTTGACAGAGATTAATCTGGCGTTATATATGGATACAGTTTGAGATTAAATGGTAACATGATAACCAATGGATAGTTAGAACCCTGTAGTGCAAATGTTGGTATTTGTAAAAAAATGTATATTATTTTGTTTTATATGGAAATTTGTTTTGGAGTTCACTCTTTAATTTGATGCAAGTCTCATTGATTTTGGATGACTAAGTAATTTTAATGTTTTAAAACATTCATTGTTCACAAGGGAAGTATCAGGTAATAATAATAATAATAATAATAATAATAATAATAATAATAATAATAATAATAATATCGTATGGCCTCGGTGCCGGGTGCAAGCTTTGTTAATTGATACCCAGAGGGTAGCTTGCATGTCGAATTTCTTCATTCCTTTGAACGCTATGAAATTCAAGGAGGTTAGATATCCAAGCTCCTTGACACTACAGCGCTTTCTAGTAGAGAATGGAGGAACTTTGTGTTGGCGGAAACTCCCGAGATTAATTTTGCCATTGAACACGGCCTACTGAATTCAAATGTTTTTTTTTAACATGCCAACAACGTATGACATCCATGCCGAGATTTTTGTGGCCTTTCAAAAATCACTTACCACGGCCAGGGGCGAACCTGCAAGCTTGGGGTTGGTAATCCGACACGTTAACCACTCACCCACCGTGGCAAGCAGTATCAAGTAAGACTGGTCCAAACTTATCTTGAAACTTTGTGGATGCAATCGTTGTACTATAAGAGCCGCCATATTGAACTGCAAGGCTCCTGACATCCTGGTACGCAGGCATGACGGCTGCAGAAGCTGGACATCCCTGTGGCACTCGGAGTAGTAGCGAGGTGGGGCGTATATGCTGACTGGAGCGTGCGGCTTCTTCCCACCGACCTTGAGTGTTTGGGCGGTCAGGGCTGTCCATTCCAACATGTACGGTACTCGCTACCTCCCATTGTTTTATATGAGAGATTCCCCACATGATATCAGAGCCTTGTAGTTCAATCTGGCAGCTGATTTTCTGCACGTTGTCCTCTTATAGTACAACGATTGCGTCCGCAAAGTCTCAAGAAAGGTTTCGACCTGACTTGCCTGATATGGAAGTAAACCTTGGACTGTTGGCGAAACAGAAAAGAGAGATTGAAGTTTGCGACGTTCCCTTGTAGGTTGGTTCCTCAGTTTAGGGGCTGCGACAACGCGGTCATGTAGCCCCGTGTACTTTGGGTGTGTGTAGAATCTATCTGATAACCGCTGTAAATTGTGATAGCTGAAGTAGAGTGTGTTATTTGTAATTCAAGTAAGGACTGCAGACGATCAATTTCAAGTAGTTCCTACTTTTGCCACCAAATGCTACCGTCAACGACACCTGGCTACGAACATGACTACCAGATGCCACCGCAACCGGAACCTGACGACGAACGTGGGAACTTAATAGAGCGTTAATCAAATATTACCTACAAAAATAATAAAATAAATATCGTATGGGCTCGGATGCCGGGTGCAAGCTTTGTTATTTGACACCCAAAGGGTAGCTTGCATGTCGACTTTCGTTGTTCCTTGAAGCTCTATGAAAGTCAAGGAGGTTAGATATCTAAGCTCCTTGAACATTATAGCGCTTTCTGGTAGAGAAATGAGGAACTTTGTGTTGGCGGAAACTCTCGAGATTAATTTTGCCATTATGAACACGGCCTACTGAATTCAAATGGGTTCTTTGACATGCCAACATCGTATGACATGGTGTCGTAATTTTTGCCCCCTTAAAAAAAAAATCGCTTACCACGGCCAGGAGCGAACCTGAAAGCTTGGGGTTAGTAGACCGACATGTTGACCACTCACCCACCGTGGCAAGCTATTACCTACAAATTTAGCTTCACACAATTGTGGTTAGTGAAAGGTTCTTTTACATGTCATAAATCTATGACTTGGGCCCACCGGCGTTACTTCCCCTCCGAAGGAAGGCATACTGAGGGAATTTTAATGCTCTTAAAAATCCGATGGCTTCGGCCGGGTTTGAACACGTGATTTTGGGCATAAAAGCTCAGCATGCTACCAACTACGCCACCGTAGCCGCCATTTCCCTTGTCAGAACACTGTCTGTGTTTTGTTTTTCCTGTGTGACTATTATAATGGCTGCAAAAATTAGGACGAACACTTTTCCATTTGCCCTCGTAATGATAGTCCTACTCGTTCCATTCCGTGCGTTCCCACCCTCAGTCAGTTCCCACTACATTTATAATGTGAGGAATGCTTTGTGATTTGAAAACAGGTACATTTATCAAAGTAGCGAGGACGTGTTTGGTTGATAAAAGCGCTCTGGCTACCTCATTAATTCCCATCGTCCTTCATTTGTCACATTCGCTACCTTGTTTATATTTGTCTCCCTCTATTCAGATCTTATCGCTGCTTCACATAACTCCCAGTTCTTGAAAAGAGCACTCTTCTTTGTGAGATTCTAGCCATTATTGGTTGACACAGCGGCGTTCATAGAAACACTGCCATTCTATTTCAGAAGATGGCTTTAATGAATCAGCTGACTCAGACACGCCACTTAATCGACGCAGCTCCCAGAGAAGTGGAATGAATCATTGGCCTGTTCGGGTTACGAATGGGAACCCTGCCGTGGTGGGAGGAGACACTCCGGATGACACATACCGTGGATCATTCGTATGGGAAATATTATTTTGTAAATCGAGTTATTGATAATTGGAATGCCAACGATTTGCCACCGGGAAACCAATTTCAATTGCAAATAAACTATACGAATGACTGTTGTTGTTGTTGTTGTTTCAGTCTTCAGTCTTTTGACTGGTTTGACGTAGCTCTCCATGCCTCCCTGTGCTGAGCTAATCGTTTCATCTCTACATAGCTACTACATCCTACAGTACATCCGAGGTAATCTGTTTAACATAATTCTAACCTTGGTCTACCCCTACAGTTCTTGTCCTCGACTCTTCCTTCCATAACTAAGCTTGTATTCCTGGGGGTCTTAATATGTGTCCTACCAACCTATCTCTTCTTTTCATTAGCAGTCTCCAGAAATATCTCACCTCTCCCACTCGTCTTAATGCCTTTTTCAATTGTTACCCTACCTATTCATCTGATCTTCATCATTCTCTTGTAACACCACATTTCAAACGCTTCAATTCTCCTCTTTTCTGCTACACCATTAGCCCAAGTTTCTCTTCCATAGAGCGCCACGCCCCAGACAAAGGCTTTCAGAGAAGATTTCCTAATACCTAAATCTATATTCGATGTCAACAGGTTCCTTTTTTTTGGTGATGTTTTCCTTGCCTGAGCCAACCTCGCGAGCGAATAAACAAAGCATACAAAATTATTTAATTAAACATTTGAAAACCAGGTTAATGTCGTGATTAATGCGCAATAAGATCTGTCATGCAAAGGAAGAAATTAAAAAACAAAAGTTTTTCCGGATTCAAACCCGAAGCTGAGCCTTGCCCTCTGAGCTACGAGAACTACAGGTCCGCTGCTCAGCTCGAAACACACAAGTAGATGCCGCACTCGATGCCAAGTTTCCTCGTAATTAACAAGAAGTTCCGTGAATAACTATACTGCCTACTTTTCATGCCAATGATTATTCTACAGTATATGAACCTATCTAGAATAATGACGAAATTAAGTTGGTAATATCGAAATATCTAATTAGTTAAAAATATACCTGGTATAATGTAGCCTAATAGAGCACTACAGTTGGCAGCCCTGGTGACTGAATATATTCTTAGTTCCATCTCTTAAGGTACAGAATACAAAATTTGGTTGAAGTCCAATGGACGTTACATGCAGTTAGACACTGGATCTATCAGCACGCGTAAAAGCATGTTGCCAACAATACCATGCGTGTGCTGGTCAGAAATAATCTGAAACATTATGATATCTTGTTGTGCCAATTTTGGATGAAATCCGTTTGTTAGTATAGAGGTTACATGTATTTTAAAATTGGACATATCAGCAGGCATAGAATCATGTTGGCAGCACTGCCTTGTATTAATTACTCCAAATTAATCTAGAATGTCAGGTGCTATACGTGTGCAATGTATAGAGCTGTTGGCTTGCATACTTTCTGATATATTGATATTAGGGTAAAAAAAATATAGACAGCATTTATTAAGAGTTGGCAGCCCTGATTGCTCTTAACAATACTTATAGTCATATCTGTTATGGTACACATTGCACATACGAAATTTGGTTGAACTCCAACTGATAGTATAGAAGTTACATGTATTTAAATATTGGTACTATCAGCAGGCTTATAATCATGTTGGAAGAACTGACGTATATAAGTTACTCCAAATTAATCTAAAATGTCAGAATATACGTGTACATAGTTTAAAGCTGTTGGCTTGCATACTTTCTGATATATAGGTATTTGCATAAAAAAAGAGAGAGAGAAATTATTAACAGTTGGCAGCCCTGGTGGCTCTTAAGAATACGTTCAGTCATATCTGTTTATGTACAGATATTACATACAAAATTTGGTTTAAATCCAATTGATAGTGTAGAAGTTACATGCATTTAAACATTGGACCTATCAGAAGGCTTAAAATTATTTTGGCAACACTGTCATAGTTGGCCTCCTGGAAATTAAACGGAAATAGTATGATCTACATGTGTGCCAATTTTGGAATAGCTCCCATGCATACTTTGCAAGATATCCAACATGGAGCTCAAATTTCTAGTGCGTTTTTTCAGCAGTTGGTAGCACTGACATCATTTTCAAATATGGACGTGAGATATTCCGGTGCACATCTTTACTCATACTAAATTTGGTTTTGATTGCTGCAGCCGTTTAGGAGTTGATAGGGGGGGGGGGGCACACACACACAGCCAGCCAGCCAGCCAGACAGACAGACAGACAGACAGACAGACACACATTTTCCGGGATCGATCTCATAAGTCTACTTTTTCCTCATTTTTGCAAAATGTGAAAAGTAGGCTAAAAATGCTCACAGGGGCTTAACGGTTGGTTTGCGCCCACAGGTATCGTAACACATATTGCTCTCCAGACCAATCCCCATGCGTGGTTTGATTTTCTACCTCTTATTTTCCGACACCCTGTATTGTAACTTTCAGTCGGTCAACACAATTCCAAAATAACCTGAAATAAATTACACGTGATTAAGATTTACATGGTGAATTTTAATAACACCGACAAACTGCAGGCAGGGCTTCCTGGCTGGAAATGGACGGCGAGTGTGCAAACAGTCCCGGCACACTGAAGCTCGTCCATATCACAACAGGTGTTCAAAGTGGCTCCATGGGATGTAATGCAAGCGTTCACGCGCTTTGTCTTGACTCACTCTTTCGATTTTTTCGACCTGTACCCGAATAACGTGACACGCTTCATGGACACGCTGTTGAAGGGTCTGCACACCGGCAACGGCTGCATTTCACACAACGCTCTATAGGTGCCCCCACAAAAGAAAAATCAGGGGGATTCGTTCTGGAGATCGCGCAGGCCATGCAACCAGGCCTCCACGTCCAATTCAATGTCTGGGGAAGGTGTTGGCGAGTGGTAATGTGAAAGTAGGCAGGCTCTCCGACGTGCAGCAGCGACATTACTTGTCGTATTGCCAAAGACAGTATTTTCATTTAACAGTGGTAGCATGTTTTTCAGAAAGTTATGAGAGAATGTTGTCTACCGTGGCAATGACGCACTTTCGGACATAATTATGTTGACATGATTTTTTTTTACTCCATTTGCAGTGTGGAAGTGTTCCTTGAATATTGTCGGAGTACTTAAAATTCACCCTGTATATTGTTATGGACAATTGGAGAAGGATAAAACTAAGGGATGCCATGTTTCGCTCGACAAGTGAGCATCATCAGATCAAAATCTACAAGACAAATAGCCCTAAAAACACTACCAAACCTACAGTGACATTATGGTCTTACCTGTGGATGACTTGAGAGTCCGGCAACTTGTCCCCGGACTGGTTGTGATTCTGGTTGCGATCACGTTGTCCCACGTTATGGCTGCAGACACACAACACATATAATTAGAACACAATCCAATCTGCTTGTAGCTCATTCAATTATAACACGAGCTGAAACAGAGAACTAATTATCAACTCTTCCTCATCCCAACAGGCACAAGCGATGATGTCACACTAGTCCAGTTACTGTAACAACCACTACCAACACCATTCATTCTTTTCATTTACAGAGGTGTGCAAATTATTTGAATCAAATTGAGAATTTAAGTCAGTCAGAATATTTTATTGAACAATGGATGCCATTCTTTACCACCCTACTTAGTGAAGTTTTGTCCCATATAGAAGTCTAACTTTTCCTATAAGGAATTGCGACTGGAAATTTTCAGATTTCGATATTCAGAGGGATACCAGAACTGGGTGCGTTTTCTCCTGTTTCATTGACTTTGGAATGTGCCCTCTAAATCAGGTGATTTCAATCCATGGTCCACGAATCTTTGGACCGTTCAAGAGTGGATGATCGGTATAAAAGACTTTGAATTCCTCAGCTATACATTCATACAAAAGGTAGAATATAGTAATCAAAACAAAACGTGTGGTATTTTGCATTAACGAGGCTCCTCTCTTATAGAATATTCTATATGATCATTTTACTATAAATTTCGTAAAATAAAATCTAATTAAGGTTAATTAATTGTGATATGTTTCAAATAACTTCAGTGCCTTATAAACTTATTTAGTGCAGAAGTATAAATGAACTTCTGGAAATCTGGCGTAGAGTCTAATAATTTGCACACCCCTGTAGCCATCCCGCATGCAAAGGGCTTGAGACATGTTGGTAATCAGCCTTGGGATGTGCAATTTGTCCGAGAATGTGTGTTTTTGTGGTAACTAGACTTGTGTTTGAAACTGTAATATTTGGGACAGATAATCTCGCTGTTATGCCCTCTTAAAATAACTATAACTAACTGTTACGATAGCCGGAAACGACTATCTTTTTTGTATATTTATTTTCACATTATTTTCACAGGAAAAATAACACTTCCATGCACCAACAACTAACAGCTGACGGACTATATATCTTCTTTTGTCAATGCAATAAAAGAAGAACCAAAGAGTTTCATAACAGAAACCGGGTTGAGGAAGTGCAGGCCTCCGAGTCTGTCCTTGTGCTTGGTGACGGATGCGATCTCAGCGACGATGAGTTGAGGCGAAAATCGTGTGGTCTGGAGCAAGCCTGTGCTTTAGGGGCTTGGGACACCTATGTCATTAGCCCCGTGTAGTTGAGTGTGTGTTGAGATTGGCTGACAACTGTATTTATTTGATGACTGGTGTAGTGTGTGGAACTGTATTAGGGACAGGGATGAAGTCGGGTGCCCCGGGACTGTCTACCCACCTCTCTCTGCAAATATTGTTCATGCTGGAGCATCCGTAGATTTAGCAATTTAGCAAGGTACCTGCTATCCCATATTTGCCTCGACGAAGTGTGGAAATTCCGAGCAGAATGACATAATATATATATATTTTTTTACGAGGGACTGTGGAAAATCTTCAAAAGACACTTATGAAAGGTCCGCACTCCACAGTAGTGTGGGATTTTTACCCACTAAAAACTACATCCCTTTTCCCACGATGCGTTCATCACCCCGGAACCGCTCTCGCATTACTTCAGGGTGATGTCGTGCTTACTTAGCCTTTCAGACTTCTTCATTTCTTCTTAAGGGCGTTCGTACGCTTCCAGATCTCGCTTTTTCTGGCGAAGGACATCCTCCACATACACTGCTACATGATCCCATGATTGCTGGTTCCGTAACATCACAGAAATAATATTATCTGGTGTCAGTTCTCCCAATTCAGTTTCCACATATTCTCTCTTTATTATCCAATGGCCGCACACGAAGAAGGTGTGAAGTACATCATCGATGTCGTCACAATATATGCATGTTGCACCACTCGCTCCGCCTACTCTATGCAGGAATTTACGGAAATATCCGTGTCCTGTTAGAAGTTGTGTGAGGTAATAATTGACTTCACCATGGACTCTTTCGACCCAGGTATCCAGGCGTGGTATCAGTCACTTGGTCCATTTACCACGAGGGCCACTTTCCCATCTGAGTTGCCATCGCCTCATCCGTTGATTAAAGGCACGCTTCTTTGCACATTTCTTTCCCAGCTCTCCTTGGGTACGCCAGATTTCTTGTCGCTCCAATGCAAGTAGATCTATTGGGGCTATTGCTGCCACCGTGAGGATTGCAGGTTCAGAAACCGTGCGGTATGCACATGCAATACGTAAAGCTGCTCTCCGTTGTACGGCAGCTATCTTTCTCCGATACCATGCAAATCTCAAGGATTCGGCCCAAACTTTGGAGCCATACAGGAGCACTGACTGAACCGTCGTCATGAGGAGGCGTCTTTTACTTGATTTTGGGCCATTAATATTGCCCATCAGCCTTCTAAGTGCTGTCATGAATTTTACTGCCTTATCTGTCACACTCTGAATATGGTTCCAGAATGTGAGCTTGGAGTCAAGTGTCACTCCTAAATATTTTGTACTCGTAGATGTTTCAATCACTGTATCTCCAACAGTCATTGGTACAAGAGTCTCAAACCTTTTCCTCGTCAGAAGAACTATCTCCGTTTTATGTTCTGCTAATGTTAGTCTGTGACTCGTCATCCAGTTTTTTATGCGCCGCATCACCTGGTTCAATTTGATTTGAGCCATCTCAACATTGCGGGCCACTATCAAGGCAGCCACATCATCAGCGTAGACCACTAGATTCGTATCCTCTGGCATCTCCAGACGTAACAAGCCATCATACATGATGTTCCAGAGATCTGGACCAAGGATCAATCCCTGTGCTGCTCCAGCCGTCAGTCGTTTTGCCCTTTGTCCATATTCCGTATCATACAGCAGAGTGCGATCCCTGAAGTAGTCTCTCATTATGCGCATAAGATACTGTGGTACTTTGAAAGTCTCTTCAAGAGCTTCCAACATGTCATTCCAACTTGCCGAATTAAAAGCATTCTTTACATCCAGGGTCACAAGAAGTGTCACTTTACGAGAATAATAATAATAATAATAATAATATTGGTGTCTCTTAACTACTACGGTTCTTAGAGACGCCTGGGTGTCAGAATTTTGTCCCGAAGGGGATCTTTAACGTGCCAGTAAATCTACGTACACGGCTCCCTCACATTTGAGCACCCCCAAATGCCAATTGACTGCGCAAGGATTCGATCCTGAAACCTTGGGTACAGCAAGCGAGAAGGTAACCGCTACACCACGCACCCAGTCAGGAAAATCACACTCGGGATAGCCACTGTCAGCGCCGGGCTTCGAACTTGCGATCTCTGGACTTGCTGCAACTGTCTCGATTTAACGAGCCCGGCTACGCCATGGGACTAACTAACTAACTAACTAGTGAGGTAATCTTCCCCTTAGCCTAGTTAAAGGGGCCGATGACCTCGCTGTTCTGCCCCTCGCTGTGTTTGAGTCTTCAGTCTTTCCACTGGTTTGATGTAGCTCTCCATGCCTCCCAGTCCTGAGCTAATAGTTTCATCTCTACATAGCTACCACACCCTACATCCGAGGTCATCTGTTTAACATACTCTAACCTTGGTCTACCCCAACAGTTCTTGTCCTCGACCTTTCCTTCCATTACTAAGCTTGCTATTCCTGGGTGTCTTAGCATGTGTCCTATTAACCTATCTCTTCTCTTCATTAGCAGTCGCCAGAAACATCTCTCCTCTCCCACTAGTCCAAATACCTCTTCATTTGTTACCCTATCTACCCATCTGATCTTCATCATTCTCCTGTAACACCACATTTCAAACGCTTCAATGCTCCTCTTTTCTGCTGCACCAATAGTCCAAGTTTCACTTCCATAGAGCGCCACGCTGCGGACAAAGGCTTTCAAAAATGACTTCCTAACACCTAAATCTATATTCGATGTCAACAGATTCCTATTCTGTAGAAATGCTTTCCTTGCCTGCGCTAACCTACTTTTTATATCCCCTTTGCTTCGTCCATCACTGGTTATTTTGCTTCCTAAGTAACAGAAGTCACCTACTGTACTTCGTTTAGTTTTTCACCTGCCAATTCGACATCCATAGAGGTTTCTGGTTTCTTTCGACTGCATTCCAATATTTTGTTTTACATTTATTAATTTTCATCATGAATCTTTTCCTCAAGACAGAATCCATACCAATCAGAAACTCATTCAAATGCTCTGATGTGTCGGCTTAACACAACAACTAACTAATTGAAAATGAAAATCCGCAGCCTGCTTCCTGTCTCCGACCGGGTCAGGAATGGAATCAATGAAGCCCCCATCTAGCGGCGAGGATATGAACTGTGCCGGCTGCCGAGGCCTGACGCACTCCTCTGGGGCAATGATTAAATGAATGACAGATGACAGTGGAGAGTGTTGCTGGAATGAAATGCTGACAGGGAAAACCGGAGTACCCGGAGAAAAACCTGTCTGCCTCCGTTTTGTCCAGCACAGATCTCACATGGAGTGACCAGGATTTGAACCACGGACACAGCGGTGAGAGGCCGGCGTGCTGCCGCCTAAGCCACGGAGGCTTGTAACAACTAACTAATTAACAAGGCTAATTGTAATTTTAACGTCGATATGTTTTTGTGCTGCGAATCCATCTGGAATTACCGTGAACATCTTTGTGTCGACAAAATCCCCAACAAAAGTACAAGGGCACTTAGTTCCCATTAGTTCAAGCGCGCGCAATCACCATAATACAAGTTGTTGTTACTTCCTTAGAGAGACTTAGACATTGTGGTCATTTATCCCCGTGTACTTGGGTGAATATAAATAAATATATTAAATAAATAAGTGAGTACTTTACTTAGGAAGCAAAATAACCAGTAATGGACGAAGCAAAGAGGATATAAGAAGTAGGTTAGCACAGACATTGAGAACATTTCACAGAAAAGGAATCTGGTGACATGGAGTATAGATTTAGGTATTTGGAACCCTCATTTGAAGGCCTTTGTCTGGAGCGTGGCGCTGTATGGAAGTGAAACTTGGACTGTTGGAGCAGCTGAAAAGAGGAGAATTGAAGCGTTTGAAATGTGGTGTTACAGGAGAATGATGAAGATCAGAAGGGTAAATAGGGTAACAAATGAAGCGGTATTAAGACGAGTGGGAAAGGAGAGATGTTTCTGGCGACTGCTAATGAAGAGAAGAGATACGTTGGTAGGACTCTTTCTACGACCCCCGGGAATAGCAAACTCAGTTATAGAATGAAGGGTCGAGGATAAGAACTGTAGGGGTAGACCAAGACTAGACTATGTTGAACAGATTGCCTCGGATGTAGGGTGTGGTAGCTAGGCTTATATACTGTAGAGACGAAACGATTAGCTCAGGACAGGGAAGCATGGAGGGCTGCATAAAACCAGTCAAAAGACGGAAGACTCAAACAAAAAATAAGTAAAATATGTCTGAAATCTGTGTTATTCTGGTGACTGTATTTGTAATTCAGACCCCGGTCACGAAAACCAAGTGCAACGACCGAGGGGACCAGATGCGCTGACCACGCGTCACCTCAACATCTGCAGGCCAAATGGCTGGGCAGCGGTCGCTTGATAGTCCTAGGCCCTTCAAGGGCTGCAGTGCCAGGAGTTATTATATTATTTGTATTCAGATAAGTTACGGTGACACACAATAAAATCATCGAATCATGGACATGCTTTCAATCGTCTATTTGTATTGTAAGAATCGCCTTCAACTTGTTTATGGACCACCTTGTAGTGTAGGCTATCAATCCTAGCTCTCACCCCTGAGTTCCGGGTTCGATTCCCGACTCTGCCAAGACATTTAGTTCTCAATGAGGGCTCAACCTCGTGTGGCAAATCTGAGAAAAGGTGGGTTTGATTCCCCCCTCAGCTATGCTGGAAGTGTTTTTTCGAGGTTTCCCAGTTCTAATCCAGGCAAATGCTGGCCTATGGTTGTCTCCTTCCCAATACTCCCCTTATTTATTATTTAGCATATTGCTTTTAGTTCTGGCAGTGTCCGAGGAGATGTTCGGCTCGCCAGAGGCTGTAGCGGACACCCATAGGGTGAGCTACACGTTCCGTTCAATTTCAAGTAGTTCCGACTTTCGCTATCAGATGTCACTGTCATCTAGTGGTGAACGTTGAAACTTTGATAGAGCGTTTCAACGAAATGTAACCTACAATTTAGCTTCACACAAGTTTAACTCGTGGAAGGTTCTTTATCATGCCATAAATCTATGACATGGGACCGCCGGCTTTACTTCCCCTCCGAAGGAAGGCATACTGAAGGATTTTAACGCTCTTAAAAAAATCGGACGACTTCGGCCGGGTTTGAACCGGTGATCTTTGGCATAGAAGCTCAGCAAGCTACCGTCTACGCCTCCTGAATTACAAATACACACACTATTATAGACACCACAATAACACAGGCTATCAGACATATTCTACACATGCCCACTGCACGGGGCTCAAAGTCCACGATGTCCAAGCTCCTGAATTGTAACAACAACAACAACAACAACAACAACAACAACAACAAAAAAAGGACATGAAAGGAAATAGAAAAAGAAAATGCCCTCCATTGAAAAGACGCAGAGCAATGAAAGGCAGATATGAAGGGAAAAGATGAGAGGGTCTGCCCCAAAGTCATTGGAAAAAGGGAAAAACGGACTCACCTCAGGGTCGCCAACTTCCTACCTCACGAGTCGTGAGCCCTTTAGGGCGTAGCACTATCCAAGGTGAAGTATACGCAGTGGGGTTACATTCACCCTGCCTCCTTTAGGGCAATTCAGTTATTGACGTTAAACTAGTCATTCGATTTAGTCCCTCATTTATGTGAAAAGTGTTTTATTATGTGTATACATAATCATGTAATTTACTTCAGGCACTATGCCCTGTTTTCCATCTCTTGATGAATGCAGTACATTTGCATTTGTCTGTTGGCACAGGCTAGAGTAAAATGTGGCTTTTCACCGATGTCTCAGTCTCACTCATGGCTGTGATTATATGGAAGCTACTGAGCTATGGGTGGTGCTTAGTAATGACATTCAGGGCACAGTCAGTGCCTGTGGATGCTGTGAAAGGTGCTACTCATAGGGTTAGTACGGCTGTTCTGACTCAATGAGGAAAGCAATGTCAAACTACCTCACTCCTCATCATGCCTAGTACGCCTCAATATAGCGCTGCCTTGGGTTTTTGTGGGTATCTACCCACATATCCTAATGGTGGTACTTTTTGAGAATCCAACCAGCCTTCGGGCTGACTACCTAACAGGCACAGACTTCAGGCACTAGCAAATAAATTGTAAATCCCCGTCCAATATAACTGGGTACACTCGTGTTGACCGACTAAAAAACATCTTATAATAGATTACCCAGGCAACACTGAAAAATCTATTCAAATATTTGAATGACTTATGCCAGACAGAGAATCGGAGTAAATGTTTGACAATTTACAATGAGGGAATGAAATATGAACCTAGGTTGATGAGAAGATCATTTGCCAGAAAAGAGAGGAAATGCTGAAATTGCTCACAGAAGATAATACATACTATGTTATAATTAATTTGGTGAGAAGTCTCACACCACGGAGTTGTGGCCAACCTGTAGCCTATGAGTTTCTCAACAAAATTCAAACTTTCTACAAACTATTTGAAATGGAAAGAAATAAGGGGCGAGTAGGCAGCCAGCAATATCCGATTCCTCGGCCCAGGAAGCACTGAGAGACGGAAACAAAAGTAGGATGGAGCCGCGTCGTATATAGGTGATTGTTTCCCGACGTTTCGGCTGTCATTGCAGCAGCTTTAATCATGGTAGGTACGTGTTGGTGTCCGTACTCAAACTGACGGTTATTGCCAGTCAGAGGAGCTTGCTTGCCCTGCATTGACGTCACGCTGCTCCCTGATTGGTCCCCGCCCCTGGCAGTCGCGCGCCAGTAGAACTTTCCAAGTGTTGCTAAGTTTGAAACCATCTTAGCGATTGAATTATTGGGATGCTTCACGACCTCTATTGCCTCTCTGATTAACCTGTTTTAATATCCGGAAATTTTAGCAACAGTTTCGGCCTTGCGTCTCGTGACGTCTATTGCAGATCTGTAGTTTATCTGTTTCGTGTCTCGAATGTGCTCTGAAATCCCAATGGAAACGCGTATTTTTGTTTGCCCTGTCCTGTATGCCTAGACACTGGCCACGAAAGCCTACGATCTAAATAGGCTATAGACTACTAAAAGGTACGTGTTTATTTTCGGAGAGAACAGGAGGAAATTTAGTTCTCATTCGGCAACGCTGCTTGCAAGCCTACTACTATGCTTAAACGTGGGAACCAGATAAGGAGTCTTGACAAATCGGTTTTGTGTTCATAAATCAACAAATCTGAGAAACATAAACACGATTTACGAGTAGGAGATGTTAAGTGATCTGTTGTTGTTTGAGTCTTCAGTCTTTAGACTGGTTTGATGCAGCTTTCAATGCCTCCCTGTCCTGAGCTAATCGTTTCATCTCTACATAGCTACCACACCCTACATCCGAGGCAATCTGTTTAACATATTCTAACCTTGTTCTACCACTACAGTTCTTGTCCTCGACCCTTCCTTTCATAACTAAGCTTGCTATTCCTGGGTGTCTTAGTATTTGTCCAACCAACCTATCTCTTCTCTTCATTAGCAGTCCCCGGAAACATCTCTCTTCTCCCACTTGTCTTAATACCTCTTCGTTTGTAACGCTATCTACCCATCCGATCTTCATCATTCTCCTGTAACACCACATTTGAAACGCTTCAATTCTCCTCTTTTCTGCTGCACCAATAGTCCAAGTTTCACTTCCATAGAGCACCACGCTCCAGACAAAGGCTTTCAAAAATGACTTCCTAATACCTAAATCTATATTCGATGTCAACAGATTCCTTCTTTGTAGAAATGCTTTCATTGCCTGAGTCAACCTACTTTTTATATCCTCTTTGCTTCGTCCATCACTAGTTATTTTGCTTCCAAAGTAACAGAAGTCTCCTACTTTAGCTTTTCACTTGCCAATTTGATGTCCATAGAGGTTTTTGATGTATTTCGGCGGCATTCCAATATTTTTTTACAATTATTTAATTTGATTAATAGACACTGGCACTGTTGCAGTTAGGCGAAACCTGGTGGTAACGAGATTGTTACAGATATCTCAATTGATCTCGAAAATACAATATTCATTTCCCTCTGGAACACTTTTAAACTGTTAGGGAAAGGTTCAGATACTTCTTCACGCATCTCATTCCATGCTACAATACCCCTAAAATGAAATAATACAGTACTTAGCTATTTTTTTTTTTAATTTTTGGCCTAATTTTGTAAGCGTGATCTCTCCTACTGATATAATCTGGCTCATGCATTCTGTTTTGTAAATCGTTCCGTTTTGTTGTTCATTCATTTTGGGGCATAGTTGGTAGCGTGCTGAGCTTCTATGCCCAAGGTCGCGGGTTCAAACCCGGGCGAAGTCATCGGATTTTTAAGAGCGTTAAAATCCCTCAGTATGCCTTCCTTCGGAGGGAAAGTAAAGCCGGCGGTCCCATATCATAGATTTATGGAATGTAAAAGAACCTTCTACTAATTAGACTTGTGTGAAGCTAAATTATAGGTTAGATTTGACTAACGTTCTCAGGTTCCAACTTTCGTCGCCATGAGCCGACTGCGATGGCATCTAGTAACCAAGTTCAGAACTAGTTGTCGTTGACGGTGGCGTTTGGTAACAAAGGTAGGAACTACTTGAAAATTGATTGTCTGCAGTCCTTACTTAAAATTGATTGTCTGCAGTCCTTACTTTAATTAAAAACATAGCCATCACAATTAACAGCGGTAATCAGAAAGATTCTATACAAACCCAAAGTACACGGGGCTACATGACCGTGTTGTCGCAGCCCCTAAACTGAGGAACCAACCAACCATTGGGGCTTTGTGACGTCGTGGTCATGTAGCCCCGTGCACTTGGGTGAGTGTTGAATTTGTCTGATACCTGTGTTATTGTAATTGAAGGAAGGAAGCTTGTACTTTTACGTGACCGTTAATATTGTAATCATGAGCCACGGGGCCTCTTTTTCACGTGGAATCCGAACCACAGGACATGAAATTTCACTTCGAAAATCTCACATGCATTGACCGGGAATCGAACCCGGTCTACCTTGGTGAGAGCCGAATAGCTTGACCGCTGCGCCACCACGCCCGAGATGTGGATTGGGAAGGCGGAAGCCATGGCGTTAATTTAGGAACCATCCCGGCATTTGTCTGGAGTAGATTAGGGAAACCACGGAAAACCACATCCAGGATGGATGAGGTGGGAACCGAACCCAACGCTTCTCTTTCTTTTCTCACATGGCCCTCAGACAGGAATTACATTTCTTGGCAGAGCCGGGAATCGAACCGAGGCCACCACAGTGTCAGCTAAGAACGCAACAAAGCGAATTATGGAGTCATTCAGACAAAGAATGTGCATAATCTTTTCTTTCTGTTGCATTACATTTAGAGTCCACAGATAAAACCCAAAGGAATGAGCACAAGTGGCTCATAATATATACTTATAGCTCCGACAGCTTGCCACGGTGGGTGAGTGGTTATCGTGTAGGACTACCAACCTCAAGCTTGCATGTTCGCTCCTGGCCGTGGTAAGTGATTCTTGAAAGGCGGAAAAAATCACGAGTCGCATTTCATACGGGGTTGGCATGTCAAAGAACGCATTTAAATTCAGCAGGCCGTGTTCATAATAACAAAATTAATCTCGGTATTTTCCGCCAACACAAAGTTCTTCATTTCTCTACTAAAAAGCGCTATAGTATCAAGAAGCTTAGATATCTAACCTCCTAGACTTTCATAGCGTCCAAAGGAACGAAAAAAATTCGTCATGCAAGCTGCCCTCTGGGGGTCAAATAACAAAGCTTACATCCGGCATCCGAGGCCATACGATATTATTTTTATTATTATGTATAGCTCTGACACTACTGTAAAGGTTTTCATTTAAACCCACCGTAGGGACTTGGGGACCTGGACAATGTTGTGCTCATTCTATTTGTGAGCGACTGTACCGACAACGAAGCCGCATGCTCCTAAATAAAACAACAACAACATGATTTTAGAAAACAGGCGAGAACAAGTGGTGGGCAACAACTCCTAGAATTCTTAGTCCACCTACCATACTAATAATAAATGTTGGTTGCCTACCTGTCGGGCGCCAAATCGCCCTCGCATGCACTGTACTTCCTACGCAAGGTAAGGAGATGTGCTAGGTTGAAAACCTTTCCGCTGTCGAAAACCAACTTACATTGTGTCAAAGGTGACCAGAATATAAATGAATCGGTCGGAGTTAAAAGCCATTAAGTCAAAAATGGAAATTTTTTAGACGATCAATATTTTGAAGTATTGACCGAAGGGCGTTGGAACGGCATAGGAAAGAAACCACTGCTACATGTAGTGCGATTGGAGGAGGATAGCATTAAGTCAAAGACTTGCTGCCCTTCAGCGCCGTATTCCGTACTTAATGTTGGCCACACTGCAAGATTCCCGCGTGTTACAGTGCTATTGTAAATTACATTTGTACAGGGTTTAGGAGGTTTATATGTTACAAATCCACTTTAAAATAAAATATCCCGTTAAATATTCATGCTGGATGTCTTTATGCCGCACTAAACTGACCAAAGAGCTGAAAGGCATTAAGTCACGTTTCAAAAATTGATTTGAAAAAATATATTTATTAAAATAAAATTGATATTCCGCTACCGACAGTGGTGGTTATGCTCGCTAATGTGCAGCGTTAGGTCAAGGGACCAAGCTCTCTGCTAACTCGGTAGACGCGTGGGTTCGATCCCCACCGTCGGCTGTCCTGAAAATGGTTTTACGATTTTTAACTCCAGGCAGATGCTGGGAGGGTACCTTCTGACAGACCACGGCCACTTCGTTCCACATCCTTGCCCAGTTTCATTCACCATCATTCATTTCAACTCTCATTAACTCCTCTCAAGAGTTTGGCCTCAAAAAGGGAATCAGGCCGTAAAAACCATCGCCACAAAGACTTTCATAGCATCTCATCCCCGACCCCGTTAACACCAGTATAATCTCCATAGTTACTTCACAATATAGATGACAAACATTGTATGTTAAGTTCTGTGCTGTCAATGACGTTTTATCTGTCTCCTGAAAATAAGTGAAAACTGACTAAATGCTTCTCAGCTCCGGCCGATTCATTTTTTTTTGTCGTGTGGCCTCCTGAGAGGCCGAGTGCAGGTCTTTCTAGTCGATGCCGGTGGGCGACCTGCGCGTCGGGATGAGAGATGGAATGGATGAAACTGGGCAACGATGTGGAAACAAGTGGCCGTGGCCAGTCAGAAGGTACCGTCCCAGCATTTGTCTAGTGTTGGAAATGGGAAACCACATTCAATTAATAAATTAGCGTTAACTGCTGTATCTAACCAGCCTATTCTCAAAGAGCAGTGGAATGATGAACCATTTTAGAGAACATTAGTTAGTTATTGGAGTTTTAAGGGGAAGAACAACGTAGTCATCTGCCCCAGAGGACACACAATATGATAATATTGTACAACATTTACTGAACTGAATTTTGTGATTTAAGCACTAAATCGGAGATAATCGATCCAGGAACATACATTTAAATATAGCCACCTTCTGTGGTCCAGGAATATCAATTGAGACTCCTATCCCAGCTTTTGAGTTAGATATCCACTTCTGCCGAGAGATTAAATGCCAGTCTGAGAGCTGGGACGGAGTTCGGAGGGCCAACATAGAAGAGTTAAGAGTTATTCCCACTTTATCTATGTCAGAAGTGGTTTTCCATGGTTTTTCTTTTCTACTTGTGATAAATGCCAGGTTGGAATCTTCAGTAAGGCCACAGCAACCTCCTTCCCATTCAGAGGCCCCCCAAATAGACAATACACACCAGGACTAACTCCAAAGTATCACAGTTTTTCAAACAGATTTCACACTTTCCAAAGCACATAGGGATTATGTCCTCGATGCTAGTAAATTGCGTATGCGTTGAACATTTTCTTTTATGTTAAATTGGTAACAGTTTTATCCGTATTGACTAACAGTAATATGTATTGTGTAATTCGCTTTGTCAATGCTATCTTCATTAGCGTTGATAGATTAACAGTTAACAAGAAGTTCCGTGACGAACTAAAGAGCCTACTTTTCCTAAAATTAAGATTCATGCTAATGATTAATCTACAGTATATGAACCTATCTAGAATAATGACGATATTAAGTTGGTAATATCGAAATGCCTAATTAATTCGAAATATACCTGGTATAATGAAGCCTAATAGAGCTCTACAGTTGACAGCCCTGGTGACTGAATATATTCTTAGTTCCATCTCTTAAGGTACAGAATACAAAATTTGGTTGAAGTCCAATGGACGTTACATGCAGTCAGACATTGGATCTATCAGCATACGTAAAAGCATGCTGGTAACAATGTCATGCGTGTGCTGGTCAGAAATAATCTGAAGTATTATGATATCTTGTTGGGCCAATTTTGGTTGAAATCCATTTGTTAGTATAGAAGTTACATGTATTTTAAAATTGGACCTATCAGCAGGTATAGAATCATGTTGGCAGCACTGACTTATATTAATTACTCCAAATTAATCTAGAATGTCAGGTGCTATACGTGTGCAAAGTATAGAGATGTTGGCTTGCATACATTCTGACATATTGATATTAGGTAAAACATATAGACAGCATTTATTAACAGTTGGCAGCCCTCAATGCTCTTAAGAAAACTTATAGTCACATCTGTTATGTTACACATTGCACATACGAAATTTGGTTGAAATCCAAATGATAGTATGGAAGTTACATGTATTTAAAAATTGGTCCTATCAGCAGGCTTAGATTCATGTAGGTAGAACTGAATTATATACTGTAAGTTACTCCAAATTAATCTAAAATGTCAGGTAATATACGTGAGCATAGTTTAAAGCTGTCGGCTTGCATACTTTCGGATATATTGGTATTTTGTTAAAAACATAGAGAGAGCAATTATTAACAGTTGGCAGCCCTGATGGCTCTTAAGAATACGCTCCGTCATATCTGTTTATGTACACAAATTACATACAAAATTTTGTTGAAATCCAATTGAGTGTAGAAGTTATATGCATTTAAAAATTGGACTTATCAGAAGGCTTGAAATTATTTTGGCGACACTGTCATGTATGACCTCCTGGAAATTAAACTAAAATAGTATTATCTACATGTCTACCAATTTTGGAATAGCTCCTATGCATATCTTCCAAGATATCCAACATGGAGCTCAAATTTCTAGTGCGTTTTTCAGCAGTTGGTCGCACTGACATCATTTTCAGATATGGGCTTGAGATATTCAGGTATACATCTTTACTAAAACTAAATTTTGTTTCGATTGCTGCAGCCGTTTAGGAGTTGATAGGGACACACAAACACACACACACACACACAGATAGACAGACAGACAGTCATTTTCCTGTATCGATCACATAAGTCTACTTTTTTCTCATCTTTGCAAAATGTGAAAGCAGCTTCTTCTACTACTAAGTTGAAAAAAAAATCCACAGCCCGTTTTCAGTCGACCGACCAGGTCAGGGATGGCATGATTGAAGCCCCCATCTAGCGGCGAACGGTGCCGGCTGCCGAAACCTGTCGCATTCCCCTGGGGCAATGATTAAATGAATGGCAGATGAAATGAAATGATAGTGGAGAGTCTTGCTGGAATGAAAGTTTTGACCGGAAAAACCGGTGTACCCGGAGAGAAACCTGCCTCCCTCCGCTTTGTCCAGCACAGATCTCACATGGATTGACCGGGATTTGAACCATGGACTCAGCGGTGAGAGGCCGACGTGCTGCCTCCTAAGCCATGGAGGCTTCTCCTTCTACTACATACTACGTTAATAAACCAAATTAAAGGAGTGTGACTTGGGCGGTATCGTAAGGTAGATTTCTAAACCAATTCATTTATACATTTCACCAGTATGATTCGTAACATCATTTTTAGTAACAACTTCTTTCTAGTGTGTAAAATTTAATTTGTCTGAACTTTCTCGCTTGCTGTTTCCAATGTTGCAGGATCGAATTCTGGCGCAGTCAGCTGGCATTTGAGGGTGCCGTGTCAGTAGCACTTTAAAGATCCCCTTCGGGGCAAAATTCTGGCACCCCGGCATCTCTAAAAGTTGCAGCAGTTAAAGGGGACGTAAAACAAATTAGACACGAATTTAATTGCGTAGATTTGATGACCAAGGTGTCTAGTACATTAAAATAATGAACTAGAACTGTCTGGAAGTGAAAACACCACGACTAGGGGAGTTACAGATCCAGTGTGAGAGTTGCAGGGTGGACGCTCAAAGGATGATGATAATTATTGTTGTTTTAAGGGGCCTAACATCTAGGTTATCGGCCCTAATGGTTTGGGTGATAATGAAAGATGAGATGAGAATGAAAACTATAACTAATACTAACTACAGACTTACTTACTAGAAGAAGAAGTGGTAAACAAGTAGAGGATAAGTCAAATAAAGGACAGGAAGAAAATAAACGCCCTCAACCCTCGAAGAATGAGGATTGAGGGACTTGGAAGAAGAGCCATGAAAGGCAGGTAATAAAGAGAAAGAGGAGATGGCCCAACTGAAAATAAGATGAAAAAGGGGATAAATTGGACTCAGCTCAGGAATCCCTCGGGGTCGCCAAATCCCAAACTCACCAGCCGTGAGCCTTTGAGGGTGTAGTACTATCCAGGGTGCACCAGAAGTGGTGGGGCTACATACACCCTGTCTTCTTGAGGGACTTGCGCAGAAGGCAGGAGATAACATGAAAAGAAAAGACAGGCTGACCCCTCGAAGAATGAGAGTATCAGGAAAGATGAGACAAGGGCCAATTAATGTGGGAAAGGGAAAGACTCCCTAGGCCCCGGATACCCTAATAACGTCGGGGTCGGAAGAGGACACAAGATTTGACCTAGATGGGTCGACATGAAAGAGGACAGAGTGGAGCCCACAATTAAGTGGAAGCAATGCCCGGGGTCCCGTGGTTGCCAACCCACGTACTAGATGTGAGCCCCTGAGGGGGCTGAAAGGGGCAGCAATATTAAAGGATAATGAATATTTACTTCAATCCGACTTGTTGCTTCCTGTAATGAAGTACTTACACATGCAGCCGGGATGGCGCTACGTCCACCGCGGTGGCAGCCTCCTTCAGGCGCATGGCGTCCTCCTGAAACAAACAGATGATCTACATTGTAATATCCCTAAAGAACACAAGTACATAGAGAATTCAATGACAATTATTTAAACATTAACATAATATACAGTATACATTATTCGTATGATAGATCTAAAATGATACTAATTAGAAAGATCGTTGCTTTCGATTCCTTGGCAGACACCTCTTGATTGAGCTTGCCACGGTGATGAGTGGTTATCGTGTCGGTCTACCAACCCCAAGCTTGCAGGTTCGCTCCTGGCCATGGTAATTTAAGTGATTTTTGAAATGCGACAAAAATCACGGCATGCATACGTTGTGGGCATGTTAAAGAACCCATTTGAATTCAGTAGGACGTGTTCATAATGGTAAAATTAATCTCGGGATTTTCCGCCAACACAAAAGTTCCTCCTTTCTCTACTAGAAAGCGCTATCGTGTCATGGAGCTTAGATACTAATTAGGTATTTAAAGATTTTTAGCCTACCGGTACTTTCGATTTTTGCAAAAAATGAAAGTAGACTTATGAGATCAACACAGGGCGAAAAAACGTGTGTCTGTCTGTGTGTGTGCATGTGTGTGTGTGTGTGTGTGTGAGTCTGTGTGTGTGTGAGTGTGTGTACTCTGAATGTCTGTCCCCCCCCTCCCCTATCAATTCGAACACGGTGAACGCGAATTGAACGAAATTTGGTACAAAGGTAGCACTAGCAAAGGACACCTCAGTGTCATGTCTTATATCACCGCCATCTTAACGGAAACGTAATGGCGAACACACAAATGTTCAAAGCTTAAATGAAATTACGACTAACCTGATCATCCGATCTCTACCAAATTTTGCAACAACATACCTTTGTGGGGGGAGCATCCTTTGACCAAATTAATAGATCATCAACCTAATAGTTTGCGGATGGCGGCCATCTTTGTGTGAAAATCGATTCCCCCTATTAATTCGAACACGGTGAAACCGAATGGAACGAAATTTGGTACAGAGGTAGTACTAGCAAAGGGCACCTCAGTGTCATGTTTTATATCGCCACCATCTTAACGGAAACGTAATGGCGGCCACACAAATGTTCAAAGCTTAAATCAAATTACGACCATCCTAATAATTTGATCTCTACCAGATTTTGCAACAACATGCCTTTTTGTGGAAAGCATCTTATGACTGACTACAAGGTCATCAGCCCAAAAGTTTGCAAATAGCGGCCATGTATGTGTGCAAATCCATTCCCCATATCAATTCAAACACGGTGAAACCGAATTGAATGAAATTTTTTACATAGGTAGCACTAGCAAAGGGCACCTCATATTAATGTTTAATATCCCTATAGCACGTTGTATTTCAACAAGGTACTACAACCAACATTCAATTATACTCCTTGAAAAGGACAAAGAGTTATAACAATACCCATGCATTTAGGAGAAAGTAGGCTATATGTTCTTTACTGAACATCTTGTTATTTTATTTTGTAGTTGATTGTTCCTTTTCTTTTCTTGTCTTTTCGTAAAATTATTTAGATTTACAATTATCTACTTCGTATTTGTGTCAAGAAGGTTTATGACCTGTGTACTTTCATAAATAAATAAATAAATAAATAAATAAATAAATAAATAAATAAATAAATATCTGACCTCCTTGACTTTCATAGCGCTCCAAGGAACAACAAAACTTCGACGATTCCTTCCAGAATCAGTTCTGTGTGTCAAATAACAAAGCTTGTATTATTATTATTAACCCTTGATTTTTTCACACTTTGAGCATTAAATCGTATTGCATGTCTACCACTTATTAAGGTATTCCACTTTCCAACGGAGTCGGGGTCGAGATGGGATAAATGTCTATGGGGCGGATGGATGTTTCTTTACAGCCGGATACCCTTCCAGACGCCAACCTCATGAGAGGAGTTAATTTGACATGAAGTGAATGAAGATGAATGGGACTGGGCAGGGATGTGGAAGGAAGCGGCCGTGGCTTGTTAGAAGGTACCA
Organism: Meconema thalassinum; assembly: GCA_946902985.2. NCBI lineage: Eukaryota > Metazoa > Arthropoda > Insecta > Orthoptera > Tettigoniidae > Meconema > Meconema thalassinum. The sequence continues at coordinate 504,116,302 of OX336393.1, read as the reverse complement.
TTTGCCTGGAGTTGAAAATGGTAAACCACGGAAAACCATTTCAAGGACGTCCGACGGTGGGGCTAGAACCCACGTCTACCAACTCAACAGAGAGCTTGGCCCCATGGCCTGGCGCTGCCCGTTAGCGAGCGGAGCTACCGCTGTCGGTTGTACATTAAATTCTACTATGTTTTTGTATTCCATAAATTACATACTCCACAGTGCTTTTCATCCTTATTACACCAGGTAAATCAGCTGCCCCTAGTAATATTGTTTTATTCAGCCCAACTAACGCTTGTGTAAGGAAGGTCGATATTTCTCTGCTGCATCCCGTACGGTACTAATGCACTGCAAGCATATCCAGCAAACGATACTGATATTTTCCCCCCAGGGGCTCACATCTAGTGGGACGTGGGTTGGCGACCACGGGACTCCAGCTGAGTCCGGCATTGCTTCCACTTACTTGTGCCAGGCTCTTGTTCTTTTCCGACCCCGACGGTAATAGGGTATCCGAGGGAGTCTCTTCCTTTCCCGCCTTAATGGGCCCTTGTCGCATCTTTCCTGATACCCTCCTTTTAGGGGCCAGCCTTGTTTTTCATTTCATGATATATTTTGCCTTCTGCACAAGGCCCTCAAGGAGGCAGGGTGTGTGTAGCCCCACCACTTTTGGTGCAACCTGGATAGTGCTACACCATCAAGGGCTCACGGTTGGCGAGTTCGGGATTTGGCGACCCCGAGGGATTCCTGAGCTGGGTCAAGTTTTCCATTGCCTTGCCTTCTCTTTCCCTTTCCTCCCTGCCTTTCTTGACTCTCCTTCCTTCCAAGTCCCTCAATTCTCATTCTTCGAGGGTTGAGGGTATTTCTTTTTCTCCTGTCCTTTATTTGCCTTATTCTCCTTTTAATTTCCCATTTCCTCTTCTAGTTTGTAAGAGAGTTGTAAGTTTCATTTGATCATCTTTCATTTTCACTATCACCCAAACCATTAGGGGCCGATAACCTAGATGTTAGGCCCCTTTAAACAACAATTATCATCATCATCATCTTATTATTTTCCCATCGATGCGACTACAGACTAATACGAGGTAGAAGCAATAGTGTTCAGTATCGTTTGTGAGATATGCTTGCAGTGCATTAGTAACATACGGGATGTAGCAGAGAAATATCGACCTTCCTGACAATGCGTGTTAGTTGGGCTGCATACTATTAAGGGCAGCTGTTTCACTGGCCGTGGTGACCGAGAGCGCTAATGCGTAGCTCGTGCTTCGCTGGCATCGGGAAAGCGTCCGTTCGAATCCCACCTCGACCGTCGGTATTTACTATTTTCATCACCAGACAAATGCCAGGAGCACGGCTAACTTCCTTCCAGAATCAGTTCCTTAATTAGACCCAACTATCTGTATTTACGGTTGGTTGGTTCCTTAGTTTAGGGGCTGCGACAACGCGGTCATGTAGCCCCGTGTACTTTGGGTATATGTAGAATCTGTCTGATAACCGGTGTTCATTGTATTAGTGTGTGTTATCTGTTTTAATTCAAGTATGGTATGCAGACAATAATTTCAAGCAGTTCCTACTTTTGCTACCAAATGCTACCGTCCAGGACACCTACCTTGCGGACTTGGCTACTAGATGGCATCGCAGTCAGCACTTGGCGGCGAACGTTGGAACTAATAGAACGTTATCAATTCTAACCTACAAATTTTGGCTTCACACAAGTGTAGTTAGTGGAAGTTCTTTTCATGCCATAAATCTATGACATGGGACCGACGGCCTTACTTCCCCTCCATAGGAAGGCATACTGAAGGATTTTTAACGCTCTTAAAGAATCCGACGTCTTTGCCCGGATTTGAACCCGTGACCTTGGGCATAGAGGCTCAACATGCTACCAACAGCGCCACCGAAACCACTCAGTATTCATGGAAGTTGCATTGTGTGTGGTTAAGTGTAAGCGAGGGCCTAGAGAACTAATTTCGCCACAATAACATAAAATAAAATAAAGAACAAAAATCAAAAAACTAGAAAAACAAGAGGGACCTAGAAGTTCCGTAACAAACTCAAGAGCCTACTTTTCTTAAATTTAAGATTCATGCCAATGAATAATCTATATGGGCCCATCTAGAATAATGACAAAATTAATTTGGTAATATCAAAATTTCTAATTCGAAATATACCTGGTAAAATGTAGCCTAATAGAGAATTACAGTTGGCAGTCCTGGTGACTGAATACAGTACATTCTTAGTTCCACCTCTTAAGACACAGAATACGAAATTTGGTTGAAGTCCAATGGATAGCATGAACGTTGCATATGCAGTTAGACATTGGATCTATCAGCGCACGTAAAATCATGTTGGCAACAATGTCAAGCATGTGTTGGTCAGAAATAATCTGAAATATTATGATCTCTTGCTGTGCCAATTTTGCATGAAATCCATTTGTTGGTTTAGAAGTTACATGCATTGTAAAATTGGACTAATCAGCAGGCTTGGAATCATGTTGGCAGCACTGACGTATATAAGTTACTCCAAATTAATCTAGAATGTCAGGTACTATACGTGTGCATAATTTAAAGCTGTCAGCTTGCATACTTTCTGATATATTGGTATTTGGATAAAAAATAAAGAGAGCATTTACTAACAGTTGGCAACCCTGGTAGCTCTTAAGAACACGCTCAGTCATATCTGCTTATTTACACATACTACATACGAAATTTGTTTGAAATCCAATTCATAGTATAGAAGTTATATGCATTTAAATATTGGACCTATCAGCTGGCTTATAATCATTTTGGCAACACCTTCATGTATGGCCTCCTGGAAATTAAACTAAATTATTATTATCTATATGTGCGCCAATTTTGGAATAGCTCCCATGCACACCTTCCAAGATATCCAACATGGAGCTCAAATTTCAATTGCGGTTTTTCAGCAGTTCGTAGCACTGACATCATTTTCAAATACGGCATTGAGATATTCAGACAGAGATCTTTACTCATACTAATAATGGTTTTGATTGCTGCAGCCGTTTAGGAGTTGATAGGGGCTGACACACACACAGCCAGACAGACAGACACACATTTTCCCGGATCGATCTGGTAAGTCTACTTTTTCCTCATTTTTGCAAAATGTGAAAAGTTTGCTAAAAATACTGAGAAAGATATACGGTCCAGTTCAGAAAGAGAGAATATGGATAAAGAGACTGACAATAGAACTGTACAAACAGACAGAGACGATTACAAACAACATCGGGGAAAGAAGGGCAACATTCTATGGACACATACATAGGATGACCGAAGACTGACTGACCATGAAGATTTTTTATATAGTTACGAATAGTACACTAAAATCCAATTGGGTAAAGGAAAACGGGTAAGACCTCAAGAAACTAAACATGTCTACAGAAGACATGGCATACACGAAAATATACAGATAAAGATCAGAAAACAGAAATTTGAGCAAACGCCCAAAGAGAGAAAAACAGGACAGAAGTGGACAGAAGAGAAAAAGACGAAGCCTAGGTTTTTTGGGAAGAAAGAAGAAAGGGACAGAAAAATACATGAACATTGATTGTGTTTCAATGCTCTCCTTAAGAGGGAATAAAATAAAATCAAATAAATAAATAAGTAAATAAATAAGAAAATAAATATATAAATAAATAATATATTAGCGGTCACCTAGGCGACCCAAAGCATGTTTAGAGTCATAAATACATACTGTAATTTGAATTGAACAAGGAAGCGAGTGGTGGACTTGAGTGACAAGGAAGAATTGTATGATTTCATTCTTCTTCTTCTTCTTCTTCTTCTTCTTCTTCTTCTTCTTCTTCTTCTTCCTCCTCCTCAAGTGCCTCGTCCTCCTAGAATATTGGCGATCAGTAGCATGATCTGCTGTTTGTCCATAGCTGTTCTAAACAGTGACACTGTATTAAGTCCGAACCACTGGCTTAAGTTCTTTAGCCAGGATATTCGTCTGCGTCCTGGACCCCTAATGCCATCAATTTTCCCTTGGATAATTAATTGCAGGAGGAGGTATTTGTTGTTGCGCATGAAATGACCAAAGTATTCTAGTTTTCTCCTTTTGATGATACTGAGAATTTCCGAGTCGTTGTTCATACGCCGCAGTACTTCCACATTTGTGACTTTAGCTGTCCGTGATATCCTTAAAATCCTGCGATACGTCCACATTTCAAATGCTGTCAGTTTCTTATTTAAAACCTCGGTAAGTGTCCATGATTCAACTCCATAGAGCAGGACACTAAAAACGTAGCATCGAAGCAGTCGGGTGCGTAATGACAGACTTAAATCACGGCTGGTAAAAACTTTTCTCATTTTCATGAAAGAACTTCTGGTCTGCTCAATTCTACTGCGAATTTCTTGACTTAAGTTTCAGTTATCATTGATTTGACAGCAAAGAAAAAAGAAAGATATTTTAAATCATGTAGGTTATCTCATAAATTCAGTCATGGGTCACCCTAAAGCCTTTTTTTCGTATCATAAATATTCTTACGTATTGACTTTATAGGAATTTAGCGACTATTATCTAGTGATATTTAGGTAACATAAGTTGGTAGCTCTGTATAATAAATTCTGTCCCACACACGAGCCCACGGTCATGCACGCAGCGTCTCAGTAGAGTTGACCTACTTCACTTTATTGGACCAGGAGGCGAGCACGTCCCCTGACCGGAGTATTATCCACAAGAATGTGGGTGGCACGACGTATTGACACTCACGTGCCATAGGTCCTGCGTTCGATTCCCTGCTCTACAAAGACATTTAATTCTGTTTTGAGGTCTGGAACGGAGTGCACTTTGCCTCATTAGGAAAACAGTTTCGATCGTCAAGCGATCATCATCAGATGCTTTACATTCAGGCTATTACTCTGTGTCTACGAGCATGTGGGTTAAGATATGCAATATACACTATTTTAGAAGCATAAACTTATGTTACTACAGTAAAATAGTGTACACCAGGTGAATCAGCTGCCCCTAATAATATTGTTTCATGCAACCCAAATAACGCGTGTTGTCAGGAAGGTCGATATTTCTCTGCTTGCATGTCGTATGGTACTAATGATCTGCAAGAATATCCTGCAAACGATACTGAGCACTATTATATTTCCCTCGTATTATCTGTAGTGAGCCTCCGTGGCTTGGCGGCAGCACGCCGGCCTCCCACCACTGGGTCCATGGTTCAAATCCCGGTCACCCCATGTGAGATTTGTGCTGGACAAAGCGGAGGCTGACAGGTTTTTGTACGGGTATTCCGGTTTTCCCCGTCACAATTTCCATCCAGCAACACTCTCCTCTGTTATTTCATTTCATCTGTATTTCATTTAATCATTGCCCCAGGGGAGTGCGACAGGCTTCGGCAGCCGGCACAGTTCATATCCTCGCCGCTAGATGGTCGGTCGACTGGAATCATTAGCCTGTAATCACATCGTGTATATATTTTCTATACACGTCCAGTTTGGCGTGACGCTTGTTTACAAGCAGGTGCGGAGAACGCACCTAGCGATTCATGGGACGAGTGTTAGAAAATGTTGATGATGATGATAATTGTGGTTTTAAGGGGCCTAACATCTAGGTTATCGGCCCCTAATCATCTGGGTGATAGCGAAAATGACAATGAAATGGAAACCAGAACGAAAATTAAGTGAGACGGAAAATACTTACAAAAAGGAACTCAGATTGAAACAACTCACCAAATGTTCTTACAAAAGGGAATTGACAACGAAAACAGTCACAAAAGAATAGATTGAAAAAGACGCACAAAATGTAGGCTAGGTTCAAAATACGTACAAAATGCAATGTAGAGTCGAAATACTTACAAAATGCAATTGAAATTCAAAATGCTTACAAACTGCAAATGAGATCGAAAATACGTACAAAATGCAATTGAGGTTCAAAATATTTACAAAATGTAATTGAAATTGAAAATACACAATGCAATTCAGATTGAAATATCCCAGTTCCAATCCAAATTATTCACGAAGTGCAATTGAAATTCAAAATACTTACAAAATGCAATTGAAATTGAAAATGCATACAAAATATATGGTAGATTCAAACGACTCATTTGGATTGACAATACAAAATGCAATTGAAATTCAAAATACTCACTAAAATGCCCTGCTCCTACATTGAAAGACTTACTAAAAAGCAATTTAGATTGTCAATCTTTACAAAATGCAATTGAGGTTGAAAACAATCGGGAGAGGTAATTTAGATCGAAAAAACTTACAAAATGCAACGTAGATTAAAAATACCTAAAAAAAACGCTAAAGGGAATTTAGATACACGGGGAACCAATTAACAAAAACAGTACGGGAATCTTAAAGAGAAAAGGAAATATAATGAAAAGAAAACAAGAGGTTTGACCCCTCGAAGAAGGAGGGATCAGGAAATATGAGACAAGGGCCAATTAAGGCGGGAAAGTGAAAGACCCACTAGGCCTCGGCTACCGTAATACCGTCGGGGTCGGAAAAGAATAAGAGTTGACCAAGGGAGGTCGACAGGAAAGAAGACTGAGAAGAGCCCGGCACAAGTAAGAGGAAGCAATGCTGGACTCAGCTGGGGTCCCGTGGTCGCCAACCCACGTCCCACAAAATGTGAGCCCCTGGGGGAGTTAGAAAATGTGAATCACAGTCTTCCTGCATGGTAAGAAAAGGCTCTCCTCGTCATCCCGCATATCTTTTAAGTCCAATATATTACCAGGTTCATCCCTTGTCAGATTTGCGCATGCGTTTCTCGTTTCCCGCGTATTTTCTCGCCTCGAAGTTCGTCATACGTTATCATTCTTTTTTTTTGGTCTCTGAGCACCAAGACAACTTCCATGCGAGTAAAGACACACAATGTTCTGTTTATTATCATTTCAAGAGGATTACATGTGATTCCGCTTTTGTAATCAATGAATTCCAGTACTGCAATAATTTCATAAAAGGACTAAACTTGTTGACATTTATTCCTGCATCATATTCACAAGTAACATGAGATAACTCGGTTGGTTCCTCAGTTTAGGGGCTGCGACAACGCGGTCATGTGGCCCCGTGTACTTTGGGTGTGTGTAGAATCTGTCTGATAACCGGTGTTAATTGTGATGGCTGTATTAGTGTGTGTTATCTGTTTTAATTCAGGTAAGGACTGCAGACGATAATTTCAAATAGTTCATACTTTTGCTACCAAATGCTACCGTCCACGACTCCTAGCTGTAAACTTGGCTACTAGTTGCCATCGCAACCAGCACCTGGTGACGAACCTTGGGAATTAAGAGTATTAATCAAAAATCTAACCTACAAATTCTGCTTCACAATTGAAGTTAGTGGAAGTTTCTTTTACCTGCCATAAATCTATGACATGGGCCCGTCGACTTTACTTCCCCTCCGAAGGAAGGCATTCTGAGCGATTTTAACGCTCTTAAAAATCCGACGACATTGGCCGGGTTTGAACCCACGATGTTGGTCATAGAAGCTCAGCATGCTACCAACTACGCCACCTGAAATAAAGTGGAATAGTTATTTTTGGCTGCGTCATGATGCTTATGTTATCGCGATTTCAACCTCTCGATTCGAACCACCGCGCGGGCTGTATCAGTGTGTGTTATCGGTTTTAATTCAGGTAAGGACTGCAGACGATAAGCTCGGTAGAACTCGTCTTACCGACGTTGAAAACTCCAATTATTATTACGACTTTTAAACAGTTCCACTCTAATATCTCGTTCAGTTTTGTGGATATGTCATGCTCTACTGATACCCAGTGAACGTGTTAACCCACATACAGGGTCTTTCATATAAAGTAAGAACGGTGAGCGGCGGATTTGTTATCCGCTGCTACTGTGGCCTAGGCCGAGCTTGTGGCGCTCCACGGCCCCCTGCTGTAGTATAGAACGCGCGCGTATAGTACAGTATACACTTGACCTTGAAATAAGCGTGCAGGTGTTAACTGTTCAGGCGCCAGTCTGAACGTCAGACGCTAACATGGTGAGACAGTTATCATTACAACATCGTTTTTGTTGTTGTATGTAAAACTTATTTTAAGTATGAGTCGGCTCGGCGGGTACGAGATGCATTTGTTCAGCAATTTACTGATGAAGTGCCACCTTCAATAGCACATATTCGCGTAAATAAGTTTGACACTACTGGCTTAGTGCTCAATAAAAGATCAGAAACATTACAGTGGCAGAATGTGGTTACCAGATACAATGCCTGTATAACCCAGGAAGGACGACACTTCCAGCAACTTTTATATGGTAATATTTCACAAAGGATTGTACACACGTTTGAAGCAGGGGACCATGACGCGCCACAAGCTCGGCCAAGGCCACCACCGCAGCGGATAACAAAACCACCGCTTGGCGTTCTTACTTTATATGAAAGACCCTGTATACGTAGAGATAGAATAATATCCTTAGTGAAAAAAATCTAATAATGATCACTTGACAATCGAAACGAGGAACTACCTAAAGTTCATTATCAAGGATGCATCTGTGCAAGATGACCATTTACAGATACTGTTGCCCAACATCTGAGACTGTTCAGCATATTATATCCGGTTGTCGCCATTTTGCAGGGACAGAATATAGGAAGAGACATGATTTTGTAGCCAAGATACATCAAGAACTGGCTATACACCTTCAACTGATGAGCCAAGAGAAAGTGCCGTACTATAAATATGCTCCTGAAAGTGTACTGGAAAATGACAGCTTTACGTTGTACTGGAATCGTACTGTATTGACAGACCAGTCAGCTGTGCACAACAGACCTGATTTAGTTCTTGTTACAAATACATGAAGCACACCACCTTCATAGATGTAGCGATCCCAAACAGTGGCAATATGCTAATTAAGCATGCTGAAAAGCTATCAAAATACACAGAGCTTTCAGAACTGATAAGGAAGCAATGGCACATGGTACAAGTGAGGACAGTTCCTATTATCATCTCCAGCACTGGCGTGATTCCCAACAACTTAAAGGAATAGTTCACAGAGTTAAAATTAGACCCAAACCTTTTCAAATTGATGCAGAAAATATTCATAGTTTCTACGTGTCACGTAGTAAGGCTGTTCTTGGGCAATCAGGCCTGAAGGAGTGAGAAAAAAGTATAAAGCAACTACTCAATGCAGTCACCAAGAATTTACTCCTTGTGATATATACTGAGAATGTGTAAGCGCATGCGCAAAATAAATAATAATAATAATAATAATAATAATAATAATAATAATAATAATAATAATAATAATAATAATAATAATAACAATAATAATAATACTAGTAGTAATAATAACAATAATGATAATAATAATAATAATAATAATAATAATAATAATAATAATAATAATAATAATATCATATAATGTCTTTAAAATTTAGGGAACAGTGCCGAATACAAGTTGGCTATAATAGAATTGACCAACTCCCCCCAGGGTCTCACATCTAGTGGGACGTAGGTTGGTGACCACGGGACCCCAGCTGAGTCCGGCATTGCTTCCACTTACTTGTGCCGACCTATTGACCTCTCTTGGTTAACTCTTGATCACTTCCGACTCCGACGGTATTAGAGTATCCGAGGCCTAGGGAGTCCCTTTCTTTCCCGCCTAAATTGACCCTTCTCTCATCTTTCCTGATACCCTCATTCTTCGAGAGGTCAACTCTCTTTTTCTTTTCATGTTATCTCCTACCTTCTGCTCAAGGCCCTCAAGGAGGCAGGGTGTATGTAGTCCCAACACTTCTGGTGCACCTTGGATTGTGCTACATCCTCAGGGGCTCACGGCTGGCGAGTTCTGGAGTTGACGGTCATGGGGATTCCTGAGCTGGGTCCGTTTTCCCCCCCATTTTTCATTGATTTTCGGGTGGGCCCTCTCCTCTTTCCCCTTTCCTATCCGCCTTTCATGGCTCCCCTTCTTTCCAAGTCCCTCAATCCTCATTCTTCGAGGGTATAGGGCATTTCTTTTCTTCCTGTCCTTTGTATGCCTTTATTTGATAACTATTTCTTCTTCTAGTATGTAAGTCTGTAGTTAGTATTAGTTATAGTTTTCATTCTCATCTTTCACTATCACCCAAACCATTAGGGGCCGATAACCTAGATGTTTTGCTCCTTAAAACAACAATTATCATCATCATCAACTGTTGACCAACTGTAAAGCATTTACGTTTTGATCTCTTTTATTGGCAACTGCTTGAAGTACATCAGAAGTGACCTTTGACTTCATAAGGGAGGGGATGAGGGTTGTACCGCTGTAATCTTGTGCACCACATCAGGCCTAATTATCGGGTCAAGGCTCAACAGGTTGCTCGGGTCATCGCTGATAACCTGACCAGATAATCAGTGACCACTTCTGATGTAACGGTGGCCTGTAAAAGTGATAAACCCACATCAGGACGTTGCTATTTGGTCTAGATCAGTCATAGGCAAAGTGCGGTCCGTGAGCCAAGTGCGGTTCTTGAGCCAGTCTAATGTGGCCCACGACACGGTTTCGAATTATACTACCTGCCATTACACATAGGTCATATTTTCTGTTCTGTAGGCTGTACCTTGAAGTGAAAAACTGTTTCAATCTCATTGTGTTTAGCGTTTTGTGTAATAGAGTAGCAGCTACAACTGATTAAGTTACAATGTAACAAAGAATTGAAGCAACTATTCCTCAACGATTCGAAAATTGATTTCTACAAGGCCCTACCAAAATCAAGCTTCCCAAACTTGAAATTTCATACACAGAAGATAACTGCCATTTTCGCATCTTAATATATCTGTGAGCAGGTGATTTCATCAATGAAGCTTCGCAAAAATAGCGTCAGAAATAAATTAACAGACCACAATTAAGCTGCGCTAATATGAATCAGCTCATCTCAGTTTCAACCAGATTATGACAAACTTTTAGAAGCACAGTCACAGTTTCACTTGTCATATACTCCTTCCTCTTGTAACAAATAATGAGGGTGTGTTCATGGAGCAAATACGAAGGATTACTGGGCTTGCCAGAGTTAGGAACCGCGTGGTCCAAGGGGCCTCAACGAACCAAGAAGAGGAAGGTGTGTTCTTTTTTCCTACGTTTTCTACCAATGTAGCCTAGAAGTTTTGTTTGAGTTGAAATTCAGAAATAAAAAGTTTGTAAACATGTGTAGATTTATTTTCTGCCCGTCAATATTATGTTGTATTGCATCTGGCCCTGTCCCTGAAAAAATTGCCCATGTCTGGTCTAGAACTTTTCCCCTTTGTCACGGTTAACAAGTAGTTCTGTGGCAAACTAAAGAGCCTACTTTCTTAAAATGTAAGATTCATGTAAATAATTAATGTACAGTACCGGTCAAAAGTTTAGGACCACATAAGAAAATCATAATATAGTCTATCACCTAAAACCTAAACTTGTGGCACTATATCTCTGCGATTTTTTTACTGAGCTCTTACATCTAATAGAATATATGCGTCCTGATTTCGTTCAATTGGGCCAAGTATTGTAGAATGTTTGATTTTTTAACTGTTGGATGGTCACCCCAAAAATCACCATTTTCAGAGGTATAATATATTGTATATTCCAACTGGTTGCAGGTATTGCCACCAATTTTATTTTTAAGACTTAGCAATAGTTGGGAATCATTTTGGTATTCCGAAAAAATGCAGATCCTTTTTTTCTTGCGGGTTTATATAGTTTTTCAAGGCAATGCTAAAATGTTACTATGCACTGCTGACAACAAAATAATCTCTCTGCGAAATCCCACAAGCCAAAAATCTGCGCTTGAATGCCATCTGTTGAGTGAAAGTAGAAGTACGAGACACGTCAAGTTAGAAGCGGGTAGGTAGAAAGGAAGTCTTTCGAAAAGCGTGATAAAACAAGGGAAAATCGACCATTTTAGCGCTGGCGTGGAAATGTATAAACCCGCAAGAAACAGGTCCTGCATTTTTTTGGAATTGTATATTTATATCAACTATTGCTAAGTCTAAAAAATAAAATTGGTGGCAATACCAATTGAAAGAAATCAGGACGTATATATTCTATCACATGTAAGACCTCAGTAAAAACATCGCAGAGCTCTAGTTTAGGTTTTAGGTGACGTATCATGATTTCCTTATGTGGTCCTAAACTTTTGACCGGTACTGTATATATCAGAAATGAAATGTTACTTTGGATCTATCAGCGCGCGTAAAGTCATGTTGGCAACAATGGCATGTATGTGTTGTTGAGAATTAATCTATTGTTGTCCCAATTTTGGATGAAATCCATTTTTAGCCTACTTTCGATTTTTGCAAAAAATGAAAGTAGACTTATGAGATCAACACAGGGCGAAAAAAGTGTGTATGTATGTGTGTGTGTGAGTCTGTGTGTGTGTGTGTGTGTATGTGTGTGAGTCTGTGTGTGTGTCTGTGTGTGTATGTGTGTGTGAGAGTCTCTGTGTGTGTGTATGTGTGTGTGTGTGAGTCTGTGTGTGTGTGTATGTGTGTGTGTGTGTCTGTGTGTGTGTATGTGTGTGAGTCTGTGTGTGTGTCTGTCTGTGTGTGTGTATGTGTGTGTGTGTGAGTCTCTGTGTGTGTGTGTGTGTGTCTGTGTGTGTGTCTGTGTGTGTGTGAGTCTGTGTGTGTGTGTATGTGTGTGAGTCTGTGTGTGTGTGTGAGTCTCTCTGTGTGTGTGTCTGTGTGTGTGTCTGTGTGTGTGTATGTGTGTGTGTATGTGTGTGTGTGTGAGTCTGTGTGTGTGTCTGTGTGTGTGTATGTGTGTGTGTCTGTGTGTGTGTATGTGTGTGTGTGTGTATGTGTGTGTGTGAGTCTGTGTGTGTGTGTGTGTATGTGTGTGTGTCTGTGTGTGTGAGAGTCTGTGTGTGTGTGTGTCTGTCTGTGTATGAGTGTGAGTCTGTGTGTGTGTATGTGTGTGTGTGTGTGTATGTGTGTGTGTGAGTCTGTGTGTGTGTGTGTGTATGTGTGTGTGTCTGTGTGTGTGTATGTGTGTGAGTCTGTGTGTGTGTCTCTGTGTGTGTATGTGTGTGTGTGTGAGTCTCTGTGTGTGTGTGTGTCTGTGTGTGTGTGAGTGTGTGTACTCTGTCTGACCCCCCCCCCCTATCAATTCGAACACGGTGAATGCGAATTGAACGAAATTTGGTACAAAGGTAGCACTAGCAAAGGACACCTCAGTGTCATGTTTTATATCGCCGCCATCTTGACTGAAACGTAATGGCGGCCACACAAATGTTCAAAGCTTAAATCAAATTACGACTAACCTAATCATCCGATCTCTACCAAATTTTGCAACAACATACCTTTATGGGGGGAGCATCCTTTGACCAAACCAATAGGTCATCAGCGTAATAGTTTGCGGATGGTGGCCATCTTTGTGTGAAAATCGATTCCCCCTATTAATTCGAACATGGTGCAACCGAATGGAACGAAATTCGGTACAGAGGTAGTACTAACAAATGGCACCACAGTGTCATGTTTTATATCGCCGCCATCTTGACGGAAACGTAATGGCGGCCGCAAAAATGTTCAAAGCTTAAATCAAATTACGACTAACCTAATCATCCGATCTCTACCAAATTTTGCAACAACATACCTTTATAGGGGGAGCATCCTTTGACCAATCTAATAGGTTATTAGCCTAATAGTTTGCGGATGGCGGCCATCTTTGTGTGAAAATCAATTCCCCACTATTAATTCAAACACGGTGGAACCGAATGGAACGAAATTTGGTACAGAGGTAGTATTAACAAAAGGCACCTCAGTGTCATGTTTTATATCGCCGCCATCTTGACGGAAACGTAATGGCGGCCACACAAATGTTCAAAGCTTAAGTTAAATTACGACTAGCATAACCATCCGATCTCTACCAAACTTTGTAACTACATACCTTTTAAGAGGGAGCATCCTTTGACCAATCTAATAGGTCATCAGCGTAATAGTTTACGGATGGCGGCCATCTTTGTGTGAAAATCAATTCCCCACTATTAATTCAAACACGGTGGAACCTAATGGAACGAAAGTTGGTACAGAGGTAGTACTAACAAAAGGCACCTCAGTGTCATGTTTTATATCGCCGCCATCTTGACGGAAACGTAATGGCGGCCACACAAATGTTCAAAGCTTAAGTTAAATTACGACTAACATTACCATCCGATCTCTACCAAACTTTGCAACAACATACCTTTATGGAGGGAGCATCCTTTGACCAGTCTAATAGATTATTAGCCTAATAGTTTGCGGATGGCGGCCATCTTTATGTCAAAATTGATTCCCCCTATTAATTCGAACACGGTGGAACCGAATGGAACGAAATTTGGTACAGAGGTAGCACTAGCAAAGGGCACCTCAGTGTCATGTTTTATATCGCCGCCATCTTGACTGAAACGTAATGGCGGCCACACGAATGTTCAAAGCTTAAATCAAATCACGAGTAACCTAATCATCCGATCACTACCAAATTTTGCAACAACATACCCTTGTAGAGGAAGCATCCTTTGACCAAATGAATAGGTCATTAGCCTAATAGTTTGCTGATGGCGGCCATCTTTGTGTGAAAATCAATTCCCCCTATTAATTCAAACACGGTGAAACTGAATGGAACGAAATTTGGTACAGAGGTAGCACTAGCAAAGGGCATCTCAGTGTCATGTTTTATATCGCCGCCATATTGACAGAAACGTAATGGCGGCCACACAAATGTTCAAAGCTTAAGTTAAATTACGACTAACATTACCATCCGATCTCTACCAAACTTTGCAACACCATACCTTTATGGAGGGAGCATCCTTTGACCAATCAAATAGGTTATTAGCCTAATAGTTTGCGGATGGCGGCCATCTTTATGTCAAAATTGATTCCCCCTATTAATTCGAACACGGTGGAACCGAATGGAACGAAATTTGGTACAGAGGTAGCACTAGCAAAGGGCACCTCAGTGTCATGTTTTATATCGCCGCCATCTTGTCTGAAACGTAATGGCGGCCACACGAATGTTCGAAGCTTAAATCAAATCACGATTAACCTAATCATCCCATCACTACCAAATTTTGCAACAACATACCCTTGTAGAGGAAGCATCCTTTGACCAAATGAATAGGTCATTAGCCTAATAGTTTGCTGATGGCGGCCATCTTTGTGTGAAAATCAATTCCCCCTATTAATTCAAACACGGTGAAACTGAATGGAACGAAATTTGGTACAGAGGTAGCACTAGCAAAGGGCATCTCAGTGTCATGTTTTATATCGCCGCCATATTGACAGAAACGTAATGGCGGCCACACAAATGTTCAAAGCTTAAGTTAAATTACGACTAACATTACCATCCGATCTCTACCAAACTTTGCAACACCATACCTTTATGGAGGGAGCATCCTTTGACCAATCTAATAGGTTATTAGCCTAATAGTGTGCGGATGGCGGCCATCTTTATGTCAAAATTGATTCCCCCTATTAATTCGAACACGGTGGAACCGAATGGAACGAAATTTGGTACAGAGGTAGCACTAGCAAAGGGCACCTCAGTGTCATGTTTTATATCGCCGCCATCTTGACTGAAACGTAATGGCGGCCTCACGAATGTTCAAAGCTTAAATCAAATCACGATTAACCTAATCATCCGATCTCTACCAAATTTTGCAACAACATACCCTTTTAGAGGAAGCATCCTTTGACCAAATGAATAGGTCATTAGCCTAATAGTTTGCTGATGGCGGCCATCCTTGTGTGAAAATCAATTCCCCCTATTAATTCAAACACGGTGAAACTGAATGGAACGAAATTTGGTACAGAGGTAGCACTAGCAAAGGGCATCTCAGTGTCATGTTTTATATCGCCGCCATATTGACAGAAACGTACTGGCGGCCACACAAATGTTCAAAGCTTAAGTTAAATTACGACTAACATTACCATCCGATCTCTACCAAACTTTGCAACAACATACCTTTATGGAGGGAGCATCCTTTGACCAATCTAATAGGTTATTAGCCTAATAGTTTGCGGATGGCGGCCATCTTTATGTCAAAATTGATTCCCCCAATTAATTCGAATACGGTGGAACCGAATGGAACGAAATTTGGTACAGAGGTAGCACTAGCAAAGGGCACCTCAGTGTCATGTTTTATATCGCCGCCATCTTGACTGAAACGTAATGGCGGCCACACGAATGTTCAAAGCTTAAATCAAATTACGATTAACCTAATCATCCGATCTCTACTAAATTTTGCAACTACATACCTATATGGAGGGAGCATCCTTTGACCAATCTAATAGGTCATTTGCCTAATAGTTTGCGGATGGCGGCCATCTTTGTGTCAGAATCGATTCCCCCTATTAATTCAAACACGGTGAAACCGAATGGAACGAAATTTGGTACAGAGATAGCACTAGCAAAGGGCATCTCAGTGTCATGAGTAATATCGCCGCCATATTGACAGAAACGTAATGGCGGCAACACAAATGTTTAAAGCTTAAATCAAATTACGACTTACATAACCATCCGATCTCTACCAAACTTTGCAACAACATACCTTTACGGAGGGAGCATCCTTTGACCAATCTAATAGGTCATTAGCCTAATAGTTTGCGGATGGCGGCCATCTTTATGTCAAAATTGATTCCCCCTATTAATTCGAACACGGTGGAACCGAATTGAACGAAATTTGGTACAGAGGTAGCACTAGCAAAGGGCACCTCATGTTCATGTTTAATATCCCTATAGCACGTTGTATTTCAACAAGCTACTACAACCAACATTCAATCATACTCCTTGAAAAGGACAAAGAGTTATAACAATACCCATGCATTTAGGAGAAAGTAGGCTATATGTTCTTTCCTGAACATCTTGTTACTTCTTGTTAAGTATTTTGGTGTTGAAGCCATTTTCAGTGTTGCCTTAGTAAAGGAAAGTTTGATGCGTTTCGGTCAACACGAGTTTCCCCCAGTTGAGAGTCGATAGTGACCAAGATAACTGATCTCACCAGGATAGCGCAAGATACCATCAGATAAGGAAAAGCATATAATAAGAGAAGTCAGATATCTACTGAAAGCATCCGAGTTCTCTGCCCCATTTCAAGTACAAGAAATTATGGAAGCCATGAAAAGCATAAAACCACGAAAGGCTGCTGGTGTTGATGGTATCTACCCAGAGTTTCTTTTACACTGCGATACTGCTACTATTAGATGGCTGAACAATTTCTTTACTAACATCCTAGAAACAGGTAATCTGCCATCGCTCTTCAAGAAAACTGCTGTCCTCAAGCCAAACAAAAATCCTTCGAGAGTTGAAAACTACCGCCCCATTGCCCTTCTGAGTGTGACACTGAAGCTTCTGGAGAGGCTAATCCATAACAGAATCTCTTCTAATATCAACAAGGTTGTCCCTATAGAACAAGCTGGTTTTTGACCGGAAATACATTGTGAGGAACAGGTGCTAGCCTTAGCAACTCACATCGAAAATCGATTTGAGAAGAAGTCGATAAGCGTGGGTGTCTTCTTAGACCTAACTGCCGCATACGACACCGTCTGACGGGACAGATTGCTGCTCAAATTCATTAATGTCATTCCAGGTCGGAAATTATTCACCCTGAAAGGAAACATGCTAAACAACAGATACTTTCAGGTATTTTCAGAGGACTCTACTAGCAAGGTGCACAAAATAAACGTCGGACTTCCTCAAGGATCAGTGCTGGCCCCACTTCTTTTTAATCTATACATACACGATCTTCCAGAAACCAAGTCCAGAACATTTATTTATGCTGATGACATTGCTTTGATCACACAGAATCAAAACTTCCAAGGAGCAGAAGCGTCATTGACATCAGACTTTAAGATATTAGATGATTATTTCAAACATAACTGCTCTCGACCAAATGCTCAAAACACTGTTGTATCAACTTTTCACCTATGGAATAAAGATGCACATTACCAACCTATAGTTACATTCAGAGGATAGATTATCCAATATTGCAGCAATCCAAAATACCTAGGGATGATCTTAGACAGGTCAATAACATTTAAATAAAAATACGAGCCTTACAGTAGTCGCATATGATGTGTTACATCTGACATAGAAGAAACTTCACGTGAAATTGTTGATACACCGGCATTTTATAGTATTATTGGCACAAATATTAATCTATTGTAAAAGGGAGTGTTTTACAGATATTGTAGTTTATAATACGGAACTCATTTTATTAGATGATTTGTAGCTTCCACCAGCACTAGCCTAAATAGAGAATACGATATGGATCAACTAGATTAATAGACGCGACACCGCTAATAACCTTAAATTCCTCATAAACAGGTCCTCTTGATTCACAGACCAACACGTAATTTCATATGGATTCTGTTAAAATGAGTCATATTGATGTGATAAATATCGTTTAAAATGATAATCTGGTAGCAAAAATATCTACCCCGCCCAGGATTAAAACCCAAGATCTCTAGACTCACAGTCATACGCAATAACGATATTTCGACTACGCAAATATTGTGCACAAGATGGTGACTTATTTCCACGTTCCAATAATACTGCATTACGGAATTAAGTTTCATTTACATTTTGCTTGTTTCGATAATGTTCCTGGGTGACATTGAGTTTAAAATGCCTTATGCCAATGCAATGCCGACTACTTACAATGTTCGATATTAAGGCATTTTACCATTTAAATACTGATACGAAGACTTCGAACATGAACCATGTCATTTGTTTAAATCACTTGACACCAGAGTTCGCATGAGCGTTTTCCGTTCAGTACGTCAAATACATTCCACATGGCCGAGAGTGCGTCATGGTATCAATTTTCGACACCGCGCGCTGATTGTTTCTCTCACCAGTGCCAGCTGGATCGATCGAGTTGGCAGTGCGTCTTATACTTCCGTTCGATCCACCACTGCCAGCTAGGGCACACTTCCATTCGATCGATCGAGCGGGCAGTGCATACTTCCGTTGTCCACCACTGACAGCTAGTACACTTCCGTTTGATTGATCGAGCGGGCAGTGCATACTTCCGTTGTCCACCACTGCCAGCTAGTACACTTCCGTTTGATCGATCGAGCGGGCAGTACATACTTCCGTTTGATCCAGCTCGATCGTTTCGATCCACTTCCGTCCCCAATTTTCAAAATCACTCCCACAAAACTATCCAGCAACCGAGCGGAAATATGTTACACATCAACACATTTGAAGAGCACAGCAGCTAAAATAAAAACAACATACTCCAGAAACTGACAGGGACCTCAGTTCCACAGCTCTGGCTCTCACGTACTCAGTCGCAGAATACTGCTGCTCTACATGGCTTAATAGTGTCCATACCAAAATTGTTGGCACACAACTGACGCATCATTACTGGATGTCTGCGATCCACCAACACTCACTGGCGACCAGTACTAAGTAATATTCCACTTCATCCCCTTAGAAGACTCCAGTCATTGTGGAACACACGGAAGAAAAATCCAAAACAATCCATCGCTGCCATTACACTCCGTGCTCCCAGTAACATCAGCACAGCGACTGAAGTCCAGGCAACCATCATGGAGAACAGCAACCAGCCTGCAGGACGACAACTTCAACATCCTAGATGCCTGGAATGCCAAATGACAGGAACAAACGTCTTTGACACACCATCAGTTAATCAAAACTCCTTGGGTTCTGCCTGCAGGATTTCATCTACCTCGGCGCCAATGGTGCGCACTGAATCGGATAAGAACGGGCCATGGAAGGTGCGCAGCGATCCTGAACCAATGGGGTTGGAAGTCCTGTTCTGCTTGTGACTGTGGCGAATAACTTCAGACTATGGATCACGTAGTCATCGCATGTCCCCTCTGAGTATTCAAAGTAACATTGCAAGACTTAGACAAGCTGTCCCAAGAAGCCATTGATTGGATTCAACGGTTCAATTTTTGACTCTAGTTTTTCAAACATGAGATCAAGTGTATGTTAGCGTATATCATTGTATATATATTTGTAAACTAGCAACCCTACTCGGCTTCGCCCGGGAACAGTTATGAATGCATCACGTGATAAGCGCTTTTCTTTTCCAATGTCAATGTACAACGACCAATATCCGTTTTACGTCTCGGCATGATGGGTTAAAATCACTGACTGGACTATTAATTATATTATCATGGAGATGCATGTGCAACAAATTCTTTTCAGACGTAATTTAAGAATGGCGAGGTGCAAGAAACACAAATCCCCCTTCCGTCCAATCTTAACTTGACTGTGAATTTTGCGGAACGAAAAGTTCACAGCCGAGTTGCACTTCCAGGGAAACTCCAAACACAACCACTCTTCTCTAAAGTTTATAACTCAACACGACTCGACAGTTCGCTGCTGGCTGTATCTGGGACAATATGCTCATCCGCTAGCTAGGCTGTAAATGGGGTGATAGACTCGCCCCTAGCTAGCTCGTAAAGTGTCGCCTAAAAAACTGAATGGGGATTGTTGGAAGAAATGAAAACGTAAAAACACTTATAGTAGGCGATGTATAAGGTAGAGATATGCTCTCCCGGGCTATTTTGTAGAACTTTTCATGCTGAACAATTCTTACACTCATAGTATATTGATATTTTTAACGGTTTGCCCAGCGTAAGCTTAAAAAGCGCACGGACCCCAGTTTTTTTCTACCTTCTCACTGAAATCGTTACTGCTTGGCTTCCTTTGATCATAAATAAATTATTTTCTACAGAAACCTTCCTAGAGATATCCTTTATAGAATGGTGAAACCCGCATCAAAATCCATTCAGTGGTTCTCGAGATTACCCGTGATATCCAAGAATCAGGTACTTTGTTTTATACTAAGTAGAGATTATACGCCAATAAGTATAATTTAATATAATATAATCCCCCTTCCGTCCAAGCTTAAATTGACTGTGAATTTTGCGGAAAGAAAAGTTCACAGGCGAAATGAGAGTTGCATTTCCAGGGAATGGCGAGGTGAATGAAACTCAAATCCCCCTCCGTCCAATCTTAACTTGACTGTGTTTCACAGGCGAAATGAAGAAAACCCGAGTTTCACTTCCAGGGAAACTCCGAACACAACCACCATTCTCAGAAGTCTTAACTCAACACGATCAACGGTTTGCTGGTGGCTGTATCGGGGGCAATAGGTTCGCCCGCTAGCTAGGCTGTAACAGGGATGATAGACTCGCCCTTAGCTAGCCTCAGTAGTTGAATGGACATGGTTGGAAGAAATTAAAACGTAAAAGCACTTATAGTGGGCAATGTATTGAAGACATATGCTCTCGCGGACTTGTTTGTAGAACTTTTCATGCTGAACAATTCTTACACTCATAGTATTAAGATATTTTTAACGATTTGCCCAGCGTAAGCTTATAAAGCGCTCAGACGCCAGGTTTTTTTTCGACCTTTCCACATAAATCGTTACTGCTCGGCTTCCTTTGATCATAAATAAATTATTTACGAAAGAAATCATCCTCGAGATATCCTTTACAGAATGGTGAAAACCGCATCAAAATCCATCCAGTGGTTCTCGTGTTTACCCGTAACATCCAAGAATCGGGGACTTTGTTATATACTAAGTAGAGATAATTGTTTTATCAACTCCTTCTACCATCATACGATAAATACAATAATAGTAACCGGTACAATACAACCTGTATTGACAATTTAACTACAATCACATATTCACTCCAAACAAGCACCTCTTCCAGTATTTTAACAAAACATCACCTAGACCACAACTAAAAAATATTGACGAGTTGAATTATCTCAACTCATACTGCAACTAAATAAGTGTACGCTACATATTGTAAATATTTTCACCCATATCTTCTGACATAAATTTTAGGGCCTAAGTGTAATGGATCTGATGATGATCGCTTGACGATCGAAACTGGTCATCCAAGTGTATTTATTAATCTCATGTCATTTCATTCACGATTAGGGAGTAATCCATGTCTTTTGGAAAAACTCGTATTGACGACACACCTGCACCCGAGGGATCATTCTCTTAGTCCACTAGCTTCGGTCGCCTTGCTCTCATTTGATCTGCCAATTATGAAAGGTTTGTATTTCAGATGGTTCCTTGCTGAGGCCGAACCAGACTGTAATTTAAAATGAATCCGGGTATTTGGCGTGAAAATTATGTAAAAAATAAACAATAATAATAACAAGAAGTTCCGTGACGAACTAAAGAGGCTACTTTTCTTAAAATTTAAGATTCAATCCAATGATTAATCTATATGGATCTATCTAGAATGATGATGAAATTAAGTTGGTAATATCGAAATTTCTAATTAGTTCGAAATACTGTATAATGTAGCCTAATAGAGAACTACAGTTGGCAGCCCTGGTGACTGAATATATTCTTAGTTCCATCTCTTAAGGTACAGAATACAAAATTTGGTTGAAGTCCAATGGATAGCATGGACGTTACATGCAGTTAAACATTGGATCTACAGCGCGCGTAATATCATTTTGGCAACAATGACATACATGTATTGGTCAGAAATAATCTGAAATAATATGATCTATTGTTGTGTCAATTTTGAATGATATCCATTAGTTAGTATAGAATTTACATGCATTTTAAAATTGGACCTATCAGCAGGCTTAGAATCATGTTGCCAGCACTGGCGTAGGCCTATATTAGTTACTCCAAATTAATCTAGAATGCCAGGTACTATACGTGTGCAAAGTTCATAGTTATTGGCTTGCATACTTTCTGATATATTGATATTAGGGTAACAAAAATAGAGACAGTATTTATTAAAAGCTGGCAGCCCTGGTTACTCCTAAGAATCGGCATAGTCATATTTGTTATGGTACCCATAGCACATACGAAATTTGGTTGAAATCCAAATGATAGTATAGAAGTTACATGTATTTAAAGTTGGAACTCTCAGCAGGCTTAGAATCATGTTGGTAGGACTGACGTATATAAGTTACTCCAAATTAATACAGAATGTCATGTACTATAGGTGTGCATAGTTTAAAGCTGTCGGCTTGCATACTTTCTGATATATGGGTATTTGGTTTTAAAAAAGAAGAGAGCATTTATTAACAGTTGGCAACCCTGACCCTTAAGAATACGCTCAGTCATATCTGTTTTTGTACACATAGCACATACGAAATTTGGTTGAATTCCAATTGATAGTGTAGTAGTTATATGCATTTAACATTTGGACTTATCAGCAGGCTTATAATCATTTTGGCAACACTGCCATGTATGGCCTCATGGGAATTAAACTGCAATATTATTAACTATACGTGTGCCAATTTTGAAATAGCTCCCATTCATACCTTACAAGATATCCAACATGGAGCTCAAATTTCAATTGCGATTGTTCAGCAGTTGGTAGCACTGGCATCATTTTCAAATATGGCCTTGAGATATTCAGGTATAGA
Source organism: Meconema thalassinum (assembly GCA_946902985.2). Taxonomy (NCBI): domain Eukaryota; kingdom Metazoa; phylum Arthropoda; class Insecta; order Orthoptera; family Tettigoniidae; genus Meconema; species Meconema thalassinum. The sequence goes on along the minus strand of OX336393.1, from coordinate 504,093,021 downwards.
TATTTAGTCCTACCAAATTTTGTTTCGATTGCTGCAGCCGTTTAGGAGTTGATAGAGGGGGGGGGGGGGGCACACACACACATCCAGCCAGCCAGCCAGCCAGCCAGACTGACAGCAGACAGACAGACAGACAGACATACAGACAGAAGGACAGGCAGACACACATTTGCTCGATCTCATAAGTCTACTTTTTCCTCATTTTTTGCCAAATGGGAAAAGTAGGCTAAAAATAATAACATATCCCTGATTCGATTGTTCGTTGTATAGGGGAGGACCTCAAACTTTCTTCATCAAGGTATGGGGTAGGAGTTGACTTCCACCTGGAAGTTAATTAAATAAAGTTGACGGAGCATCTTATTGCCTATTATTATCCATTATTGAGTTGTTCTCTTCTTTCCTTTGTGAAGCCGTGAGACACAAGACAGAATGTTAACTAAATTTAGAGTCTCCTTAATAAGCAAGAAGGAAATTTGCATATTGTTTTCGTTGAGTTGTAATCTGCTGGGTAATCGAGTTGTGTGACTTCGTTAACTCTGCCTTGTCTTCTGAGAATGAGACGTACGCTGCCAAGTGATTTGAAGTTCTTTGCACTTCTATGTGGGTGGAATAACCAACCTAATCGTTTACAAGACTCAAGGCTGGGATGGGGTTCACTCAGTCTGGTGAGGCAGAACTCTGAAGAACTGTAAGCATATTGCTCGCCCAAAGGTCATTTTTTCAGGAGAAGTATTTTAAAATTTTGAGACATTATGAAAAAATACGGTTTCAGAAGAAACGTAGGAACAAGGCAAGCTGTACTAAGTATATGCTAACATTATATGGAGTTCTAGATGCAAGACATATACCTCAATGACTGAAAACACACAAAAGGAATTCCTAAAATATCTACATTTTAAAAGAGCAGCCACCTATCCTCACTTGATACCATACCAGGAACTGCTAATAAATTCTGATAGAGACAGTTTAAATGTACGAAGGAAAATAGATCCTATGAAATTCCTTTTCAAAATTATAAACAATTCAATTGATGATTCCGAATTCCTTTCTCTCTTAAATTTATATGTACCACGCATCAATTCAAGGAACAAATCACATTTGAAATTAAAAGAACCAGGACGTCTGCCCACAAAAACTCACTGCTGAACAGACTAGATTTTAGTACTTCCTTGACAGTATATTTGATGGAATTTCTAACCACTCTCCAGAAATAATGTGTCATTCCTTGCAAATTGTAAATCATGAATTCTTACCACTGTGTCATTCTACCCAGCCAACCTTGTCTTACACATGTATTATTTGTATTATACTGTTTTAATTTCGCATCTAATTATTAAAATTAGTTATATTTAGTTACTGTTTAGTTTAAGTTAGTATAAGTTATATAAGGTGCGTTCAAAAAGTAACGAGCTGGATAAATAATTACAGAAACCAGTACCTGTATGTTAGAAGTATTGGCCCTTGCTGTTGAGGCACTTGTCCCAATGTGACACGAGGCAGTGAATGGCTGTCTCATAAAATTCCCTGGGCTGCGATGTGAACCAGTTCCGTACGTACAGCTGGACGTCAGCGTCCGAGGTGAATCGTTGGCCCCACAGAGCCCTTTTCAGGGGACCAAACATGGCGTAATCACAGGGAGAGAGGTCTGGATCTATGGAGGGTGGCCGAGAGCCTCCCATTTGAATTTCTACAGGAGTGCCGCGACTGAGTTGGCCGTATGAGGTCGTTCATTGTCGTAGAGCGACCACAGCGGCTATGGCGTTCGCTGTCACTCGGCGGACCTGGGTAATGAGGGCATCAACCAGCTGGACGTTGTTATCGGTAATGCAGGAGGATGCCCCAGACCGGGCATCATCGGCTAACGACACCCGTCCTTCCCTGAAGCGCTTGTGCCACGCCTTGACCCTTGCAAGGGACATGCAGTGTTTACCGTACACTTGTGACATTCGGCGATGAATGTCCGTTCCCCCTACTCCTTCCGCTGTCAGAAACCGAACAACATCTCTTTGCTCTTCGGTTGACGCCTCCATGTCACTGTTTGCAATGCGACTGGCAGCGTTAGACGCTTGATGCATGCTGCTGCTCTCTTTGTATCGTCACGTGACGTGCACGCGTGCCCTCTAGCGAAGGGCTGTGACCTTCCACGCTCTGGTCGGAACCACACCTCGTTACACACGCCACGATTAGCCGATGTAGGCACTGGTTTGCGCATTCCAGCCTTCAGCTCGTTACTTTTTGAACGCACCTTATTGGATAACATACTGTGTAACCTTAATGCCACTGTAATTGGGATGAAAATCCCGTTGCGCACAAATAAATAATTAAATAAATCAATTAGGATGATTTTGGAAGGTAGAATAAGGAATGATAAGAGGACCTTCATGGCATTTCTAGACTTAGAAAAGGCTTTTGATAACGTTGATTGGATAAAGTTGTTTAACATTTTGCAAAGTATGGGAATACAATACAGGGAAAGGAGGGTGATCTTCAATCCATACAGACACCAGACGGCAGTTATTCGAGCTGAAGAACATGCGTGAGAAGCCGGTATTTCGATAAGTGCAAGGCAAGGCTGCAACTTATTACCCATACTTTTCAATCTGTACATTGAAGAAGCAATGAAGGAAATTAGAGAACAGTTTAAAGTAGGAGTAAAGATTCAAGGAGAAATATTCTCAACACGCAGTCATCTCATTAATTCCTGTGATTATGTTGGCGTCAGTAATGGTATTCGGTCGTGAAAACCACCCGTGGCATTTAATCTAATCTATCCTCTACCGCGACGCCGTAGAAATGGAAATAATAAATTGTAGACGCACCATATTTGGTCCCTTCTGATATATTTTCAACACACTGAGCATCGAAGCAGTCTAGACCTGATGAGGAACAAACCAGGTTACATGGAGAGCAAGAAGCACGCCTGCTTTACGCCGCGATAGGTGCTAGTCTTGAAATACGAGCAGGGCCCCAATTAAACCAGAGTTCACCGTTGAGGAATAAAGGTGTGCCATTTATCAAGTCGGCGTGAGGTGACGCTCTTAAGGATCGGCGCCAGGAACTCCCAGTGCATCGATTGCAGCACCCCCTGCGTGTGCTATAGCACCATGACGTATGGGCGCCGACCAGCCGTCTGTCCATGTTGGGAATACCTGACGAGGCTTCACGTCTTCATATGTTTCAAACAGGGGCGTATAAGAGGGGGGAGCTGAGGGGATTCCAGCCTCCCCCCCCCCTCCCGAAAAAAGCCAATAAAAATTAAATGTGTTGCTTTGGTAAGAGCATAAAATAATTGTTAATTTGGTTGTACCCTAATCTTAACTTATTGGCTAACTTATAAACAATATTAACATTGAAATTAGACAGCCTCGTAGTGTAGTGGTTACTGGCTGCCACCCCAGAGGTCCGAATTCGATTCACGCCTCTGGCAAGAAATTATGATTCTGGTCTGTGGGCTGGAACGAGGTACACTCAGCCTTGTGAGGTAGAACTGAGAATTCCACAGTATGGTACTTTTGAGAAATAAATTATTAATTTGTAAAAAGTAAAAAATAAAAATTAAAAAATCCTGCTTACATTTTTGTTTAATAAATTGACAAATATTTAGGTAAATTATTTGCCATTCATACTCCATAGATCATAATAGGGAATTCATTAAGTATAAGTGTACAATATTATTTTTGTGTTGTGTATTGCCAATAATTGTAGGCTAAACCTTAGAATCTTATCTAAAATAATTACACAAAGTTATAAGATACTGGTTGATATTTCTGGGTATTGTGCTGTGACAATCGCCTAAGAAAATTGTATATTCACCCCTGGTTTCAAATAGGCTAACTTAAATTTGTTATGAACTTCTCAGTTTAGAGGCTGATGACCTCACGGTTCCGCCCCTTTACACAATAATAAATAAAAAAAGTTATTAATTTTACGTCCCTAAATCAGAAGTATTTCTGTTGAAAATCAGGCTGGAGTGAGAGTTGATGGTTGGATGAGTTCTTGGTTCAAGATTGGTACAGGAGTGATGCAAGGCTGTAACCTCTCACCACTACTGTTTATTTTGTACTAGCAACCCAACCCGGCTTCACCCGGGAACAGTTATGAACGCATTACATGATAAGTGCTTTCTTTTTCGATGTCAATGAACTGCGACCAATATCCGTTTTACGTCTCGTCATGATGGGTTAAAATCACTGAAAGGACTATTAATTATATTATCATGGAGATGCATGTGCAACAAATTCTTGTCAGACGTAATTTAAGAATGGCGAGGTGCAAGAAACACAAATCCCCCTTCGGTCCAATCTTAACTTGACTGTGTATTTTGTGGAACGAAAAGTTAACAGGCGAAATGGAGAAAAGCCGAGTTGCACTTCCAGGGAAACTCCAAACACAACCACTCTTATCATTTAGACTTTCACGGCCGTGTTACTATTCATAATGTTGAATTTTGGGCTTATGCCGAGAAAGCTTTCTCTTAGCAATCATTTGTCGTATAACAGATTATTCCTGACGAAGAAAGACAGGGTTTCTTTCGAAATGCGTCGATTTTTAATATAATAAAACACGGCATAAGCCCAAAATTCAACATTATGAATACAACCACTCTTGTCTGAAGTCTTAACTCAACACGACTCGACAGTTTGCTGGTGATTGTATCTGGGGTAATAGGCTCGCCCGCTAGCTAGGCTGTAACTGGTATGATAGGCTCTCCCCTAGATAGCTCGTATACTTTCGCCTCAGTAATTGAATGGAGATTATTGGAAGAAATACAAACGTAATAACACTTATAGGGGGCGATGTATTGACGATAAAGATATGCTCTCCTAGACTTTTTTTTTGTAGAACGTATCATGCTGAACAATTATTACACTCATAGTATAAAGATATTTTAACGGTTTGCCCAGCATAAGCTTAAAAAGCACACAGACGCCAGGTTTAAATTTCGACTTTTTCACTGAAATCGTTACTGCTCGGCTTCCTTTGATCATAAATCAATTATTTTCTACAGAAACCTTCCTCGAAATATCCTTTACAGAATGGTGAAAACCGCATCAAAATCCATGCAGTGCTTCTCGAGATTACCCACGACTCCCAAGAATCGGGGACTTTGTTTTATACTAAGTAGAGATATGGACCATTTGCTGAAGGGCATAAACTAGCTGGGTGGGACTCAATTGGTGGAAACCAGGGAAACAGTCTGACCTATGCTGATGACCTAGTTGTAATGGCGGACTTCGTCGAAAGCTTACAAACCAACATGTTAGAACTTAAACAGAAATGTAATGAGTAAGGCATGAAGATCAGCATTTCAAAGACGAAGGTAATAATAGTAATACTAATAATAATAATATCTTATGGCCACGGGTGTCGGGTGCAAGCTTTGTTAATTGACCCCCAGAGGGCAGCTTGCATGTGGAATTTTATCGCTGCTATGAAAGTCATGGAAGTTAGATGACACTATAGCGCTTTCTAGTAGAGAAAGGAGGAACTTTTTGTTTTTGAGGAAAATCCCGAGATTAATTTTGCCATTATGAACACGACCTACTGAATTCAAATGCGTTCTTTAATATACCAAGAACGTATGACATGCGTTCCGTGATTTTTGTTGCCTTTCAAATATCACTTACCACGGCCAGGAACGAACCCTCAAGCTTGAGGTTGGTAGTCCGACACGATAACCACTCACCCACCGTGGCAAGATGTATCAAATGAAAATGAATGATTTAATACTGCAGCTTTTGGGGACGCTGGGCTGCCGGAATTTTGCCCCGAAACGGATCTTTAACGTGCCAGTGACTCTATTGACACGGGTTTCTCACATTTGTGAACACCGAAATTCCAAATTCCAATTGACTGGCCTAGATTTCGATCCTGCAACCTTAGACACAGCAGGTGAGAACGTTACCGCTGCGCCACGCAACCTGTCAAACATAACAATAACTAACTTCTGAGTTTGAAGATTGGCTAGTTCCAGGGAATTTTTAAGTCGACCTCTATTTTTTTTTTTTTCGTTGTCGGTCTACCCTCCAGGTAGGCTTTTGCCACGGACTCAGCGAGGGATCCCACCTTTACCACCTCTACGGGCAGTGACCTGGAGCTTGACATCGGGTCCGGAGATGCAACTGGGGAGGTGGGACTAGCGCCTCGCCCAGGCGGCCTCACCTGCAAAGCGAAAAGGGGGCCTCATGAGGGATGGGAAGAATGGGAGGGATAGACAAGGAAGAGGGAAGGAGGCGGCCGTGGCCTTACAGTAGACACCATCCTGGCATTTGCTCGAAGACGAAGTGGGAAATCACGGAAAACCTCTTCGAGGATGGCCTGGGTGGGAATCGAATCCCCTCTAATCATTTGGACCACCCGAGACTGAGTAGACCCCGTTCCAGTCCTCATACCACTTTTCAAATTTCGTGGCAGAGCCAGGAATCGAACCTCGGACCTCCCGGGTGGCAGCTAAGCACGCTGTCCACTACACTACGGAGGCGACTGTCGACCTCTAGTAATATTTCTGTTGTTGTTGTTGTTTGTTGTTGATTCTTTTAGGAGCTTTTAGTCATCGTGATCACACAACACCGTGTGTGTAGAATTTGTCTGATAACCTGTGTCACTGTGATGTCTGTACTAGTGTGTGTATTTGTAATTGAAATAGGATTTGGGTAGAAAGTGGCCGTGGCCTTAAGTTGGGTACCATTCCGACATTTGTCTGGAGTAGATGTGGTAAACCACTTCGAGGACGGCTGAGGTGGGAATCGAACCCACCTCTTCTCAGTTTTGCCTCATAAGGCTGAGTGTTGCCCGTTCCAGTCCTCACAATGGAAGGCTCAGGTAAGAAAGGTTAAAACCTATCTTGAAACTTTGTGGACGCAATCGTTGTGCTATAAGAGGACAACGTGCGGAAAATCAGCCGCCAGATTGAACTGCAAGGGTCCGAAATCATGTGGCGAATCTCTCATATAAATCAATGGGAGGTAGCGAGTACCGTACATGTTGGAATGGACAGCCCTGACCGCCCAAGCACTCAAGACTGGTGGAAAGGAGCTGCACGCTCCCACCTCGCTACTACTTTGAGTGGCACAGGGATGTCCAGCTCCTCCAGCCGTCATGCCTGCGTACCAGGATGTCAGGAGCCTTGCACAACGATTGCGTCCACAAAGTTTCAAGATAGGTTTCGACCGGTCTTCCCTGATACTTTCTTGCCAAGGTGGGTGAGTGGTTAACGTGTCGGTCTACTAACCCCAAGCTTGCAGGTTCGCTCCTGGCCGTGGTAAGTGATTTTTGAAAGGCGGCAAAAATTACGGCTCGCATGTCATGTGATGTTGGCATGTCAAAGAACCCATTTGGATTCAGTAGGCCGTGTTCATAATGGCAAAATTAATCTCGGGAGTTTCCGCCAACATAAAGTTCCTCATTTCTCTACTAGAAAGCACCATAGTGTTCAAGGAGCTTAGATATCTAACCTCCTTGACTTTCATAGTGCTTCAACGAACAACGAAATTCGACATGCAAGCTACTCTCTGGGTGTCAATAATAACAAAGCTTGCACCCGGCACCCGAGGCCATACGATATTATTATTAGTAGTATTACCTGATACTTCCCTTGTGAGACCAGAATTATAATTCCTGACCTCCGGGGCGACAGCCAATGACTCAAGTTAAAACAATTAAAGTATTAAGAGTGTAAGATACACACTGAAGAACATATTTAACCGATCAGTTCCTTATATTGCCAGAAGGGCGTAGCTGAAGTAAGTAGATTTGTTGTTGTTATTCCTAGAATATATCAGAGGCTGGGGACATCTTTGCTATAATAAATACATTTCTAACCGGCCGTGGTGGCCAAGAGCGCTGACGCGCCACCAGTTGTAAAATAGATTTACTCGTTAGTATCAGGAAAGCGTGAGTTCAAATCCCTCCTTGGCCGTCCTGAAAATGGTTTTCCGTGGTTACCCATTTTCACCCCCAGGAAAATGACGGGACAATTCCTATCAACAGGTCCACCGCTGACTCTCATCCCTCATTTGTTGAAACTACTCGTGCGCCACCAGTTGTAAAATAGATTTTTCTAATTCAGAAACATTCACGGGAGTGCGTACAACAACTCACCAAAGTTTCACCGCAATCGGATGAATGGTATATGATCACATCTGGGACTTTGTTGAAATGATTTACGCGACATCACTCATTTGTTGAAACTACTCGTGTGCCCGCAGTTGTAAAATGGATTTACTAATTTAGAAACATTCGCAACAACTCACCAAAGTTTCACCGCAGTCGGATGAATGGTAGACTATATGAACGCATCGGGGACAAACAAACAAACAAACAAACAAACAAACAAACAATGAAGAAACATTATTTTTGTATAAAGAGACTACAATCCCCAATAATATCACTGGTTATCGGGCACACCTCCAAAAACACAGAGCTAGTGGCCACGATGATACGATAGCAACACGTCTTTGTTTTGGACCATTCGAGAATTGAGTTTGCGTTAACATCTGACGGTCTGATTCACAGGGGGTAACTTTGAGAGTAAGTGAAGCTGGATATGTAAACGATTACGTGGTAATGGTGTTAATGACGAAGCCTCTAATGACAGACTAATGCGAGCGTGTGGGAGTGTGCAGATGTGCGGTCCCATTTATCGCGTTACGTGTCGGACCAACCATCTGTATCCAGATGTTGCGGTGCTCTTCTCGTCTAACTTTGAGGCTCAATGGTTGTAATGCGACCTACAAATACCCACTTACATAAGAGCCTGGGCGTCACGTCGCGTCAAGGTGGAGGTGGGGGTGGGGGTGGGGGACGCCGGCCCTATCGATTGTTGGGACTACACGCGTAATGGCTCTGCCTCTGCGGCCAGGATCTCTGAGTGCCCTCTGGCCAGCGGCCAGCCCTTCTGCAGATGTCTGCCTATCTGATTTGAAAATGAATATCCACAGCCTGCTTCCAGTAAACCGACCGGGTCAGGGATGGAATGAATGAAGTCCCCATCTAGCGTCGAGGATATGAACTGTGCCAGCTGCCGAAGCCTGTCGCACTCCTCTGAGCAGTGGCGATTCCTCCATGTAGGGCAGTGGTTCTGAACCCGTAGACGTCTGCGGACCACTCAGCCTGAAACTTAATCATGTACGGACCACCCCTCCCTCTAATACACCTTATTAGTTGTAACCCTTCCTCAATAACACTTATTTTAAATATACGAGGCACGTCCATAAAGTAAGTTCCGTTTGGTAAACATACGCAGTTCTCATGTTAAGCACGCACTTTGCCTAACAGTGGTGGCTAAAGGGTAGGATATCTTACAGGGGAGTCTTCACTCTCGTTTACGGTCGGCGGCAAACTTCTATGAAGAAGGTATCCAAAAACTTGTGCTACGCTATGACAAATGCCTGCAAAAGTTTGGCAGTTTTGTGGAAAAGTAGTTTAAGAGGTGTAGAATATTGTACAATAAATAATTTTTCTGTATGTGTACACAATTTAATTTTATTAGCAAACGGAACTTACTTTATGGACGTGCCTCGTATTCCAATTCTAAACCTAATAGTCATTGCCGCGAATACACTCGGACGATTCTTGTTCAACGCACATCGTTTCCGAAATCCCCATTTATTGGCCACTTTTATATACGTGCTGGTGGACCCTCTTATCCCGCGGACTACTGCCGAAGCACTCGCGGACCACCGGTTAAGAACCACTGATGTAGGGCGTGAGGATCATCCTACAGTCAGCCATCAGCTGTAACTGATTTAAAAAAAAGTTTTGTAAAATTGACTTTGGGGCTACCTTGCGCAACCTCTTGATAAGCTCTGTCTCGCTGTCACTGTCAGTACTTCTAACTAGTTCTACATTTCACCCCTAGATGGGTGAAGTGTTACCTTCAACGCCCGGAGTAGAAAGCTGAGGAAGGAAGCTTTGCATCCTCAAAACACGTGTTTATAGCTTTAGAAATATATGGGTACCTTTGAGGGGGAGGGGAAGGTTTGGTCTGTTTAATGTCGCTCTGAGGACGTCTACTGAGATCCTCAAGTCTCGCTGTTGGTCGATTTTCAACCAACACTACGGGCTTATTGGTTACGATTCCGCGCGGTCAGAATGGATAGTCTGGTTTCAGCATGTGAACATCTTTGGAGTGTATTCGATTGTATTGTGTAATGTGTTCGTAATAGTGATGTGCGCCTGAAAAATTAATATTAGTGTGAGTCTAATATCTCAATTTAGCCCAGCTATAATAATTATCTTAGGTTAATTATAATAAGTAGCCTATCTTATTACGTCCTACACATTATAAAAACCAGGAGTCGCCAGGCAATGATTAAATGAATGACGGATGGAATGAAATGATAGTGGAGAGTGTTGCTAGAATGCAATTGTTGACAGGGAAACCCGGAGTACCCGGAGAAAAACCTGTCTGCCTCCGTTTAGTCCAGTACAGATCACACATGGAGTGAGCGGGATTTGAACCACGGACGCAGCGGCGAGAGGCCTGCGTGCTGCCGCCTAAGCCACGGAGACTTCGCTCTACCTGCTTTGATTGATTCAAAAAGGGTCTCACATTTTAAGTCTAGTCCGCCTCGTTGCGTAGTGGCTAGCATTCTAGGCTGTCACCGCGGAGGCCTGGGTTCGATTTCCTTCTCTGCCAAGAAATGTAATTCTGGTCTGAGGGCTGGAACGGGGTCCACTCAGCCTCGTGAGACAAAACTGAGAAGAGGTGGGTTCGATTCCAATGTCAGCCATCCTGGTAGTGGTTTTCCGTGGTTTCTCACTTCTACTCCAGGCAAATGCCGGGATGGTTCCTAACTTAAGGCCACGGCTGCTTCCTTTCCAATCCTCGCCTGCATCACAAATACACACAATACTACATACACTACAAGAACGCAGGTTATCTGACAAATCCTACTTACACCCTAGAACACAGGGCTAGATGACCACGATGTCGCACACCTCCTAAATGAATTAAAAACAAAGTACGGTATATTTTAAATCGAGCATTTCATTTCAGACGTGTTTGCCTTTCAGTCTAGTCTGCAAACCTCTGTTTGTGATCAAGTCACCTCCATGATGCCTTATTAGCACTTAGTATTGTACACCGCCCCACCGACAGTAGTGGCTACACTGGCTAAAGCGCAGTGTTAGGTCATGGGGCCAAGCTCTCTGCTGACTCGGTAGACGCGTGGGTTCGAGCCCCACCGTCGGCCGTCCTTGAAATGGTTTTCCGTGGTTTCCCCATTTTCAACACCAGGCAAATGCTGGGACGGTACCTTCTGACAGGCCACGGCCGCTTCCTTCCACATCCTTCTCCAATTTCATTCACCTTAATCAATTCCATTTCTCATCCCGACGCGCAGGTCGCCCACGGGCGTCGAATAGAAAGACCTGCACTAGGTCTCTGAGGAGTCCACACGAACAAAAAAAAAGAAACCCCCCCCCCCCCCTCCCACTGCTTTGAAATCGTTCATCACTGAATCTAACCATCGCCTGCTAGTTCTACCTCTGCTTCTCTTGCCCTCTACAGACGAACTCATTAACCTCTTCGGTAATTTCTCCTCCCCCACCATCTGAGTGGGCTCATACGAGCAGCTTCATCTAGCGAATCTACTAAGATGACAGTGTTATAAACGACATACAGATTCTAAAACCTGAATTGGAAGTATCGGAGAAATGGCACCTGCTGACTCTTTAAAAGGGACACTGTATATAGAGCCCTTCACGGATAAACAAATCGTTATCCGCATCCGCCCCGCATCCGTATTACTTTTATCCGTATCCGCCCCGCATGCGCCCCGCATCCGTATGACTTTTATCCGCATCCGCATGAGTTTTATCCGCATCCGCACGTTTGTTATCCAAATCTACTGGCATAACACAAATATTTTTAATTAGATAAAGCAACACATTTGAGGAGGAAGTCGTTCCCTAGACTTTGTACAGTGTGTCAAGTGCTATGTTTAAAATGAATGTTACACAGCCAGAATTCCAACCCTTTCCTGTTCGGAGTGTTAATTATGCTTAATGATATAATTTGAATGATATAACCTTAAATCATCATCTTACATTTGTCATGAAATAAAAACAGAAAAATATGTGTCATCAGCTACGGCACGGATGTTGATGACATGAAGTCATCTTTTTACTAGCTGTCTAAAACAATGCTGAAGTACATAGAATCTCCGGACGGGCCCCCCCGTCTTCAAATATGCCATTTTTATTTTGCATCTTTTTGCATTGTTTGCAATTTTTCCATTTTAAGAGCATTTTTTTTTTTAAAGTTTGGTAGATATTTGTTGGTCTTATTTAAGAGAAATCGGCCTTTTAAGGTAATTTTCTTTCAATTTAGTCATGTCACAGCTTTATATGAGGGAGTTACGTCTCTCAGAGTTAAGAAGAAGCTAGTAGCTGATACAAGATAATTTAAAATATTGAAAAATTGATTCCATTTACTTAATCAACCGGGTGGAAACTTGTTTTAGCAACAATCGTAGCGAAATTTCTGCGGGTATTGCATCAAAACTGAAAAAAGTGCTGGAAAAAACACCGGGTATAAGACTTTTTGCAAAATCTCAGGCATTCTTTCTGGTGAAAACTACTGCACGGATGGGATTGAGGAGGATTTAGCAGCAAATGACCTTCCTCACTTCAAGTACGCTCCGATCACATCAGTTGATGTTGAACGCAGCTTTTCGAGATATAAAAACTTGTTGGCTGATAACCGCAGATCATTTACATTTGACAACATCAGAATGACATTCGTAGTGCAGTGCAACTCAGACTAAAGTGAACATAAACCTTTTGTTAAGTGCTAGAAATCTATTTTGATTGACTTTTCAGTTTGAGCTTAAGATGTCATTTTTGAAATATTGGTGAGTTTATTATTATAAGAAAATTTTCTCCATTTTATAGTGCATTTTTCGAACTTCTAAGTCAGATATTACAATCATTTTTAGCCTACTTTTCACATTTTGCAAAAATGAGGAAAAAGTAGTCTTATGAGATCGGGCAAATGTGTGTCTGTCTGTCTGTCTGGCTGGCTGTGTGTGTGTCCCCCCTATCAACTCCTAAACGGCTGCAGCAATCGAAACAAAATTAGGTAGGAGTAAAGATCTATACCTGAATATCTCACGGCCATATTTGAAAATGATGTCAGTGCTACCAACTGCTGAAAAATCACAATTGAAATTTGAGTTCCATGTTGGATATCTTGGAAGGTATGAATGGGAGCTATTTCAAAATTGGCACACGTATAGATAATAATATTGCAGTTTAATTTCCAGGAGGCCATACATGGCAGTGTTGCCAAAATGATTATAAGCCTGCTGATAGGTCCAAATTTTAAATGCATATAACTTCTACACTGTCAACTGGATTTCAACCAAATTTTGTATACGCTATGTGTTCATAAACATATATGACTGAGTGTATTCTTAAGAGCCACCAGGGCTGCTCTCAATTTTTTATATCTAAATACCCATATATCACAAAGTATGCAAGCCGACAGCTTTAAACAATGCACACGTATAGTACCTGACATTTTATATTAATTTGGAGTAACTTATATACGTCAGTGCTACCAACATGATTCTAAGCCTGCCGATAGGTCCAATTTTAAAATGCATGTAACTTCTGTACTAACTAATGGATTTCATTCAAAATTGACACATTAATAGATCATATTATTTCAGATTATTTCTGACCAATACATGTATGTCATTGTTGCCAACATGATTTTACGCGCGCTGTTAGATCCAATGTTTAACTGCATGTAACGTCCATGCTATCCATTGGACTTCAACCAAATTTTGTATTCTGTACCTTAAGAGATGGAACTAACAATATATTCAGTCACCAGGGCTGCCAACTGTAGTTCTCTATTAGGCTACATTATGCCAGGTATACAGTATTTCGAACTAATTATAAATTTCGATATTACCAACTTAATTTCGTCATTATTCTAGATAGATCCATATAGATTAATCATTGGCATGAATCTTAAATTTTAAGAAAAGTAGGCTCTTTAGTTCGTCACGGAACTTCTTGTTCAAAATGTTAAGAGCATTTTTAAACTTTTTTACGGCATCAACGTTCGGGTCCTAGTAACTTAGGCTAATGATATTCAACAAGTTCGGATTGTAATCCCAAAAAACTATCCACAAATTTACTCCAAACATTATCCACTATCCGCACAGCCATGCAAACTACGAGTATATCCGCATGACGGAACATTTTGCGAATATCCGCGGGTTTTTCCATGGATATCCGCATCCGCGCAAGGCTTTATTTATATACGCAAGGAAAGTAAATTAAATCATCGCAATAGAATATTATACTGATCATTTGGGATGTAACTAATAAACTTGAAGGTAATTAAAACCACGATTGACTTTTAGAAAATATTCGAAAAAGAATTAAAATCGAATTCCATTCCCACTGGGGACACACACGGCCTATTACGGACTTTATCCAAATACATCTATGCCAGTATTTCTGTTTGTGCAACTGGAGATTTCGACTAAATACATCCCCTTGATCCCAGTGCATTATGAACAATCCCAGCTTAAGTTCATTTTGAACCGAATGTGATGAGCGACATGAACTGGAACTATGTGGTAGCAGATGGTTGGTTGGTTCCTCAGTTTAGGGGCTGCGACAACGCGGTCACGTAACCTCGTGTACTTTGGGTGTGTCTGATAACCGGTGTTAATTGTCATGGCTGTATTAGTGTGTGTTATCTGCGACGCGAATCAATTCAAGTGTTATAAGAGATTTCTTTTTTCTCCAAATTCGACTTCACACACGGACTCTGCGAGGGATCATTCCTCTACCACTCCAAGGACAGTTTCTTGGAGCTGGACACAGTGTGCCAGTAGATACAACATGGGATGGTGACAGGCTAACCTCTAACTTGGGTCTAATGAAGGGAAGGGTGTCGCCCATAGACCTGTTGAAAGGAACCTTCCTGGCATTTGCCTGAGAGAGAGATTGGGAAACCACGGAAAGCTATTTTTATGACGGCCAAGGAGGGGTTCGCACCCACGCTCTCCCAATGTCAGCGAGAGCGATGAACGAGGCAGTGCGTTCGCGATCTCGGCCACCGCAGCTCGTTATAAGAGAAAATACGAGCTAATTTCTGTTCAAAACTAAGCTAAGAGCTCGGCACAAGTAAGTAGGCGCAATGTCAGACTCAGCTGTGGCCCTCTGGTCTCCAACCCACGTCTCACTCGTTGTAGGCTGCTGCGAGAAAGGAAATTACCAATACACAGTGTGTAGCAGAATAAATCCAAGTGTTATAAGAGAAAATACGAGCTAATTTCTGTCAGAAACTGCATGCTGTGTGTGGAATACCGAGCAGACTCATGTTTACTGATGTAATATCTCACGGCCCACTACGTCTCTCGAAACAAAACAGATTTCAGACATTCATGTAATCCCAATGTAATAAGAAATTCAAGCTAGGGACATAAAATTGTTCTGAAAGGCAACATAAAGCAGCAAGATACGCCGCGAGGCAAATCACTAGAAATACATTTCACAGAAAAACATTTGCTTGTGTGCATCGCGCTGTGCTGCGCTGGCTGCCTGGGGACATATTCGCGTGTCTGTGATTCCCACATCCATCTCTAAGTTTAAATATATTCTATTGAAATTCTGAAGCTTATTGGTTGGTATTATGGTTAGCCAGCCCCATGGCGTTAGCCCTTAAAGTGCCAGGGAGCGATATACCGACCCCATTTTTATAATTTTTAGCCTTTTTTTTATCGTATGGCTTTTAGTGCCGGGAGTGTCCGAGGACATGTTCGGCTCGCCAGGTTTGTAGCTGCTTAGAGACGGACACCCAATGGGTGAGCTACAAGTACCGTTGGGGAGGAAAGTTTGAATGTAAAGACGAGGAGTTGGAAGGTAGCGGCTGTGGCCTATAGTTAGGGACCAACCCCGGCATTTGCCTGGAAGGAAGATGGGAAACCACAGAAGACCATCTTCAAGGTTGCCGGCGGGGGGATTCGAACCTCCTCGCCTCCCGGATGTGAGCGACTGCCAGCAGTCATGCCTTAACGACCACGTCTAACTCACCCGTTTATTTTAGCCTATTTTAATTTTATGAAATATTAGTCTTATGTGATCACATTTTGTGTGGGTATGTGTGAGTCCCTCTAATAACTTCTAAACGGCTGGAGCGATTTCATTAAAACTCGGTAAGGTCATAGCACCATTTTGGCCGACTCCGGTCGTGCCCATCAAATTGTATTACGTCTCATCAATCCAACATGGCGGCTGAGCGAAATATTTCACCAGCATACAATATCTCCAAAACTATTACCGATATCACCCTGAAAATTTGTACGGTGATAAAGGGAACTAGTACAAGTTCACCTATGAGACTTTCAAAAACCTGGTAACTACAAAACCAACATGGCGGTCAAGCAAAGTTGAGACTTTTAAATAGACCTTTCTCGTGATATTCCCATCCAACCGCAATGAAACATGGTACAGCAAATGTTTATAGACACTGTAATGCACTGTCATCTAATTTAGTTCAATTGTTTTCATAACCACAAGATGGCAACTGTGCGGAATTTTAAAATCTCGTTTTTACTTCTTGTGTCGTAATCATGCGATTGAAGTTTGAATACTACACGTACACAATATTCTTCATGTAATAGTACATAACTCTAAGACCTACATATATAAAAATCCAACATGACCACCATCCCAAATATTTAGACGGTTCTCAATATCTACGAATCTATTACAGCAATCAAACAGAAATTTTGTATGTAGATAGAGGCAATTAACATAAGTAGGATATATGAAAATAGGCTTTAGTTCTTCACGGAACTAATTGTTATAATTTTCAGCCACGCAGTGCTATTACTGTAGTTGTAACTAAGAATTATTCTCTGTATTATTATATGGAAGTGATTAAGTAGATTCAACACCTGATTTTTATACTACAGTATTTATGATAGTCGCGATAAGACCACTGAGTTAAAGCGACTTTAAACACCTTTAATAAAAAATAAAATAAAATATAAGTATTCATTGAACTCCCTGCAGTCAGCTGACTACTCACGCGTGTGATCTTTTGGATTTGTGTTTTTCCGATTATCGATTCAAGGGTAGTTTAAGCTATCCTAAAGGACGTGATCCGTTATTTATTATAATTTAATATTATAATATTATACTGTATGAGTGACTTAAAAGAGCTGGGCCGTCTCTGTCACATGACAAGATGGCAGCTGACCTCTCATGCCTGACCTATATTTCAGTAGTTTTAGTATGTTTTATGCGATATAGCCTACTGATAGAAATAATATAAACTTTGTATGAAATGATTTATAATGAAGATGTACTGAAGTGAAGAAATCGCTTATTTCAGGATATTATTTGCTAACAAGCTGTATCTAAGTCAGTTAATAACACTCATGTGGTTGACTGTGGGCTAGACCGTTAGTCTCTCACGCGGTTGACTGGGGATCGAAACCTACAAGAGATAACTTTATTTTTACTTGAATTCTTTTACAAATGAAATGGACGAGCTCCTTACACAGATACTAAATAAAATGCCATTTAGCTCTAAGGAGAGGCTAATGTATACACTTGTGTATTAATTATCACAGCCCCAGCATCGCGCATAAACAGAAGACATTAGAAAAAGCAGAATATAAGTACATGATACACGTTGTCATTAACCACAACCTTCTCAAGGCCTCTGTATGGTGCTGTCCTCTTATGGGTAATTGTTCCAAACATTCCGTTTTGTAAACCACTGGCATACTGAGGTATGGCAATTTTGTAATAGTTCAAGTTCTAGCCACAACCGCACTCCGATTACCTTTAAGCACTGCCAGCTGGATCCCATCCTTCTGGTTGCATTAAACTGCCTGCTCATTCAAACCTCAGAGTCGTACGAGATATATATTAATTCACTGCTAGGTTGCAGCACCAACCTACTGTGATTGCCGCCGCCCAAAACGAAGGATTCTTCAGTTTCGAGGCTTAATATCGAGATTAACGGACGTGAATGCATTACAGTAAGTTAGTAGTTTTGATATTCAATTATCATAAAGTATATAATATTGATTTTTACTCGTACTGGTTAATTATTAAAATAGAGAAGAAAACAAAAAATACATGGTTGTAAAGGTGATTGTTTTAGGGGTGAGGAAAAAGAGTTATAAGTATACCCATACATTTAGGAGAAAGTAGGATACATGTTCTTTGCTGAACATCTTGTTCGTCGTTAGTTTGTTCTGGAGATGTACAACTTGGTCATTAGCCTCGTGCACTTGGGTGTGAGTTTAATTTGTATGATTATCTGAGTTCCTGTTGCGTCGATAGTAGTGCGTGTAACTTGTTGTTATTAATTCATTTAAGGGCTTTGCAACATTATAGTGGTCATTCAGCTCTGCAAGAATTTTTGCCATAACCTGTGTAATTGTGGTGTTTGTGGTAGTGTGAGTATTTGTAATGGAGGCTACAATATGGAAGGAGGCCGCCGCGGCCCAAGTTATAGTTCATTGGTTTTACGTCCCTTTTAACAACTGCGGCTTTTACAGAAGCCGAGGTGCCGGAATATTGACCCTAAGGAGACCTTTATCGTGCCAGTAAATCTACTTGCACAGCCTCAAATGCCAACTGACAGCGTCAGGATTTGAAACTGCAACCTTGGGAAGAGCAGCCGAGAACGTTACCGGTACGCCACGCAGCCAGTCGCCTGTCTGGAGTAGAAGAGGTAAACCACGGAAAACGACTTCTAGAATGGCTGCGGTGGGAACCGAACCCATATCTTCTCAGTTCTGCCTCACGAAGCTGAGTGTGCCGCTTTATAACCCTCAGACCAGAAACGTATAAGGAAATCTTTAAAATGAGGCAAAAAATTACTAATCCTCTTCTGTTGAATTATACTTGAATATGTGATCGCTGTCGGAAATAGGACGCTAATGTCCAATTTCCGCGCAGGTACATTTAGCTACTGTAAGTACACCAATACAGCCACGCTCCAACGGTAGTAAATGTTCATGTCTCAGATGGAAAGGCGCAGTTGCAGCAGTCTCACCTAATGTATTCAGTAAGCGCATTAATGGTGCTCCAGTACAGGTGAAGCGGACCTTGGCGCCGGACAGGTAGGCAGCCAGCATTAATTATGAGTGAACCAGGTAGGCTAAGAGCCCGGCGTTTGAGCTCTGCGTTTGCTATCTTTGGCAGCAATAAAACGTGTAATAGTAAGTTGTTGCTTTATTTAGTAGTCATATTAGATGATGGTGATAATAATAAGAATAATAATAATAAATCGCCTCTGTGATATAGTGGTCAACATGATTAGCTGCCATCCTGGTGGTCCGAGGTTCGATTCCAGGCTCTGCCACGAAATTTGTAAAGTGGTATGAGAACTGGAACGGGGTCTACTCAACCTCGGGTGGTCCAAATGAGTAGAGAGTGTTCGATTCCCACTCAACCATCCTTGAAATGGTTTTCCGTGGTTTCCCACTTTGTCTTCGGGCAAATGCCGGGATATAACTTTACGTAAGGCCACAGCCGCCTCCTTCCCTCTTCCTTGCCTATCCCTCCCACTCTTCCCATCCCTTCATAAGGCCCCTGTTCGATTTGCAGGTGAGGCCACCTGGGCAAATTGCTAGTCACACTCCCCAAGCTCCAGGACACTGCCCTCAGTGGCGGTAGAGGGAGGATTCCTCGCTTAGTCCGTGGGAAAAGCCAACCCTGGAGGGTAAAACGATAACGGATTGGAATAATAATGATAATGATGATAATAATAATAATAATAATAATAATAATAAAGACCGCAAAACTTTCAGACATAAGATCTACACTTGGGAAGCTGCATCAGAAGATAAGCCCAGCACACCTAGGGGAAAATGGACTGACGAACGTCGAGCTAAACATAGCGACATGATGAAAGAATTCTGGAAGAACAAGAAAAATAACAGCAACAGATCATAACTTGCTTTATGCGATCCTGTATGGGTCGAAAAATACTAAATAAATAAATAAATAAATAAATAAATAAATAAATAATAATAATAATAATACTAATAATAATAATATAATTAGTCCCACTTGGGTGTTGGTAGAATTTGTCTGATGATATTTATTATTGCGGTGTATTTGTAATTGAGCCAAGGATTGCGATTCAGTCGGCCGTGGCCATAAGTTAAAGTTACATCCCGGCAATTACCTGGAGTAGAAATGGGAAAACGCGGAAAACCACTTATAGGATGGCTAAGGTGTTAATCGAACCAACCTCTAATTAGTTTTGCCTCACGAACTTTGTGTACCCCGTTCCACCTCCCAGATCAGAATCGAGAGGTGGTCTGTTCGCTATCGATCATCTCAACATAACAATTGACATTTAAAAATAAAAATAAACAATAAACAATAAATAAATAAATAAACATACAACAAGAAAACGATTTCTATTAGGACTAAACTACGACACTATCAAACAGGAATTCAACCAGAGTGCCGGAAAGCTTCGGAATGCCTGGGACTAACAACTAAAAAATACATTGAAGAAATTTAAAAAACTAGAAGTTCCGTGACGAACTAAACAGCCTACTTTTCTTAAAATTTAAGATTCATGCCAATCATTAATCTATATAAATCTATCTAGAATAATGACGAAATTAAGTTGGTAATATCGAAATTTCTAATTAGTTCGAAATACTGTATACCTGGCATAATGTTGCCTAATAGAGAACTACAGTTGGCAGCCCTGGTTACTGAATATATTCTTAGTTCCATCTCATAAGGTACAGAATACCAAATTTGGGTGAAGTCCAATGGATAGCATGGACGTTACAAGCAATTAAACATAGGATTTAACAGTACGTGTAAAATCATGTTGGCAACAATGACATACATGTATTGGTCAGAAATAATTTGAAATAATATGATCTATTGTTGTGTCAAATTTGAATAAAATCCATTAGTTAGTATAGAAGTTACATGCATTTTAAAATGGGACCTATCAGCTGGCTTGGAATCATGTTGGCAGCACTGGCGTAGGCCTATATTAGATACTCCAAATTAATCTAGAATGCCGGTACTGTACGTGTGCAAAGTTTAGAGCTATTGGCTTGCATACTTTCTGATATATTGATATTAGGGTAACAAAAATAGATACAGAATTTATTAACAGTTGGCAGCCCTGGTTAGTCTTAAGAATCGGCATAGTCATATCTGTTATGATACACTTAGCACACACGAAATTTGGTTGATACAAAACGATAGTATAGAAGTTACATGTATTTAAATTGGACCTCTCAGCAGGCTTAGAATCATGTTGGCAGCACTGACGTATATAAGTTACTACAAATTAATACAGAATGTCAGGTACTATACGTGTGCATAGTTTGAAGTTGTCGGCTTGCATACTTACTGATATATGGGTATTTGGATTAAAAAAATTGAGAGCATTTATTTACAGTTGGCAGCCCTGGTGGCTCTTAAGAATACGCTCAGTCATATCTGTTTACGTACGCACAGCACATACAAAATTTGGTTGAAATCCAATTGATAGTGTAGAAGATATATACATTTAAAAATTGGACCTATCAGCAGGCTTCTAATCATTTTGGCAACACTGCCATGAATGGCCTCCTGGATATTAAACTGAAATATTATTATTTATATGTGTGCCAATTTTGAATTAGCTCCCATTCATACCTTCCAAGATATTCAACATGGAGCTCAAATTTCAATTTGCGATTTTTCAGTTATTGGTAGCACTGACATCATTTTCAAATATGGCCGTGAGATATTCAGGTATAGATCTTTACTCCTTCCAAATTTTGTTTCGATTGCTGCAGCTGTTAATGAGTTGATAGGGGGGGGGGGGGGGAGGGAGGGACACACACACACAGCCAGACCGAAGGACAGACAGACAGACAGACAGACACACATTTGCCCGATCTCATAAGTCTACTTTTTCCTCATTTTTGCAAAATGTGAAAAGTAGGCTAAAAATAAAAAGATACGAGCCTTACAGTAGTCGCATATGATGTGTAACATCTGACATGTTATCCTACACGTACACTACACAGCTTGGACATTCTTAAAATGTTAATTTACACTCCATTTTCATACTGGTACTATGATGAATATATAGATTGAATTGGAGATATGCTACTGGCTCATTTGTGGCGCAGCGGTCAAGCTGTTAGTCTCTCACCAAGGTAGACCGGGTTTGATTCCCGGTCAATACATGTGAGGTTTTCGAATTGAAATGCCATGTCCTGTGGTTCGCATTCCACGTAAAAGGTAGGTACTGTGGATCATGATCGTGAGATTAACGGACACGCAAAACTACAAGCTTCCTTCCTTCCTTTTACATGAATAATTCATAATAACAAAGTGACACACAACGTCGACAGTACTCTCAAATACTGTGAGCACATTCCTCAGTAACTATAACATTCATTATTCTCAAGGCTCTCATACAGTTCGTCGTAAACAATCAAAATATGGTTTCCTACCATCATGAAATGAACTAGTCTCACATATGATGAAAATACAGCTTATATTCCACTCATATAACAACATTCTGTTATGCATTTAATATTTAACTACTCACCCACAGCTTGACAATAATGCCGCTTACTTAAATGTCATTTGTCGTCTTTGTCCTACCCCATGTGATATTCAACCTTGAACGTGAAGCTTCATAAACTGCTCAATGACAAATGAAAGTCGGTGAAACATTTGCCACTGTGCTCGTCAAACCAGTGCCTGCTAAATGCACTGCCTACTGTATTTCCATAACATTCTCGCGCTACAGAGCACACACTGCCTTGTTTCCAATACACACATTTTCAATTGTACATCCAGCTGGCAGTGCGTCTTCACTTCCGTCCAATCCACTTCCACCCGAATCACTTCCGTCCCCAATTTTCAAAATCACTCCTACAAAACTATCCAGCAACCGAGCGGAAAGATGTTACACATCAAAAAGAAACGAAAAATTTTAAGAAACATTCTCGGATCACAAAGAAAAAGGTGCTGACACTTACCGATTACGTAGTAACAAAGAAGTATATAAAACATGCAGCAGGATCTCAGATACCACACGAAACGAAGGGTTAAATTCTCTGGACATGTTACAAGAATGCCTGACGGCAGAATCACTAAGAAAAATTTCTAACCACTTGAACAAGCCCAATAGAAAAGGTAACCCTTATGTAAAATGGCTTGCTAACACCAAGAAGGATCTACAAGAAATGAACATCACTGATTAAGACATCCGCAACGGAACCACTTTCAGAAATAAGACACACACATTTGAGGGGTTCCTAGAGCCAGAAACAGCGACCAAGAAGGAACAACATTGGACAGCTGGAAAGAAAGAAGCTGTGAGCAAGAGAATGACAGAAAACTGGCGCCAAAGAGAACTGAAATCATGAAGAGTTATTTACGAGGTCCTTGGTTGGCCAAAATCGATAATGATGATGAAATAAATAAATAAATATGAAAATAAAAACAAGGATTGCAATAGCAAAACAATCCTTCAGTAAGAAAAGAAAATTATTTTGTGGAGCAATGAAAGTAAGCCTAAGGAAGAGATTAGTGAAATGTTTTGTTTGGAGTGTGGCAATGTATGGAGCGGAAACTTGGACGCTTAGGAAAGAAGACGAGAGAAGGATAGAGGCTTTCGAAATGTAGCTATGGAGCAGAATGGGGAGAGTAAGGTGGAAGGACAAAGTGAGAAATGAGGAAGTATTAAAGAAAGTAGGAGAAGAAAGGATGAAGCTAAAAAGATAAGGAAAAGAATAGTGAATTGGATTGGACACTGCATAAGGGGAGATGGTTTGGTGAAAAGTGCATTAGAAGGGACAGTCCAAGGGAAAATCCGAAGAGGAAGAAGGTATCAGATGCTGGATTCCATCAAGATTGATACATTTCATGAGCTGATGAAGTGTGCTGCTGAAGACCGGATAAGGTGGAGAGACTGACCATGAGGAAACCTGCCATCAGGTAATAAACTGATAATGATGACTTAACAGAAAAAGCGGAATTCAGGTATTAGGTTTTTATTGTGCAAATAATAAACGCCATTTAGATGGAAGATAGAAAATTGAAATGACCGGCGCAAGCGAGTCGCTTGGAATCAATTTCTAATCAATCTTAGCTTTGAAAGTCTAGTAGTTAAAACCTTTTACTAATCAATGAACATTTCATTAGAAAATGAGTAAGCCAGAGGATTTCTGGGTTTTGGAATTGGTCACATCAAAACAGGAAGGAGAGCAGTACTGGTAATAAAAACAGGATATTATAACAAAGTGATGAGCCAACCGGATTGTCTATTCAGAGCAGTCTATTGTTTCGCCAGCGCCAATCCATATCTCGCGGACGACGAACATTTTTCTGAACAATAGAAATATGTTTTACATAGACAAAGCAGACTGGCAGGTAGTTTTAAATGTCAGCAGTGTGCATTCTGTCTGGGAGGCCTCCCCAGATTACGTACAGTAATTGAACAGAAGGGGGAAATATCGACCAATAGCACACCGCTCCTTCATAAAAGTGCCTATGTAAAGCACCTCGACCAGATCGAGTTCCATACAGGCTCACATCAGTAGCAATGTGAAGTTAGCATTCTTGGATGTCACCGTGGAGGCTTGGGTTCGATTCCCAACAAATTTAATTCTGGTCTGAGGGCTGGAACGGGGTTCTCTCAGCTTCGTGAGGCATAACTAAGAGGAGGTGAGTTGGATTCCTACCTCATCCATCCTGGAAGTGGTTTCCCCTCTTCTAGTGCAGGGAAATGGCGGGATGGTACCTAACGTAGGGCCACGGCCGCTTCCTACCCAAACTCACACAACTGTTATCCGTATCCGCCCCGCATCCACGCAACTGTTATCTTCATCCGACCCGCATCCGCACAACTCTTATCCGCATCCGATCCACATTCACACAACTGTTATGCGCATCCGCCCCGCATCCGTACAACTGTTATTCGCATCCGCCCCGCATCCGTACAACTGTTATTCGCATCCGACCCGCATCCGCCCCACATTCACACAACTGTTATCCGCATCCGCCCCGCATCCGTACAACTGTTATTCGCATCCGCCCCGTATCCGTACAACTGTTATTCGCATCCGACCCGCATCCGCCCCACATTCACACAACTGTTATCCGCATCCGCCCCGCATCCGTACAACTGTTATTCGCATCCGCCCCGCATCCGTACAACTGTTATTCGCATCCGCCCCGCATCCGCACAACTGTTATCCGAATCTACTGGCATTACAATGATATTTTTAATTAGATAAAGCATACATTACTAAAGTAACACCTTTAGACAGTTGAGGAACAGATTTGATTGAGATTAGCTTATTGTCATCTTACATACTGGAGAAATATGATATGTCATATTAAACATCTGAGTCATAGTAATGATATTAAGTCTAAACAAGTTCGGATTGTATTCTAAAAACTATCCGCAATTTTTCTCCAAACATTATGCGCTATCCCCGCAAGGCTTTATCTATGGAGACGGAGAGGTTATTAGACTACTGGTAGGCTATATGAGTCGAAGGACACTGAAGGTCGGCCGCATATCAGTGACGTCATCGCCATGGTATGCAGTGACAAATACATAGCTGAGTAGACGGCTGGCACAGCTGACGTCATCAACGTCCTCACAATTACTCCGTTCTTGGTCTTGCTGCATGCTGATATGATAACAAACCAATAGGTTCCTTTTATCTGTTGTTGTTGTTTATTTTGAGAGGCTTGGATATCGTGACCATTTAGCCCCGTGAATTTGTATCATACCATGTGTTATTGTGGTGTCTGTAATTGTAAGTCAGATGAGGATTGGGAAGGGGGTGGTGGTAGCCTTAAGTTAGGAACCATCTTGGCATTTGCCTGGAATAGAAGTGGGAAACCACTTCCAGGACAGTTGAGGTGGGCATCAATTTTTCCTCACGAGGCTGAGTATACCCCGTTCCAACCCACAAACATGAATTAAATTTCTTGGCAGAGCTGGACCCCTGGAGCGATAACCCGCTACACAACGAGGTGGTCTCATTTATCTATCAGGAACAGATGATCCTGATGTTTCACCCAACAAATAATTTAAGTCAGTGGCGAATCCAGGCCTTGCGGGGCCCTGGGCGATATGATAAGGTGGGGAAATAAAAAATATCAAATCAAATGGAAAGTAGATTTGTAATAATAATAATAAAATAAAGAATGTTACAATATTCTGAATACACTACAGTACATTTTTTTAATAATATGAATGAAACCTTTAAGCCCCCTTGAAGAGGATTACGTAAATTATGAAATATTAAAATATTACTTTGCGACTTTTTTTCCGGCTGAAGTCTTCTATTATTTCACTGAAATCTAAACTTGCTAAAGGCTCACGGGAGGTCATAGCTGCACTGAGAAAATAAATAAAAATAAATTATAAATTATTTTGCAAAGTTAGAAAATTAATTAAATTTAAAAAACTCCATGAAGCGGGGGGCCCTCCCCTACATCCGCCCCTGATTTAAGTTACCGAAACAGTTGGTCCATTTAATATTTGGGATATCTTGGTCATCAGCTCTGTGAACTTGTGTTTGAATAGAGCTTGGTTGGTTGGTTCCTTAGTTTAGAGGCTGCGACGTGGTCATGTAGCTCCGTGTACTTTCGGTGTGTGTTATCTGTTTGTAATTCAAGTAGTTCCTACTTTCCCTACCATATGCTACCATCCACGACACCTAGCTCTATACTTGGTTACTACTAGACGCCATTGCAACCAGCGTCTCGTGACGAACGTTGAAACTTAAAAGCATTAATCAAACCTAATATACAAATTTTGCTTCACACAAGTTTGTGGAAGGTTCTTTTACATTCCATAAATCTATGACATGGGACCGCCGGCTTCACTTCCCCTCCGAAGGAAGGCGTACTGAGGGATTTTTAACGCTGTTAAAAGATCCGACGACTTCGGCCGGGTTTGAACCCCCGACCTTGGGTAAAGAAGCTCATTTATGGCATGAAAAAGAACCTTCCACTAACTACACTTGTGTGAAGCCAAAACATGCAGGTTAGAATTCATAATGCTCTATTAGTTCCAACGTTCGCCGCCAGGTGCTGACTGCGATGTCATCTAATAGCTAGTCCTCAAGCTAGGTGTCATGGACAGGTGCTGACTGCGATGTCATCTAATAGCTAGTCCTCAAGCTAGGTGTCATGGACAGTAGCATTTGGTAGCAAACGTTGGAACTACTTGAAATTACTGTCTGCAGTCCTTACTTGAATTAAAACAGGTAACACACACTAATACAGTCATCACAATTAACACCGGTTATCAAACAGATTCTACACACACCCAAAGTACACGGGGCTACATGACCGCGTTGTCGCAGTCCCTAAACTGAGGAACCAACCAACCAAGGTGAGGATTGACAAGGACTTTTAGTCACAGTAGAAAGCATCCTAGCATTTGCCTGGAATAGAAGTGGTAAACCACGGAAAACCACTTGCAAAATGGTTGAGGTGAGACTCGAATCCACTGGGCCTCACGAGGCTGAGTGTACCCCGTTCTAACCCTCAGACCAGATTTAAATTTCTTGGCAGAGCAGAGAATTGAACCCGGATCTCACGGGCGTCAGCCAAGAGTTCTATGATGGGCAATGAGTATATCTAAGTTCTGTAGCCAATAGTTGTTTTCGGTATATGGTATTGGTTATCGTACAGACAAATGAACATCAGACGTACGATCTATGATCTAGATTAGAATTTATAAAATATCATAGAACAGATATTTCCATAAAGGTCTGAACTACATACTTTTATATTGAGTACCAGATCACAAAAATATCTTAACTAACATTGTAAAAGTAGGATAACATATTCAACTTATCAAACTCAGACTAAAGTAGCTACGCTGGCTAAGGCACGATGCAAGATCTTAAGATCAATCTATTTTCTGGCTCGATATACGAGTGAGTTCAAGCTCCAACGTTGGCTGTCCTTGAATGATTTTCCGTTATTTGCCATCTTCAATTCCAAGCAAATGCCACGAGAGTACCTTCTAATACGAACTTCTTGTCCGGTTTAATTTATCCTCATTACAGACTCAGGCAAGGAAAACATTTCTACAGAAAAGAAATATGTTGACATCGAATATAGATTTGGGTATTAGAATGTCATTTTCGAAAACCTTTGTCTGGAGCGTGGTGCTCTATGGAAGTGAAACTTGGACTATTGGTGCAGCAGGAAAGAGGAGAATTGAAGCGTTTCAAATGTGGCGGGAGAATGATGAAGATCAGATGGGTAGCTGGAATAACTAATAAAGAAGTATTAAGACGAGTTGGCGAGGATAGATGTTTCTGGCGACTGTTAAAGGTTGGTAGGACACCTAGGAATAACAAACCTAGTTATGGAATAAAAAGTTGAGGACAAGAACTGTAAGTTAGACCAAGGTTAGGATATGGTAAACAGATCGTCTCGGATGTAGGGTGTTCTAGCTATGTAATGGTGACAGGACAGGGCGGCATGGAGATCTGCATCAATCCCGTCAAATGACTGAAGACTCAAACAAAAACATTAATTTAATCACTCATTAACTCCTATGAGGTAGACGTCCAGTCCTAAAAAACACCCACAATAAAACTTCAGCGAAAAACATTTTCGACCTCGCTTAGAGTAATTTTGTTGTCTTGTAGCGTTGATTTCAGTGACCAAGTTATGATGATGCTCACTTGACGAACGAAACGTGTCATTGCTATACCCCCTCCCTTACGCACTGCTTGTAAAATCACGTATATGGAAAAGGTAAAGGTGGGGGGGGGGGGGGGGGAGCGATCTTATATTTCTCCGCCTTTCCTTTCCACATATTTTACGCCCTCATTGTAGCACTTTTTTCAATACAAATACAACAACAGTATTTGGAGATTAGCGATTCAGCTTCAGCTTCTTCTGCACCCAAAATGTCTTCAATCTGACCTTGCTTCCCCTTGTTCATCTGTGATGTGTACTTTTTCCGTTCAAATGTTGTTAATGTGAATCGTAAGTATTATTCTCTTCTCTATTTTTAATTTGGAGCATCGTTAAATTTAATTCATCTAAATCATGCTCGTTCTTAGTTTTACTCTTCCAGAAGTAACTAAACAGCTGTTTTATTAGTCTGGTTTCTGGTGGGCGTGAGACATGGCAGAAAAAAGAGATTCTCCTTTACCGCATTGTATCTATTATTGATTCACTCTCTCGATATACCTCTTCATTTGGCAGCAATCTTCATTGGCCATTTACTTGAGTTCTGTTTGATTCTTCCGTTTGCTTTCTGCTGTTTGTCAGTTGTTGATTTGATGTTCAACTTGAAGAGTGTTTCACTACGTTGCCTCGGGTTTAACAACGGAATTGTAATGCCGAAATTTGGCATTCATTATGAGAGATTTCCTTCTGTAGGTTGGCCAGGTGATTCGTTGTGCCTGTCTATCGATGGTTTCTCGTTTGAGTTCCCAATATAAATTGGGCACAGATGCGCGTTAACCGACGGAAAGTAAAGTTACGAACAGTTGCTCAGAGCCCCAGTGAACAGCGGGAAGGAACTGGAAGGGAACAGCGTGGAGGTCATGCTCGACTGGGAGATGGCAGTGAGATAGGTCGCTGTTTTCACGCAAGCCAAGGAAATATTTAGCTCCCACTCAATCAATGCCATTTCTCCCTAAATCTTGACCAGGCTGTGCTGATTCAAATCTCAAGATTGCGGGTCCGATACAACGAATGTTTCAATTGCTACAGGAAGGCAAACTAACATGCTAATTTCGTTGCAGATTTTTCTGGACTTGAAACACACACGTTTTTACAAAGTAATCGTAAACATTACGATTAAATTATTATTGTTATTACTGAACAGAAAACAACTAGCTATACGTCACATGTAAAACTATTACCAAAATAAACATTAACTTATTATTGTAACTATTTGTGTCTTTAATTATTTACATTAATATTTTTTTAATTATCACCTAACATGTTAAATCAAATTATATACAGTATATAAAATAAATAAAGAAGAATATCAAAACAAAACAAAATTTAAAACAATCAATAACTATGATTAACATATAAGAGATAAATTGACAACAATTGAAAAAATAACATATTTTTTGCCTGCACGCTTATATTGAAATACAATCTGTACTGGATTTGCCATCAGATTTGTGAGACATATCACATCGGTAGTATTTAATAAATAAATAAATTAAATTAAATAAATTTAATTATTTATATACAGCAATTTTATTTATTTATCGTATGGCTTTTAGTGCCGGGAGTGTCCGAGGACATGTTCGGCTCGCCTGAGTCTGTAGCTGCTTCCAGCGGACACCCTAAAGGGTGAGCTACAAGTTCCGTTCAATTTCAAGTAGTTCCAACTTTCACCACCAGATATCAATGATACCTAGTGGTGAACGTTGGATCTCTGATAGAGCGTTCTGTCGAAATCTAACCTTACAATTTTGCTTTACACAAGTTTAGTCTGTGAAAGGATCTTTTACATGCCATAAATCTATGACATGGGACCGCCGGCTTTACTTCCCCTCCGAAGGAAGGCATACTGAAGGATTTTTAACGCTCTTAAAAAAATCCGACGACTTCGGCCGGGTTTGAACCCGCTATCTTGGGCACAGCAGTTCGGCATGCTACCGACTACGCCACCGAAACCCCTGTATACAGCAATAGGAAACGTTAACGCAAAGTAGGAACAGGCTAACAATAAGCGATATCCTTCAGAGCAAAGGTAAGACAGTATTCCACGGTGATTAAACCTCAAGCAATCTGCAGTTCAGAATGCCTGATTCTTAACGAAAACAAAAGAGAAAGACAAGTTTTAGAGGACTTAGGAAAGAAAGAACGATGAATTCTAAGGATCTTGGTTGAGTTTAAAAAAAGTCAAGTTAACTCAATTCAAAATTTCATTGCTTCAATTCATTTGTAAATTCAATGTTTTATTTTGTGTTACGATATCCATTTATTTATTTAGTTATTTTTACTCTTATTTTTTAACTAGCAGTATTGCCCGGCATCGCCCGGTGGATTTATTTGTTTTATGGATGATAATGAATACTACTACAGAACTAGCACATGATACTTAAACTACCAGAAAATACTATGTTTAAATATAACCTTTTGTGGCGGTGGTGGTGGTGGTGGTGGTTGTAGTAGGGGTGAGAAGCAGTACAGCATAATGGACGTAACATTTAGGTCATTTTCCCCTAATGATAATAATGATAATAATGAATAGGGAAACGGCTTTTTACTAACTAAAGCACTGACACAATACATGTAATTTACAAACAAATTTCTAAAAATGATTAGAAAGAGGAGTAAGTGAAATAAAAGACACTGCCTAGGGCGTATATCTCATTGTCTGTTAGAAATGTAGAGACCAAGAGTGTCGTCTTTAGTCGCATAGCGCCGTAGGAAAATAATCACAACACTTTGGTAAACTTCGCCTGTCCTGAGCTCCTGAGGTAGCAATAGTATTATTTATCTCCACATAGCGCTCAACGATAAGTTTTGGAATAAATTAAGGTACATTTGAAGGCACCAACGCTTATTGCAGCTGACAACCTCAATGTATTGCACTAACACCACTGAACTTATACAGAGGCATAATATGTTCATGATGATAACTGTTTTAAGGGGCCTAAGAAATCTTTTTGCAATAATTACTCTCCGTGACTGCAATTTATAAACAGCGCAAGATTTAACTACTCTCGCAATTCTGCACCAGAACATTGGTAGGGGAGACGTGATGCAGCCCGAATTGCCATTCAACAATAAACTTATTAAAATACTCTTACAGTTACACTACTGCGGACATGAATGGTTCTAGGGCCTTAATACGTGGTTTTCAAGTTCATTTTGTCTGTTATTCTAAATGTAGGGAATGGACAGCGTTGTCCAAAATATCAAGTGGACAGTGTTACCAGCAGGGTTTCAAAGTGTATGTAAAATTTAGTGCAATTAGGAGAAACAGTGTAGATTTGTGATAAAGGGCCTAAATGCAGGGAATGGAGTGGTCTGTCCGAAATTTAAAGTGGACAGTGTCACCCGCAGGGTTCCAAAGGAAAAGTGTACAAAATGTGGTTCAGATCGGTGAAACGGTGTAGATTTGAACCAAAGGGCCTAAATGCAGGAAATTGAGTGGTCTGACCGAAATTTCACGCCGACAGTGTTACTCGCAGGGTTTCAAAGGGTAATTACACACATTTTGGTTCAGATCGGTGAAACGGTGTTGATTTGTGCCAAAGAGCACAAATGCAGGGAATGGAGTGGTCTGTCCGAAATATCATGTAAACAGTGTCACTCGCAGGATTCCAAAGGGTAAGTATACACATTTTGGTTCAGATCGGTAAAACGGTGTGGATTTGTGCCAAAGGGCATAAATGCAGGGAATGGAGTGGTCTGTCCGAAATTTAAAGCGGACAGTGTTACCCGCAGGGTTACAAAGGGTAAGTATACACATTTTGGTTCAGGTCGGTGAAACGGTGTAGATTTATGCCAAGGGGCATAAATGCAGGGAATGGAGTGGTCTGACCAAAATTTCATGCAGACAGTGTTACTCGCAGGGTTACAAAGGGTAAGTATACACATTTTGGTTCAGATCGGTGAAACGGTGTAGATTTATGCCAAAGGGCATAAATGCAGGGAATGGAGTGGTCTGTCCGAAATATCATGTAAACAGTGTCACTCGCAGGGTTCCAAAAGGTAAGTATACACATTTTGGTTCAGATCGGTAAAACGGTGTGGATTTGTGCCAAAGGGCATAAATGCAGGGAATGGAGTGGTCTGACCGAAATTTCATGCAGACAGTGTTACCCGCAGGGTTACAAAGGGTAAGTATACACATTTTGGTTCAGGTCGGTGAAACGGTGTAGATTTATGCCAAAGGGCATAAATGCAGGGAATGGAGTGGTCTGTCCGAAATATCATGCAAACAGTGTCACTCGCAGGGTTCCAAAGGGTAAGTATACACATTTTGGTTCAGATCGGTAAAACGGTGTGGATTTGTGCCAAAGGGCATAAATGCAGGGAATGGAGTGGTCTGTCCGAAATTTAAAGCGGACAGTGTTACCCGCAGGGTTACAAAGGGTAAGTATACACATTTTGGTTCAGGTCGGTGAAACGGTGTAGATTTATGCCAAAGGGCATAAATGCAGGGAAAGGAGTGGTCTGTCCGAAATTTCATGCAGACAGTGTTACTCGCAGGGTTCCAAAGGTTAAGTATACACATTTTGGTTCAGATCGGTAAAACGGTGTGGATTTGTGCCAAAGGGCATAAATGCAGGGAATGGAGTGGTCTGACCGAAATTTCATACAGACAGTGTTACCCGCAGGGTTACAAAGGGTAAGTATACACATTTTGGTTCAGGTCGGTGAAACGGTGTGGATTTGTGCCAAAGGGCATAAATGCAGGGAATGGAGGGTCTGTCCAAAATATCATGTAAACAGTGTCACTCGCAGGGTTCCAAAGGGTAAGTATACACATTTTGGTTCAGATCGGTAAAACGGTGTGGATTTGTGCCAAAGGGCATAAATGCAGGGAATGGAGTGGTCTGACCGAAATTTCATACAGACAGTGATACCCGCAGGGTTACAAAGGGTAAGTATACACATTTTGGTTCAGGTCGGTGAAACGGTGTGGATTTGTGCCAAAGGGCATAAATGCAGGGAATGGAGGGTCTGTCCAAAATATCATGTAAACAGTGTCACTCGCAGGGTTCCAAAGGGTAAGTATACACATTTTGGTTCAGATCGGTAAAACGATGTGGATTTGTGCCAAAGGGCATAAATGCAGGGAATGGGGTGGTCTGACAGAAATTTCATGCAGACAGTGTTACTCGCAGGGTTCCAAAGGTTAAGTATACACATTTTGGTTCAGGTCGGTGAAACGGTATGGATTTGTGCCAAAGGGCATAAATGCAGGGAATGGAGGGTCTGTCCAAAATATCATGTAAACAGTGTCACTCGCAGGGTTCCAAAGGGTAAGTATACACATTTTGGTTCAGATCGGTAAAACGATGTGGATTTGTGCCAAAGGGCATAAATGCAGGGAATGGAGGGTCTGTCCAAAATATCATGTAAACAGTGTCACTCGCAGGGTTCCAAAGGGTAAATATACACATTTTGGTTCAGATCGGTAAAACGATGTGGATTTGTGCCAAAGGGCATAAATGCAGGGAATGGGGTGGTCTGACAGAAATTTCATGCAGACAGTGTTACTCGCAGGGTTCCAAAGGTTAAGTATACACATTTTGGTTCAGGTCGGTGAAACGGTGTGGATTTGTGCCAAAGGGCATAAATGCAGGGAATGGAGGGTCTGTCCAAAATATCATGTAAACAGTGTCACTCGCAGGGTTCCAAAGGGTAAGTATACACATTTTGGTTCAGATCGGTAAAACGATGTGGATTTGTGCCAAAGGGCATAAATGCAGGGAATGGGGTGGTCTGACAGAAATTTCATGCAGACAGTGTTACTCGCAGGGTTACAAAGGGTAAGTATACACATTTTGGTTCAGATCGGGGAAACGGTGTAGATTTATGCCAAAGGGCATAAATACAGGGAATGGAGTGGTCTGTCCGAAATATCATGTAAACAGTGTCACTCGCAGGGTTCCAAAGGGTAAGTATACACATTTTGGTTCAGATCGGTAAAACGGTGTGGATTTGTGCCAAAGGGCATAAATGCAGGGAATGGAGTGGTCTGTCCGAAATTTAAAGCGGACAGTGTTACCCGCAGGGTTACAAAGGGTAAGTATACACATTTTGGTTCAGGTCGGTGAAACGGTGTAGATTTATGCCAAAGGGCATAAATGCAGGGAATGGAGTGGTCTGTCCGAAATTTCATGCAGACAGTGTTACTCGCAGGGTTCCAAAGGTTAAGTATACACATTTTGGTTCAGATCGGTAAAACGGTGTGGATTTGTGCCAAAGGGCATAAATGCAGGGAATGGAGTGGTCTGTCCGAAATATGATGTAAACAGTGTCACTCGCAGGGTTCCAAAGGGTAAGTATACACATTTTGGTTCAGATCGGTAAAACGGTGTGGATTTGTGCCAAAGGGCATAAATGCAGGGAATGGAGTGGTCTGACCGAAAATTCATACAGACAGTGTTACTCGCAGGGTTACAAAGGGTAAGTATACACATTTTGGTTCAGGTCGGTGAAACGGTGTGGATTTGTGCCAAAGGGCATAAATGCAGGGAATGGAGGGTCTGTCCAAAATATCATGTAAACAGTGTCACTCGCAGGGTTCCAAAGGGTAAGTATACACATTTTGGTTCAGATCGGTAAAACGATGTGGATTTGTGCAAAAGGGCATAAATGCAGGGAATGGGGTGGTCTGACAGAAATTTCATGCAGACAGTGTTACTCGCAGGGTTCCAAAGGTTAAGTATACACATTTTGGTTCAGGTCGGTGAAACGGTATGGATTTGTGCCAAAGGGCATAAATGCAGGGAATGGAGGGTCTGTCCAAAATATCATGTAAACAGTGTCACTCGCAGGGTTCCAAAGGGTAAGTATACACATTTTGGTTCAGATCGGTAAAACGATGTGGATTTGTGCCAAAGGGCATAAATGCAGGGAATGGGGTGGTCTGACAGAAATTTCATGCAGACAGTGTTACTCGCAGGGTTACAAAGGGTAAGTATACACATTTTGGTTCAGATCGGGGAAACGGTGTAGATTTATGCCAAAGGGCATAAATACAGGGAATGGAGTGGTCTGTCCGAAATATCATGTAAACAGTGTCACTCGCAGGGTTCCAAAGGGTAAGTATACACATTTTGGTTCAGATCGGTAAAACGGTGTGGATTTGTGCCAAAGGGCATAAATGCAGGGAATGGAGTGGTCTGACCGAAATTTCATGCAAACAGTGTTACTCGCAGGGTTCCAAAGGGTAAGTATACACATTTTGGTTCAGATCGGTGAAACGGTGTGGATTTGTGCCAAAGGGCATAAATGCAGGGAATGGAGTGGTCTGACCGAAATTTCATGCAGACAGTGTTACTCGCAGGGTTACAAAGGGTAAGTATACACATTTTGGTTCAGATCGGTGAAACGGTGTAGATTTATGCCAAAGGGCATAAATGCAGGGAATGGAGTGGTCTGTCCGAAATATGATGTAAACAGTGTCACTCGCAGGGTTCCAAAGGGTAAGTATACACATTTTGGTTCAGATCGGTAAAACGGTGTGGATTTGTGCCAAAGGGCATAAATGCAGGGAATGGAGTGGTCTGTCCGAAATATGATGTAAACAGTGTCACTCGCAGGGTTCCAAAGGGTAAGTATACACATTTTGGTTCAGATCGGTAAAACGGTGTGGATTTGTGCCAAAGGGCATAAATGCAGGGAATGGAGTGGTCTGACCGAAAATTCATACAGACAGTGTTACTCGCAGGGTTACAAAGGGTAAGTATACACATTTTGGTTCAGGTCGGTGAAACGGTGTGGATTTGTGCCAAAGGGCATAAATGCAGGGAATGGAGGGTCTGTCCAAAATATCATGTAAACAGTGTCACTCGCAGGGTTCCAAAGGGTAAGTATACACATTTTGGTTCAGATCGGTAAAACGATGTGGATTTGTGCCAAAGGGCATAAATGCAGGGAATGGGGTGGTCTGACAGAAATTTCATGCAGACAGTGTTACTCGCAGGGTTCCAAAGGTTAAGTATACACATTTTGGTTCAGGTCGATGAAACGGTATGGATTTGCGCCAAAGGGCATAAATGCAGGGAATGGAGGGTCTGTCCAAAATATCATGTAAACAGTGTCACTCGCAGGGTTCCAAAGGGTAAGTATACACATTTTGGTTCAGATCGGTAAAACGATGTGGATTTGTGCCAAAGGGCATAAATGCAGGGAATGGGGTGGTCTGACAGAAATTTCATGCAGACAGTGTTACTCGCAGGGTTACAAAGGGTAAGTATACACATTTTGGTTCAGATCGGGGAAACGGTGTAGATTTATGCCAAAGGGCATAAATACAGGGAATGGAGTGGTCTGTCCGAAATATCATGTAAACAGTGTCACTCGCAGGGTTCCAAAGGGTAAGTATACACATTTTGGTTCAGATCGGTAAAACGGTGTGGATTTGTGCCAAAGGGCATAAATGCAGGGAATGGAGTGGTCTGTCCGAAATTTCATGCAGACAGTGTTACCCGCAGGGTTCCAAAGGGTAAGTATACACATTTTGGTTCAGATCGGTGAAACGGTGTGGATTTGTGCCAAAGGGCATAAATGCAGGGAATGGAGTGGTCTGTCCGAAATTTCATGCAGACAGTGTTACCCGCAGGGTTACAAAGGGTAAGTATACACATTTTGGTTCAGATCGGTAAAACGGTGTGGATTTGTGCCAAAGGGCATAAATGCAGGGAATGGAGTGGTCTGACCGAAATTTCATGCAAACAGTGTTACTCGCAGGGTTCCAAAGGGTAAGTATACACATTTTGGTTCAGATCGGTAAAACGGTGTGGATTTGTGCCAAAGGGCATAAATGCAGGGAATGGAGTGGTCTGTCCGAAATATGATGTAAACAGTGTCACTCGCAGGGTTCCAAAGGGTAAGTATACACATTTTGGTTCAGATCGGTAAAACGGTGTGGATTTGTGCCAAAGGGCATAAATGCAGGGAATGGAGTGGTCTGACCGAAAATTCATACAGACAGTGTTACTCGCAGGGTTACAAAGGGTAAGTATACACATTTTGGTTCAGGTCGGTGAAACGGTGTGGATTTGTGCCAAAGGGCATAAATGCAGGGAATGGAGGGTCTGTCCAAAATATCATGTAAACAGTGTCACTCGCAGGGTTCCAAAGGGTAAGTATACACATTTTGGTTCAGATCGGTAAAACGATGTGGATTTGTGCCAAAGGGCATAAATGCAGGGAATGGGGTGGTCTGACAGAAATTTCATGCAGACAGTGTTACTCGCAGGGTTCCAAAGGTTAAGTATACACATTTTGGTTCAGGTCGGTGAAACGGTATGGATTTGTGCCAAAGGGCATAAATGCAGGGAATGGAGGGTCTGTCCAAAATATCATGTAAACAGTGTCACTCGCAGGGTTCCAAAGGGTAAGTATACACATTTTGGTTCAGATCGGTAAAACGATGTGGATTTGTGCCAAAGGGCATAAATGCAGGGAATGGGGTGGTCTGACAGAAATTTCATGCAGACAGTGTTACTCGCAGGGTTCCAAAGGTTAAGTATACACATTTTGGTTCAGGTCGGTGAAACGGTATGGATTTGTGCCAAAGGGCATAAATGCAGGGAATGGAGGGTCTGTCCAAAATATCATGTAAACAGTGTCACTCGCAGGGTTCCAAAGGGTAAGTATACACATTTTGGTTCAGATCGGTAAAACGATGTGGATTTGTGCCAAAGGGCATAAATGCAGGGAATGGGGTGGTCTGACAGAAATTTCATGCAGACAGTGTTACTCGCAGGGTTACAAAGGGTAAGTATACACATTTTGGTTCAGATCGGGGAAACGGTGTAGATTTATGCCAAAGGGCATAAATACAGGGAATGGAGTGGTCTGTCCGAAATATCATGTAAACAGTGTCACTCGCAGGGTTCCAAAGGGTAAGTATACACATTTTGGTTCAGATCGGTAAAACGGTGTGGATTTGTGCCAAAGGGCATAAATGCAGGGAATGGAGTGGTCTGTCCGAAATTTCATGCAGACAGTGTTACCCGCAGGGTTCCAAAGGGTAAGTATACACATTTTGGTTCAGATCGGTGAAACGGTGTGGATTTGTGCCAAAGGGCATAAATGCAGGGAATGGAGTGGTCTGTCCGAAATTTCATGCAGACAGTGTTACCCGCAGGGTTACAAAGGGTAAGTATACACATTTTGGTTCAGATCGGTAAAACGGTGTGGATTTGTGCCAAAGGGCATAAATGCAGGGAATGGAGTGGTCTGACCGAAATTTCATGCAAACAGTGTTACTCGCAGGGTTCCAAAGGGTAAGTATACACATTTTGGTTCAGATCGGTAAAACGGTGTGGATTTGTGCCAAAGGGCATAAATGCAGGGAATGGAGTGGTCTGTCCGAAATATGATGTAAACAGTGTCACTCGCAGGGTTCCAAAGGGTAAGTATACACATTTTGGTTCAGATCGGTAAAACGGTGTGGATTTGTGCCAAAGGGCATAAATGCAGGGAATGGAGTGGTCTGACCGAAAATTCATACAGACAGTGTTACTCGCAGGGTTACAAAGGGTAAGTATACACATTTTGGTTCAGGTCGGTGAAACGGTGTGGATTTGTGCCAAAGGGCATAAATGCAGGGAATGGAGGGTCTGTCCAAAATATCATGTAAACAGTGTCACTCGCAGGGTTCCAAAGGGTAAGTATACACATTTTGGTTCAGATCGGTAAAACGATATGGATTTGTGCCAAAGGGCATAAATGCAGGGAATGGGGTGGTCTGACAGAAATTTCATGCAGACAGTGTTACTCGCAGGGTTCCAAAGGTTAAGTATACACATTTTGGTTCAGGTCGGTGAAACGGTATGGATTTGTGCCAAAGGGCATAAATGCAGGGAATGGAGGGTCTGTCCAAAATATCATGTAAACAGTGTCACTCGCAGGGTTCCAAAGGGTAAGTATACACATTTTGGTTCAGATCGGTAAAACGATGTGGATTTGTGCCAAAGGGCATAAATGCAGGGAATGGGGTGGTCTGACAGAAATTTCATGCAGACAGTGTTACTCGCAGGGTTCCAAAGGTTAAGTATACACATTTTGGTTCAGGTCGGTGAAACGGTATGGATTTGTGCCAAAGGGCATAAATGCAGGGAATGGAGGGTCTGTCCAAAATATCATGTAAACAGTGTCACTCGCAGGGTTCCAAAGGGTAAGTATACACATTTTGGTTCAGATCGGTAAAACGGTGTGGATTTGTGCCAAAGGGCATAAATGCAGGGAATGGAGTGGTCTGACCGAAAATTCATACAGACAGTGTTACTCGCAGGGTTACAAAGGGTAAGTATACACATTTTGGTTCAGGTCGGTGAAACGGTGTGGATTTGTGCCAAAGGGCATAAATGCAGGGAATGGAGGGTCTGTCCAAAATATCATGTAAACAGTGTCACTCGCAGGGTTCCAAAGGGTAAGTATACACATTTTGGTTCAGATCGGTAAAACGATGTGGATTTGTGCCAAAGGGCATAAATGCAGGGAATGGGGTGGTCTGACAGAAATTTCATGCAGACAGTGTTACTCGCAGGGTTCCAAAGGTTAAGTATACACATTTTGGTTCAGGTCGGTGAAACGGTATGGATTTGTGCCAAAGGGCATAAATGCAGGGAATGGAGGGTCTGTCCAAAATATCATGTAAACAGTGTCACTCGCAGGGTTCCAAAGGGTAAGTATACACATTTTGGTTCAGATCGGTAAAACGATGTGGATTTGTGCCAAAGGGCATAAATGCAGGGAATGGGGTGGTCTGACAGAAATTTCATGCAGACAGTGTTACTCGCAGGGTTCCAAAGGTTAAGTATACACATTTTGGTTCAGGTCGGTGAAACGGTATGGATTTGTGCCAAAGGGCATAAATGCAGGGAATGGAGGGTCTGTCCAAAATATCATGTAAACAGTGCCACTCGCAGGGTTCCAAAGGGTAAGTATACACATTTTGGTTCAGATCGGTAAAACGATGTGGATTTGTGCCAAAGGGCATAAATGCAGGGAATGGGGTGGTCTGACAGAAATTTCATGCAGACAGTGTTACTCGCAGGGTTACAAAGGGTAAGTATACACATTTTGGTTCAGATCGGGGAAACGGTGTAGATTTATGCCAAAGGGCATAAATACAGGGAATGGAGTGGTCTGTCCGAAATATCATGTAAACAGTGTCACTCGCAGGGTTCCAAAGGGTAAGTATACACATTTTGGTTCAGATCGGTAAAACGGTGTGGATTTGTGCCAAAGGGCATAAATGCAGGGAATGGAGTGGTCTGTCCGAAATTTCATGCAGACAGTGTTACCCGCAGGGTTCCAAAGGGTAAGTATACACATTTTGGTTCAGATCGGTGAAACGGTGTGGATTTGTGCCAAAGGGCATAAATGCAGGGAATGGAGTGGTCTGTCCGAAATTTCATGCAGACAGTGTTACCCGCAGGGTTACAAAGGGTAAGTATACACATTTTGGTTCAGATCGGTAAAACGGTGTGGATTTGTGCCAAAGGGCATAAATGCAGGGAATGGAGTGGTCTGACCGAAATTTCATGCAAACAGTGTTACTCGCAGGGTTCCAAAGGGTAAGTATACACATTTTGGTTCAGATCGGTAAAACGGTGTGGATTTGTGCCAAAGGGCATAAATGCAGGGAATGGAGTGGTCTGTCCGAAATATGATGTAAACAGTGTCACTCGCAGGGTTCCAAAGGGTAAGTATACACATTTTGGTTCAGATCGGTAAAACGGTGTGGATTTGTGCCAAAGGGCATAAATGCAGGGAATGGAGTGGTCTGACCGAAAATTCATACAGACAGTGTTACTCGCAGGGTTACAAAGGGTAAGTATACACATTTTGGTTCAGGTCGGTGAAACGGTGTGGATTTGTGCCAAAGGGCATAAATGCAGGGAATGGAGGGTCTGTCCAAAATATCATGTAAACAGTGTCACTCGCAGGGTTCCAAAGGGTAAGTATACACATTTTGGTTCAGATCGGTAAAACGATGTGGATTTGTGCCAAAGGGCATAAATGCAGGGAATGGGGTGGTCTGACAGAAATTTCATGCAGACAGTGTTACTCGCAGGGTTCCAAAGGTTAAGTATACACATTTTGGTTCAGGTCGGTGAAACGGTATGGATTTGTGCCAAAGGGCATAAATGCAGGGAATGGAGGGTCTGTCCAAAATATCATGTAAACAGTGTCACTCGCAGGGTTCCAAAGGGTAAGTATACACATTTTGGTTCAGATCGGTAAAACGGTGTGGATTTGTGCCAAAGGGCATAAATGCAGGGAATGGAGTGGTCTGACCGAAAATTCATACAGACAGTGTTACTCGCAGGGTTACAAAGGGTAAGTATACACATTTTGGTTCAGGTCGGTGAAACGGTGTGGATTTGTGCCAAAGGGCATAAATGCAGGGAATGGAGGGTCTGTCCAAAATATCATGTAAACAGTGTCACTCGCAGGGTTCCAAAGGGTAAGTATACACATTTTGGTTCAGATCGGTAAAACGATATGGATTTGTGCCAAAGGGCATAAATGCAGGGAATGGGGTGGTCTGACAGAAATTTCATGCAGACAGTGTTACTCGCAGGGTTCCAAAGGTTAAGTATACACATTTTGGTTCAGGTCGGTGAAACGGTATGGATTTGTGCCAAAGGGCATAAATGCAGGGAATGGAGGGTCTGTCCAAAATATCATGTAAACAGTGTCACTCGCAGGGTTCCAAAGGGTAAGTATACACATTTTGGTTCAGATCGGTAAAACGATGTGGATTTGTGCCAAAGGGCATAAATGCAGGGAATGGGGTGGTCTGACAGAAATTTCATGCAGACAGTGTTACTCGCAGGGTTCCAAAGGTTAAGTATACACATTTTGGTTCAGGTCGGTGAAACGGTATGGATTTGTGCCAAAGGGCATAAATGCAGGGAATGGAGGGTCTGTCCAA
This sequence comes from Meconema thalassinum, assembly GCA_946902985.2. Taxonomy (NCBI): domain Eukaryota; kingdom Metazoa; phylum Arthropoda; class Insecta; order Orthoptera; family Tettigoniidae; genus Meconema; species Meconema thalassinum. The sequence goes on along the minus strand of OX336393.1, from coordinate 504,050,378 downwards.
AATATCATGTAAACAGTGTCACTCGCAGGGTTCCAAAGGGTAAGTATACACATTTTGGTTCAGATCGGTAAAACGGTGTGGATTTGTGCCAAAGGGCATAAATGCAGGGAATGGAGTGGTCTGACCGAAAATTCATACAGACAGTGTTACTCGCAGGGTTACAAAGGGTAAGTATACACATTTTGGTTCAGGTCGGTGAAACGGTGTGGATTTGTGCCAAAGGGCATAAATGCAGGGAATGGAGGGTCTGTCCAAAATATCATGTAAACAGTGTCACTCGCAGGGTTCCAAAGGGTAAGTATACACATTTTGGTTCAGATCGGTAAAACGATGTGGATTTGTGCCAAAGGGCATAAATGCAGGGAATGGGGTGGTCTGACAGAAATTTCATGCAGACAGTGTTACTCGCAGGGTTCCAAAGGTTAAGTATACACATTTTGGTTCAGGTCGGTGAAACGGTATGGATTTGTGCCAAAGGGCATAAATGCAGGGAATGGAGGGTCTGTCCAAAATATCATGTAAACAGTGTCACTCGCAGGGTTCCAAAGGGTAAGTATACACATTTTGGTTCAGATCGGTAAAACGATGTGGATTTGTGCCAAAGGGCATAAATGCAGGGAATGGGGTGGTCTGACAGAAATTTCATGCAGACAGTGTTACTCGCAGGGTTCCAAAGGTTAAGTATACACATTTTGGTTCAGGTCGGTGAAACGGTATGGATTTGTGCCAAAGGGCATAAATGCAGGGAATGGAGGGTCTGTCCAAAATATCATGTAAACAGTGCCACTCGCAGGGTTCCAAAGGGTAAGTATACACATTTTGGTTCAGATCGGTAAAACGATGTGGATTTGTGCCAAAGGGCATAAATGCAGGGAATGGGGTGGTCTGACAGAAATTTCATGCAGACAGTGTTACTCGCAGGGTTACAAAGGGTAAGTATACACATTTTGGTTCAGATCGGGGAAACGGTGTAGATTTATGCCAAAGGGCATAAATACAGGGAATGGAGTGGTCTGTCCGAAATATCATGTAAACAGTGTCACTCGCAGGGTTCCAAAGGGTAAGTATACACATTTTGGTTCAGATCGGTAAAACGGTGTGGATTTGTGCCAAAGGGCATAAATGCAGGGAATGGAGTGGTCTGTCCGAAATTTCATGCAGACAGTGTTACCCGCAGGGTTCCAAAGGGTAAGTATACACATTTTGGTTCAGATCGGTGAAACGGTGTGGATTTGTGCCAAAGGGCATAAATGCAGGGAATGGAGTGGTCTGTCCGAAATTTCATGCAGACAGTGTTACCCGCAGGGTTACAAAGGGTAAGTATACACATTTTGGTTCAGATCGGTAAAACGGTGTGGATTTGTGCCAAAGGGCATAAATGCAGGGAATGGAGTGGTCTGACCGAAATTTCATGCAAACAGTGTTACTCGCAGGGTTCCAAAGGGTAAGTATACACATTTTGGTTCAGATCGGTAAAACGGTGTGGATTTGTGCCAAAGGGCATAAATGCAGGGAATGGAGTGGTCTGTCCGAAATATGATGTAAACAGTGTCACTCGCAGGGTTCCAAAGGGTAAGTATACACATTTTGGTTCAGATCGGTAAAACGGTGTGGATTTGTGCCAAAGGGCATAAATGCAGGGAATGGAGTGGTCTGACCGAAAATTCATACAGACAGTGTTACTCGCAGGGTTACAAAGGGTAAGTATACACATTTTGGTTCAGGTCGGTGAAACGGTGTGGATTTGTGCCAAAGGGCATAAATGCAGGGAATGGAGGGTCTGTCCAAAATATCATGTAAACAGTGTCACTCGCAGGGTTCCAAAGGGTAAGTATACACATTTTGGTTCAGATCGGTAAAACGATGTGGATTTGTGCCAAAGGGCATAAATGCAGGGAATGGGGTGGTCTGACAGAAATTTCATGCAGACAGTGTTACTCGCAGGGTTCCAAAGGTTAAGTATACACATTTTGGTTCAGGTCGGTGAAACGGTATGGATTTGTGCCAAAGGGCATAAATGCAGGGAATGGAGGGTCTGTCCAAAATATCATGTAAACAGTGTCACTCGCAGGGTTCCAAAGGGTAAGTATACACATTTTGGTTCAGATCGGTAAAACGATGTGGATTTGTGCCAAAGGGCATAAATGCAGGGAATGGGGTGGTGTGACAGAAATTTCATGCAGACAGTGTTACTCGCAGGGTTCCAAAGGTTAAGTATACACATTTTGGTTCAGGTCGGTGAAACGGTATGGATTTGTGCCAAAGGGCATAAATGCAGGGAATGGAGGGTCTGTCCAAAATATCATGTAAACAGTGTCACTCGCAGGGTTCCAAAGGGTAAGTATACACATTTTGGTTCAGATCGGTAAAACGATGTGGATTTGTGCCAAAGGGCATAAATGCAGGGAATGGGGTGGTCTGACAGAAATTTCATGCAGACAGTGTTACTCGCAGGGTTACAAAGGGTAAGTATACACATTTTGGTTCAGATCGGGGAAACGGTGTAGATTTATGCCAAAGGGCATAAATACAGGGAATGGAGTGGTCTGTCCGAAATATCATGTAAACAGTGTCACTCGCAGGGTTCCAAAGGGTAAGTATACACATTTTGGTTCAGATCGGTAAAACGGTGTGGATTTGTGCCAAAGGGCATAAATGCAGGGAATGGAGTGGTCTGTCCGAAATTTCATGCAGACAGTGTTACCCGCAGGGTTCCAAAGGGTAAGTATACACATTTTGGTTCAGATCGGTGAAACGGTGTGGATTTGTGCCAAAGGGCATAAATGCAGGGAATGGAGTGGTCTGTCCGAAATTTCATGCAGACAGTGTTACCCGCAGGTTACAAAGGGTAAGTATACACATTTTGGTTCAGATCGGTAAAACGGTGTGGATTTGTGCCAAAGGGCATAAATGCAGGGAATGGAGTGGTCTGACCGAAATTTAGCATAGCCTAAACTATTCCTCTTGAATCTGGCTATCATATACAAAAATAATTTTTCTAATCCGACTGGTAGTTCCAGCGATTAGTGCGTTTAAACACTCAAACACACAAACACGCCAACACACAAACTCTTCAGCTTTATTATATTAGTATGGATTAGAATAGATTATAAATTAGATGAAAGTTGAAGAAGACTCCAGTGAAGTGCCAAAATATGTATTACACAAGTCAACACGAATTTAGAGTCTGTGTTCTGTATGTCTGATTTTGATTTGTCACGCAAGAAAAAAGTTTCACCTAATAATGATTGCTTTTTTTAGCTACCACAACAAAAGTTCAAATTTGAAGGAAATTCTCTATTTTTATAAGTTCAAACGAAAACAAACGTTAATTTATATATTTACACCATGTTTATTTACAAAACATAGTTAACATTAATAAATAATATCGTCATTTAGACTTTCACGGCCCGTGTTACTATTCATAATGTTGAATTTTGGGCTTATGCCGTGTTTATTATATTAAAATTCGACGCGTTTCGAAAGAAACCATGCCTTTCTTCGTCAGGAATAATCTGGAATACGACAATGATTGCTAAGAGAAAGCAACAAAAAACATATAGAAGGTGCCCAAAGATGGACGCCATTATAGCCCCATGTTAGGGGCACCTTCTATATGTTTTTTGTTGCTTTCTCTTAGCAATCATTGTCGTATTCCAGATTATTCCTGACGAAGAAAGGCATGGTTTCTTTCGAAACGCGTCGAATTTTAATATAATAAACACGGCATAAGCCCAAAATTCAACATTATGAATAATAAATAATATCGTTTAACCTCGGTTGCCGGGTGCAAGCTTTGTTATTTGACGCCCAGATGGAAGCTTGTTGTTCCTCGTAGCGCTATGAAAGTCAAGGAGGTTTGATATCTAAACTCCTTGACTTTAGTTGGCGTTGGTAATCCGACACTCACCCACCGTGGCTCCCACATTGTACGTGTTGACTGACTTAGAGGGATAATTTAAGGTGCGTTCAAAAAGTAACGAGCCGGAGGCTGAAATTCGCAAAACCGGTGACGACATCGGCTAATCGTGGCGTGTGTAACGAGGTGTGGTTCCGACCAAAGAGTGGGAGGTCACAGCCCGTCACTAGAGGGCAAGCGTGCACGTCACGTGACGATACAAAGCGAGAAGCAGCATGCATCAATCGTCCAACGCTGCCAGACGCATTGCAAACAGTGACATGGAGGCGTCAAACGAAGAGCAAAGAGGTGTTGTTCGGTTTCTGACAGCGAAAGGAGTAGGTGGAACGGACATTCATCGCCGGATGTCACAAGTGTACGGCGAACACTCCATGTCCCTTGCAAGGGTCAAGGCGTGGCACAAGTGCTTCAGGGAAGGACGGGTGTCATTAACCGATGATGCCCGGTCTAGGGCACCCCCCTGTATTACTGATGACAACGTCCAGCTGGTTGATGCACTCATTACCCAGGACCGCCGAGTGACAGTGAACGCCATAGCCACCGTGGTCGGATTGAGCGTCGGAAGTGTGCACCCCACCATGAAGGAACAACTGCACTTGCGCAAAGTGTGTGCCCAATGGGTGCCCCACAGTCTTCAACCACACCAGGCAGCATGTCGAATGGCCCTACTGTCTTGGTTGGACGTTTGATGCATGCTGCTGCTCGCTTTGTATCGTCACGTGACGTGCACGCGTGCCCTCTAGAGACGGGCTGTGACCTTCCACGCTCTGGTCGGAACCACACCTCGTTACACACGCCACGATTAGCCGATGTCGTCACCGGTTTGCACATTACAGCCTCCGGCTCGTTGCTTTTTGAACGCATCTTATACACTAAAATTAAGGTTAATGTACATATAAATAAAAAGATACATGCTTTTAAATGAATATAATTGGTACTTCGGTTTGAATACCAACTTTCTCGTAATAGCCCCCAAAATTATATTTAAATTGGTCCAAGTGAGCATGTAACATTTCTACAACCTATGAGTTATTATTATTATTATTAAAATATTTAAAATACTCAAGCATATTAAAATAAGCTCTGAGCTTTCTTATCTCCAAGGATGCCATGGATCACTGCTTTAAGGCCATCTTGAGGTTATGGAAACAATTGAAATAAATTAGATGCCAGTGGATTAACATTTGTATAAGGATTTACTGTACCAAGTTTCACTGCACTCGGATGGTTAAATTGCGAGAAACGTCCATGTGAATATTTATAATTCACGTCACCGCCATGTTGGATTTGTGATCACCAGGTTATTTAAAGTCCTATAGGTGAACTTAAGTTCATAGCCCCTATGACCATTAAAAAATGCAGTTTGATTGCTAAAATAGATTCGTAGATATTCAGTATCGTCTAAATATTTTGGATGGTCGCCATGTTGGATTGTTAAATGTATAGGCCATAGAGTCATGTACAAATAAAGGAAAATTATTGCGTAGGTTCATTATCCATACTTTCACTTTGATCGCATGATTACGACACAAGAAATAAAAACTTAATTTTGAAATTCGCACAGCCGCCATCTTGAGGTTATGTAAACAATTGAATTAAATTAGATACCAGTGCATTACAATGTGTATAAACATTTCCTGTACCAGACTTCAATGCGTTTGGAACATTAAAACGCGAGAAAGGTCAATTTAACATTTTCAAATTCGCTTGGCCGCCATGTTCGTTTTATAGTTAACCGGTTTTTGAAAGTCTTATAGATGGACTTCCAGTAGTGCCCTTTATCTCCGTACAAAATTTTAGGGAGATACTGTGCCCAACTCTAGGAATGGGTATTCCAAGATTCAGACACCTAGATATCAAGGGAAAGGCTACAGCCGCTTTTGAAAGTTGAGATATTTGAATATCGCGCTACATTGCTTCCAGAAGCAATTGGAAAGATTATACCGCTAAGAGCATGTCAAGTGACGTAGCGAGTAATAGCAGAGGTCGAGGCTATTTATTGATTAAATAGTTAACCATGGAGTAGAGACTTGAGACTTGGATCAGATTACTGGCACGGCCAAATGAAAGAGAATGCACTTAGTATCAAGTAAATCGGACCAGGGATACCAGAGATATGAGGATTTCCATATTTCAGCGTGATGACGCGTGACCCTGACAGTTTTGAATAAAAGCCGGCTGGCTCAGGCATCAATAGCTCACTTGGACACAAGCACTTGCCTAGCAAGGTGCTACTACGCTGAGCCAAGGCACATGGTTGCCGGATCTACGCAGAAGTTATTTTCAAAGTTGTGACAGTCACAAAAGTGCTGCGCTACGAGTGAAACTTAGTAAGTTTCCGGCAAGGAGAATCACTGAGGTGATTGATATTTTTCTACAGACACTGGTGAAATATTTTTATTTTCACATGGACATATGCTAGACTTTGTCTAGAATTAATACTTTGTCACAGTCCAGTAACAACCTAATAATTGGATATTTAAGTCCATTTTAGTCAGTTTTCATATTTGTAACTTGTTAACCACTTCGATCTATCAGTACATTGAAGACTAGTCTATCACGGTGGTGTTCATTAGTCTACGCAGGGAAACTACATGTTGCTTCGCGCATGGTAGATGGTGTGAAGCCATGCCCAGGGAACGATCTTCAGAACAGCCGTTGATTGGTTAGACAGTCAGTGTTTTCTTGTACTGAAAAGATTACCGTGAGTTATGTTACAACTGACATATCTAAGAATAGATCACTTAGATCTGACCCCATTTAAGCAAACTGTTATGGCTTTAACAGAAGCCAATATTAAAATGGATCAACAGTTACTTCAAACGTCAATAGATACTACCACTATGTCTTGTTAGACGGATTGTGGGTATATAATGGCGGCCGATACAAGGATTATACATGCTTGTCCGATAGGGCATGTCTATGGATAAATCTGGTACAAACCAGGTTCGCTACTCTTCAAGACCATCAAGAAATGTGAGCCACGTTTGAATTATATTATGCCTAGCTAATTGGAACAAACTATTTTTCGGCAGATGACCAACACATTTATTTTTCTTCGTATTTAATTCTTGCAATGATTTACGCAAGACATATTAGAGTTATCCTGAGTATTTTCAGCACTCAGAAGAGTTTAGGATCGATGACCGAGCATATCGAGCATTTATTTGAATATTTCATATTTTTGGGAAATCACGGTAATCAGCCGATGTAACTGTAAAAGTTAATAATTATTTTTGTTGAGGAATGGATATTTTTTCCATATTCGAAGGGTCGAACATGTGGATTCTCACATAATGAGATAATAATTAAATATATTTAAAATAATATGACTAAAAATAATAATAATAATCCACTATTAATAATAATAATAATTTCCATAATTTTTCTAAATAATTCTTGGATATTATATTTTCTAATAATCATATGTATTGAGAGAGAGCCTATGAAGTAGTTTAATCATTTCTAGTTTGGAACAGGTGATTTTCCGAAGGAGAGTGGTTAGCGCAAGCCCGCATTCAACCAACATTTCAGTTCTGGTTGAACAGTTGATATTTGCAATGAGCAAAGTATATTTTTCAGATAACACGGAGAGGCATGAAACGGGAAGCAAATGATATTTGTATCAAATAGGATATTTTTGTATTTATATAAATTCATGACGTAAATACACATTCGAAAGTGAAATAAGATTTTCATAAGTATGGTAAAGTCACGGGTTGAACTGAATGGTAAAATAAAATAAACTTGTAAGTTTATTAATCTTCCAGTGTTGATAACAAGCAGAGGCTTGATTTATTGTATAAATTTTGGGAAGAAAATTTATGTGTGTGGAGTAGTTGAAATGCCATTCCCAGGTGCGCATGTTTAAGTCGCAGGAATGAGGAGAATTTTTCGAGCATCAATCAAATAGCAGGTTCGATGGCTCAGGTTTATAGTAGGAGTATTGGAAGTACACATTTCGTCGTATGAATGACCCGAAGGTTATTTCTTAAATACCATCAGTTCTTATTTCAACCTTGTTTACGGATTCCATTTAGACTTTGATTTTGCTAGAACCCGGATTTGTCATGATAGTAGTTTTTTCTTCTTCAGAGGAAGACCTTTGCCGTTGTTGTTGTAATATTGTGTTCTTACACAAATAATAGAATGGGCCACTGCCAATTAAAAATAATTCTATAACCACGAATAATTTGAAGGATGTTTTCAATCCTAGTGCCATGAACTAAATTAATTCATTATGAAGCTATAATTCTTATTTCCGCATTCTGTCGAAGAATTGCAAGTTGTGAAAGTTACTAAAATGGCCACAAATATAAATATTTTTCTTAATAATGATTCCAAGTGGAAAATTGAATAGTTGAATGGTTCAACAATTTATTGATCAAATTGATGATTCAGAAATCATATATTTTGTTAGGAACTTGAAGTTCATAATCGAGTCACTTCTCGAAATGTTTAATGTCAGAAGAACAATTAATTTTTGTTGAGCTTCGCACAGTTCTTCAATGCTATGCTCAAGGTCAAATACTTTTCAGATGTTATTAATATGTGTAAATAATTTGTGTTGATTCAAAGATAATAATATTTTTTGACAATCTATTTTTGAAACTGGAAAAATAAGTGGAAGTTAAAAAATTCTATGAACATTTATTCTACGAGTGTTAATATTATGTAAAAATTCAAACAGTGAACTACGATATTTCCAGTAAAGACAATTAAATTTTAACTGGATTTAATCACAAATAAATCAATATAATTTTGGAACACAGTCTACAGGACTAATAATCAGACTTGTGTTTCCAAAGATAATTGTCAAATGTGTTTGGAAAATTTCTGTATATTGTGTAAATAGGAGTGTGGGTCGCCACACGTGAATGATGCTGCTTTGAGCATTTTTGCAGTCAATTTTAAATTCAAAATAAAATGAGATAATTTTACATGATGTGTTATGCCCAGTTGAATCTCCTTCTATCCTTATTGTTGCATTGAGCCAAAAATCAGTAAAGCATTTTTTTCATTTGATGTCGTTTTTGCGATTAGCTTTAACCCATCTGGCGCTCCGGGATATTTTGACTCTCGTGCTGACTGATTATTGGTAAAATGCATATGTGGTCGTGCGGACTCCGGTCTAAACGGGCACATAAAATAAGATAGAGAGAGAAATGACTTCGAACGTGGGGCTCGAGTTAGACACGGTCAATCGCATGCCGATTTAAATTGTGATAATTTTTTATATAAATATTTTGGGAGTTGAGAGATGTCTGGTTTGGATGAATAAATTAGTAGGAAACCCAATTAGTGGGGAGAATTAAAAATTTAACTGGATTAATAATTAGAATGGGTTTGATTATTTTTGATAATGGCTTAACCATTAGGGCGTCAAGTAAATTCAGTAGTAAACGTTCGATGACTGGACATACGCATTATTAGAATCCAGGTGGAGGATATTTGAGAACTTGCATATTTTCCTTGTGATATTGTGGTAAATGTAATTCGTAAAAGTAGAGAATTTTGTTTTTCCATCACGTCGACATTAGGACAAATCTCATTTTATTAGAGTGTTCCAATTAGCTATTCATATTTCTTGTTCTAGTTATAAGCTTGTGTTTGCCAATATTGTATACCCCTAAGTTTTGAATAATAATTGAAAATTATGGAAGAAATGATGAGGATGATGAGGAGTTTGGAGGAGAGTTCAAAAGAGGCTGGACTGCGTGTAGCAGCCATTATGAAAGAAAATACCGAGGCTTTGGAAAGGAAACTTAAAGAAAATTCTGATAAACTTAAAGAAAGTTTAAACGATAAACGTAAAGAAAATTCTGATTCTTTAGAAAATAAACTTAAAGAAAATTTGAATGATAAACTTAAAGAAAATTCTGATTCTTTAGAAAGCAGGTTAAAAGATAACTTGAAAGAAAGTTTAGATGAAAAACTTAAGGAAAATTCTGATTCTTAAGAAAATAAACTTAAAGAAAATTCTGATTCTTTAGAAAGCAGGTTAAAAGGTAACTTGAAAGAAAATTTAAATAGTAAATTTAATTCAATGGAAAACAAATTTAAAGAGAATTCCGAAATTTTGAAAATGTCACTTGAGAGTAAAATGTCTAAATTATGCGAAAAAACACATGAGCTCGAAACTTCATTAGCCACTAACGCAAGTTTAATGGACGATAAATTTCGCGATGCCGATCTTAGATCTCAAAGCTTAGCTGATAGGATAGAACATGGTCTTAGGAAAGTTGGTGAAGACATGGTCAACCTAGAAGTCAGAGTGAAGAAGGAGAGTAATGAGATGGGAATTCTAGTTGTTTAACGGTTGACAGAACAATTCAAAGAACTTGAAATGGGAGAAATAAGAGAAGGTGTGATTAATGAATTACAAACTGAAATTAAAACCACAGTTGTCAATGAAATTAAAGACACACTCAAGCTGGAGAACCAAGAAGGAATAAGGGAGATTAGGGAATCTTTGTCATCCCATATTCAAGTAATTTCCAAAGATATCCAAGCAACTCAGAAGGACATATCAGATATGACAGGGTCATTGAAATGTCACGAGGCTGTTATGAACCAGATATCCACTGATGTCAAGGAGAATTGTAAAGAAACTGAAGCAATTAAGAAAATGGCAGAAGAAAACCATAAGGAACTTGAGGCTATGAAAACCCAAATCAAGGACGAGAAGCAGTCTGACCATCTGTTGAAAATGCCAAGTGTAAGGGGAAAAGAACCGATACAGATAAATCTAGGGGCAGCTAGAGAAACTGATAGTCAAAGACAGGATGAGGTCAGGACAGTATTTCATTCCAACCCCATAACTGTATTCAAGAATGTAGAGGATAAGCCTTCTAAATTTTCAGGGCGAGATTCTGTGACACCCGTGGAATTTTTGAGAGAAGCAGGTGATTACCTGAAAGATTCCAAGATCCCTAAGGAAAGACAGATCCGAGTGATAGGGAAATTTTTGGAAGGTCCTGCACTTCTTTGGTTTAGAGCTTTTAGATCCACGCTAACCAATTTTGAGGAGTTTTCTCGTGGGTTATTGAAAAAGTTTTGGTCCCCGGAAACCCAACAGCAAGTCAGAGCAGAATTATATTCTAAGAGATTCTCGACGTCACAGCCTACTCGATACTCTACGTACTTTTCTGGACAGCTTTCTAAACTGCAACATTTAGATCCGCCGATGCCAGATAACGAATTAATTACTGCATTGATACGTCAGTTTCCAGCAGACGTCCAAAGGACTTTGATCGCTGCTGACATCTATAATATGGAGCAATTTGACGAGGTATTACAGAAGCTTGATCATACGAACGCTCAATTCTTCCATCAGAAGGGAGGAAAGAATAACAACGCTGTGTACGCTGTTATGGCCGACAGTTATTCTCAAACACCTCGAGAGATTCGAGAGGGGCGAGAAGAGGAAACGCCGAGGGAAGATCCCAATAAGAGAGGATGGAACCAGTACAGTAACATATACAGTTACAAGCCTTATGCGAGACCGGATGGTGGAAATCGATATAATACTCGATGGAGAAGACCCAGGGATAACCAAGGAAGGTACCAGGAAAGAAGGTACTACGGTAGAAACAACTACAATAACAGAGGGAATGTGGATACTCGTCAGTCCAATGAAGAGTTCAATAAGGAGACGTGGAAGAACTTAGAAGCAAGACACCAAGATAACTTGCAGATTTTGGAGCAGAGGCACAATGAACCAGGTCCATCGGGAACACAACAATCCCGGGGGAATGGAAACGAATAAAAAAAAACTTCGAATTCACAGTAGAAAATAGAATTTTGAACACTTTCACTTCCAGAATTATTAAATGGCAAGCAGAGGATGATGACTTAATCCAACAGAATGACGAACGGAAAGAAATGGGTACAAGAATTAGAATGCCAATCATATCATGCGAAGTATTCGGTATGTCTGTCGATACTTTGATTAATACTGGGGCTATGCTTTGTCTTGTGAGTGAGAAGCTTTATATTCTGTGGAAACTCAAAGAGAATTTAGAGGAGATTCCGGTATCAGGAATTAAAATCCAAGGAATAATACCCAACAAAATATCTCTGTGTAAAACACAATTATACTTATGTATTACGATTGGAGGACATGATTTCCGACATGTGTTTGTAGTAATGAAGGACATGGCTTTTGACATGATATTGGGAGCGGATTTCATTCAGAAATATCAAGCAGTGATAGACATGAAGACAGAGACGATCAGATTCAAGAATACCGAAGAGATTAACTTCGAGGGAAAAGAAGAGGAAGACATCGAGGGAGATGCTCAATGGTCTCTGATTTTTCATGAAGCTGAAGGAAGAGAAGTCTACACTGAGGAGGAGTCCCCAGAGCTAGGGAAAATTTTGGAAGAGTATCACGACATTTTTGATATTAAACCTGGTGAAATTAAAGATTTTGAATATCGTATTCGTGTAAATGATGATGCACCTTTTCATGCTAAATTGTATCCGGTGGCGGAAAAGCATCGAGAGAGGGTAAAAGTGCTTATCAAGGAGATGGAAAGTAACAATGTGATTGAAAAGTACACTACATCTTATGTCAATCCATTAGCAGTAGTGTCTAAGCAAGATGGAAGTCTGAGACTATGTTTAGACGCGCGAAATTTGAATTCACCATTACTGCCAGAGTATGAGAGACCACCAATCATTAGGGAACTGTTAAGGAAATTCCAAAGCAAGGTCTGGTTCTCTAATATTGATCTCACTTCGTCCTACCATCACATTAGGCTTAGTGAAGATTCCAAGAAGTTTACAGTATTTATGTTTGACCAGCAGACATATGTATTCCGCCGTCTACCATTTGGAGTCAAAACATCTGGATCTGTTTTGATCAGAGCACTGGAACAAAATTTGAGTCCTGATGTAAAGGAGATAGCAATTCGTTATATAGATGATATCTTAATTGCATCCGAGACTAAGGAGGAACATTTGTTACATCTTCAGATGTTATTCGCAGATTTGAGAAAAGCGAACTTTAAAGTAAACCTTCGAAAATGTCAGTTCTTTCGGAAGGAAATAAAATTTTTGGGCCACATTTTGGATGGAGAAGGATACCGTCCCAATGAGACGAAGATACAGACGATTGCAAATTTCCCTAGACCTACTAGAGTGAAGAATGTCCGCAGTTTTCTCGGGACATGCCAATTCTTTGCAGGGCATTGTCCAAACTTCACCAAGACGGTTGCGCCATTGCAGGAATTATTAAAGAAAGGAAACAAATGGAAATGGAATGAAGATTGTGAACAATCATTTCAAGATGCCAAGAGGTTATTGGTAAACAGCGTGAAATTGGAGTATCCTGACTTTACCAAGAATTTCATCATAGAATCTGATGCATCCACCGTAGGGATTGGAGCTATTCTTCTTCAAGAAGATGAAGATCACAAGAGACGTTACCTGGCGTTCATTAGCAGGAAACTTCGTCCATCAGAAAGGAATTATTACACCACAGAGTTAGAAGCACTTGCTGTAATCTTCGCGTTGGAGTCGTGGAAGAAAATGTTAATTGGACAGTCGGTAATAGTGAGGACTGATCACCACGCATTGGAGTTTATCTTGAGAACAAACTTTGCCAGTGATAGGATAACTAGATGGTCACTTTTTATTCAACAATTCAACCCAGTTATTGAACACACTCCTGGAAAGTTGAACGTGGGAGCTGATTTATTGAGTAGAGCAGTGGAGTCTACATCTAAGGTTTTTCAAGTTAACCTGACGCAGGAAGATGAGGATACCTTGAGGAGGTTAAGATTGTTGCATTTATCCCAGAGGAGAGACCGACGTCTTAGAAACATTTTTCGTTTTCTACAGGGAGACATGGATCCAAATGATGATGATTTTGTGGAAACTGAAAGAATTTCAAGAGATTTTATGATGTTAGATGGTTTAATCTACAAGTTTGCAGATCCCGACCATACGAAGCTGTGAGTAGTGATACCTCCACGAATGCAAAAACCCATTATCTGGATGGCACATCGAATCGCAGGTCATGCTGGAGTAGATAAGACGGTCAACATGATTCAAGAGAAATTTTCGTGGGAGCGAATGCGACAAACTGTCAGGAACACTATTCGAGAATGCGACTTATGCCAAAGGAGTAAACATAATTCTAGATTACTGAGAGAATTACCAAGGCCTATTATTCCTTCTAAGCCTTGTGAAATCTTCGCGACTGATGTATATAGTCCTCTCCCAAAGTCTAAAAGAGGTAACCGATATATTCTGGTGACCATGGATGTATTCAGCAAATACACTATGTTACATCCAATTCAGAAGGCAAACGCAAAATATTGTGCGAAGAGAATTAGAGACAATGTAATTCCGGAAGCAGGCAAACCGGAATTCCTTTTATCAGATCGTGGACCTCAATTTACATCTTTAGAATTTAGAACCATCATGAATAATCTTGGGATTAGACAATTGTTTTGTTCTATCAGACATCCTGAGAGCAATCCAGCAGAACGCGTGATGGCTGAGATAGCAAAATTTTGCCGCCTCTATTGTCCAAATGAGCATTGGAAATGGATGGATGTTCTTTCTTTAGCATCCGAATCCATCAACTCTACAATTCATGAGAGTACTGGACAGATTCCCATGTTGCTTCATCATGGAATTAAACCAACAAGATTATGGGATCGAATCATCTCTATTCCACCTGAGATTGAACCAAGTCGTCAGATGAGGGAAACTCTAGCTTTAGACAAGTTGAGGAGCCAAGCTGAGAAAAGAGAGCGCAGAGTGAGAGGAAAGCGTTTTCGCAGACCCTTGCGCGTAGGAACTCTTGTTTTAGTGAAAAGACCTACACCCTCTGACGTGCAAAATCGAGTGTACTCGAAATTTGCAAGCCTTTACGCTGGACCCTATCGTATTGTGGAAGTAAACAACAATGGAAGCTATGAAGTCGCTAATACACGAACTGGTAACATCGTGGGAACTTATAATGCATCGAATTTGAAGATTTTCTATTCAAGAACCAGATGATTTAATGTATAGATAGGAAAAATAAAAATTTTTCAATTTTTATTTTTTGCTAGTTGTGGGGTGGATGTGCCCAACTCTAGGAATGGGTATTCCAAGATTCAGACACCTAGATATCAAGGGAAAGGCTACAGCCGCTTTTGAAAGTTGAGATATTTGAATATCGCGCTACATTGCTTCCAGAAGCAATTGGAAAGAATATACCGCTAAGAGCATGTCAAGTGACGTAGCGAGTAATAGCAGAGGTCGAGGCTATTTATTGATTAAATAGTTAACCATGGAGTAGAGACTTGAGACTTGGATCAGATTACTGGCACGGCCAAATGAAAGAGAATGCACTTAGTATCAAGTAAATCGGACCAGGGATACCAGAGATATGAGGATTTCCATATTTCAGCGTGATGACGCGTGACCCTGACAGTTTTGAATAAAAGCCGGCTGGCTCAGGCATCAATAGCTCACTTGGACACAAGCACTTGCCTAGCAAGGTGCTACTACGCTGAGCCAAGGCACATGGTTGCCGGATCTACGCAGAAGTTATTTTCAAAGTTGTGATAGTCACAAAAGTGCTGCGCTACGAGTGAAACTTAGTAAGTTTCCGGCAAGGAGAATCACTGAGGTGATTGATATTTTTCTACAGACACTGGTGAAATATTTTTATTTTCACATGGACATATGCTAGACTTTGTCTAGAATTAATACTTTGTCACAGTCCAGTAACAACCTAATAATTGGATATTTAAGTCCATTTTAGTCAGTTTTCATATTTGTAACTTGTTAACCACTTCGATCTATCAGTACATTGAAGACCAGTCTATCACGGTGGTGTTCATTAGTCTACGCAGGGAAACTACATGTTGCTTCGCGCATGGTAGATGGTGTGAAGCCATGCCCAGGGAACGATCTTCAGAACAGCCGTTGATTGGTTAGACAGTCAGTGTATTCTTGTACTGAAAAGATTACCGTGAGTTATGTTACAACTGACATATCTAAGAATAGATCACTTAGATCTGACACCATTTAAGCAAACTGTTATGGCTTTAACAGAAGCCAATATTAAAAAGTCCTCTCGGCACGCCGGAAGGCGGAGGTAGATTTCACCGGACAAACTTGGAGATAGGCGAAAATAGGCAGAATATGCAGGTTTTCGTAGAAGGATCAGACCTCACCAATCCAATATGGCGGCTGTGCGAAATATTTCACTAGCATTCAGTATCTCCGAAACTATAACGGATATCGCCCTGAAATTGTGTACGGTGATAAAGGGTACTACTAGAAGTTCACCTATGAGACTTTCAAAAACCTGGTTACTACATAACCAACATGGCGGCCAAGCGAAGTGGAGACTTTTAAATAGACTTTTCTCGCGATTTAACTATCCAAACATAATGAAACTTGGTACAGCAAATATTTATACACATTGCAATGCACTGGAGTCTAATTTAGTTCAATTGTTTACATAACCTCAAAATGGCGGCTGTGCGAAATATTTCACTGACATTCTATATCCCCGAAACTATTACAGATATCACCCTGCAATTTTGTACGGTGATAAAGGGTACTGATACAAGTTTACTTATGTATAATTCATAAACCTGTAAAGTACAAAACGAACATGGCGACCAAGCGAATTTGAAATATTTGAATAGACTTTTCTCGTGAGTTAACTCTCTGAGCGCAGTGAAATGTGGTACAGTAAATGATTTTGCAGATTGTAATGTACTGCCATCTAATTTAATTCAATTGTTTACATAACCTCAAGATGGCGGCTGTGCGAAATTTTAAAATTAAGTTTTTATTTCTTGTGTCGTAATCATGCGATCGAAGTGAAAGTTTGAATAATGAACCTAGGCAATAAGTGTCCTTGAATGGTACATAACTCTATGGCCTATACATATAACAATCCTAAATGGCAAGCTTCCGTAATATTTAGACGGTTCTCAATATCTATGAATCTTTTACAGCAACCAAACTGAAATTTTTATGTTCATAGAGAAGGGAGGGAGATTGTAGTTTTACGTGACCGTGAATCTTGTGATTATGAGCCACGGGATCTCATTTTTACGTGGAATCCGAACCACAGGACATGGCATTTCACTTCGAAAATCTCACATGCAATGACCGGGAATCGAACCCGGACCGCCTTGGTGAGAGGCATACAGCTAGACCGCTGAGCCACCACGCCCCCTGTTCATAGAGACTATGTAACCTGGTGAGCACGAATCCAACATGGCGGCGACGCGAAGTATAAATATTTAAATGGACATTTCTCGCGAATTTACTATCCGAGTGCCGTGAAACGTTGCACGTTAAATGCTTACACAAATGTTGATCCACTGGCATCTAATTTATTTCAATTGTTTGCATAATCACAAGATGGCTGCTGTACGTAATTTTAAAATCTCGTTTTTACTTCTTGTGTTCTAATCATGCGATTGAAGTTTGAATACCACACGTACACAATAATCTTAATATAATAGTACAAAAATAAAAATCCAACCTGGCGACCATCTGAAATAGTTAGACGGTTCTCAATATCTACGAATCTGTTACAGCAATTAAACTGAAATTTTGAATGTTGATAGAGGCAATTAACATGAGCAGGATATATGAAAATAGGCTGTACAGTTCTTCACGGAACTACTTGTTATACTTGTGGTCACACTGTCCTTATGCAAGGTTTCGACACTGATGTGTAACTATGTAACGGTCTGTTTCTTCTTCACGCAAAATTATATCTCCCGCAGAGATCTTGGTTGGTTCCTCAGTTTAGGGGCTGCGACAACGCGGTCATATAACCCCGCGTACTTTGGGTGAGTGTAGAATCTGTCTGATAAACGGTGTGAATTGTGATGGCTGTATTAGTCTGTAATTCAGGTAAGGAATGCATACGCTAAATTTCAAGCAGTAGTTCCTAATGTTGCTATCAGATACTAACGTCAACGCCACCTAGCTGTGAACTTGGCTACTAGATGCCACCTGAATCAGCAACTCGCAACGAACGTTGGAACTTCCCCTCCAAAGGAAAGCTTACTGGGGGATTTTTAGCGCTCTTAGGAAATCCGACGACTTTGGCCGGCTTTGAACCCGCGACCTTGGGCATAGAAGTTCAGCATGCTACCAGTTACGTCACCGAAGCCGCTTCACACTTAGTCAGATGGAAATCTGAATCTGATCTCGCGCAAGTGCGTTGTCATGGCAACGTCTGATGGCTCATCCCTCATCAATTTAGTAGTGTTGCCATGTCAACCACTGATAGATAGCTCTTGGCATTTTCTTATAATTCCGAAATCATTTTTCTCATCCCTTGGCGCAATGGTGGCTCATATCAAAAATTCTTTCAGACAAATGTTTTAGGTAATTATTAGGGGAATATTGTCCATTTTGTACGGTTTTGATATTGTGCCTATTAACAGAGAATGATTAATGTTTCCCGAAAAAAACACTTTTTCCCACCCCTTTGGTCATTGGTTGGTGCTATCAAAAAACGTTTCAAACATACATTTCTGAGCTTTATCCGACACATAGTATGAACTTTGAACGGATTTGATATTTCACATATTAAGAGAGTTATAGCAATATTTCATTTTTTTCGAAAAAAAGTCCCCCATTTTCATCCCCTTCGACCGATTTAGCCTAGTAACGAACTCGTCCGAGATTTTATGGGTATACATATTCGGTAAAAAATTCAAAGTGATTGGTGCAAAATTACGGCAGTTATCGTGTCCACAAGAAACTGATATACATATATTACATAAATTATATATAAACTTTTGAACTGACGGTGGTTTTGGGGTCTGGGGGATGTGAAACGCGAAGATATGTCGAAATTTTCCGGAAATAGAAACATGGTACCCATTGCAATAGTTAGCTTTCAAATGAAATCTACCTAAAATACTACCGTCAACGACACCTAGCTGTGAACTTGGCTACTAGATGCCACCTCAATCAGCAACTCGCAACGAACGTTGGAACTTCCCCTCCGAAGGAAAGCAAACTCAGGTTATTTAGCGCTCTTAGTAAATCCGACGACTTCAGCCGGGTTTGAACCCGCGACCTTGGGCATAGAAGTTCAGTATGCTACCAATTCCGATACCGAAGTCGCTTCCCACAGACATATGAAAACTGAATGTGATCTCGTGCAGTGGCGTTGTCATAGCAACTGCTGATGGCTCATCCCTTATCAATTAAAAGTAAAGTTGTCATGGCAACCTCTCTTGGCACTTGGCATTTTCTTATAATTTAAATCATTTTGTTCACCCCGTGGCGTAATGGTGGGTCATATCAAAAATTCTTTCAGACAAAAGTTTTAGGTAATTATTGGAGGAATATTGTCCATTTTGTGCGGTTTTGATATTGTGCCTATTAACAGAGATATGATTAATGTTTCCCGAAAAACCCACTTTTTCCCACCCCTTTGGTCAATGGTTGGTGCTATCAAAAAACTTATTTGACATACATTTTTGGCACTTATCCGACACATATTATGAACTTTGAAGGCATTCGATATTTCATGTATTAAGAGAGTTATAGCGATATTTCACTTTTTCGAAAAAAAACACCCCATTTTCAGCCCCCTTGAGCGATTTAGCCCATTAACGAACTCGACCGAGATTTTATAGGGATACATATTATGTAAAAAATTCAAAGTGATTGGTGCAAAATTACGGCAGTTATCGTGTCCACAAGAAACTGATATATATATATATATATATATATATAGATAGATACATATATACATAAATTATATATAAACTTTTGAACTGACGGTGGTTTTGGGGTCTGGGGGATGTGAAACACGAAGATATGTCGACATTTTCCGGAAGTCGAAACATGGGACCCATTGCAATAGTTAGCTTTCTAATGAAATCTACCTAAAATGGATCAACAGTTACTTCAAACGTCAATAGATACTACCACTATGTCTTGTTAGACGGATTGTGGGTATATAATGGCGGCCGATACAAGGATTATACATGCTTGTCCGATAGGGCATGTCTATGGATAAATCTGGTACAAACCAGATTCGCTACGCTTCAAGACCATCAAGAAATGTAAGCCACGTTTGAATTATATTATGCCTAGCTAATTGGAACAAACTATTTTTCGGCAGATGACCAACACATTTATTTTTCTTCGTATTTAAATCTTGCAATGATTTACGCAAGACATATTAGAGTTATCCTGAGTATTTCCAGCACTCAGAAGAGTTTAGGATCGATGACCGAGCATATCGAGCATTTATTTGAATATTTCATATTTTTGGGAATATCACGGTAATCAGCCGATGTAACTGTAAAAGTTAATAATTATTTTTGTTGAGGAATGGATATTTTTTCCATATTCGAAGGGTCGAACATGTGGATTCTCACATAATGAGATAATAATTAAATATATTTAAAATAATATGACTAAAAATAATAATAATAATCCACTAATAATAATAATAATAATTTCCATAATTTTTCTAAATAATTCTTGGATATTATATTTTCTAATAATCATATGTATTGAGAGAGAGCCTATGAAGTAGTTTAATCATTTCTAGTTTGGAACAGGTGATTTTCCGAAGGAGAGTGGTTAGCGCAAGCCCGCATTCAACCAATATTTCAGTTCTGGTTGAACAGTTGATATTTGCAATGAGCAAAGTATATTTTTCAGATAACACGGAGAGGCATGAAACGGGAAGCAAATGATATTTGTATCAAATAGGATATTTTTGTATTTACATAAATTCATGACGTAAATACACATTCGAAAGTGAAATAAGATTTTCATAAGTATGGTAAAGTCACGGGTTGAACTGAATGGTAAAATAAAATAAACTTGAAAGTTTATTAATCTTCCAGTGTTGATAACAAGCAGAGGCTTGATTTATTGTATAAATTTTGGGAAGAAAATTTATGTGTGTGGAGTAGTTGAAATGCCATTCCCAGGTGCGCATGTTTAAGTCGCAGGAATGAGGAGAATTTTTCGAGCATCAATCAAATAGCAGGTTCGATGGCTCAGGTTTATAGTAGGAGTATTGGAAGTACACATTTCGTCGTATGAATGACCCGAAGGTTATTTCTTAAATACCATCAGTTCTTATTTCAACCTTGTTTACGGATTCCATTTAGACTTTGATTTTGCTAGAACCCGGATTTGTCGTGATAGTAGTTTATTCTTCTTCAGAGGAAGACCTTTGCCGTTGTTGTTGTAATATTGTGTTCTTACACAAATAATAGAATGGGCCACTGCCAATTTAAAATAATTCTATAGCCACGAATAATTTGAAGGATGTTTTCAATCCTAGTGCCATGAACTAAATGAATTCATTATGAAGCTACAATTCTTATTTCCGCATTCTGTCGAAGAATTGCAAGTTGTGAAAGTTGCTAAAATGGCCATGCATATAAATATTTTTTCATAATAATGATTCCAAGTGGAAAATTGAATAGTTGAATGGTTCAACAATTTATTGATCAAATTGATGATTCAGAAATCATATATTTTGTTAGGAACTTGAAGTTCATAATCGAGTCACTTCTCGAAATGTTTAATGTCAGAAGAACAATTAATTTTTGTTGGGCTTCGCACAGTTCTTCAATGCTATGCTCAAGGTCAAATACTTTTCATATGTTATTAATATGTGTAAATAATTTGTTTTGATTCAAAGATAATAATATTTTTTGACAATCTATTTTTGAAACTGGAAAAATAAGTGGAAGTTAAAAAATTCTATGAACATTTATTCTACGAGTGTTAATATTATGTAAAAATTCAAACAGTGAACTACGATATTTCCAGTAAAGACAATTAAATTTTAACTGGATTTAATCACAAATAAATCAATATAATTTTGGAACACAGTCTACAGGACTAATAATCAGACTTGTGTTTCCAAAGATAATTGTCAAATGTGATTGGAAAATTTCTGTATATTGTGTAAATAGGAGTGTGGGTCGCCACACGTGAATGATGCTGCTTTGAGTATTTTTTGCAGTCAATTTTAAATTCAAAATAAAATGAGATAATTTTACATGATGTGTTATGCCCAGTTGAATGTCCTTCTATCCTTATTGTTGCATTGAGCCAAAAATCAGTAAAGCATTTTTTTCATTTGATGTCGTTTTTGCGATTAGCTTTAACCCATCTGGCGCTCCGGGATATTTTGACTCTCGTGCTGACTGATTATTGGTAAAATGCATATGTGGTCGTGCGGACTCCGGTCTAAACGGGCACAATACCGCTAATAGTTTCAGAGATATAGAATGCCGGTGAAATATTTCGCACATCCGCCATCTTGTGATTATGTAAACAATTAAACGAAGTTAGATGTTGGTGCATTACAATGTATATAAACATATACTGTACCAAGTTTCATTGCGTTTGGTTGGTCAAATCGCGAGAAACGTCTATTTAAAAGTCGCAAATTCGCTTGGCCTCCATGTTGGTTTTGTAGTTACCAGGTTTTCAAAAGTCACATAAGTGAACTTATAGTAGTTCCCTCTATCACCATAGAAAATGTCAGGGTAATATCGGTAATAGTTTCGGAGATATTGAATGCTGGTGAAATATTTCGCACAGCTGCCATGTTGGATTGGTGAGTCGTAACAAAATTTGAAGGGCACGGTCGAGGTCGCCGGGAATAGTGCTATAAACTTTCCGAGTTTCATTGAAATCGCTCCTGCCGTTTAGATTTTATTAGGGGGGACACACACACGAATCACACACACACACACACACGCACACACACACGGACAAAAGGAGATCTCATAAGCCTATTTTTTCAAAATTGAAAATAGGCTAAAATGATGATAAAACTTAGAAAAAAAGAATGGAATAAAAAGACACACGAGCAAGAACCCACATCCACTGCTTGTGGGGATAGTTCGTGACCCAGCTCAACAAGTGGCACATTTCAGGTATCTTGGCCAGACCACAATAGAAAATCTACACCTCCGTAAAGTAATTAGATTCCGAATAGCAATAGCAATGGTAGACTTCCGTGATAAGCAGTCCCGTTTATGTCAGTGTACAATGTTCCTCAACGTATGGTACTGCATGGTCAGTAGCACTGTCCTGTGTGGGAACATGAACGCTGAACAAGAGAGGCATCAAGACACTGGAAGAATAAGAGATGTGGTGCTGGCGTTCAATGAAAAAGTCAACTGATTTGAGAAAAATACTAATAACTTACCGAAGTATTGTTCAAGAAAGGAGACAGATGCTTCGTCAGATCAGGAACAGGCAACATGCATGACTAGACCATGGACTTTCGTATAATGATGGATGTAATAGAGAGAAAAATACCTGAGTTGACCTCAATGGATAAGAAATACGTTGGTGAACATCCTAATTGATAATGCAGGGTTCAGAAGATATCAAAGTATCAACCATCAAAGGGATGGAGAAACTCATTTTAGGGGCAAAGTAGTCGCAAGACCGAGAAGCTCATTATGACGATTTTCTTCACATTTGTAACTCTTAGAAATACTACGCCCATCAGTATAAATTAAGAAACATCTATTGAAAAAATATGGCAACACGTCAATAGTCACTCCATTGATTCCAATCACCTGCTGTCTTTCTTCATATTAGGGGCGTGGTGGCGCAGCGGTCAAGCTGTATGCCTCTCACCAAGGCGGGCCGGGTTCGATTCCCGGTCAATGCATGTGAGATTTTCGATGTGAAATGCCATGTCCTGTGGTTCGGATTCCACGTAAAACGGAGGTCCCGTGGCTTATGATCGCGAGATTAACGGTCACGTTAAACTACAAGCTTCCTTTCCTTTCTTCATATTGAAATATTCCATAGATGTATTCCAAAATAAATATTACTCAACTAAATTATAGAAGGTTTTGTTATTGAGAAATAGAGAGATATTAAAATATATTAGCATTTCCCGTCGCGGCTTCGCCCGCGAATATTCTAGTTGTAAATAGTACACATAGCAAAATCTCAATCATGAATGCTATGACTGATTTATCCTTGGTATGAATAATCAGACTTTATCAATTCAGCTACTGGTGCAGTGGTTAGGGGTTTGTCATTCCTTCATGGGTATATCAGAGCGAAGTTAGTTTTCTGGGAATATCACAGACACTGTTAATTTCAGGGACTTTAAATGTGGTTTTCGGTGACCATTTATAGTCGGGCGAAAAAGACCTTTCGTACCACACTCACACGTAAAGATTGCGTGAAAAAATTCTAGAGGGCCCTTTGACCCCCTTAAGCGCATTATACTGTATATATTGATGAATTTTACAGCTTAATTTGGTTTAGTGATAACCTTATAACCTTCTGGAAACTTTCACAGTAATGTAATAATTATATTTGCATTGCGTCTTACATATTCTGTTACCATGGTTACCGTGTTGCAGTCTTACATTATTTCATTGTAAATATACATGTTTTAAGGTATTTATTTAATTGTGAGGCATTTAAAGAGTAAGTGAGTGCGTTTCGCTTACGCATTGGGTTATGCTGAACCTGTAGGTACCCCATATGTGTAGGTTGGTGTTAATGGGACCTTCTTTTCGGTACAAAACTGGAATGGGACCTTAGCAGAATAATATAGGGAGGGATATGTCTTATGGAATCCTCCCTATCAGTACTGTGAAATGATGTTCATTAATATTTTAAAAGTACATGTTTCGATATAACAATGCTATCTTATACGCCGTTAATAGTTTAACATTAATAATATTAAATAAAATCGATACCCATACAACATTTGAATTAAAATAAATGAAAAATATTTACATTAAAATGAAATTTTAAACAATAGAAAAATGTTGTTAGTAAAATGGAGTCGATGAAATGTAAACAATTCTAAATTTTCCAACATCATTGCTTTTTACATTTTAATTCACATTTGTAAGGATATCGATTTCATTTTCTATTATTAATGTTGAATTATTAACACTGATGAATATATCATTGTTATATGGAAACACGTATGTTTAAAATATTAATGAACATCATTTCACAAAATGGACAAGGCGGGTTGCATAATGCATATGTTTTACCATTAGTCAATACCAATCCAACATTGTAAACATACACGCATTTTATACAGAGATATTGTCATGTTATTTTAAATCAAGTGTATTTGTAAGGATTTCCACGTATTTTATTACATTTTAGCTGAAAATTTGAGGTTTAAATTAATTATTTATATTTTACTGAAGAGGAGTTCCAATGGATAAAATATGAAAAAAAAAAAAAAACAATTTTCAGATTTGTATACGATGTAAAAGCTGGCACTTTGACGTTTGAAATGATGTATAACACTTGATATTTGTTATTTGAAAAACATGTCTAATATGTATTTAAATAATGTAGTGCGTGTTAAAAACACTGAGAATTAGAACATACAAAGGCATTTTCTCAGAACATACCTTTTGCACATAACTGTTCCATATTTTTCAGTTGTTACTTTTCACAGAAGTCTCGAAATTTACCACCCGTAGCGTGGCTTGTAGATGAGTATTTAATACAGGGATTTTGTTCTCGCTCAAATACATTATGAAAAAAATAGATATATATAGATTTTTAAACAAAAAATTTGAGATTAAAGAAAAAAAATATTATTATGGTTAACAATAGTAGAAACAACAAACGCCCGTGTTAAAGTACTAAGAATTGATCACTAATTACGGCAATAAAATTTCATCTAAACCTACCCAATAGTTTGTACGAAATAGGAACAGTAATTTATTAAATATTAACATTAAGATGATAGGCCATTGGAACTCCCCTTAACCCTACAATACTAACATACGTAAAATTTACGTGTTTGAATAAATTAACTGCTTAGAATTCCCTCTATAACAGTCCACACCCTACCATCTTTCAGCAGTGCTTCTACTGGTCTATGGTGGTGATGTCAAAGCTTTTGTTATTAATACCAATCAGTTCTAGAGGCATAACGGGAGCGTGACGGTGCAGTGGCTTAGTTGCTCGTATTTCACCCGGACGGCTGGGGTTCGAATCCCGGTTCAGCGGGGTGGAATTTTCACCTGAAAAATCACGTGGCGTCAAGAAGGGCATCCGGCCTTAAATCCCCGGCCATAACCAAATTGAGCTTCGTTGGCTCTGGCGACCCCAATTAATTGGGAAATGCCGAAGAAAGTTAGTTCTAGAGGCGAAGAATTGCCTGGATACTGTCCTTGAATTTAACAACATATTGGTTTCTCCATGGCAATAACAAAGAAATGGGGAATTTGAAGTAAATATGTCACATCACATCAGAGGGATTATAAGAACAACCTAATAGAAACCAGAGACAGTATAAGAGGCTGGAGAGATTACGTACTGCTATTTACGTCAAAGTCAAGAGTTTGTTGCATTTAAGATGGAACTTAGCGTATTAAACTTTAAAGACCACAAAGAATTCACGGTATATAAATAGTGTTACATACGAAATATATATTAATTTCAACCAATTCACTAATTGGTGTCTTAGCAGAAAGTTCGTAATGTACGTACATTTAACGTATTATTAGTATTAAGCATCAATTGAATAATGTTAGTATTCTAGGAATAAAATATCCATGTTTTGCTGAAGATAGTCTCACCGTAGACAGAAATATGTACAATAATTGAATAAAAAAATGAAAATCCACAGCCTGCTTCCAGTCGACCGACCGGGTCAGGAACGGAATGAATGAAGCCCCATCTAGCGGCGAGGATATGAACTGTGCCGGCTGCCGAAGCCTCTCGCACTTCCCTGGGGCAATGATTAAATGAATGACAGATAAAATGAAATGATAGTGGAGAGTGTTGCTGGAATGAAATTCGTGACAGGGAAATCCAGAGTACCCGGAGAAAAACCCGTCAGCCTCCGCTTTGTCCAGCACAAATCTCAGATGGAGTGACCGGCATTTGAACCACGGACCCAGCGGTGAGAGGCCGGCGAGGTGCCGCCTAAGCCACGGAGACTCACAATAAATGAATAGATGTTTCATAATTTGTATCGATAGCGTAGTATTTCTAAGTTAATCAATGCGTTAAGTATCATACATTTTTCTAGCTTGGTACAAGTTATTGTTTTTTCACATTTGTATTCACACACGTTTATTTAACATTAATATTAAGCACCAAATAAATTGAGCTCCCGTGAACGTGTTGATCAACTCCAAAACAACCTACACATACGCAACACAAAAGAAATACGGCTTGAATAGTTCAAAAACAAGGGTTCTTCATATGAGAGTTACTAAAGTAAGAAGGAAGACGTGCCTCTAGCTACGAAAGAAAAAAACTTCGTTGACGAATTTATGAGTCAGACAATAAAATATAATTCACTTCACATTTTATTGGTAATATTTCACAAAATAAACGAACAACTTTCAATAGGAGAAGATAAGAATTGCCACTGACAGATGTCAACACGACGTAATTGAATAGATCTTTCAAATTTTTAATGATAGCGTAGTATCTCTAAGAGTTATCTATTAATCAATACGGAAAGTATCATATATTTTTCTAGCATTTTTAAAGCTATTGGTGTTTCACATTTGTATTCACACACGTATATTTAATATTAATATTGAGCACGAAATAAATTGAGCTCCCTTGAACGTGTTGATCAACTCCAAAACAACCTACACATACGCAACAGAAAAGAAATACGGCTTGAATAATTCAAAAACAAGGTTTTTTCACACGAGAGTTACTACATTAAAAAGGAAGACGTGCCTCTAGCTACGAAAAAACGACTTCACTGACGAATTAATGAGTCAGAAAATAATAAATAATTCACTTCACATTTTCTTGGTAATATTTCATAAAATAAACGAACAACTTACAATAGGTGAAGATAAGATGTGAACACGACATGGCTTACCATGGCTGTATTCCTCGTGCGAGACGCCTGCTAACAGCATGGTCTGCCAGCGTACGGCGCAACACTGACGGCCAACCTTACCTCACGCCACCAGCTGGCAGCACCACCCGCGAGGGACCAGGACCCCTGTTCTGTCCCGGTCGATTGCTGACGTCATGGCACATCCTACATCCTCTCAATCAGCAGAACAGCTGACACCCCCGGCCCGTCCATAGCGGCACTTGTTAGCCCGAGCTTCATTTGAAGGGCTTGGACATCATGGTCCAGGGACGTATATGGAGTTTTATTTGTAGTGGGGGTAGGGGGGGGGGGGGGAGGGGGCATGGAATTGGCCCCAAAGAAAAGGGGGCCTGGGGCTCCTCCCCGGGAAACTTCTCTATAATTTGGTGCAAAGTCATGAGTTTTAAGGCTAACTGGCATCACTTTTGCAACCAATTTGTTGTGATGTTTTACGTTTGGTTAATGTCAAACACAACTGTATGTATGTCTACCCCTTATTATTCCCGTTTTCCAACGGGGTCGGGGATGAGATGCGATGGAAGTCTTTGTGCCGATGGTTTTTACGGCCGGATGCCCTTCCTGACGCCAACCTCATGAGAGGAGTTAAAGAGAGATGAAATGAATGATGGTGAATGTAACTGGGCAAGGATAGGGAAGGAAGTGGCCGTGGCCAGTCAGAAGGTACCGTCCCAGCATTTGCCTGGTGTTGAAAATGGGAAACCACGGAAAACCATTTCAAGGACGGCGACGGTGGGGCTCGAACCCACGCGTCTACCGAGTCAGCAGATAGCTTGGCCCCATGACCTAATGCTGCGCTTTAGCCAATGTCAAAGACAACAAAGACAATTATAGGCTATGCTACTTGTTATTAATACAACCATCTTGCTCACTTGATAGTGTTTACATCGAAAGAATTAACATTACTGTTTGGATTTACAACATACACTTATAGTCAAGGTTTCTTGAAACATTACCAAATCGGTTCATAACTTCATCGTCAGTGAGGTGTTTGTCTCTGTGAATAGATGACAATACTGGACCGTTGAGTCTGTTTTCAGAAGTAGAATTTCTTGAGTATGTTTTCAACCAACTCAAACTCCGTTCGGCAGTACCAGTAGCTACAGAGAGAGGCAAATTTGCCGAATATTTGATAAGGGTATAAAAGTTTGGGAAAAAAACTTTTGTCACACGCCTCAAGGGCATTTGTTGCTGTTCTTGGTAGGTTCATAAGAGCGAAGGCACTGGAGAGTAATAAGAGGTTATGTTGTTACACGTAAGATCAGAGCAAACTGATTGTCACACTGTCAGCTCGCTTTGCAACGTTGCCAGACGTCACTTAGTAACAATAGTACCTTCGCCTCGCTTTGCAACGTTGCCAGACGTCACTTAGTATATTGGTTTTCCATGTTTTAATTCATTAAAAATATTATATGTGACAACAATTTCGGGGGGGGGGGGGGGCACCCCCTTATATACGCCCCTGTCATGGTCATTCAACCGCGTCTACTTGGGTGTGTGTAGATTTTGTCTTACAACCTGTGTTATTCAAATGGCTGTATTGTTATGTGTATATGTAATTTAGGGAAGGTAAGGAAGAAGACGAAGCCTCCGTGGCTCAGGCGGCAGCACGCCGGCCTCTCACCGCTGGGTCCGTGGTTCAAATCCCGGTCACTCCATGTGAGATCTGTGCTGGACAAAACGGAGGTAGACAGGTTTTTCTCCGGGTACTCCGGTTTTCCCTGTCAAAATTTCATTCCAGCAACATTCCCCACTATCATTTCATTTCAAATGTCATTCATTTAATTATTGCCCCAGAGGAGTGCGTCAGGCCTCGGCAGCCGGCACAGTTCATATCCTCGCCGCTAGATAGGGGCTTCATTCATTCCATTCCTGACCCGGTCGGAGACTGGAAGCAGGCTGTGGATTTTCATTTTCAAGGAAGAAGACGGGCGTTGCCTGAAGTTAGGAACGAGGTCATTCTAGACTCATTACCTCTGTCGATACGAGGAATGTACCACCAATGGTAATCAATGGTTCTGTTATTCCCCTTAAACGAACAGTAAGCACCTTGGGGCTTATAATGGTTAGCACACTTTCTTGGATTACCATACGAAAATAATTCGTACAATCGGTGGTATATCCTGTTTTAGAGTACTGCTCAGTAGTATATAATGATATTTCAGACACGCTGAATACAGACATTTAGCGTACTCAAAATGCCTGATTGATTCTTTCTTGACGTTCGAAAATAGGAACATATAACACCATATTATATGGTGCGTTCAAAAGTAACGAGCCGGAGGCTGGAATGCGCAAACCGGTGACGACATCGGCTAATCGTGGCGTGTGAAACGAGGTGTGGTTCCGACCAGAGCGTGGAAGGTCACAGCCCGTCGCTAGAGGGCACGCGTGCACGTAACGTGACGATACAAAGCGAGCAGCAGCATGCATCAATCGTCCAACGCTGCCAGTCGCATTTCAAACAGTGACACGGAGGCGTCAAACGAATAGCAAAGAGGTGTTGTTCGGTTTCTGACAGCGGAAGGAGTAGGGGGAAAGGACATTCATCGCCAAATGTCACAATTGTACGGCGAACACTACATGTCCCTTGCAAGGGTCAAGGCGTGGCACAAGCGCTTCAGGGAAGGACGGGTGTCGTTAGCCGATGATGCCCGTTCTGGGGCACCCCCCTGCATTACCGATGACAACGTCCAGATGGTTGATGCACTGATTACCCAGGACCGCCGAGTGACAGTGAACGCCATAGCCGTCGTGGTCGGATTGAGCGTCGGAAGTGTGCACACCATCATGAAGGAACGACTGCACTTGCGGAAAGTGTGTGCCCAATGGGTTCCCCACAGTCTTCAACCACACCAGGAAGCATGTCGAATGGCCCACTGTCTTGGTCATCTGCGGTGCTATGCGAGGGGAGGGAATGGGTTCCTGGCACGAGTGGTGGCTGGAGATGAGTCATGGTGTCATCACTTCGAACCAGAACCCAGTGGAGGCATCCAGGGTCACCACCACCCAAAAAAGGCAAGGCCATCCACACGAGTGCAGGAAAGGTAATGCTGACGTTCTTCTTTCACTAAGATGGCCCCCTTCTGATACACTTCATGCCGCACGGGACAACAGTGAATGCCCAGAGTTACTCGCAAACTTAGACCATCCTTCGCCAAGCGATCAAAACAAAACGAACAGGCAATCTCACCCTTGGGGTCATTCTGCTCCACGACTGTTCGCTTTCGCGAATGTTTTTTTGTAGGCTATGTTTCCCGCACGGTTTGAAACACACGTTCAATTTTTCTGCTCCATTATTTTTTTTCGTTATAATTGCAGTATGAACGCGGTGTTCTGATTATTTATTTAACTTACGAATTGTTGTTCTTTATTATTCTTGTACTCACCTTTTTTCCGAAGTGTCTTTCTAGACGCACCATACTGTCACACTGTTTCATGAGGTACTGTGTTCGCCTCAGCGGCTACCCTCGCAACGTGCATGGGGCTCTGCGCTGATTGGCTGTTTGACACCCCTCCTTCATTCTGGAATGTTCGGCTGCTGTCGTCATTTCCACTATATATTCTCCGCCTCGCCGTCCTGCGGCCTGTCTTCACCTGCCCACGGCTGCCTGACCACTTCAGTGCAGCTTGCTCGGCGCACTGTTTACCAACACTGTTCGACCTGAAGCTATCTACGCGGCATGCTTATCTGCTTGGACTTTGTCGGGCTGAGCAGGCCGGGGTCAACAACCTTCATCTAGGCGACAGCTTCGTCACTTAATTTCTCTACAACTCGGCACGATGGAATCGTAACTGCTTGCACCCGCTAACCCAGGTCATTCCCAAGAGGCCTGGCACTGCTGGTTATGTTTCACTGGAGGAATTATCATCTATCTTCTTTGGAAGCCACATCACGGCTTCTTAGTGAACAACTTCACTGGACTTCACGACCCACTCTACGCGGGCCAGCCAATTCTTGGTCTACACTCTGACCTTGGATTCTAGATGAACTAACTTGTCCTGCCTGGACAATCATCATCGCTTCCCGCTATCGTCAGCGGGGTCTCCGTAGGATTACTTATGGAAGATACTCCCTGTATCAAGTATCGAACTGGTGGTAACCAATCACTCATTTTATATAATACAAGGCTAAGCCTTTACTATTTCTAACTTTGTTGTCATGGATTTTTCGCTATGAACTTTTTTATCGAGTTGCCTGTTATTACTCTTTCTTCATTCATTTTTTATAGTCAATGCTACTTGCAAGATAGTTTTGAGTTTCCTGGAGAAACAGGCATTTTTTAATTGCCTCTTTTAAATAATCATTTTTAATGCAAATATTTGTCACTATTTATCCAAATGGTTAAAACAATCAAATAAATGTATCAACAGTCAAGTAACTTTTGGTCTCTTCCATATAGTCCTATTATAGTCCACTGTGTGCCCTAACCCTAATCCAATGCTATTTCCCAGTTGGGGTGATATCTTAACATAAAACCCCTTTCCATGGTACCTCAACCCCGGATCGAACCCAGAACCTCCATTCTGAGACCACAAATTCTATTCTAAAAAAAAAAAAAAAAAAAAAAACACTTGTGCAATCTAATATTTGTCTTATACATTTCAGTTATCGTGGCTAGCGCAGGAGATCTGCGGGAAAGCGGAAGCAATCCCAGCATAATACACAACTGGTTTCTTTCTGGAAAGCAGGTCTGTCTGGTGCCGCAAGCAGCTTGGGTAAGTGAGTCATTCCAACTTCCCAGCCATGCCAGTAATTATAGATGATAAACTGTTAAACTCTCGGGCGGCCTACAAAGGTCAACTCACCCGTTTTCAAAAATATTTAGCTACTCTACCGAAAGAGGAACAAAACCTTGATATTATATCTCAGCGTTTAAAAGCTTTTGAACAGGCGTACGAGAAATATGATCTCGTGCAACTTGAAATTGAAATTAAAAGTCCAGAACATCAATCAGATAGGGAAGAAGTAGAAAGTAATTACTTTGATACACACGCTCAGGCTGTGGCATTAGTTAGAACTTTGACCCTGGCGTTGAAGGTAGAGGAAACTCAAGGAAGAATTAGCGACCATGGGAATGGTATCAAACCATTGCTACCTAAAATTGAAATTCCGCATTTTTCAGGAAAGGAAGAGATGTGGCAATCATTCTTTGAATTGTTCAGTTCATTAGTACATGATAATGCCACACTTCCAGAAATTCAGAAATTTCATTATTTAAAATCCATTTTGCAGGGACCACCCCTTCAACTTATAAGAGAACTCCCCTTAACAGGAGAAAACTATAACATTGCTATAGAGCTTCTTAAAGGCCGTTACGGCAACGAAAAATTATGCATACAGAGGCATATTCAAGCCTTATTTAACCTGCCCGCATTGCGAGCTGACAGCTTGTCAACACTGCGAGCCTTAAGTGACACGGTCCAACTACACGTCAGAGCATTGGCACGGTTGAATCAACCGGTCGAGCATTGGGATCTATTCTTAGTTCACTTGGTTACTTCTAAATTTGATTCATCAACCTTAAAAGCATGGGAGAAGGAACTAACAAATGACACTTCATATACCTATGGCTCATTGCTTACGTTTATAAATAATAGATGTCAGGTTTTATCAGCCGTAGCCTGTCATATGTCAGGAAGTGCAGATAACAAATCTAATGTTGTGAAGCCAGTCGGTACTAAAATAAACAAATCTGCTGTCTTTACTGTTCAACATAATTCAACAGATTGTATTCTCTGTAAAGCGCCTCACAGGTTATATTCCTGCGTTGCTTTTAAAGCCCTTTCTACCGACGAAAGACGCAAATTAATAGCTCAAAAAAGATATTGCTACAACTGTCTGTCAACCAGGCATATGGTGCCTGATTGCGTATCTAAAAATACTTGCTCCCATTGCAAGGCTCAACATCATACCTTGCTTCATAGGTTTGAAAAGCCACGTCAGGCTCCTTCCCCTGGATGTTCTAAAGATACATCCCCAGGAGCCAATGCGCAATCTTATACTCAGAGCTCTAGCTCTATTCGTAGTTCCCAGGTGCTACTATCAACCGTGTTATTAAAAGTTCAAGATTCCTCTGGTAGATGGCTTGAAGCACGTGCCTTATTGGACAATGCCGCCACCCATGACTTCATAAGTGAGCGTCTCATTAAGAAACTTGGTCTTCCCAAACAACCTACATTAATTCAGGTTACCGGTATTAACAATAGCAATGTTAAATCTTTGCATTTTGTTCGTGTTCACATCAAAGATGCTGTTAATTGTACCACAACATTTCAGTTGAATTGTCTTGCCATTGATACTATTGGCAGTAATACCCCTAGTACATCTTTTGAAATTAGAAATTGGCAAATTCCTCATGACATTCAGTTGGCAGATCCAACATTTAATACGAGCGCTCCAGTAGACATACTTCACAGTGCCCAAGTATTTTGGCAATGTCTCCTTAGCTCTAAGGTTAAAATATCACCAGGAGTGTTTGTTCATCATACCAAGCTAGGTTGGTTAGTAACGGGTCAGGTCCCTCGTAAGTCGTTCCAAAATTTCTCACAATGTCATTTTGTCAATACAAGTCTCGATTACAACCTAGAAAGATTTTGGAAAATCGAAACTATAGATTCAGTTTCACCTTCCTCAGTTGAAAATGAAATGTGTGAAAAACTGTTTCGCGAAACAACCAAACGCAATTCAGAGGGTAGATTTGTCGTAACAATGCCCCGAGTGGATAATCCACCTCTTTTATTTGAAACACACCCTAGGGCTCTTAGAGCACTCTATGCTGTGGAAAGCAAATTTAAACGTGACCCTGTTGTTAAAACTCAATACTCCACATTTATGGAGGAATATGAGGCACTTGATCACATGGAGGTTGTTACCAAGAAAGATGATGCTTCTTATACCCCATCTGAAGTCATTTACCTCAATCATCATCCAGTTTGGAAGAATGAGATTTTAAAGGAAAACATAAGAGTGGTCTTTAATGGCTCTGCATTGGATGCCAATGGAACTTCTCTGAATGACACATTATTATCAGGCCCTCCTATTCAATCTGACATTTCTTCTGTTTTAAAGAATTTTCGCTTGTTCCCTATCGCAGTGATATCTGATATCAAGCAGATGTATAGACAGATTTTGGTCGATCAACAACAGCGCGACCTTCAGAGAATTCTTTGGCGCGACGAGCCTACTAAACCCGTCAAGATTTTTCGGCTAAAGACATTAACCTATGGACTAAAGCCTTCTGCTTTTTTAGCCATACGTACGTTGAAATTACTTGCTGAACAGGATGGCCCGTTGTATTCTCCTAAGGCTTCTGAAGTGTTAAAATCATCATTTTACGTTGACGATTTTCTTTATTCCTTTGAGTCAGTATCTGAAGCACTGCAAGTCTCTAAAGATTTGACAGCTTTGCTTTTGGGAGGCGGATTTTCCTTGTGCAAGTGGAACTCTAATTCGGAAGAATTTCTTTCTAGATTTCCATTAACTTCAGTATATAACGACTCAGTAGAGCTTCTTCATGAAAATAATTCTATCAAAACTCTAGGCATCCATTGGAGTCCTCAAAAGGATTTTTTCTTTTTCAAAATTAATCTCAGTGACATCAAACCGCAAACTAAGCGGCAAATTTTGTCTGAGATTGCAAAGATATTTGATCCTCTCCAATTTTTGGCGCCAATCATCGTCACAGCAAAGCTTTTCATGCAAGACCTTTGGTCCTTGAAAACTGGTTGGGATGAACCAGTTCCTTCCGAGTTGAAAAAAAATTGGATTTCTTATAGAAATAGTTTGGAAGATCTTTCTAATGTTATTATCCCGCGAGTGATTATTCCCTTTCCCTCCTGTGGAGGATATGAACTTCACATCTTTGCCGATAGCTCATTGAAAGCTTATGGTTGTTGTGCGTACATTGTTTGCCGTAATTTTTTCCAGTCATATTTCTTTTCCAATTTAATTTGCGCTAAGTCGAAGGTGGCCCCTCTTAAATCTTTATCCTTGCCACGACTGGAACTTTGTGCTGCTCTTCTGGCGGTTGAATTATCGGTCAAAATCCGTCAATCTTTGAAAATCCGATTTATTAAAACTTACTTTTGGAGTGACTCAGCCATCACGTTGGCATGGATTGCCAAACCTCCCTCGCATTGGCAGGTGTTTGTAGCTAATAGAGTGTCCAAAATTCAACAATTGTCTAATCTTGAACAATGGCATCATGTATCTGGCAAGGAAAACCCTGCAGATGTCATTTCTCGGGGATGTTCCCCTCTTATGTTGGCTAACCTGACATTATACTGGCACGGTCCCCGTTGGCTTCTGCAAGAACCTTCCGCTTGGCCAAATTTTCCTCTTCCGGAGTTATCAGACTTGCCGGATTCTGGTAAGATTACTGGATCTTCTCTTCTCGTTTCCGACTCTCCCCTTCTCTTGCAGCGATATTCCTCTTTCCATAAATTGGTGAGAGTTATGGCTTATCTCCTTCGATGGAAATATTTTGTGGTAGAACAACCCCTTTTTCCTAAGCCATATTTAACCCTTTCTGAATTAGGTTTAGCCACTACAAAAATCTTATGGCTTACTCAACAAGAAATATTCTCTGAAGAATGCCAGGTGTTGTCCCAAGGTCAATCCCTTAAGAAATCGAGTAGGCTTTCCTCACTCGCCCCCTTTTTGGATACTGATGGTTTATTAAGAGTAGGAGGACGTTTATCTTTGGCTGATCTTTCTGAGGATAAAAAACATCCAATTATTCTTCCCTCAAAGCATCATGTCACTTCCTTAATCATTCGTCAGTATCATTACCAGCATCTTCATGCTGGTACTCGTACATTACTTTCTATCATTCGTGAAAGGTATTGGCCCATAAACGGAGTCCATGAAGTTACCTCTGTTATCCGGAAGTGCATTCCATGTTTTAAATCCAACCCTAAAGTTACCGCTCAGCTCATGGGTGATCTTCCCAATTTTAGATCCGCGCCTGCTAGACCCTTTACCTTTACGGGGGTGGATTATTCCGGGCCCTTTGTTTACAGAAAAAATTCTCCTGAGGCCAAAAAATGTATTTCTGGAAAACTCTATATTTCGCTGTTTGTATGTATGGTCACCGGAGCAGTTCACTTAGAACTAGTTACCAACGCCTCTACTGCTTACTTTTTGGCAGCTTTTGCCAGATTTTCTGCTCGCAGAGGTCTTCCTTCAGAAGTATTCTCAGACAATGCTAAAAATTTTATCGGAGCTTCTGAGCAAATTAAGAGAGCTCTTACTCAAAATTCAGCGCTGGAAAGGATTACTGATTATGCTCACCAGAGAAATTTCAAGTGGCACTTCATTCCCCCTTATGCACCTCATCAAGGTGGGCGGTGGGAGTCTTGTGTGAAACTCACCAAGAAGCACCTTAGACGTGTTTGTGGCCACACCCCCCTTTCTCATGAAGAGTTCAATTCCTTAATCATTTTTATTGAGGGCATAATTAATTCTCGTCCTTTATCACCCTTATCTAATGATCCTTTAGATCTTCTGCCATTAACGCCAGGTCATTTTCTTATCGGTGGTCCTTTGACTGCCTCTCCCCCTTTGTTATATTCTAATTCTCAATCTTCTTTAGCCATTTCTTGGCGCAAAATTGAAAGTTTGCGCAACAATTTTTGGCGCCCCTGGAGGTTGGAATACCTCAGTTTGCTTCAGCAGCGTGGTAAATGGCGTGTTTCCTGCTCTAACCTTCAGGTTGGGGACTTGGTCCTTTTGAAAGACCCTAGTCCCCCTCTTGTCTGGAATTTGGGTAGGGTTGTTGAGTGCTTTCCTGGCAGAGATGGTAGGATTCGCGTGGTAAAACTGCAGACTTCTGCTGGCCATTTTCTCAGGCCAATCACTATGATTGCTCCTTTGCCACGCGAGGCCTAACTTCTGCGCTTTCTTACTGCAATTTTTTCTCGCCCCTCCCAGCATGTTCGCTTTCGCGAATGTTTTTTTGTAGGCTATGTTTACCGCACGGTTTGAAACACACGTTCAATTTTTCTGCTCCATTATTTTTTTTCGTTATAATTGCAGTATGAACGCGGTGTTCTGATTATTTATTTAACTTACGAATTGTTGTTCTTTATTATTCTTGTACTCACCTTTTTTCTGAAGTGTCTTTCTAGACGCACCATACTCTCACACTGTTTCATGAGGTACTGTGTTCGCCTCAGCGGCTACCCTCGCAACGTGCATGGGGCTCTGCGCTGATTGGCTGTTTGACACCCCTCCTTCATTCTGGAATGTTCGGCTGCTGTCGTCATTTCCACTATATATTCTCCGCCTCGCCGTCCTGCGGCCTGTCTTCACCTGCCCACGGCTGCCTGACCACTTCAGTGCAGCTTGCTCGGCGCACTGTTTACCAACACTGTTCGACCTGAAGCTATCTACGCGGCATGCTTATCTGCTTGGACTTTGTCGGGCTGAGCAGGCCGGGGTCAACAACCTTCATCTAGGCGACAGCTTCGTCACTTAATTTCTCTACAACTCGGCACGATGGAATCGTAACTGCTTGCACCCGCTAACCCAGGTCATTCCCAAGAGGCCTGGCACTGCTGGTTATGTTTCACTGGAGGAATTATCATCTATCTTCTTTGGAAGCCACATCACGGCTTCTTAGTGAACAACTTCACTGGACTTCACGACCCACTCTACGCGGGCCAGCCAATTCTTGGTCTACACTCTGACCTTGGATTCTAGATGAACTAACTTGTCCTGCCTGGACAATCATCATCGCTTCCCGCTATCGTCAGCGGGGTCTCCGTAGGATTACTTATGGAAGATACTCCCTGTATCAAGTATCGAACTGGTGGTAACCAATCACTCATTTTGCCTTTACTATTTCTAACTTTGTTGTCATGGATTTTTCGCTATGAACTTTTTTATCGAGTTGCCTGTTATTACTCTTTCTTCATTCATTTTTTATAGTCAATGCTACTTGCAAGATAGTTTTGAGTTTCCTGGAGAAACAGGCATTTTTTAATTGCCTCTTTTAAATAATCATTTTTAATGCAAATAATTGTCACTATTTATCCAAATGGTTAAAACAATCAAATAAATGTATCAACAGTCAAGTAACTTTTGGTCTCTTCCATATAGTCCTATTATAGTCCACTGTGTGCCCTAACCCTAATCCAATGCTATTTCCCAGTTGGGGTGATATCTTAACATAAAACCCCTTTCCAACGACAATGCACGACCTCATACGGCGAACACAGTCGCGGCACTCCTGCAGAAAGTCAAATGGGAGGTTCTCGGCGACCCTCCATACAGTCCAGACCTCTCTCCCTGTGATTACGCCATGTTGGTCCCCTGAAAAGGGCTCTGCGGGCCCACGATTCACCTCGGACGTCCAGCTGTATGTGCGGAACTGGTTCACATCGCAGCCCAGGTAATTTTTTGAGACAGCCATTCACCGCCTCGTGTCACAGTGGGACAAGTGCCTCAACAGCCAGGGCCAATACTTGGTTTCTGAAATTATGCCTGCGGCTCGTTACTTTTTGAACGCACCTAATACATCAAGCTGCAGTGGCTGAAACTATAGGAACGTTAATTGATGATAATAACCTTATTGACCGTAAATATTCTTAAACAGAAATCCCCTTCATATATTTACGACGGATTTTGATGATGGTGATGATAATATAGGCCTTACTTGGGGGTTATCGGCCCCTGATGGTTTGGATGATCGTGAACATGTAAATGAAATTAAACTATAACTAACACTAACTACATACTTACAAACTAGAAGAGTAAATGCAAAACACAAAAACAAGTAGTTCCGTGAAGAACTAAAGCCTATTTTCATATATCCTACTTGTGTTGATCAACATGAAACATTTCAGTTTGATTACTGTAATACAATCGTAGATATTGAGAACCGACTAAATATTTCGGATGGTCGCCATGCTGGATTTTTATATATGTAGGTCTTAGAGTTATATAGACTACTGTTACATGAAGATTATTTTGTACGTGTAGTATTCAAACTTCAATCGCATGATTAGGACACAAGAAGTAAATTTCGCACAGATGCCATCTTGTGGTTGCGGAAACAATTGAAAGAATTAGATGCCATTGGATTAACATTTGTATAAAGATTTACTGTACCAAGTTTCACTGCACTCGGATGGTTAAATTGCGGGAAACGTCCATGTGAATAATTATATTTCGCGTCACCGCCATGTTCGATTTGTGATCGCCAGGTTATTGAAAGTCCTATAGGTGAACTTATGTTCATAGCCCCTATGAACATACAAAAAAAATCAGTTTGAATGCTGTAATAGATTCGTAGATATTGAGAACCATCTAAATTTTTCGGATGGTCGCCATGTTGGATTGTTATATATATAGGCCATAGAGTCATGTACCATTAAAGGAAAATTATCGCGTAGGTTCATTATTCAAACTTTCATTTCGATCGCATGATTACGGCTTAAGAAATAAAAACTTAATTTTAAAATTCGTACAGCCACCATATTGAGGTCATGTAAACAATTGAACTAAATTAGATACCAGTGCATTACAATGTGTATAAACATTTGCTGTACCAAGTTTCATTACGTTTGGATCATTAAATCGCGAGAAAAGTCTACATAAAACTTTCAAATTCGCTTGGCCGCCATATTCGTTTTGTAGTTAACTGGTTTTTGAAAGTCTCATAGGTGAACTTCCATCAGTAACCTTTATCTCCGTACAAAACTTCAGGGTGATACTGGTAATAGTTTCAGAGATATTAAATGCCGGTGAAATATTTCGCACAGCCGCCATCTTGAGGTTATGTAAACAATTGAACGAAGTTAGATGTCGGTGCATTACAATGTGTATAAACATATACTTTACCAAGTTTCATTGCGTTAGGTTGGTTAAATCGCAAGAAACGTCTATTTAAATGTCGCAATTTCGCATGGCCGCCATGTTGGTTTTGTTATGAACAGGTTTACAAAAGTCACTTAGATGAACTTCTAGTAGTTTCCTTTATCACCGTACGAAATTCCGGGGTGATATCTGTAATAGTTTCGGACATATTGCATGCTGGTGAAATATTTCGCACAGCCGCCATGTTGGAATGGTGAGACGTAACAAAACTTGAAGGGCACGGTCGGGGTCGTCCGGAATAGTACTATGAACTTACCGAGTTTCATTGAAATCGCTCCATCCGTTTAGATTTTATTAGACACACACACACACACACGGATCACACACGCACACACAGACAGACACTCGGACAAGAGGGGATCTCATAAGCCTATTTTTTCATAAATGAAAATCGGCTAATAAGAATAAGGGAAACAAAAGACAGGAGGAAAGGAAATGCCCACAACCCTCGAAGAATGAGAATTTAGGGACTTGGAAGAAAGGAGAGCCATGGAAGGCAGATAAGCAAGTTAAAGAGGAGAGGGATCGCCCCAAAGGCAATGGAAGAAATCCAGGACCCAGCTCAAGCAGCCCTCGGGGTCGCCAACTCCCGAACTCACCAGACATGAGCCCTTGACGGTGTAGCACTATCCAGGGTGCACCAGAAGTGGTGGGGCTACACACACCCTGCCTCCTTGAGGGCCTTGTGCAGAAGGCAGGAGATACAATGAAAAGAAAACTAGAGGTCTGATCCCTCGTAGAATGAGGGAACAGGAAAGATGAGACAAGGGGCAATTAAGGCGGAAAATGAAAGACTCCATAGGCCTCAGATACCCTAATACCGTCGGGGTCGGAAACAAACAAGAGTTGACCAAGGGAAACGACGGATTTTGTCGTATGGAAACAGTCCATGGCCGGAGCAACATATTTACAGAGTTCGCAATGCAGATATCTCACCATCGTACTTCTAAATACAATAAATCGTATATTTGTAATGCACCACGCATTTATATGCGTATGAGAATTCACATCGCTCAGTACTCAGGAGACACCTTACCGATGTATTATTATAATAATATGTTTATTGCAGCAAAATTGCCATACAAATTAACATAAAGACTAATCACAACAAAACTTGATCATTGATACCTATCTTTCTGTACATGTAGTGACATGATACCTGTCACATAACTCTCCACAGAGACGACATATACAGGTCGTGCATGGGTCATGGAATCTCTCTGTCCGGCATAACTTATGGTGGAAACCAAGCACCGCAAGCCTTGCGACAAGATGTCTAAGATGGTAATTCGCCTCCTTCCAATCCTTTCTAGTCATAGCATTTGTACTGTAGAAATCTACCCATATTTCTCGTTTTTTTTCTTGGTGTTCAAGTACCACTTCTTCATAAGCTGGCGTGGATGGTAGCAGCATTTTCAATCGTAGATCTTCAAGCAACATTGTTTCATTCGTCATCTCGTAAACCAGTCTGGATATCGTATATTTAGAAAGGCAAAGTGCTCGCTTCAGGAACGTCGCTTTAATTTTCTCAATGACTTTTAAATTATTTCTTGTAAGGTACTGCCAAATTACTTGTATACCATAAGTGATTATTGGTACAATTTTGGTATTAAAAAGCTTCATCGCAGTTTGGATTGAAATCTTGGAGAGGTGTTGAATGTCGTTCATGGCCAGCACAGCTGTTATGCCTTTGTCCTTCACATGCGCCGTATAGGTGGTTCCTTGGGTTAGCAGTATAACGCCCAGGTATTTGTATTATTGGATGCTTATTAATTATATTTTAGGTGGTTGCACGTCTCTGCAGGCGCATCATGAAATTTAGTTCATTAGGTAATTATTTTAAGTATTGTTATTTAATTATTATTAGTGATTTAAGCCCACTAAGGAGCGTGCTTCTGCGATGCTTTCTTTGTTCTCCAATATCTCCTCAGACCAGCCAATAACTTGTCCTTCCTCTCCTGCGTGAGGGGTGGTCGGATCTTAATCACTTTGGCTGGTGGGGACAAAGAGTCAACTTACTTACTTACTCCATGACGCTACGCTCCTTGCGGAACCTTGGTCTCCGCAAATATCTTCTTCCAAAGCTCTCTGTGGATTGCCTTGGTCCTCCATCTCCTGACCCCCATGGTACGTAGATCGTCCTCCACTTCCTTGATCCACCGCTTTCTTGGCCTACCTCTATGTCGTCTACCTCCTGGACTTTCTTAGGTTCTCTTATTTCCTCCATTCGATGGACATGTCCAAGCCAACGCACTCTACCAGTCTTCGCCACTGTTACTATATCCTGTTCATTGTACAGGTCTCTAAGCCCCTGATTTGTTCTAATGCACCATCCCAGCTCCGTTTTAACTCGCTCAAAGATCTTCCTGAGTACCTTTCTTTCCCATGTCATTAACTTTTTTTCAGCTCCATATGTAACCACTGGTCGAATGACAGTTTTATAAATAGTAACCTTAGCTTTCCGTGATACTTGCCTGCTTATTAATGTTGGAATTAAAGCAGCATAACATCTATTTCCTGCAACCAGTCTGGTGCTGATTTCCTTTTTAACTTCGTTTTGTGAAGTGATCAGAAAGCTTAGATATCTAGAGTTAACACTATCACAACATTTGGAACGGTCAAGAATATCACAGTCTAAAATGCCAGTTATTCAAGTCTTGTTTCACTTCATTAAGCCACAAGCTGCCAGTCTTGTAGCCATTAATTAAGTTGGAGATCTTCTTGGTGATTCTATCGCTGCCCATTGGGAATATATTCAAATATTATTTAATGTAAAATAGCGGAGGTCCCTAAATTAAGACCACGGCCACCTCCTTCCCAATCCTATTGTAATTGTAAGCTCTATCTTCACCATGTTAAATTTGTGATATTCATTTTCTGTTTTCTTAATAAATATTAGACCTATTCAAACATAATTTTGCAAACATTTAGATCTGTACTCTATCATAAAGTGCTATTCTTTTAAACACAGTATGTTGGTAAATAATATTTTAATATACTTTTCCCAAAAGTTAATTTTAAACTCTTTTTATCTACAAAAACATAAGAAATTCCTTTTTATATTTATGGCCAACTTGTAAAAATACCACAAATCCTTTATTTCCATGACTTGAATAACTGAAAAAATAACATATCCCTATCTTTAATACTTTCTGAGAAACAGCAACATTTGTCTAGGAAAATACGCAATGGAGCAAAATGCTCAAATATGAAAAATAGGCTATTATGTTAATGTGCTCCTGACCCATTTTCTCGGCTCCTTTTCTGGTTCCTTTTAAACTTCCTAGCTTTCTTTGAAAAGGTTTAACATGTTATATCTGACTTTAAATTATCCATTCTACAGGATGAAGTAATCACGTTCACTTGTGTTTCTATGCCCAGTTTTCTCAACACCTTAATCTTACCATAGTTTGCCTCATTGAATGCCAGTGCAGCACATACGCACTCATTATCAACGTCCATTTCCCCACAAATACTGATTTTGGCTCTCTGATACGAATAACATTCTGGAAAGACTCGTTTGGAGTTTCAGTCCTTCCATAAAAGTAGATCAGAATGGACCAAACTTCTATAAACTGGTTTTATGATGTCTGTTATAGGTTTAGGTATTGGATGGTGTTTGTACACTTCACCTATGATTTGAGCCCTTTTATATATTTCCACCATAAGTTGCCAGTTTTCGGGCATTGGTTCACTATTAGTAGGAACCCGATAGAAGAAACGTATCACGTGACATTTAAATGGACGATAAAAGCGATTCGGATACATTTTTTAAAATCAAAAAAGCACTTGTACATTATAAAATACTGTAGACTTCCAGCTATCAAAATCACACAAATCTAAAAATCTGTATTTTCAACCCAATGTGGCTTACAACACTTGCTCTGTACACCGACATAT
Organism: Meconema thalassinum; assembly: GCA_946902985.2. Lineage (NCBI taxonomy): Eukaryota > Metazoa > Arthropoda > Insecta > Orthoptera > Tettigoniidae > Meconema > Meconema thalassinum. The sequence continues at coordinate 504,005,810 of OX336393.1, read as the reverse complement.
TACTAACATGTTAGACCGTGAGAGCAGACGCGGAAAATTCAACATACTACAATCAGCTTCTACTTGACAGCTGTGACAAAGTGTATGAAGGGGTGGTCATATAATTACTGTAAGAGTGCATGGCAGAAGAAAAGAAAAACATTAAGGTGGGAGGGTGAAACGAACATAATTATGGACACATTACGACTGAATCTGGATTCCGTATAGATTTTTGTTTTTCCCAACTGCCGGAGTAATCCCGAACGGTTGGTAATTCTAGCAACACGGGATTGTGGGATATAACAACACTGCTCATCTTTTTCAACATGGAGGCAAAAATCAAGTACTAATTACGTCTGGACATAGTATTCAAATGTATATTTGTGGAATTTGTATGCTTACGAAGCTAGTCTGTGCACCCATGGTCCGTCACAGTTTATTTTTGTCTTGGTTTACCTTCGTGACTTGCTTCAATTCTTTAAGTTTTCTCTAGAATTTTATAGCCTACCATTTCTTCTGCTGTACGTTTCTAAGCTTCTGTATTTTATATAAATACTAGCAACACACCCCGGCTTCGCCCGGAAACAGTTATGAATGCATTACGTGATAAGTGCTTTTTATGTCAATGAACTACGACCTATATCCGTTTTACGTTTCGGAATGATGGGTTAAAATCACTGACTGGACTATTAATTATATTATCATTGAGATGCATTTGCAACGAATTCTTGTGAGACGTAATTTAAGAATGCCGAGGTGCATGAAACACATATCCCCCTTCGGTCCAATCTTAACTTGACTGTGTATTTTTCGGAACGAAAAGTTCACAGACGAAATGAAGAAAAGCCGAGTTGCACGTCCAGGGAAACTCCAAACACAATCACTCTTCTCTGAAGCCTAAACTCAACACGACTCGACAGTTTTCTGCTGGCTGTATCTGGGGTAATAGGCTCGCCTGATAGCTAGGCTGTATCTGGGGTGATAGGCTCGCCCCTAGCTAGCTCGTAAATTGTCGCCTCAGTAATTGATTGGAGATTGTTGGAAGAAATGGAAACGTAAAAAACCTTATAGTGGGAGATGTATTGAAGATAGAGATATGCTGAACAATTCGTACCCTCATAGTATATTGATATTTTTAACGGTTTGCCCAGCGTAAGCTTAAAAAGCACACGGATGCCAGGTTTTTTCGACTTTTACACTGAAATCGTTACAGCTTGGCTTCCTTTGATCATAAATAAATTATTGTCTACAGAAATCTTCCTCGAGGTATCCTTTACAGAATGGTGAAAACCGCATCAAAAACCATCCAGTGGTTCTCGAGATTACCCGTGACATCCAAGAATCGGGGACTTTGTTTTAAACTAAGTAGATAAGAGATATACTTTAACTAGCGGACCCGTGCGAGTAATCTCGCGTGTTCATAAACCACACTTTCCCCAATAGGTTTATAATGAGAGACTTAAGAAGAAAGGTTATGTTTTTATTTCCATCAAATGATTATAGAACACTATTTACATTTCAGGAAAAAGGAAAGACTTCAGAATGTTAATATGACATGAATCAGGCGTCACAGCGGCCCGAAGACAGCAATTATGGAGGGTATTTTCCAACATCAACGGTGTTTGCAAATCGCACACTTCGTACAATTTTTTAAAAGGAATTATAGCTATTTATGGAATTATAGTGCAATAAATCACTGCTAATGTCTATTCTCTTCCATTTGAATGCTTATTTGTCACGATCGGTCGCTTGTGAGCGCCGCAGGAGGGATCTATACTACTGAAATAATATATATGATAGGTTACATGTTTTGCTACCTTTTCTTGTGTGATACTTCTCTCAACTAAACCTGAGATAATCAAATTTCCGAAAGTCGACTTTCTACAACTTTTATATTGTGAAGGCAGAATCCAGTCAAAGGGATATTAAGGGGAGTCGGTATGCTCCCCAAGTCAATTTTCAACGTTTATTTTACTATTTTCTCAGGAACTATTTGCATTTTTTCAAGAATGTTCGTGGATGCTCTCGCCTTACCTCAACACAGGCTTTTTGAAAATTAAAACATTTTTATTTTTCATGGATATTTTTTCAACATGGTGTAATTTTAACAACACATTTCCTTGAGGCAAAACTTAAATAAAGTCATTTTTAAAAAAAAACCGCTGTGTATAACACACATGGAGGAATTGATTCTGAAAGTTGTGGAAGAAACAGAATTTTTACATTCTTCTTCTTCTTCAGCTGGTTCCTATCTGTCCCGGATGTTGGCAACCATCTTGGCTGTGCAGTTCCTGTCACTTGCAGCTCGGAATAGGCCTAATTCGGTGGACGTTTTGGAGCTCCAGGCTTGAGATTTTTTAACCGGGATATTCTTCTCCGTTTATCACTTCTCTTCCTTGGCATCTTTCCTTGAAGAATAGACTGCAGGTATGGTACCTGTCGGTACTCCTCATGATGAGTCCTAGGTATTCGATTAAGGAATCTATTTCAACAAGGAACTGGAATCAAAGTTTTTTCTACTAGCTGAGGAAAAGACAACAGGTTTGGTTATTTATTGAGTTTCCAAAAACATAGAAGAACCCTATTTTGTATAACATATTAGGGTTATAGTTCGACAATTACGAAATATTTACAACAGTACTTGTTTTACATTATAATAACTCATGGAAAATATGATGGATGTATGTAAGAACATGAGAATAAGAACATGATCTGGTTCCTTAGTTTGGGGCTGCGGTTATGTAGCCCCGTGTACTTTGGGTGTGTTTGATTTAAAATTCAGAAATGAGAAGGTCATAATCTATTTGTAAACAAGTGTTGCTTTATTTTCGGCCCGCGTAGATTATTTTTTATTGCCAAACAGATTGCCCATGTCTGTTCAAGAGAATGATTCTGACGTTTATATCTGTAAAGTGCTAATCGAACCCGATTCTCCTATGATAATAAGTCTTGAAAATAAGAATCTTTACAATCCACGCTGCTTTCCCAACAGTCCACTGAATGATCAGCACACAAAACTATGAAAAGTGATCTATTACATGTGATAAATTACTCTGTATAAAAAAAAAAAAAAACAATTTTAAGTCCGGACAAAGGTACATAGAGTAATTACACTGTCACCCATCTAGATCATGATTATCTCTCTGTCCAATAGTTCACTCTGCAGACTCTGTGAGTCTTGATCATTGGGTGGACTGTTTGTGGCGCACATCGAAAACTCGCCTGTCTGGATTGTAGGAAATTCGGGTTCGAATCTTGACAGTGGTCTTATTTGCAAGACGTATTCTACAGATGGAGTGAAGCTGTCTCTTCCACGTCTCCACGCATGGTCAATAACGATCTTACTGATACAGTTACGGGCTCTCCTCGACTATTCCGTGAAGCACGGGCAGTGTAAGGGGTCCTGAACACGCACGAGTGCGTGACTCTAATGACCCCCGCGCTAATTAACAACCTTCTCCCCTGCACTTTTCTGATTCAATTAAACACTCGGCTTATGTCCCTTTCACTGAGGGGTTATCCATCGTACCTGAAGGTCAAGGAATTATACTAATCAATGATAATACTTTTGAGGTTCTTCAGATGTGTAGGCTACATATAAGTCACTACTACCAGTAAGCTTCTAGGTACTGGCCACGTCAAGATGATCAGAAGGGCTTGTTTCTTGTTTTGCATTTCTTATAAGTATAGGGACTCCAGGAATGTTCTCCACAGTGGCTACGTGTGTCTGCGAGTGGTTACGTTATCAGTTTAGTTGACAGCACAGTGCCCTTGACAGGGTGAAGGCTACAGGTGTGGGTTGTGGGCTGTCGAATTCGTCAGTGTGTATAGTTAGATTATTGGAGGAGTGCAACAGTATGTTAGGAATGGCTGTGGTGACTAAAATGTTTACTGTTTGTTTCTTATGATTAGGGCTCGGATATTTAGATAAATAAATATTATTTTATGTAAATACACATTTTAAGCATTTTTGCTATAAATACATAAATTCCTGCTTTTAACTTATTAGCACATAAAAATACATAATATTTACATTTTTACCCTATTTTCAATTTTGAAAAAAAAAAAAAAATAGGCTTATGAGATCACCTTTGGTCCGTGTGTGTGTGTGTGTGTGTGTGTGAGGTGTGTGTGTGTCCCCTCCTAATAAAATCTAAACGGCTGGAGCGATTTAAATGAAACTCGGTAAGTTCATAGCACTATTCCGGGCGACCCCAATCGTGCCCTTCAAATTTTGTTACGTCTCACCAATCCAACATGGCGGCTGTGCGAAATATTTAACCATCATTCAATATCTCCGAAACTATTCCCGATATCACCCTGGAATTTTTTACGGTGATAAAGGGAACTACTATAAGTTCACCTATGTGACTTTTGAAAAACTGGTAACTACAAAACCAACATGGCGGAGACGGGAAGTATAAATATTCACATGAATGTTTCTCGCAATTTAACCATCCGAGTGCAATGAAACTTGGTACAGTAAATCCTTATAGCGAATGTTAATCCACTGGCGTCTAATTTATTTCAATTGTAACCATAACCACAAGATGGCAGCTATGCGAAATTTTAAAATCTCGTTTTTACTTCTTGTGTCCTAATCATGCGATTGAAGTTTGAATGCTACACGTACACAATAATCTTCATGTAACAGTACATAACTTGAGGACCTACATATATAAAATCCAACATGGCGACCATCTGAAATATTTAGTCGGTTCTCAATATCTACGAATCTATTACAGCAATAAAACTGAGATTTTGTATGTTGATAGTGGCAGTTAACATAAGTAGGATATATGAAAATAGGCTGTATAGTTCTTCACGGAACTACTTGTTAAAAATCAGTATGCTAGATCTTTCTATTTATTGCATTTTTGTTCAGTGTTACTTCAACGGGGAAGAGCTATCTAATCTTCATTCAGAGCGTATGTCAGCTTGCAGCTGTGTTATTCTTAACTTGTCGCCCCGTGCCATTCATTGTGGAAGCCAGGTATTTCCTTGTCCATAGTCATATTGCACCTCCCCCTCCCCCAGCTACCTGGAACCATTGTCACTCACATGCAGTTCATTTCGGGCACTGTGAAGTGTAAGGCAGTTCTACGCTGCCTAAAATAAAAAATAAAATTACGAGCCTTACAGTAGACGCATATGATGTGTATTTTCTGGCATAGAAGAAACCTCACGTGAAATTGTTGATACACCGGTATTTTATACTATTATTGGCACAAATATTAATCTATTGTAAAAGGGAGGGTTTTACAGTTATTGTAGTTTACAATACGGAACTCATTTTATTAGATGATTTGTAGCTTCCACCAGCACTAGCCTAAATAAAGAATACGATATGGATTAACTAGATTAATAGACGCGACACCGCTCATAACCTTAAATTCCTTATAAACAGGTCCTCTTCATTCACAGACCAACACGTAATTTCATATGGATTCTGTTAAAATGAGTCATATTGATATGATAAATATCGTTTAAAATGATAATCTGGTAGCAAAAATATCCACCCCGTCTGGGATTCGAACCCAAGATCTCTAGATTCACAGTCATAAGCACTAACCCCACGGCTATTTTGACTACGTAAATTTTGTGCACAAGATTGTGGCTTATTTCCACGTTCCAAAATAATACTGCATTACGGAATTAAGTTTCATTTATAGTTTGCTTGTTTCGATAATGTTCCTGCGTGAAATTGAGTTTAAAATGCCTTATGAATAGGCCCTCTTGTGAGTAAAGAGAATGTATTCAGTAATAGTTCATGTAGGCTTGGTCAATTCTCGTATAACCACAACGATTATATTATATTGATGACTGCATTACCGTTATGTGGGTTAATAATTGAATAGCCATTGTGCAGAAACATAATGCCGGCAATGCCGACTACTTACAATGTTTGATATTAAGGCATTTACCCATTTAAATACTGATACGAAGACTTCGAACATGTATCATGTCATTTGTTTCAATCACTAGACACAGAGTTCGCATGAGCGTTTTCCGTTCAGTATGTCATACATTCCACATGGCCGAGAGTACGTCCTGGTATCAATTTCCGACACCGCGTGCTCATTGTTTCTCGCACCACTGCCAGCTGGATCGATCGATCGAGTTGGCAGTGCGTCTTATACTTCCGTTCGTTCCACCACTGCCAGCTAGTACCCTTCCGTTCGATCGATCGAGCGGGCAGTGCATACTTCCGCTTTTCACCACTGCCAGCTAGTACCCTTCCGTTCGATCGATCGAGCGGGCAGTGCATACTTCCGTTTTCCACCACTGCCAGCTAGTACACTTCCGTTCGATCAATCGAGCGGGCAGTGCATACTTCCATTTTCCACCACTGCCAGCTAGTACCCTTCCGTTCGATCGATCGAGCGGGCAGTGCATACTTCCGCTTTTCACCACTGCCAGCTAGTACACTTCCGTTCGATCGATCGAGCGGGCAGTGCATACTTCCGTTTTCCACCACTGCCAGCTAGTACCCTTCCGTTCGATCGATCGAGCAGGCAGTGCATACTTCCGCTTTTCACCACTGCCAGCTAGTACACTACCGTTCGATCGATCGAGCGGGCAGTGCATACTTCCGCTTTTCACCACTGCCAGCTAGTACCCTTCCGTTCGATCGATCGAGCGGGCAGTGCATACTTCCGTTCGTTCCACTACTGCCAGCTAGTACCCTTCCGTTCGATCGATCGAGCGGGCAGTGCATACTTCCGCTTTTCACCACTGCCAGCTAGTTCACTTCCGTTGGATCGATCGAGCGGGCAGTGCATACTTCCGCTTTTCACCACTGCCAGCTAGTTCACTTCCGTTCGATTGATCGAGCGGGCAGTGCATACTTCCGCTTTTCACCACTGCCAGCTAGTTCACTTCCGTTCGATCGATCGAGCGGGCAGTGCATACTTCCGTTTTCCACCACTGCCAGCTAGTACACTTCCGGTTGATCGATCGAGCGGGCAGTGCATACTTCCGTTCGATCCACCACTGCCAGCTCGATCGTTCCGATCCACTTCCGTCCCCAATTTTCAAAATCACTCCCACAAAACTATCCAGCAACCGAGCGGAAAGATGTAACACATCAAAAACAACTACAAGTTATCGTCTGTTGCAGAATTGAAAGATAAGTTTACTTCTGATTGTGGCGTTCTGTTTTGCCAACCATGTGGGAGAGCAATCAAGGCCAAACAGTGGTCTCAAGTCTTACAACACCTCAAGGGCAAGAAACATATTGCCACAGTTTCGCGCCTTTAGAAGAAGTGTTTCGCGATTATCGTCGGTCATTTGTGATCGTCAACCTGAAGATGTATCTCGTTGTGTATTGGAATGATTCAGCAGTCATAAAATAAAATAACAAGTAGTTCCGTGAAGCCTATTTCCATATATCCTACTAATGTTAATTGCCCCTATCAACATACTAAATTTCAGTTTGTTTGCTGTAATAGATTCGTAGATATTGAGAACCGTCTAAATATTTCGGGTGGTCGCCATGTTGGACTTTTATATATGTAGGGCTTAGAGTTATGTACTGTTACATGAATATTATTGTGTACGTGTAGTATTTAAACTTCAATCGCATGATTAATACCCAAGAAGTAAAAACGAGATTTTAAAATTTCGCAAAATGCCATCTTGTGGTTAAGGAAACAATTGAAAACATTAGATGCCAGTGGATTAACATTTGTATTAGGATTTACTGTACCAAGTGTCACTGCACTCGGATGGTTAAATTGCGAGAAACGACCATGTGAATATTTATACTTCGCGTCGCCGCCATGTAGGATTTGTGATCACCAGGTTATTTAAAGTCCTATAGGTGAACTTATGTTCATAGCCCCTATGAACATTAAAACATTCAGTTTGATTGCTGTAATAGATTCGTAGATATTGAGAACCGTCTAAATATTTCGGATGGTCGCCATGTTGTATTGTTATATGTACAGGCCATAGAGTTATGTACCTTTAAAGGAAAATTATTGGGTAGGTTCATTATTCAAACTTTCATTTCGATCGCATGATTACGACACAAGAAACAAAAGCATAATTTAAAAATTCGCACAGACGCCATCTTGAGGTTATGTAAATAATTGAAGTAAATTACATACCAGTGCATTACAATGTATATAAACATTTTCTGTACCAAGTTTTATTGCGTTTGGATCATTAAATCGCAAGAAAAGTCTATTTAAAACTTTCAAATTCGCTTGGCCGCCATGTTCGTTTTGTAGTTAAACGGTTTTTGAAAGTCTCATAGATGAACTTCCAGTAGTTCCCTTTATCTCCGTACACAATTTCAGGGTGATACCGGTAATAGTTTCTGAGATATAGAATGCCGGTTAAATATTTCGCACAGCCGCCATATTGAGGTTATTTAAACAATTGAACGAAGTTAGATGTCGGTGCATTACAATGTGTAATGTGTAATACTGTACCAAGTTTCATTGCGTTTGGTTGGTTAACTCGCGAGAAACGTCTATTTAAAAGTCGCAAATTCGCTTGGCCGCCATGTTAGTTTTGTAGTTACCAGGTTTTCAAAGGTCACATAAGTGAACTTCTAGTAGTTCCCTCTGTCACCATACAAAATTCCAGGGTGATATCGGTAATAGTTTCGGAGATATTGAATGCTGGTGAAATATTTCGCACAGCCGCCATGTTGAATTGGTGAAATGTAAAAAAAAATGAAGGGCACGGTCGGGGTCGCACGGAATAGTGCTATGAACTTACCGAGTATCATTGAAATCGCTCCAGTCGTTTAGATTTTATTAGGGGGACACACGCACACACACTCCTCACACACACACACACACACACACACACATACACACACACACAAAAGGTGATCTCATAAGCCTATTTTTTCAAAATTGAAAATAGGCTAAAAATAGAAATAATTGCATTCGTGAGTACTGCATATTGTTTACATTCACATTGTTGTTGTTTGAGTCTTCAGTCTTTTGACTGGTTTGATGCAGCCCACCATGCCTCCCTGTCCTGAGCTAATAGTTTTATCTCTACATAACTACCACACCCTACATCCGAGGCAATCTGTTTAACATATTCACATTAATAAACTAAATTATAATTACATATTTCTACTTTTTTGCCACAAATTTCAGGTATTTTTAATACAAAAAAATAAATACTTTCCCGATTTTAGCACCTAAAAATCCGAGCCCTAGTTATGATACAAGCGACATCCGTGCTGCCAACGTAACTGGTGACGTAATCTCTCGCAGCAGCTTATAGTAGGCACTGCGGAGAACATTCCTGGACTCCCGTTATATTTTGGGAAAAATATCATATTACAAGACAGTTAAGTTGACTTCTGAGGTTCAATGGACACTGAAGCGGTCATCAGAGCATTCATTGCATTCATAGCATAGACTAGGCATACTGATTGTATTCTGATTTAATATGAACAACACAATGAAACCAAAAGGAAATTCCTTAAATAACTACACGGAACAATACTTCATTTGAATTATAACAAGTAGTTCCGTGAAGAACTATACAGCCTATTTTCATATATCCTACTTATGTTAATTGCCACTATCAACATACACAATTTCTGTTTGATTGCAGTAATAGATTCGTAGATATTGAGAACCGACTAAATATTTCGGATGGTCGCCATGTTGGATTTTATATATGTAGGTCCTAGCGTTATGTACTGTTACAAGCAGATTATTGTGAACGTGAAGTATTCAAACTTCAATCGCATAATGAGGACACAAGAAGAAACAAGGAGATTTTAAAATTTTGCACAGCTGCCATCTTGAGGTTATGGAAACAATTGAAATAAATTAGATGCCAGTGGATTAACATTCGTATAAGGATTTACTGTACCAAGTTTCACTGCACGCGGATGGTTAAATTGCGAGAAACGTCCATGTGAATATTTATAATTCGCGTCACCGCCATGTTGGATTTGTGATCACCAGGTTATTTAAAGTCCTATAGGTGAACTTAAGTTCATAGCCCCTATGAACATTAAAAAATGCAGTTTGATTGCTAAAATAGATTCGTAGATATTCAGTATCGTCTAAATATTTCGGATGGTCGCCATGTTGGATTGTTAAATGTATAGGCCAAAGAGTCATGTACCATTAAAGGAAAATTATTGCGTAGGTTCAAACTTTCACCTCGATCGCATGACTACATCACAAGAAATAAAAACTTAATTTTAAAATTCGCACTGCCGCTATCTTGAGGTTATGTAAACAATTGAACTAAATTAGATACCAGTGGATTACAATGTGTATAAATATTTCCTGTACCAGGTTTCAGTGCGCTTGGAACATTAAATCGCGAGAAAGGTCTATTTAAAATTTTCAAATTCGCTTGGCCGCCATGTTCGTTTTGTAGTTAACCGGTTTTTGAAAGTCTTATAGATGGACTTCCAGTAGTGCCCTTTATCTCCGTACAAAACTTTAGGGAGATACCGCTAGTAGTTTCAGAGATATAGAATGCCGGTGAAATATTTCGCGCATCCGCCATCTTGTGATTATGTGAACAATTGAACGAAGTTAGATGTCGGTGCATTACAATGTAAATAAACATATACTGTACCAAGTTTCATTGCGTTTGGTTGGTCAAATCGCGAGAAACGTCTATTTAAAAGTCGCAAATTCGCTTGGCCTCCATGTTGGTTTTGTAGTTACCAGGTTTTCAAAAGTCACATAAGTGAACTTATAGTAGTTCCCTCTATCACATTAGACAATGTCAGGGTAATATCGGTAATAGTTTCGGAGATATTGAATGCTGGTGAAATATTTCGCACAGCCGCCATGTAGGATTGGTGAGTCGTAACAAAATTTGAAGGGCACGGTCGAGGTCGCCGGGAATAGTGCTATGAACTTTCCGAGTTTCATTGAAATCGCTCCTGCCGTTTAGATTTTATTAGGGGGGGACACACACACGAATCACACACACACAAACACACACACACACACACACACGCACACACACACACGGACAAAAGGTGATCTCATAAGCCTATTTTTTCAAAATTGAAAATAGGCTAAAAATAATGTCGGTTGGTTGGTTCCTTAGTTTAGGGGCTGCGACAACGCGGTCATGTAGCCCCGTGTACTTTGGGTGTGTGCAGAATCTGTCTGATAACCGGTGTTAATTGTGATGGCTGTATTAGTGTGTGTTATCTGTGATTCAGGTAGAAGGACAGCATACGATCAATTTTCAAGTAGTTCCTACTTTTGCTACCAAAAGCTACCGTCCACGACACCTAGTAGCTGACTTGGCTACTAGATGCCATCGCAACCAGCATATGACAGCGAACGTCGGAACTAATATAGCGTTATCAATTCTAATCCAAGCGGCTTCGGTGGCGTTGTTGGTAGCTGAACTCCTGTGCCCAAGATAGCGGGTTCAAAACAGGCCGAAGTCGTCGGATTTTAAAGAGTGTCAAAAATATCTCAGTATGCCTTCCCTCGGAGGGGAAGTTAAGTCGGCGGTCCCATGTCATAGATTTATGGCATGTATAAGAACCTTCCACAGACGAAACTTGTGAGAAGCTAAATTTCTAGGTTAGTTTTCGTTGGAACGCTCTATCAAAGTTCCAACGTTCACCACTAGTTATCAGTGACATCTGGTAGCGAAAGTTGGAACTACTTGAAATTGAACGGAACTTGTAGCTCACCCCATGGGTGTCCGCTTGAAGTAGCTACAGCCTCTGGCGAGCCGAACATGTCCTCGGACACTCCCGGCACTAAAAGCCATACAATAAACAAATAATAAATAAATTATAACATACAAATTTTGGCTTCACACAAGTGTAGTTAGTGGAAGGATCTTTTTTCATGCCGTAAATTTATGACGTGGGCTCGCCGGCTTTACTTCCTCTCCGAAGGAAGGCATACTGAGGAATTTTCACGCTCTTAAAAAATCCGATGACTTCAGCCGGATTTGAACCCGTGACCTAGGGAATAGAAGCTCACCATGCTACCAACAATAATGTTATTGGGAACATAACTAAGGCCACGTTACAAGATGCTTCGCTATTATTGTCCAATACGCTGCTAGATATCTGTTTCTGTACAAGACTAACACAATAGACACTAAGGTCACTTCATAGGATTGGCAATTATGAGCATTCCACGTGCCCTTGGTGGTCGCTTAGTACCCCCCTCCCCCGAAAAATAGTGACCTCCATGATTCCTATGAAGATTTTAATGCCTGGGCAAGTCTTTTTGACCGCTTGCTGGAACAGCCTTCCCCCAGGTGGAGACGAAGGGGGGAATATTACAGCCGTTTCGTGAGTAAACGAGTGTTTCTGATTACTTTTATGGTCATTCCATTGGCCAAGACTCGATACCTATCTATAATGAGTTACGTAACGATCTATATCTGATATTGGTTGCTTGGTTCCTCTGTTTAGGGGCTACGACAACGCGGCCATGTAGCCCCGTGCATTATGTGTGTGTGTAGAATCTGTCTCATGACCAGGGCGTGGGGATTTAGTACGTACACATTGCTCTCAGATTAGTATAGCACGGAGTTGAGAAGACTCGCCCTTTGAAATGCCAACCCGTCCACAAGAGACGACGAACCATGCGATCAGTTCATTTATCCGCTGTACGTCATATGTGTTCATAGGGTCACCCGAAGATCACAGGAGTAGCTTCCACGTGCTCTATAGTAGGTACGGTGCGTTCTAACTTCATTTCACACGTACTAAGACCCCGCACCCTGCTGATAACCGGTGTTAATTCTGATGGCTGTATTATTGTGGGTTATCTATGATTCAGGTGAGGACTGCAGACGATCAAATTCAAGCCGCGAACTTCGCTACTAGGTGCCACCGTGATCAGCACCTGACGGCCAACGTTGGAACTAATAGAGCGTTAATCAAATTTAACCTACAAATTTTAGCTTCACAGAATTTTAGTTAGTGGAAGGTTCTTTTACATGCCATAAATCTATGACATGGGCCCGTTGGATTTACGGAAGGCATACTGAGGGATTTTTAACGCTCTTAACAAATCCGACGACTTCGGCCGGGTTTGAACCCGCGATCTTGGGTATAGAGGCTCAGCATGCTACCAACTACGCCACCGGAGACGCCAAATATATCAGATATTAATCACAAGTTAATTTTCTTCTCTCCTTTGTCCTGTGTACCTCTTCCTAGGGAGGAGATTTGGACTGCAGGTGTCAAATCGAACTCTTCCATTTGTTTCTAGAGTTGAATTATTCAAAACTCGTATTGAACCCAGAATACTACGTTGGAGACATCCTGGCACCACATTCGCTCTACTTCGTGTGAACCACAGCATTGACCCGAGGCTGACCGCGCTACCAACAACACTATTCACAGGCTAATTCACAATCGATAGGAGTTTATCCAGTGCCTTGTTTAGACAACCCGTTTGTAATCTGGAACCTTTGTTGTCATGACAGTTGCTAATCCAGGGCAATTGTAGGTATAGAAACCCCATTAGGAAACTACGGGATGATCGGGAAATAAGATCACTGTACTCTAAAATGAAATCTGAAGCGATGATTATACTAGCAACCCCGACTTCACCCGGGAACAATTATGAATGTATTACGTGATAAGCGCTTTCTTTTTCGATGTCAATGAACTACGACCTGTATCCGTTTTACGGGTTAAAAACACTGACTGGACTATTAATTATATCATCTTGGAGATGCATGTGCAACGAATTCTTGTCAGACGTAATTTAAGAATGGCGAGGTGCATGGAACACAAATCCCCCTTCCGTCCAAATCACTTATAGTGCGCGATATATTGGAGATAGAGATATGCTCTCGCGGAATTTTTTGTAGAAATTTTCATGCTGATAATTCATACACTCATAGTACCGTATATTTGTGATTTTAATCGTTTGCCCAGCGTAAGCTTAAAAGGCGCACGGACACTAGGTTTTCTTTTCGACTTTTTCACTGAAATCATTACTGCTTGGTTTCCTTTGATCGTAAATAAATTATTTTCTACAGAATCCTTCCTCAAGATATCCTTTACAGAATGACGAAAACCGCATCAAAATCCATTCAGTGGTTCTCAAGATTACCCGTGACATCCAAGAATCGGGGACTTTGTTTTATACTACGTAGATATATAACTTCAGGAGGGTAATAGCTTTTAATGCTGAATTATTTAAATAACTAAGCTTGGAAATTGGCATTAGCTATTTCCACAGAGGTATAAGTTGGAAATGAAAGACGCCCACGGAGATCAAACCTAATTCTTCTCGATTTTTTGGCATCTTCGCACGGGACCATATCAGTCTCAAAGAAATTCTCAAATGATTAGTACAGGAATGGACAGTTGGTGTAGATACGACGTTCGAGTCACAGGGTGGGTGGAGTATTCCAAATAGCCTATAGACGTTTCCTTACAGCAATTCAATATTTTGGACAAATTGACTATTGTATCTCTACAAAAACTTGAAACATACTAATATGCAAGCTACCCTCTGGGTGTCAAAGAACAAAGCTTGCAAGCAGCACCCGAGGCCATACGATATTTTTATTATTATTATTATCAGCGGCTTCGGTGGCGTAGTTGGTAGCATGCTGAGATTATATCCCAAGATCGCGGGTTCAAACCCGACCGAAATCGTCAGATATTTTAAGAGCGTTAAAAATCCCTCAGTATGTCTTCCTTCGGAGGAGAAGTAAAGACGGCGGGCCCATGTCATAGATTTATGGCATGTAAAAGAACCTTCCACTAATTACAATAAATTGAGTGAAGGTAAATTTGAAGGTTAGATTTCATTAACACTCTATTAGTTCCAAAGTTCGCTGTCAGGTGTCGGTCGTGGTGGCATCTAGTAGCCAAGTTCGCGGCTAGGTGTCGTTGAAGGTAGCATTTGGTTGCAAAACTAGGAACTACTTGAAATTGATCGTCTGCAGTCCTTACCTGAATTACAGATAACACACACTAATACAGCCATCACAATTAACACCGGTTATCAGACAGATTCTACACACACCCAAAGTACACGGGGCTACATGACCACATTGTTGCAGCCCCTAAAGTGAGGAACCAACCAACCATAGGCTACTTATAGTCATAACATTTGCCTGGCGATAGCAAGAATCCCAAATAACAGACCACGCAATGATTTTGAAAATTTAACAACTAAATAATATATTTCAGTGGACACTTAAGAAGCCCTTTAGACTACCATGACAGAAGAGTAAGAAGAAGAAGAAGAAGAAACAACGTACGAAATGCGTCCCCAGATGAGAGGGATTATTCGTTCAACACTAGAACTTCTTTCAAATAAATAAATAAATAAATAAATAAATAAATAAATAAAAATAAATAAATAAATAAAGATAGAAGTAGTTCCGTGAAGAACTAAAGCCTATTTTCATAAATCCTAGTTATGTTAATTGCCTCTATCGACATACAAATTTTTAGTTTGATTGCTGTAATAGATTCGTAGATATTGAGAACCGTCAAAATATTTTTGATGGTCGCCATGTTGGATTTGAAAGTATGTAGGCCATAGAGTTATGTACTACTGTGTTAGATGAGGACAATTGTGTACGTTCATTATTCAAACGTTGATTTTGATCGCATGATTAGAACACAAGAAATAAAAATTTAATTTAATTTCGCATAGCTGTCATTTTGAGGTTATGTAAACAATTGAACTAAACTAGATGTCTGTGAATTGCAATTTGTACAGTAATTTGCTGTACGAAGTTTCACTGCGTTCGGATGGTTAAATAGCAAGAAAAGTATAATTAAATATTTCAACTTTGCTTGGCCACCATGTTCGTTTTGTTGGTAACAGGGTTTTGAAAGTCACATAGGTGAATGAATAGTAGTTCCCTCGATCACCGTACAAAATTTCAGGGTGATATGAGTAGACTATTGGTTTCGGAGATATAGAATGCCGGTGAAATATTTCGCACAGCAGCCATGTTGGATTGGTGAGACGTAATGAAATTTTAGGGGCACGGCCGGGGTCGGCCAAAATAGTGCTATGACCTTACCGAGTTTCACTGAAATAGCTCTAGCGGTTTTAAAATTATTGGGGGGGGGGGGGGACACACGGGCGCGCGTGCGCACACACACACACACGGACAAAAGATGATCTCATAAGCCTATTTTTTTTACATAAATGAAAATAGACTAATGAATAAATAAATAAATGAATGGATGAATTCATGAATAAGAGCCCTTACATGATGTGTAGAATCAAATCAATATTTAGATTTTGAACCCTGTGGTCGCCATCCACGAATGAAAAGTATTGTAGTCTGCCACACTGGTTGGAATCTTGTGCTGAATACTCATAGTAAAGAATCAGAGAAGTTAGCCATCTGTTTTTAAAACTCGGAGGCCATTGTAATTCTCAAGTTGACTGTTGAAGATTGATGGAAATAGCGAGACGTGCACCCGAAGTCTAGTTTTGAATTGTTTATGCGCCAGGGCGATGGTAATGTCACCTCACGGCGATGATTAATGGCAGCCGGCCATATTGACCGTCCGAACAGGTGACCATTCGTCATGGAGTGGGCTAGCAGTGGCTGACGGCTCCTCTATCCTCATATCCGCCCAGCCAACTTGCTGGATAATAGATTCCGGTAGTGATAAGAAGACGCTCGCTTCCCCTATTCTGCGGCAAACTAAAATGTACATATTTTCTTCATAATGTCATCTTTCGCAATCATCAACCCCCAAAACAACAGCCAACGGCACATCTTAAACATCCACATTTATTTTTCCTTAGTTTTTATTCCCGTCCTCTATTTCCCTTCCCCTTCTCTCCTAGCATTCTTTGGACAATCAAAGGTGTGTTAATTGCGAGACACGTTTTTGATCTGCTGTTGTTCGCGCCCAAACGCACTACACACGGCGGGGCATGGCACGGCTGCAGGGATTCATTGGTTTCTTTGCCATGATGTTCTCCAAGGGCAGCATGAGAACTAGTTCGAACCTACGATGACGCAACCAAATAGCGGCTCACAGCACCGGCCTGATTCAGCGGCTTTTTAGTGCACCTAGGCCTGGAAATCCAATTAGAAGATCTTCTATGGAGAGTCGAAAACAATGGATTGATGAACTTCGCATTATTAAAAAAATTAAGGACATGTTTAGGTCCGCTAAAGATAAGCGACATCCTCATACCGCGGCAGGGGTTTATAAAATCCCGTGTGATTGTGGCCAAGTATATATTGGAACAACGAAAAGAAGTATTGCCACTCGCCTCAAGGAGCACGAACGACACAGCCGGCTGGGACAAACAGATAAATCCACTGTAGCAGCACACTCACTACTCGCAGATATGGAGACACCGAAGTTCTGTTCACCACGGTGTCTTATCATGCCAGGCTACAAAGGGAGGCCATTGAAATCCTGAAGCATACTAACAGCTTCAATCTTAAGGAGGAAGCAGAACGTGTGAACAGAGCTTGGCTTCCAGTCCTTAATCCCCTCAAGCCTGCCCTCATTGACCGTCGTAGACGAGAAGATGCAACAGACGAGCAGTCCTGTCCTTGATGCATTACTTTTATGTGGTACGCCGTTGCTATGGTAGCCTCTATGTGTGGGTTGTTGACTATTTATATATCTTCTGTTTACTTGTTTTACCTCGCTTAATGTAACCTGTGAACATGCTGAATGCAGTCTTCAGCGAAACGTCAGGACGACAAAATGTCCTTGGAACACGGCCTATAAGCCCGCGAAACAGAGAGTCCTATTTCAACGCCGGTCGTGAAAGTCTAAATTTTTACTTAATTCGCATTATTTATTTCATAAACTGTTTTCATGCCACTTATGTACTTATAAAGGTAATTAATCTTTGATATTTATTGTACAGGCTGAGGAAGAGGGAGTTGACAACCCTCGAAACATGTACCTGTGAGTAGGTTTAATATATGTATTGAAAAGGCAGAATCCCTTTATTTCTTTCTAATACATATTTTCTTTCCATAAGGAATGGGAAGGAAGCGGTGGTGACCTTAAGTTAGGAACTATCCCGGCATTCGCCTGGAATAGAAGTGGGAAAATGACGGCTTCGGTGGCGTTGTTGGTAGCATGCTGAGTTTCTATGCCCAAGATCGTGGGTTCAAACCCAGCCGAAGTCATCGGATTCTTTAAGAGCGTTAAAATCCTCAGAATGCCCTCCTTCGGACGTGAAGTAAAGCCCATGTCTTAGATTTATGTCATGTAAAAAACCTTCCACTAACTAAAATTGTAGGTTATATTTGATTAACGC
Source organism: Meconema thalassinum (assembly GCA_946902985.2). Classification (NCBI taxonomy): domain Eukaryota; kingdom Metazoa; phylum Arthropoda; class Insecta; order Orthoptera; family Tettigoniidae; genus Meconema; species Meconema thalassinum. The sequence continues at coordinate 503,987,607 of OX336393.1, read as the reverse complement.
TCTATTAGTTCCAACGTTCATCGCCAGGTGCCGGTCGCGATGGCATCTAGTAGTCTAGTTCGCGGCTAGGTGTCGTTGACGATAGCATTTGGTACCAAAAGTAGGAACTACCGTACTTGAAATTGATCGTCTGCAGGCATTACCTGAATTACAGATAACACACACTAATACAGCCATCACAATTAACACCAGTTATCAGACAGATTCTACACACACCCAAAGTACACGGGGCTACATGTCCGCGTTGTCGCAGCCCCTAAACTGAGGAACCAACCAACCACGATGCACAAGTCTCTCGAATGAAACAAGAACGACAACCAGTTCTAAGCCCAGATAAGCATTATAACAAACCCTGCTACAACCACCACAAAAGCACAGGTTATGAGACTAATAATTCATCCCCAAATGAATCAACAATAACATTAACTAATTTAGCTGTCGTTTTTTTATGTCAATTTAAATAAATTATATAAATTAAATATTTCTCATTGTTTAAGAACATTGGTTTCATGTTCTTGCCAATATCTCTTCAGATACAGTAAATTCACTTTTCAGTTATTAAGTTGTAAAGCGCAAGGAGATAGTGCAATAACTAGCCTAGAGTTTACGAAACTTCTCCGCGTCAGCTCTTGCTTATTTCCCTCAAGACTGCATTCCTTTAGTTCCAGGCTTATGCTATTACGAGCACCATAATGGCCCTTTAGAGCGCAGTGTTACACCTTGTATCTCTTCATGGCGCAGTAGCGGCCGACCTTTACGAAATTGGGGTAATGCAATCTTAATGGATCTTCTTTCAAAAACTTTTCATCCCACTCGAGTCTACTTGCTGATCCTCTTGTACAGTTATAGTAACTCTGTGGAACTGTCTCGCAGGTCACAGGGTCAACTCTGTAGGATGAGGTTACAGAACTTAACGTGACTAATGTTCTAAATGTATACCGAGCCTACTTCAAGACTCCAAGTTCGAAGATCCAATATTCGAATGTCGGCGTTGATAGTGTTCATTATGTATTAAATACTGCAAACTAAAAATCAATACCGTAGTAAGAAAACAAATTTAAGATAGTTGACAAAAAGGAGCCTACAACTAGAACAAACATAATAGTACATTAGCAATTATAAAACTCGCGTTTTATAAACGTACTCGTGTCTTAATTACCATTATAGGTGAGTTGCATACGACTATTTACGTTCGACGATAATTATAACTATTTTATGTTCGAACATAAATATTCATAAATGTCTGTCGAGATTTCGCCAGTTTTATGTACTGAACAGAGCGCATGGGATGCAGAGAATACCATGGTCTTCTCGAATACCCCACTATGACACTAGCCACGCAGTGAAATTTAAAATAGGAGGGCGTGGAAGTCAGGGCAAGTGCGATGCTATCCTCACCTAATTGGTCAAAAAACAGTTTCTTAAGCTCTGATTGGTGGGAGAAACTGTTTCATAATGAAAACTTGTACTTTAATTAGGCTCATTTTAGTACAGTTTTCTGACATTTAATATTTACATTTTGCCACGGTTGAACATAAATTGAATAACACTGCAATTGAACAAATCACAGAATTCCCACATTTGTGTAGTGTGATAACCTCTAATAACAAGTCGCTGTCAGAAATCAAGAAAATAATAGTGGTAGCAAAACAAGGCTTCCGAAATAAAAATAACTTATCGTTAAATAATCACCTCAGTTTGAGGACTAGAAAGTCATTTCTCAAGATCTTTGTTTGGAGTGTTTCACTGTATGGATGCGAAACTTGTACATTAGGGAAACTGGAGGAAAGAAAACTTAAGGCTGCAGAAATGTGGTTTTGGAGAAGAATGACAAGAACAAGTTGGATGCACAGGTAAACAAATGATCTTGTTCTGCAGGACGTGAAGGAGGATCGATGTTTATTAAAACAATACAGAAGAGGAAAACAAAGTTCCTTGGACATGTATTTAGGCAGGACCGTGGCCTGAAGTTAAGTACTCTGCTGGCATTTGCCTGGAGGAGAAGTGGGAAACCACGGAAAACCACTTCCAGGGTGGCTGAGGTAGGAAGCGTACCCGCCTCTTCTCAGTTTTGCCTCTTGAGGCTGAGTAGACCCCGTTACAGACCTCAAAAAATAATAGAATTTATTAAAACTGGTGAGCCAGCCTGGTGTCCTAGGCGAAACCCCACACAAGACACGGCACAAACCTAGAAGAATTACTGAGTTTTAATTCACCGGCCGTCAAAGCCAATATACCAGTAAATTTATTGTTAGAGCCGGGAATCGAAACCGGGCCTCCGCAGTCACAGCCAAGAATGCAAGCCACTCCACAACGAGGTGGATGATAAATACCAGAATGGTACCATATATCACGTACGAGACACCCATTCCGATACTAGACAATAATAATTCGAGTTTCACACACTACTACAAGTTGCTTGCCTTTCACCAAGGCAGACCGGGTTTGATTCCCAGTCAATGCATGTGAGATTTTCAAAGTGAAATTTCACGTCCTGTAGTTCGTATTCCTCGTAAAATGGAAGTCCAGTGTCTCATGATTGTGAGGTAACAGGTCACGTAAAACTACAAACTTCCTTCCTTTTACACTAATACAGTCACCACAATAATACAGGTTGATAAGTAAATAGAACAGCTAGAAGGCTTGCAAGTAGCGTCTCAGTAACGGAGTTTCTGAATGGATATTTTTAGCCTATTTTCATATATCCTACTTATGTTAATTGCCACTATCACCATACAAATTTTCAGTTTGAGTGCTGTGATAGATTCGTAGATATTGAGAACCATCTGGCATTACAATGATATTTTTATTATTGATAAAGCAAAAAGTATTAAAGCAATATATTGAGACATTTAAGGAGAAAGTCATTTCCCTAGGCTTTGTATGTCAAGTGCTATGTTTAAAATGAATGTTAGACAGCCAGGAATTGCAACTTTTTTCAGTTCAGAGTTTTAATTTTGCTTAATGACATAATTTGAATGAGATTATATCATCTTACATTTGTCATGAAAAAATAAAAATAAAATGACGGAAAAATATGATGATATAAACATCCGGGTTCTAGTAGTGATATTAAAAAAATTTTGATTGTATCTTCTAAAATATCTCCGAAAATTTACTCCATACATTATCCGTAGCATACCCGCTATCCGCACAGCCATGCAAACTATATCCGCAAGGTAGAAACAATTGCGGATATCCGCGGCGTATCCGCGCAGGGCTTTACTCACAACCTATTGATGAAATGATCGTATCATTCATGACCAGGCGGGATTTCACTCAGATGGTCGTCACGGACAAGGTGCAATGATTAGGAAGTGAAACTGAAGATGGAATGCGAGAGCTGACCTCTGCTGGATCAATAGAGTCCGTCACATTAGCGGTTATTGGCCGCAGTGAAGCGCGGTATAAGGCCGGGTAGTTCGAGATTTTAAAGTGGTCTACAAATAATGTTTCAACAGAATTCATCTTAATGACCAGCTGTTTGCAATTAATAATAATGCATTTCCCCTTTAAGACCATTTTCAGCAACTCTTTATTAACAATTAGTTAGTTAATTGCTATTTAACTTAAATACAACTTAATGCGTAATTATCGTCGATGCATTTCACGAGGCCATTCGGGTTCCTAATTACTTAAATACGCTTAACAGTTCTCACGCATGCGCGGACTCGGTTTCACCCTAGAGAAACATGGCGGACAGAACATGAAGCGTCTAGCACTGAACATTGTTTGCGATGTTTCCTGGAGATTTTCTGGAATATAATTATAAAGGAGGGGAAATACAGAAAACCTTATGCGTGGCAAAAGCTTAAAATGGTATAATTGTAATCTTTATTGCAGCCTGTGACCATGTTTTGACGTGTACATTTCGTGCACTAATTACTCATTCAGAAACCACATAAGTCAGCAAAAAAACTAATTTTTTAGTTTAGTAAAATTCGAATGAAAATATTTTTGTTTTATAATGTGGTTACTAATCCTTTTAAATATCCTAGGACATAAATATGCTTTGGAGTGCATTGTTTTAGCCACAATATTATTTAACAAGTAGTTCCGTGAAGAACTATACAGCCTATTTTCATATATCCTACTTATGTTAACTGCCACAATCAACATACACAATTTCAGTTTGATTGCGGTAATAGATTCGTAGATATTGAGAACCGTCTAAATATTTCGGATGGTCGCCATGTTGGATTGTATATATGTAGGTCCTGGAGTTATGAACTGTTACATGAAGATAATTCTGTACGTGTAGCATTCAAATTTCAATCGCATGATTAGGACACAAGAAGTAACAAGGAGATTTTAAAATTTCGCACAGCTGCCATCTTGTGGTTATGGAAACAATTGAAATAAATTACATGACAGTGGATTAAAATTCGTATAAGGATTTACTTTACCAAGTTTCACTGCACTCGGATGGTTAAATTGCGAGAAACGTCCATGTGAATATTTATACTTCGCGTCGCCGCCATGTTGGATTTGTGATCACCAGGTTATTTCAAGTTCTATAGGTGAACTTATGTTCATAGCCCCTATGAACATAAAGAAATTCAGTTTGATTGCTATAATAGATTTATAGATATTCAGAGCCGTCTAAATATTTCGGATGGTCGCCATGTAGGATTGCTAAATGTATAGGCCATAGAGTCATGTACCATTAAAGGAAAATTATTGCGTAGGTTCATTATTCAAACTTTCACTTCGATCGCATGATTACGACACAAGAAATAAAAACTTAATTTTAAAATTCGCACAGCCGCCATTTGAGGTTATATAAACAATTCAACTAAATTGGATACCAGTGCATTACAATGTGTATAAACATTTCCTGTACCAGATATCATTGCGTTTGGAACATTAAATCGCGAGAAAGGTCTATTAAAATTTTCAAATTCGCTTGGCCGCCATGTTCGTTTTGTAGTTAACTGGTTTTTGTAAGTCTTATAGATGAACTTCCAGTTGTGCCCTTTATCTCCGTACAAAATTTCAGGGTGATACCGCTAATAGTTTCAGAGATATAGAATGCCGGTGAAATATTTCGCACAGCCGCCATCTTGTGGTTATGTAAACAATTGAACGAAGTTTGATGTCGGTGCATTACAATGGGAATGAACGTACACTGTACCAAGTTTTATTGCGTTTGGTTGGTTAAATCGCGAGAAACGTCTATTTATAAGTCGCAAATTCGCGTGGCCTCCATGTTGGTTTTGTAGTTCCCAGTTTTCCAATAGTCACATAGGTGAACTTTTAGTAGTTCCCTTTATCACGGTAAAGAATTCCATGGTGATATCGGGAATAGTTTCGGAGATATTGAATGCTGGTGAAATATTTCGCACAGCCGCCATGTTGGATTGGTGAGACGTAACACAATTTGAAGGGCTCTGTCGGGGTCGCCAGGAGTAGTGCTATGAACTTACCGAGGTTCATTGAAATCGCTCCAGCCCTATAGAAGTTATTAGGGGTGGGACACACACACACACACACCTCACACACACACACACACACGCACACACACAGACACACGGACAAAAGGTGATCTCATAAGCCTATTTTTCAAAATTGAAAATAGGCTAAAAATGGCTTATGGAGTTTTTGACAAAAAAATGTTCGCAAAAGTAGGGTTCTTCAATGGAAAAACTAATAAATACACTGCATATCTCACTATGTTGTTTAATTTAACATTTATGATTTCTGGAAAGATATCAGTCAGTACTTATACTAATAATAGCTGAATACATACTAATATTATGATATGCTCTGAAAATCAAAATTTTATAAGGTAATTCTTTCTCTTCAGTCATACCTATGCATCTCAAATCTAAGTGATTCTTCATCATTATCATTGTACACTATCTATAGCTTAATCTGAGAATACCTTGAGCAATTTGGCAGCAGAAAATACTGTATAAGTCACTGACTTATGGGCTTTTCAAACAAAACTCAATTCGACAGATCTAATTTCCCACTGTGATTATGCTCGGACTTATGGGATATTTGCACACAATATGGAACTAACTGAGTACAACCTAGTTTCATGTCAAACTCTTTTTCACAAAAAACTTGACTTATGGGGTTTCTGAAAAAACCGATTTAATTATCGTAATAACTCAATTACAGTCTGTGCTGTATGCCACTATCGATATGGTACATTTCACATACATTCCCACATAGTTCACAAATGCAATATCCATCTGGATCATGGATCACTTGACTGGAGCAGATCTTGTGCTGAAACCCATGTACCGCAAGTCTGGTCACGACATGTCGCATTTTACAGAATGGATGTATCCATCTTCTGTTCAACATCGCATTTAACGTGTAGAATTCCCTGGGTAGGTCCTGTTTTTTATTCTGTAGATCTTGCAGCAGTTTTGTGTAATTGTCTGAAGTTGGTAGTAGTAGTAACATTCGTAGGTCTTCTGTTAAAAATGTTTCTCTAGCAAGCTCGTGTACAAGTCTAGACTTGGTTGCCTTTGCTACTCCAGGGACTCTTTGAGAAATCGAGATTTTACTTTTTCTATTTCATCTAACTGTCTGTAAGTAAAAAATTCCCATATTAACTCATGAAAACGGGCAGTACCTTTGTTCGGAAAAGTGCCATTGCTGTATCAAATGATTATATGATGGCATTTATAGCTTTTATTGCAGCGGCTGTTTTTGATCTTATATGCAGTCGAAAACTTTTTCCTGTAACCTGTAGGGTGATGCCTAAGTATTTGAAATTTGGTATAAACAAACTATTTAGGAGAAGTGACAGTTGTGTGTATATACAGGGTGTCAGGGAATGTTCTCCGCTGTGCCTAGGCACTGCTACGTTAGGTGAGAGCCAGAGTTAAGTTGGCAGCACGGTTACTGCTGACAGCGCGGCTACCGCCGCTTGTATCAAAACAAAACAAGCAACAAACAGTCCACTTAGAAATTCCTGTTTCTTGAGCTAATTAGCGTATTGATTTACTTGGACTTCGCAGCATTATATCGGAATTTTCATCAAGTTTATCGTCTGTTAACAGCGTAGGCCTGCATGTTCCTGGTACATCATGAACTGAGCCGGTCACACGAAATTTACTTATCAAACCCCGAACGGTATCCCGGTTTTGACACTTTGAATTAGGAAACCGCGCCTGAAATTTTAGTTTTACATTTTCTGTAAACTGATCGCCTTCACGTAAAACGTATTCCACCAAAAACGCTCTCTCTTCAGTAGTAAACATTACCGACTGTATCCTGTTGCACTATTCCAATAATCTAAACGCTCCCTTACGGCATCCACACTGACGCTTTCCACAGCACAGCACTGCACAGCTCACACGTGTGTTCTGATATCCTGTCGACCTTGGAGAAGACAAGCTAGTGCCTGGCTGTCGGCGAGTGAGCGAAAGGTCTGCCAACTTAACCCCGGCTCTCACCTAACGTAGGCACTGCGGAGAACATTCCCTGACGCGCACTGTATTATTGTTTAATTAGCTCAGTAGGACGCGCTCTCCACGTTGCATTCGTAGCACAAGTGGATGCGTTGCAGACTCTTGAGTTCATTATGCACAGCCGGACGGAGTTCGAAACCCACCTGGGATATATATTCTTTTAAATTTCCGTATTCGTCTTTCTTGGTAGTAAACATGTATGATCTTTTATCATTTCAATGCCATAAGCATATTTTATATCCATATGGATGAATGTTCGTGTGAAAGTCGGAAACAAACCACCATTGAGGGATGATCGAGGTAGAGTTCGGTTATCTTTAACGATGTTTTAGAGATTTGAGTGGCCAGATTTGGCCATTTAACGTAATTGCTAGTTGGTGGTGAGTTAACGAGCGCTTCTGTTTGACGAAATGCTCGGGTAAAGTTAAATAACCTTTAATGATGAATTAAGGGACAATTGGCGCTAGTGAAAACTGCCTTTAGGTTGAGGTTGATTTATTTAGGGGCTTTGAGACATCGTGGTCATGTAGCCTACGGTGTGTGAGGAATTTGTCTGATGTGTGTTTGGGTCTTCAGTTTCTTGACTGGCTTGACGCAGCCCTCCACGCCTCCCTGGTCTGGCCTAATCGTTTCATCTCTACATAGCTACTACACCTTACATCAGAGACAACCTGTTTAACATATTGTTACGTGCCACCCCCTAGTGGCACTTTTTTTAACTGGATTACGGTGGGTAGGAAGCACAACACCAATTACTGCTTAAAGAAATAATTAACTTTATTGCGGCCAGAAGGATACAGCACTCTTCAGTAAATACAAGCAATTATTACCTTACTCCAGTTTCCTTACGGCGAGAACACTTCCCCTTTCACTTGTCAACCGACCACAGTTAATCCTCTTCGCTAATGAGTCCGGTCCCGTACGCTAGCTGGAAAATAGCTGCACCCAGCCTGTCACCGTAATACACACTGTTTCACAATGTAGCACAATCACTTCTGTCGCACTGGAAATAAACACACTCGCTCAAGACACAGTTCCTCTGTAGGAGTCTCACTTCCCCGCTCCACTAGGGGTTTCGCAAGTCACCACACATCTGTCGCTCAGGATAATCACTCACACTAGCTCATAAAACACAACAACAACCACTGCTTGACAGGTCGCACTTATATAGCAGGCCGGTGACTCAATAGATGCTTCTAGATCCATCCAGGGTTCACGGCTTCCCGAGGTTTCCATCGCTGGTCCAGTCACGAATATTCTGGACTATCCCATTGTCCTAGTAGCCCTGTTGCATAAGGCGCACGCAATACAGGAGGCAGGCCACAGCCCAGCCCTGGGGCAGTTGTGACTCATGCGGCGAGCGAAGATACAAACTCACAGCCGTAACACCACCCCCTTCCTAAAAAGGCTGATCGTCCCGATTAATCATTGGTCCGTCTGTGTCCCTCCGTAGGCTGCCAGGCGATCTCGGTGCACGATCTTCATCTTCGCTAATGGCGTAGTTAGGAACATGGTGACCTTCTATTGGCAAGGTCGCGGGTTCAAACCCGGCCGAAGTCGTCGGATTTTTAAGAGCGTCAAAAATCCCTCCTTCGGAGAGGAAGTAAAGCCGGCGGTCCCATGTCATAGATTTATGGCATGAAAAGGAACCTTCCACTAACTACACTTGTGTGAAGAAAAAATCGTGGGTTGGAATTGATAACGCTCTATTAGTTCCAACGTTCACCGCCAGGTGCTGACTGCGTTGCCATCTAGTAGCCAAGTCTGCAAGTAGGAACCTCTTGAAAATTGAAAATTGCAGCCTTAAGTTAAATTAAAAACAAATTTTATTTATTTATCGTATGGCTTTTAGTGCCGGGAGTGTCCGAGGACATGTTCGGCTCGCCATAGGTAGTAGCTGCTTCAAGCGGACACCACTAGGGTGAGCTACAAGTACCGTTCAATTTCAAGTTGTTCCAACTTTCGCCACCAGATATCAATGATACCTAGTGGTGAACGTTGGAACTTTGTAAGAGCGTTCCGACGAAATCTAACCTAACAATTTAGCTGCACACCAGTTTAGTCTGTGGAAGGATATTTTACATGCCATAAATCTATGACATGGGATCGCCGGCTTTACTTCCCCTCCGAAGGAAGGCATACTGAAGGATTTTTAACGCTCTTAAAAAATCCGACGACTTCAGCCGGGTTTGAACCCGCGATCTTGGGCATAGGAGCTCAGCATGCTACCAACTACGCCACCGAAGCCGCATTAAAAACAGATAACACACACTAATACAGCCATCACAATTAACACCGGTTATCAGACAGATTCTACACACACCCAAAGTACACGGGGCTACATTACCGCGTTGTCGCAGCCCCTAAACTGAGGAACCAACCAACAAGTGTGTAAATACTTGTTCCCCGCCTATTGTAATTGGGCACAATTCGTGTTGACCTACTGAAAAACATTCTTTATTAGAATTAGGCAACACTGTAAAATGGCTTCTATCGCTAGAATTTATTTCAAATTTGTAGAGACGTGTTAAGATTGCGAACTTCCCAGAATTGTTGGGTGCAACGCATTCACCGAGGTGCGTGAACATTTCCATTCTCAGGATTCCACCGTGAGTAGTCAGAAGATGTGATGGAGTATGTATCGCCTTGACCGGGACAGTCCCAGTATTTAGCTTTTGTCCCAGTGTCCCGCCCGTTTTTTTCTCTTCCGAATTTGGCCGCCTGTGGACTGCATGGAACTTAAGGCTTTCTGTTTTATCTCCTCTTCTTTTCCCAAAACCTCTTCATTCGTTCACTTCTGATCTTTCGCTCCTCCTCGGATATTACCAGTTTGGCTCTAATTTTAGGTGTTTTCTCCTCGAACATCTTGATGTTGTCAATTCGGTTTCTAAACTCTTTTCTGTGAGTCCACTTTCCTTGGCGTCTCTTTTCACCTCTTCTACCCACTTAGTTGTAGCCTTCAGCTCTGTAATATTCTTGAATATCCTCTTAGTCAGTCGGTTCTCGTCCATTCTCACCAAATGTCCGTAGAATTTCAACCTTCGCTTCCGCATTGTGACAGTAATTTTTTTCAGTGTGTTTATAGAGGTCATCATTCATTCTGTTCTTCCATGTCCCGTCAGCAGTTTTCTGTGGTCCTAAAATTTTCCGCAAAATTTTCCTCTCCTTTTTTTCCAGTTCCTGAAGATGCCCTTTTTTTTAATTCAGTGCCAAGCACTCCGAGGCGTTCAGACCCTCTGGCTTTACTACTGTGCTATAGTGACTGAGTTTTGCCTTGTAGGATATTGCTCGTTTGTTGTATCTGTTCTGGGTTAACCTATAAGCCAAATCCAATTTTCTAGCTCTTGCCCTATTTGCTTCTTTATCCAGCCCATTGGGTTCTATCCGCTTTTATCAATGCCCCGGAAAACGGCTGTAAGATGTAAAAAGTAATGAAGTCTTTAAAGATCGTTTATGAAACGGTTATTTTCAACGATCAACACCGATTTTATCATTTCAAATGTTTCTGTCGACTTCATCGTTATGCTTTGGTCTACCGTTATGCGTTACGGTTACAGCGTGTATGACGTCATCACGTTGTTCAGTGCATATGCACCGAGTCTGAGTTTATTCCTGGGGTCTGGCGTTATGCGATACGGAGACAGCGAGTGCGTGACGTCGTGCAGCAGAGTGCACCTCCCGCTCTCCGTTCCCCGCGCGGGAAGCCTAAGTAATGGAGTCTGTTGAGTCTGAGTTTACTCCTGGGGTCTGGCGTTATGCGATACGGAGACGGCGAGTGCGTGACGTCATGAAACAGAGTGCACCTGCCGCTCTCCGTTCCCCGCGCGGGAAGCCTAAGTTAATGGTTAATGGTGTCTATTGAAAGAGTCCTGGGGATTCGAGCGAAGCCCTCCTGAGCTTTTCTCACATGTGTAGCATTTGTAGAATACGTCATTTGAAATGATATTAAGTCTAGTCTCTCAGACTGACTGTATCTTTTTTGTAATTGTTTTTGTAGTTAGACAAAAAGTTGCAGTTTTTCAAAATATAAGACTTAGTAATTGTTCTATTAAACAATTTTATGAAGTATTTTAAATTGTATTTTGACCAGAAAAAAAATCATTAAAAAGGAAAAATCATATATTTTTATGTAGCAAAAATTCCTTTTTTATTTAATGTTTAAAATGTTTGTAGAACTAACAACTTAGGGTGCCAGATTGCCCCCCTCCCATCACTTGCGAGGGTTAGAAAAAGGCTTAAAACTCACCATTTTGCTTCTAATTTTGAAAAAATTACCCCCCAGACTCCCGGTTTCACTCACCAAAAATATGACAAGCTCAAGTATGTATAATGTTACAGATGAAGTGGGTTTTTCCTAGAGGTCCAAATCCTGTGTACTGTACTTGTCTGAAGAGTAACACCACTGTAAGAGACTGAAACCAGTGTTGCTTTCAGAGGAATAAAGGAACGGACGCGCAACCAACTGAGGTTTAATCAATTACGGCTACTTTTTGATGGATTGGCCTCAATGCTTTCTCTGATATTGCTTGCGTGTCTGTCGTAATATTGAGTGGACATAAAGTAATGTTTCTCAAAATATAACATGTCATTATTTACTGCCAGTAGTATAACAGTGGTGAAAGACAGAATTTATGTTTCACAGAGTGAATAATGCAACACTTTATAATAACACTGTCTGTTAGATAGTCAGCCCGAAGGCTTTATAATCCTAGATGTAATAATAGAATATCTCGTATGAAACTAGTACATTATGCAACGAGCCTATGATGGCAATAATCAAAACGAGCGTATGCGAGTTTTATAATTTCCACACCAGTGTCTTAATTACCATTATAGGCGAGTTGCATACGACTGCTTATGTTCGACGATAATTATTATAACTATTTTATGTTCGAACATAAATATCCATAAATATCTGTCAAGATTTCGCCAGTTTTATGTACTGAACAGAGCGCATGGGACGCAGAGAATGCCTTGTATTTGACCATGGCCACCTCAATTACCCTACTATGACACTAGGCCACGCAGTGAAATTTAAATTAGAAGGCCTTGGAACTCAGCTCAGATGCGATCCTATCCTTATCTAATTGGTCAAACAACTGTTTCTTGAGCTCTGATTGGTGGGAGAAACTGTTTCATAATGAAATATAGTGTTATAATGAGCCTCATTATAGTACAGTTTTCTGAGATATAATAGTCAGGGTCGAACATAAACATTGTTATAGGCGTGTGTGGAGAGATACAAATCAACCAATCGTTGTCACATTTACTGTTTTGTAGTTCATGACATGATTAGTGGGCAGACTGGTGTGGTGCATGTGAGTAGGTCTATGTTTGAGGTAGGAAGATAAAAGTGATCTATCCATTACAATGGTCAGGAACAATTTGGTTATGGCGCAGCTCTCTTCGAATTGCTACTGCCATTCGTTAAAGAAATTGACAAAAAATTCAAATGTTTATGAATAGATTGTGTCCTACCAAATGTAGTTATTAATGTTAGTAAACTCACTAGTGTAGTCTAGCATTCTACTGTGCTGCAGAAAGTTCTACATTTCGTTTGATGCACATTTGTCTCTAAAGTAACTGCATTTCAGTCATTGTTTTACATCTCTTCATTGTTCAGACATCTATATGAGGGGTTTTCATTTAAAATTTCGCTGCTCTAGCTCGAATACTTTTGTAGATGGAATGTTTTACCTTTTTTAAACGTGGCTAAACCCCCTGTTTTTCCTACTAAAATGTTATTTTTTCTATAGACCTGCCAGTCCTACAGCTAAGAAATTTTTACTGCAGTTTTACTACAACATATTAATTATAAGAAATGAAAATACAACCTGGAAAAAATATTACTACTTATTTGGTCGCCTCTCAAACAAACTTTCTTCCCCGGTAATTTTGGCGGCTAAATTGGCCAATTTCGTTCCGCGATGACTTCCGATTGGTAACACTTCGAGCTATTCTGACTGCACAGTCGTTTTCTACGTGTCTTGTTTGTGACGAATCCAATATAGGCACTTTCTCGAAGTATTGCCAATCGAAAGTTATCGCGAAACGAAATTAACCAATTTTGTCGCTAAAATTACCGGGGAAGAAAGTTGGTTTGCCAGGTGACCAAATGAGTAGCAATTTTTTTCCCAGGTTGTAATTTTTTATTTTTATGATTGATATGTGGTGGTAAAACTGCAGTAAAAGTTTCATAGCAGTAGGACTAGCAGTTTTTGAGAAAAGAAAACATTTTAGTAGGAAAAACAGTTTTTTTTAGCCCTGTTTAGAAATGGTAAGACATTCCATCTCCAAAAGTATTAGGGCTACTAGATCAGCGAAATTTTAAATGAAAACCCCTCTTATAGATGCCTAATAACATCGTGTTAAACAATGACTGAATTGTTGTTACTTTAGGGACAAATGTGCATCAAACAAAATTTAGACCTGTCCCTAAACTTCCTGCAAGCATTGTACATGCTCTACGTTGGCTACAGTAAACGAATGGGGGGTGGGACCTGGCAGTGGTGGTGCTGCTTGCCTCTCACCAAGACGGACCGCGATCGATTCCCGATCAATGTATCTGAGGTTTTCGATGTGAAATATCACGTCCTGTGGTTCGCATTCTACGGGAAAATGGAAGCCTTTTGGCTCATGTTCGCAAGATTAACCCGTTGAGTGCATCGTGCGTCTATAAACGTTACACAAGAATCTTCTTTTCATATCCTCCATTCACTTTCGATTGCCGAGTCGATCTCTGGCATGTTCTGCCATCTATTAGGCATTATGTTGTACTACTTGTGTTAGAGTCTCGATTGCCCGACATACACTAGATCTGGAGTACGTCGGATCACCGAAAATGCCGGACAATACAGAATTACTTTGAAAATGATCTAAAAAAAGACACGGATAGTCAGTCTAAAAGACTGGGCTTTATATAATTTTAAATGCTAGCAGCCGAGTACCAAGAAGGCAGTGCGAGAACAGAGTTTCAAGTTTCTATTTTGTTTCTTCACTGCCTACATGATTGTTCTCGCACTGCCTTCTTGAAACTCTGTTCTCGCATTGCCTTCTTAGTACTCGGCTGCTACATCGTACTATGACGTCACACACCTCAGTGCATTCTCGGTACATTTCGTCCCGTCACCGTAACGTAACGCCAGACCTCAGCGTGACGACGAAGTCGACAAGATCATTTAAAATGATGAAACTAGGTTGGCTATACTGAATTACTTGTACAATGACATGTGTTACGGCACTCTATTTACTGAATCATCAATATTCAATATTGTACTTGCAGTATTGAACAAAAACGTTCCAAATGCCTTAAGAAAAGAAACTTGTCAGCAATGTCTGCTTGCCTGCTGATTCACGTTTTCTTGCTGCGTGATCTCGTCATCAACACCTCCGTTGCACCTGCCTCTGGCTGTTGCTCTATGCCATATCCCATGCGCCTAATCCTCCACTGTGATCCATCGTTTTATCCTTTTGTTCTGTCCTTCTTCTTCTTCTTCTCCTTTTCTTTTTGTTCTTCAGCATCCACATTTTCGCTAGCATTCACGAAATCAATAATATTAGGATCAGTTAGTTCAAACAGCTGATATTGTACTCACCGCTTACTCACATCTCGAGTCGTAGCGTCCTCACAATCAGGAATGCAAATCAGTAAGGGAACAATGTCGGATAATACGGAGTGTCGGTTGAGCGGGACTCTACTGTATTTGCTTCCGGGAGTAATTAACAGAGCTTGTGGACATGTGTCCTCTATAGCTGTTATGTAAACCAACAAGGCGGAATAACAAGGACATTCTTCACGCTTGTTGTGATTCCTGAGCAAACAACATCAATGTGCCAGTGAGGAGAAACAAGTATTACTTGCCTACTGATTTTAGGAAATAGTTTCATTTTAGGCGCTGATATGCAGATTTTGCAAGCGTGGGCCCAAAAAATTATTTTTGATTCATCTCAAAATGAAAATTTGTATGAACATAGAATTTTCAATTTACATTTAGGCTAATAAAAACTCAAAACCTATAGATAATTGTAACCTGTAATTGTAACCTGATTAGTTAAAAATTATTTTTCAATAATTTTTAGCCTATTTTCATTTTAAGAAAAAAATAGGCTTATGAGATCACCTTTTGTCCGTATGTATGTGTGTGTGTTTGTCTGTCTGTCTGCCTGTCTGTGTGTCTCCCCCTAATAACTTCTAAACGGCTGGAGAGATTCCACTGAAACTCGGTAAGGTCATGGTACTATTACGGCCGACCCCGAACGTGCCCTTCAAATTTTATTTTGTCTCACTAATGCAACATGGCGGCTGTGCGTAATATTTCACCAGCATTCTATATCTACGAAACTATTTCTGATATCACCCTGAAATTTTGTACGGTGATAAAGGATACTACTCGAAATTTACCTATGGGACTTTCAAAAACCTGTTAACTACAAACAAACATGGCGGTCAAGCGAATTTGAAACTTTTAATTAGACTTTTCTCGCGATTTAACCATCTAAACGCAATGAAACATGGTACAGCAAATGTTTAAATACATTGTAATGCACTGGCATCTAATTTAGTTCAATTGCCTACATAACCTCAAGACGGAGGCTGGGTGAAATATTTTGCCGGCATTCTATATCTCCGAAACTATTACTAATATCACCCTGAAATGTTGCACGGTGATAAAGGGTACTACCAGACGTTCAGCTATAAGACTTCCAAAAACCTGTATATACAAAACGAACATGGCGGCCAAGCGAAGGTGAAACATTTTAATAGTCTTTTCTGGCGACGTAACCATCTGAGAGCAGAGAAATTTGGTACAGTAAATGTTTTCACACATTGTAATGCACTGGCATCTAATTTAGTTCAATTGTTCACATAACCTCAAAAAAGCGGCTCTGCGCCCTTTTAATTTTTTTCTTGTGTATTAATCATGCGATCGTAGTGAAGGTTTGAATAATGAACCTACGCAAAATCGTCATCTAACAGTAGACCTACATAACTCTATGGCCTACATATATAAAAATCCAATATGGCATCCAACCGAAATATTTAGACGGTTCTCAATATCTACGAATCTATTACAGCAATCAAACTGAAATTTTGTATGTAGATACAGGCAATTAACATAAAAAGGATATATGAAAACAGGCTGTATAGTTCTTCACAAAACTACTTGTTTATAAATGCGGATGAAAAAAACTCAGCACTGAGATAGCAAATAGCTAACTGGGTAACTCAGCACTGAGATAGCAAATAGCTAACTGGGTAACTCAGCTCTGAGATAGCAAATAGCTAACTGGGTAACTCAGCACCGAGATAGCAAATAGCTAATTGGGTAACTCAGTACTGAGATAGCAAATAGCTAACTGAGTAACTCAGCACTGAGATAGCAAATAGCTAACTGGGTAACTCAGCACCGAGATAGCAAATAGCTAACTGGGTAACTCAGCACTGAGATAGCAAATAGCTAACTGGGTAACTCAGCACCGAGATAGCAAATAGCTAACTGGGTAACTCAGCACTGAGATAGCAAATAGCTAACTGGGTAACTCAGCACTGAGATAGCAAATAGCTAACTGGGTAACTCAGCACTGAGATAGCAAATAGCTAACTGGGTAACTCAGCACTGAGATAGCAAATAGCTAACTGGGTAACTCAGCACTGAGATAGCAAATAGCTAACTGGGTAACTCAGCACTGAGATAGCAAATAGCTAACTGGGTAACTCAGCACTGAGATAGCAAATAGCTAACTGGGAAACTCAGCACTGAGATAGCAAATAGCTAACTGGGTAACTCAGCACTGAGATAGCAAATAGCTAACTGGGTAACTCAGCACTGAGATAGCAAATAGCTAACTGGGTAACTCAGCACTGAGATAGCAAATAGCTAACTGGATAACTCAGCACTGAGATAGCAAATAGCTAACTGGGTAACTCAGCACTGAGATAGCAAATAGCTAACTGGGTAACTCAGCACTGAGATAGCAAATAGCTAACTGGGTAACTCAGCACCGAGATAGCAAATAGCTAACTGGGTAACTCAGCACCGAGATAGCAAATAGCTAACTGGGTAACTCAGCACTGAGATAGCAAATAGCTAACTGGCTAACTCAGCACCGAGATAGCAAATAGCTAACTGGGTAACTCAGCACTGAGATAGCAAATAGCTAACTGGGTAACTCAGCACTGAGATAGCAAATAGTGTGCCCAACTGGTCACGGCAGTCTGGCATCGAACTCCGGGCCTTATCAGAGAAGACCAGGCAAATGGTTATGCCTAAGGTCGAACCAGTGGTCTCTAAGGGGGAGCCATTATATGGAACCCACAGAGCAATGAGAGGTCTACTGACACATAATAGTCTAGCGTGATTTCACGATTATTTAGGTGCAAATCATAGCAATTTAAAGGAAAAATTATAAGCAAAATTCAAGGGAATGTACGTTTTCAGTGCATACGAAGTGGAAAGAAGGCTAGTTTGAAGTCTGACAAATTACTTTAGAAAGTAGGCGGGGTAGGCCTGGCGCCTACGGAACTATTTCCGTCTAGGGCGGTCAGACAGCTCAAAATTAATGACCCGGGAATCCACCGCTCGACAACGAGCAAAGCTTTAGCGGAACCAAGCCCACAAGAAATTAATTAATTACAGATAAATGGAGCATTGTAATGCAATGGAACATACACACAGATGAATGTATTCACGGAGGAGTAATTTAGGAGTGGTTTTTCACCTAAAATTACGCCTATTTCTCAAAATGACCGCATTACAACCTAACTCACGCTCGAGAGCACGAATACTTTAACCAACCAGCGGGAAATCCCCATCGTGGCGTCCCACACGCTGAACTAAGGCAATTAATTGTAATTAATTGGCCGAAGCGATCGCCGGCACGCGAGTGTTTTTAAAACCTCCACGCCTAATTAAACAAGATGCAGATGTTATTTCGGCTGAAGACGGAGTATTTCAAGAAGGGAGTCGCTCTCACGTGTCCCGTGAACTATTTTGTGCAAGAAACAAATATAAGGGAGAGCAGCCTACGCCAAGGGTCAGTTGAAGTAGTTGCAGTCAGTTGAAGTTCAGCAGTTGCAGTCAGTTGGAAAGCAGTTGCAGCTCGAGTTGGAAGTTAGTCCTTTGTCTACAAGCGCTCTGCAGTAAGCACGCCAATTATTAAAATATCAGCGTACCGCCGTTGAAGACAATGGAGGCAAATTGTAAGCTTCATCAGTAATAATGAAGTGCATAAAAAGTAACAAAGTGCAGATATTTCTTTATTATCTGACACAGATATAAATTCGCTACAGCGAATAGGAACTGATAATGTTTGGAACAGTTCGTATACCGGAAGGTATTGTCAATTATATGACATCAGCATCAGGAGCACTCCAGTGATGGGAGAGTGGAAGTTATTGCCACCTATCCAGGACAGTGAGGTGAATGGGAGTGCAGGGAACTAGGATCGAACATCTATAAAAACGCTACTAGATTTCACTGAGACCAGCGGTTATCATAAGTTCATCGCATCTCTGAGGTCAAGCGTAGGTGAAATCCAGATTAAGGATCAACATGTGAAATGATAGATGAAGTGTATAAATTGTGAAATAATAATTTAAAGTGTTAAATGTGTTTAATGATTAATATTCAGTGTTTATCAGTGGTAAAGGCCACTTGTGATAATATGTGTATCATGTGTAAAAAGTGTGAATCTCAGTGTTGTGTATTGGATATCATGATGGATTAAGTCAATCATCATGGTAGAGCTCAGGCGGAGATACTGGTACTTTCCAGCCAGAAGGAAACGTGAGTACACATGCAAATAATAGCATTATAATGGCATAGTTCACCATGTAACGATTAATCACTTTGAAATTAAAGATGTAATAGTCACTTACTGAACGAGTTTTCACCACTCGTCTTGAATAAAGTATGACTTGGAAGGTGATTTGCTTAGGACCATGTAGGTCAAAAATAGTGATGGATCTAAACGTTAAAATAATAATAATAATAATAACTGGGGTCGGCAACCATAAAGTAAGGGCAAAGTTGGCCTAAGTAATGTTCAAATAGTGTCATGTCTAATTTAAGATACTGTCATTTGGTAAACAGTAAAGAATGTAGTGTGGAATATCGCGAATACGGGAGCTTTTCTCAGTGTCAGTGAAATTTTGAATGAATATATTAAATTAATGTAAGCCAGTATATTTATACATTTGTGTTAGGAGCTATGTAAAGCTTTGGCTTAAATAGTATAACAGGAAGAACGCAAGTACCTTGATAATGGAGTCATATATGTGAAATGTTGTTTAGCCGCATATAGCGTGCAGATTAACGTAGAATCCAGTGATTTACGTAAGATAAGCACGGGAAAGACTAGTATAGCTTGCGCGTGAGGTGAAAATTGGCTTAATCTTCGAGAAGTATCGCCTTTGTGCATACTGTATTTGTTACGCAGCGATTTGGATAGATTCTGTCTATTGCCAACGCTTGCATTGAATTATAGCCACTATGGACGCCCAGCGAGGCGCGGTGTGCATTTTTACTTATGGTCTGCCCGAGAGGTAGAATCATATTCGTCGACGAGGAACGTGGTTCCCAAATATATATGTTAATGACAGCTGCTGATGATAACCATGGGGTTTCATTATGATGCGCGTCTTAAAAGCCACAAGTAATCACCTTAGAACGGCAATGCTATCATTGGAATTTCACCCCTGCCATGAATGTTTAATAGGAGCCATTTGAGCCCAAATACACTGTAAAGTTAGGTGTTAATTAATTAAATGACTCAATTACTTAGGACTATGCCTAGCGGATCTTTACTGTTATATAATTGTAAACAAGTTTGGCCTTGACGGTAGAGAGAGACAGAGAATGTAGACCATTTCCGTGGCAGCCATCTTGGAGAGCCGTCTGGAACTAATTTTATGACCTGCTGAGGGAAGGGGAGGTTGCTCGACCGATCCCTTGTCAATTACAGTCACAATAGGACACTGAGAGATCTCGGTATTCAATATGCAATTAAAATATAAGTATTTTAGTGATGCCAATGGAATTAAATGGTATATGGCAACTCACATGTGTGGTTGAACCATAGAAATCAGATGATATTTGGCGAAGTTATCCTCTGAGGGGGAAAGCTGAACCAAAATAATGTAGGCATCTTCTTTAAAGTGCATTTTGCCAGTTTATGCTAATTTAGGAAAAACGGGTATGTGTTTTTCCCAGAACATGACACAGTTGTATCTATGATAAGTCCGACAGGACCCAGATAATCGTTATATGGTGAAACTATAAATATTCTATCCATGTTTATGTTTATTTTATGATTAAGAAGCATGACTCATTTTCCTAGAGCGTTCATAGGGATGGAAAGAAGGAAGATGATTCGCACGACACAACAAATATTTGCTAATAAATGTAGGAAACATTGAAGTAATGCTAATTAAAGTAAATGCCGTAGGAGACGGAATAATGTCTTAGTAATATCATGTTTATGTGACATGTGGTTTTTGTGTTAAGATATTTCCATTAAATAAAATTGTGTCACATGACGAACACTATGAAAACCTTGTAATCTGAACTATTATTGACAGGATATTAGAAGTAGGTTTGAGTGCATTGTAGCGCTATTTTTAAGGAGAAAGCTCACAGAATAACCCTATTTATTTGTGGGAATTAATTGTAATTTTGTCCTTTGTTTTGTATTTGTTGTACAGCCATGATTTTAGACCAGTAAATATTTTATTCATAGGAATGTTGTGTATTTCCTGTAGAGTAGTTACCTGGTAGACTCAAATCCTGAACATGTGGTCGTATTGTGGGCAGGAACGTCCCATACCTCGAAAGACCGTGAGCTAGTTGGGATACGAACACATGGTCCACATGGTGACAATCGGGTACAATAGCTAACTGGGTAACTCAGCACTGAGATAGCAAATAGCTAACTGGGTAACTCAGCACCGAGATAGCAAATAGCTAACTGGGTAACTCAGCACTGAGATAGCAAATAGCTAACTGGGTAACTCAGCACTGAGATAGCAAATAGCTAACTGGGTAACTCAGCACTGAGATAGCAAATAGCTAACTGGGTAACTCAGCACTGAGATAGCAAATTGCTAACTGGGTAACTCAGCACTGAGATAGCAAATAGCTAACTGGGTAACTCAGCACTGAGATAGCAAATAGCTAACTGGGTAACTCAGCACTGAGATAGCAAATAGCTAACTGGGTAACTCAGCACTGAGATAGCAAATAGCTAACTGGGTAACTCAGCACTAGGATAGCAAATAGCTAACTGGGTAACTCAGCACTGAGATAGCAAATAGTTAACTGGGTAACTCAGCACTGAGATAGCGAATAGCTAACTGGGTAACTCAGCACTGAGATAGCAAATAGCTAACAGGGTAACTCAGCACGTAAAGGGTTGACGGTTACGTAAAACAACAAACTGAAACGAAGAGAGATCTGGCCATCATCGAAAGAGTTAAAGCTCAGTTCCTGGAATCCTTAATGGGAATCTCCAAATACACGCGCTCCCGCCTAGCATATGAATTAGCACGGGAACCCTTCCTCGTCGAAGAAATAAGGACACAATTACAGCTTCCATCATCAAAAACTGTTGAAGCGTATCTAGCCTAGAGAAGGGAGAAGAGAGAAGACATCCCGCTAGAATTTTACAGCACGGATGCCATGATCAACTGGAACTGGACCAACGCCAATCAGAAACTATGACATGTGATGATAAAATTAGCAGTGCATAGGTACCACTATAAAATATGTAAAACATGTCCTACCACTCCCCAAATGAACTCTGCGTGTGCTCGTTATGTGACCAGTTCTGTGACACATATCACATCAAACGATGTAACAATAACCAGAAACCACTGTGCGCTTATGGGAAGGACTAAACTAGTGTAAATCTATGTTATACACATTCGTGATCATTTCTGTTAATAATAAAACTACAAACTTCCTTTTTAGTATACGATAATCATTATTATTATTATTATTATTATTACTATTATTAATATTATTGTTATTATTATTATTTATATACCAAAAATTGTGCCTACACTTTATGGATGGCAGATAGAGAAAGGACAAGCCCCACATACACATCAGTGTCTCCATCTCTGTTCATTAAATCTATACAAATCTGATATGTTACATACTGTATATACAATTTACAACTTTACATTTCTATATACACATAATCTGCTGAACACGACGTCTATATCATACAATTAATAAATAAAAGGGAAGATACAGGCACGCACACACACATATACATGCTCACGCACGCACACAATCCCACTCACTCACAAAGTTACATTAAATATAAATTCAATTTACATGGGTCCCTTTAGAGCCTTCACTTTGCGGCAAAATTGTCGTAGAGGAAGGTCTTTTATTGCATGAGGCAGGTCATTCCAAAGCAGAGCAGAGCGATTGGAGGCTTCCAAAGCTTCAAAGTATTATCAGTTCAATGCACATGGAAAATAAAACATTCGTTAGAAGAATTCTGAGAAAGACTTGGTGAGATTTTTCAAGGAGGGGGAAAATTACTCTTAGAAGCTTAGGTGCAAGCCATTGAATGTATAAGTAATAAGATTGATATGATAATTTTGAAATACGAACATAACCATTTCCCATTTCTAACCAATCCATATTGTTGTTGTTGTTGTTGTTGTTCTTATATTTCAACCGGTATTGAGAAATGACCAGCAAGTCTACGGACAATATTGCAGTTGGACCACTTTCACTCGAGGGACTGATGTCTGATTTATCACCATAATTATACTTCCATTCTTAGGACGTAGGGCTTTTCTGAATCTGTGATCATTAATGTGTTTTCCGACCATTCCTTTTCAAAAAGGGCCAATGACCTAGATGTTAGGCCTCTTATAACACAAATTATCATCAATATACATTGCTTGGCCCACCATGAGGAGCCGCCATGTCAGTAAATGAGAGCACCAGTGAACCCCTGAAGCACCAGGAACCATGCAGACAACAAAGTGAGAAGTAACAGAGTTCTAGAATCACGAGCGACTGTGTGTTCATAATTCAAGTCCATCTTCGTCTTGTTACCAATGATGCTAGGAGCGCGCCGCCACGCTGTCTGCAGAACGTCCTCGCTGCGATTTGGTATTCATGGGTTGTGCGGTGCGGAGCTGAACAGTACAGTCCATAGTACAGTCACACCGAGAAGTGTATGGCACGAGAGGTACAGTCACACCGAGAGTATATGGTACGAGAGGTACAGTCACACTGAGAAGTGTATGGTACAGTCACACTGAGGAGTGTATGGTACGAGAGGTACAGTCACACTGAGAAGTGTATGGTACGAGAGGTACAGTCACACTGAGAAGTGTATGGTACGAGAGGTACAGTCACACCGAGAAGTGTTTGGTACGAGAGGTACAGTCACACTGAGAAGTGTATGGTACAGTCACACTGAGAAGTGTATGGTACGAGAGGTACAGTCACACTGAGAAGTGTATGGTACGAGAGGTACAGTCACACTGAGAAGTGTATGGTACGAGAGGTACAGTCACACTGAGAAGTGTATGGTACGAGAGGTACAGTCACACTGAGAAGTGTATGGTACGAGAGGTACAGTCACACCGTGAAGTGTATGGTACGAGAGGTACAGTCACACTGAGAAGTGTATGGTACGAGAGGTACAGTCACACCGAGAAGTGTATGGTACGAGAGGTACAGTCACACTGAGAAGTGTATGGTACGAGAGGTACAGTCACACCGAGAAGTGGATGGTACGAGAGGTACAGTCACACCGAGAAGTGGATGGTACGAGAGGTACAGTCACACTGAGAAGTGTATGGTACGAGAGGTACAGTCACACCGAGAAGTGGATGGTACGAGAGGTACAGTCACACTGAGAAGTGTATGGTACGAGAGGTACAGTCACACTGAGAAGTGTATGGTACGAGAGGTACAGTCACACCGAGAAGTGGATGGTACGAGAGGTACAGTCACACTGAGAAGTGTATGGTACGAGAGGTACAGTCACACCGAGAAGTGGATGGTACGAGAGGTACAGTCACACTGAGAAGTGTATGGTACGAGAGGTACAGTCACACTGAGAAGTGTATGGTACGAGAGGTATAGTCACACTGAGAAGTGTATGGTACGAGAGGTACAGTCACACCGAGAAGTGTATGGTACGAGAGGTACAGTCACACTGAGAAGTATATGGTACGAGAGGTACAGTCACACTGAGAAGTGTATGGTACGAGAGGTACAGTCACACTGAGAAGTGTATGGTACGAGAGGTACAGTCACACCGAGAAGTGTATGGTACGAGAGGTACAGTCACACCGAGAAGTGTTTGGTACGAGAGGTACAGTCACACTGAGAAGTGTATGGTACGAGAGGTACAGTCACACCGAGAAGTGGATGGTACGAGAGGTACAGTCACACTGAGAAGTGTATGGTACAGTCACACTGAGAAGTGTATGTTACGAGTGGTACAGTCACACCGAGAAGTGTATGGTACGAGAGGTACAGTCACACCGAGAACTGTTTGGTACGAGAGGTACAGTCACACTGAGAAGTGTATGGTACGAGAGGTACAGTCACACCGAGAAGTGGATGGTACGAGAGGTACAGTCACACTGAGAAGTGTATGGTACAGTCACACTGAGAAGTGTATGTTACGAGTGGTACAGTCACACCGAGAAGTGTATGGTACGAGAGGTACAGTCACACCGAGAAGTGTTTGGTACGAGAGGTACAGTCACACTGAGAAGTGTATGGTACGAGAGGTACAGTCACACCGAGAAGTGGATGGTACGAGAGGTACAGTCACACCGAGATGTGGATGGTACGAGAGGTACAGTCACACCGAGAAGTGGATGGTACGAGAGGTACAGTCACACTGAGAAGTGTATGGTACGAGAGGTACAGTCACACCGAGAAGTGGATGGTACGAGAGGTACAGTCACACCGAGAAGTGTATGGTACGAGAGGTACAGTCACACTGAGAAGTGTATGGTACGAGAGGTATAGTCACACTGAGAAGTGTATGGTACGAGAGGTACAGTCACACCGAGAAGTGTATGGTACGAGAGGTACAGTCACACTGAGAAGTATATGGTACGAGAGGTACAGTCACACTGAGAAGTGTATGGTACGACAGGTACAGTCTCACTGAGAAGTGTATGGTACGAGAGGTACAGTCACACCGAGAAGTGTATGGTACGAGAGGTACAGTCACACCGAGAAGTGTTTGGTACGAGAGGTACAGTCACACTGAGAAGTGTATGGTACGAGAGGTACAGTCACACCGAGAAGTGTTTGGTACGAGAGGTACAGTCACACTGAGAAGTGTATGGTACGAGAGGTACAGTCACACTGAGAAGTGTATGGTACGTGAGGTACAGTCACACCGAGAAGTATATGGTACGAGAGGTACAGTCACACTGAGAAGTGGATGGTACGAGAGGTACAGTCACACTGAGAAGTGTATGGTACGAGAGGTACAGTCACACCGAGAAGTGTTTGGTACGAGAGGTACAGTCACACTGAGAAGTGTATGGTACGAGAGGTACAGTCACACTGAGAAGTGTATGGTACGTGAGGTACAGTCACACCGAGAAGTATATGGTACGAGAGGTACAGTCACACTGAGAAGTGTATGGTAAGAGAGGTACAGTCACACCGAGAAGTGTATGTTACGAGAGGTACAGACACACCGAGAAGTGTATGGTACGAGAGGTACAGTCACACCTAGAAGTGTATGGTACGAGAGGTACAGTCACACTGAGAAGTGTATGGTACGAGAGGTACAGTCACACCGAGAAGTGTATGTTACGAGAGGTACAGTCACACCGAAAAGTGGATGGTACGAGATGTACAGTCACACTGAGAAGTGTATGGTACAGTCACACTGAAAAGTGTATGGTACGAGAGGTACAGTCACACCGAGAAGTATATGGTACGAGAGGTACAGTCACACTGAGAAGTGTATGGTACGAGAGGTACAGCCACACCGAGAAGTGTATGTTACGAGAGGTACAGTCACACCGAGAAGTGGATGGTACGAGAGGTACAGTCACACTGAGAAGTGTATGGTACAGTCACACTGAAAAGTGTATGGTACGAGAGGTACAGTCACACCGAGAAGTATATGGTACGAGAGGTACAGGCACACTGAGAAGTGTATGGTACGAGTGGTACAGTCACACCGAGAAGTGTACGGTACGAGAGGTACAGTCACACTGAGAAGTGTATGGTACAGTCACACTGAGAAGTGTATGTTACGAGTGTTACAGTCACACCGAGAAGTGTATGGTACGAGAGGTACAGTCACTCTGAGAAGTGTATGGTACAGTCACACTGAGGAGTGTATGGTACGAGAGGTACAGCCAAACCGAGAAGTGTATGGTACGAGAGGTACAGTCACACTGAGAAGTGTATGGTACGAGAGGTACAGTCACACTGAGAAGTGTATGGCACGAGAGGTACAGTCACACCGAGAAGTGTATGGTACAGTCAAACTGAGAAGTGTATGGTACGAGAGGTACAGTCACACTGAGAAGTGTATGGTACGAGAGGTACAGTCACACCGAGAAGTGTATGGTACGAGAGGTACAGTCACACTGAGAAGTGTATGGCACGAGAGGTACAGTCACACCGAGAAGTGTATGGTACAGTCAAACTGAGAAGTGTATGGTACGAGAGGTACAGTCACACTGAGAAGTGTATGGCACGAGAGGTACAGTCACACCGAGAAGTGTATGGTACAGTCAAACTGAGAAGTGTATGGCACGAGAGGTACAGTCACACTGAGAAGTGTATGGTACGAGAGGTACATTCACACTGAGAAGTGTATGGTACGAGAGGTACAGTCACACCTAGAAGTGGATGGTACAGTCACACTGAGAAGTGTATGGTACGAGAGGTACAGTCACACCGAGAAGTGGATGGTACGAGAGGTACAGTCACACCGAGAAGTATTGGTACGAGAGGTACAGTCACACCGAGAAGTATTGGTACGAGAGGTACAGTCACACCGAGAAGTATTGGTACGAGAGGTACAGTCACACCGAGAAGTATTGGTACGAGAGGTACAGTCACACCGAGAAGTGTACGGTACGAGAGGTACAGTCACACTGAGATGTGTATGGTACGAGAGGTACAGTCACACTGAGAAGTGTATGGTACGAGAGGTACAGTCACACTGAGAAGTGTATGGTACGAGAGGTACAGTCACACCGAGAAGTGTATGGTACGAGAGGTACAGTCACACCGAGAAGTATATGGAACGAGAGGTACAGTCACACTGAGAAGTGTATGGTACGAGAGGTACAGTCACACCGAGAAGTATTGTTACGAGAGGTACAGTCACACCGAGAAGTATTGGTACGAGAAGTACAGTCACACCGATAAGTATTGGTACGAGAGGTACAGTCACACCGAGATGTATTGGTACGAGAGGTACAGTCACACCGAGAAGTGTATGGTACGAGAGGTACAGTCACACTGAGAAGTGTATGGTACGAGAGGTACAGTCACACCGAGAAGTGGATGTTACGATGGTCGTTTCAAATATAAGTCGAATCATCGTAAGTTATTTCAGAGGGAAACTGTACTACAAGGGCAGAAAACATTGTTATAAGTAACAAACGACAAAACCTTGGCTATTTTTCGCACAGTCGCCACCAACGTTGATACATGTGTGGCACCCTGCAGACAATTTCAATAAATCCTGCTGGTAAACTCGGTGTCCAGCTAGCTTTTTCCGGCAAAGGCTGGGACGATTCCTTTCAATAGGTCCACGGCCGATTTACTTCCAAAATTCTTCTCTGACTGTCCATTGGCTGTGTGAGAGGCACAGTCGGTAGCATGCTGAGCTTCTATGCTCAAGATCGCGGGTTCAAACCAAAAATAATGCTTAACAGTTTTGCATTAAATAGACTGCATTATTATTGTTACATGAAATTAGTCTGAATAAGTAGTCGTGTAACTTGTATTCGAATTATTTCAACGATATGTTGTTGAATTAGTCGATTGCCAACGACTTGTATACAGTGTGATGAGTAGTCGTTGAGTGAGTTTGGTTGGTTGGTTCCTCAGTTTAGTGGCTGCGACAATGCGGTCAAGTAGCCCCGTGTACTTTGGGTGTGTGTAGAATCTGTAACCGAAGTTAATTGTGATGGCTGTATTAGTGAGTGTTATCTGTTTTAATTCAAGTATGGACTGTAAGCATTCAATTTCTAAGCAGTTCCTACTTTTGCTACCAAACGCCACCGTCAACAACAACTAGTTCTGAACTTGGTTACTAAATGCCACCGCAGTCGGCTCCTAGAGACGAACGTTGGATCCTAAGAGCGTTAGTCAAACCTAACCTATAATTTAGCTTCACACAAGTGTAATTAGGGCAAGGTTATTTACATGCCATAAATCTATGACATGGACCGCCGGCTATACTTCTCCTCCGAAGGAAGGCATACTGAGGGATTTTAACGCTCTTAAAAAATCGGAAGACTTCGGCCGGGTTTGAACCCGCGATCTTGGGCATATGAGCTCAGCATGCTACCAACTACGCCACCGAAGCCGCTACTTGTTGAGTTTCGTCGACCATTTTATAAAAGAAGTCGAACAAATGGATCGTCTTTATAATCGACTAAGCTACTTTTAGTCGACTGATGCCAATCAAATTTTGCTTTTTGTAAAATGACAAAGCAAGTACACATAATCTGATGTGCGCCTATATTGAAGATAGTTGTTGATTTTAAGAGGCTTTGCGTAAAACGTGGCCATGTAGCTCTGTGTACTTGGGTGTGCATAGAATTTGTCTGATAACCTGTGACACTGTGATGTCTGTACTAGTGTGTGTGTTTGTAATTGAGTTAAGGTTTGTGTAGGAAGCGGCCGCGGCCTTTCATTAGTTACCATCCCAGCATTTTCCAGAAGTAGATGTGGGGGGAAACCACGTAGAAACCACTTCCAGCTCTAAAATAAGAATTAACTCTCTTGGCAAACCCAGGGCTCCGTGGTGACAGCCATTAATGCTAGCCACTACGCTACGAGGCGGGCATATTCAAGATAAATTGACTTGCGATGTTTCTGCAAAGAGCCCGTTAATTACTGAGAAAGGAGTCTTTTGTTCCTAGTTGCTGATAATTACCTTATTACAATTATTATACTTGTACAATTAAATTGTGGTTGCAGGATCGAATATTGGCGCAGTCAGCTGGCATTTGAGGGTGCGCAAATGCGAGGGAGCCATGTGAGTAGATAAACTGGCACGTTAAAGATCCCCTTCGGGGATTTAACAGCAGTTAAAAGGGACGCAAACAAATAACATTATTATTACAATCTAATTGTGAAGCTGTGCTACTTTTGAGATCAGAGTCTGTGTGTGTGAGGCCCTATGACCCTACTTAATGGAACATTCTCAGGGGCGAAGTGGGCCAATTACTAAGCTGTTATCCAGTGAATGGGTCGATTATTGACAAAGGGTTCCTGATTGGAGCGCAGTAAACCCGTGAGGGAGCGTAAAACAGTCGTAAAGCACCACCCGCTCCTCCCCAGCCCTCACCTACTGGAGGAAGAACCATGGCCTCACATACACAATTCCATCGTGGGACAGTAAGTTCATGCAAGGCCATTTACCTTAGCTCTTTGTACGAATTACAAAGGGGGCGGGGTTACGACGAAGATATGTTTCGTTCGTCTAGCCAACATCATCAGGACCGTATAATCAAATCAATCACACAGAGGTGTGCAAATTATTAGACTCGATGGCAGTTTTCCATCATTTAGTTTGTGCGTTTAGTGACTTAATACAGTGGAAATGTTTCGCAAGGCACTAAAATTATTTCAAATATTTAATTAATAGTCTTAATACCATTTTTTTAAGAATATGACAGTGAACTATTTTGGTACAGTTTCCACTAAATGGGGAGCCTTGTTAAAGCAGAATGTCGCACGTTTTGTTTTCGTTATTCTAGTTTTCGTGTGAATTTATAGCTGAGAGATTGCAAGTCTTTAATTACTGATCGTCCACTCTTGAACTATTCAATGATTCGTGGACAATGGATGGAAATCACCTGATGTAGAGGATACATTCCAGAGTCAATAAAAAAGAAAAACGAACCCAGCTCAGATGTCCCCCAGAAACTCCAATTTCGAACATTTCCTGATAGAATTCCTAGTAAGTCCACAGGGGAGAAGACATTTCATATATCCTACTGGTCTTCTCTTATAAATTCTCCCGCCTAAGAAATGGAGCGCCAGTCTGATTGCTCTGTATGTGGGCCAAAGAGTTATGTACAATTGGATGAAGATTATTGCGTAGGTTCATTTTTCAAAAGTCTCTCCGTTCGCATGATCAGTAAACAAGAAATAAAAACTCATTTTCAAAATTTCGCACAGGCGCCATTTTGGAGTTATGAGAGCAATTGAATTTAATTAGATGCCAGTAAATTACATTTTTTATTAACATTTACCGTACCAAGATTCACTGCGCTCGGATGATTAAATTGGGAATACATTCCATTTAAATGTTTCAAATTCGCTTGGCCGCCATGTTGGTATTGTGCTCAACAGGTTATTAAAAGTCTAATAGGTGAACGTATATTAATAGCCTCTATTAAACTACAAAATTTCACGCTGATTGCTGTAATAGATTCGTAGATATTGAGAACCGTCTAAACATTTCGGATGGTCGCAAAGTTGCATTATTATTCACGTAGGCCATATCATTATATGCCATTAAATGAAGATTATTACTTACGTTCATTATTCAAACTTTCACTTCGATCGCATGATTAGGACACGAAAAATAGAAAAATAATTTTAAAATTTTGCACAGCCGCCATCTTGAGGTTATGAAAATGATTTAATTAAGTTAGATGACAGTGCATTAAAATATGTATATTCATTTACTGCCCCAAGTTTCACTGCGCTCGGATGGTAAAATCGCGTTAAAAGCCATTAAAATATATTTCAACTTCGCTTGGCTACCATGTTTGTTTTGTACTTAAGAGGTTTTTGAAAGTTACATAGACGAACTTGTAGTAGTACCCTTTATCACTGTACACAATTTCCGGGTGATATATTTTACCATTGCGGAGATAACGAATGCCAGTGAAATATTTCAGGCGGCCGCCATGTTGAATTGGTGAAACGTATCAACATTCGAAAGGCACGGTCGAAGCAGTACAGTAGTATGCACTTACAGAGTTTCATTAAAATCGCTTCGGCCGTTTAGATTTTATTATTTTATAAGCCTATTTTTCATAAATGGAAATCCTCCCTATATTATTCTGTGGAGGTCCCATTCCGGCTTTGCACCGAAAATAAGGTCCTGTTAACACCAACCTACACATATGGGGTACCTACAGGTTCCGCATAACCCCATGTGTGCCCGAAACGCACTCACTTCCTCTTAAAATGCCTCACAATTAAATAAATACCTATGTACATTTACAATTGGAGCATCGTAACCTGGCGAGCCTGCCGCCAGAGCGCAGGGCAGCGCGGTGGCGGCAACCATCTAGCAGGAGCGTGGCGTACTGCTAGCTAAGGAGTCTCTCAGCACATGGCTCCAGTGTGGTCTCGCCAAGACTTTGCAAATGTAACAAGAAGTTCCGTGACGAACTAAAGAGCCTACTTTTCTTAAAATTTAAGATTCATGCCAATGTTTAATCTATATGGATCTATCAAGAATAATGACGAAATTAAGTTGGTAATAATAGAGAACTACAGTTGGCTGCCCTGGTGACTGAATATATTCTTAATTCCATCTCTTAAGGTACAGAACACTAAATTTGATTGAAGTCCAATGGATAGCATGGACGTTACATGCAGTTAAACATTGGCTCTAACAGCGCACGTAAAATCATGTTGGCAACAATGACATACATGTATTGGTCAGAAATAATCTGAAATAGTATGATCTATTGTTGTGCCAATTTTGAATGAAATCCATTAGTTAGTATAGAAGTTACATGCATTTTAAAATTGGACCTATCAGCAGGCTTAGAATCATGTTGGCAGCACTGACGTATATTAGTTACTCCAAAGTAATCTAGAATGCCAGGTACTATACGTGTGCAAAGTTTAGAGCTATTGGCTTGCATTCTTTCTGATATATTGATATTAGGGTAACAAAAATAGAGACAGCATTTATTAACAGTTGGCAGCCCTGGTTGCTCTTAAGAATACGCATAGTCATAGCTGTTGTGGTACACATAGCACATACGAAATTAGGTTGAAATTCAAATTATAGTATGGAAGTTACATGTATTTAAAGTTGGACCTCTCAGCAGGCTTACAATCATGTTGGTAGCAATGACGTATATAAGTTACTCCAAATTAGAAAGTAATGTACTATACGTGTGCATAGTTTAAAGCTGTCGGCTTGCATACTTTCTGATATATGGGTATTTGGATAAAAACAAGTAGTTCCGTGAAGAACTATACAGCCTATTTTCATATATCCTACTAATGTTAATTGCCTCTATCAACATACTAAATTTCAGTTTGATTGCTGTAATAGATTCGTAGATATTGAGAACCGTCTAAATATTTCGGATGGTCGCCATGTTGGACTTTTATATATGTAGGGCTTAGAGTTATGTACTGTTACATGAAGATTATTGTGTACGTGTAGTACTCAAACTTTAATCACATGATTAGGACACAAGAAGTAAAAACGAGATTTTTGAGGTTATGGAAACAATTGAAATAAATTAGATGCCAGTGGATTAACATTTGTATAAGGATTTACTGTACCAAATTTCACTGCACTTGGATGGTTAAATTGCGAGAAATGACCATGTGAATATTTATACTTCGCGTCGCCGCCATGTTGGATTTGTGATCACCAGGTTATTGAAAGTCCTAGAGATGAACTTATATTCATAGCCCCTATGAACATAAAGAATAGTTTTATTGCTAGAATAAATGCGTAGATATTGAGAACCGTCTAAGTATTCCGGATGGTCGCCAAGTTGGATTGTTATATGTATACTGTAGGCCATAGAGTCATGTACATTTAAAGGAAAATTATTACGTAGGTTCATTATTATAACTTTCACTTCGATCTCATGACTACGACACAAGAAACAAAAACTTAATTTAAAAATCCACACAGCCGCCATCTTGAGGTTATGTAAACAATTTAACTAAATTAGATACCAGTGCATTACAATGTATATAGACATTTGCTGTACCAAGTTTCATTGCATTTGGATCATTCAATCGCGAGAAAAGTCTATTTAAAACTTTCAAATTCGCTTGGCCGCCATGTTCGTATTGTAGTTAAACGGCTTTTTAAAGTCTCATAGATGAACTTCCAGTAGTGCCCTTTATCTCCGTGCAAAATTTCAGGCTGATACCGTTATCAGTTTCAGAGATATAGAATGCCATTGAAATATTTCGCACAGCCGCCATATTGAGGTTATGTAAACAATTGAACGAAGTTACATGTCGATGCATTACAATGTATATAAACATATACTGTACCATGTTTCATTGCGTTTGGTTGGTTAAATCGTGAGAAACGTCTATTTTAAAGTTGCAACTTCGCTTGGCCGCCATGTTGATTTTGTAGTCACCAGGTTTTCAAAGGTCATATAAGTGATCTTCTAGTAGTTCCCTTTATCACCGTAAAATATTCCTGGGTGATATCGGTAATAGTTTTTGAGATATTGAATGCTGGTGAAATAATTCGCACAGCCGCCATTTTGGATTGGTGAGACGTAACAAAATTTGAAGGGCACGGCCGGAGTCGCCCGGAATATAGCTATGAACTTACCGAGTTTCATTGAAATCGCTCCAGCCGTTTAGGTTTCATTAGGGGGACACACACAAACGAATCACACACACACGCACACACACACGGACAAAAGGTGATCTCATAAGCCATTTTTTTTTTCAAAATTGAAAATAGGCTAAAAATGAGAGCATTTATTAACAGTTAGCAGCTCTGGTGGCTCTTAAGAATACGCTCAGTCATATCCACTTATGTACACATAGCCCATACGAAATTTGGTTGAAATCCAATTGATAGTGTAGAAGTTATATGCATTTAAAATTTGGACCTGTCAGCAGGCTTATAATCATTTGGCAACACTGCCATGTATGGCCTACTGGAAATTAAACTGCAATATTACTATCTATACGTGTGCCAAATTTGAAATAGCTCCCATTCATACCTTCCAAGATATCCAACATGGAGCTCAAATTTCAATTGCGATTTTTCTGCAGTTGGTAGCACTGACATCATTTTCAAATATGGCCGTGAGATATTTAGTTATAGATCTTTACTCCTACCAAATTTTGTTTCGATTGCTGCAGCCATTTAGGAGTTGATAGGGGGGGGACGACGACGACGACACACACACAGCCAGACAGACAGACAGAAGGACAGATAGACAGACAGACAGACAGACAGACAGAGACACATTTGACCGATCTCATGTCTACTTTTTCCTCATTTTTGCAAAATGTGAAAGGTAGGCTAAAATTGCTGTAGAAGGAACTCCCGAGCAAACAATAACCGATGTATTCGTTGTAACATCGAATATTGTCTACAAAGAGGTGCGGTGACAAGTACAAAACACTGTTCTACATAATTCTTTGTGTTCATCTCATGTACGTATGCCGTTTAACAACAATAAATACATTTCTTCAATATTTAAAACTTCGTTCTCCCACATTCTCCACTACTAACCCATAACCCACACACAAACGAATCACACACACACGCACACACACACGGACAAAAGGTGATCTCATAAGCCTATTTTTTCAAAATTGAAAATAGGCTAAAAATGAGAGCATTTATTAACAGTTAGCAGCTCTGATGGCTCTTAAGAATACGCTCGCACGGGCCCACTAGTATGATAATGGTTCCGTATTGATGTGCTTATACAGTTAAAAAAAAAGTCCTCTCGGCACGCCGGAAGGCGGAGGTAGATTTCACTAGACAAACTTGAGGATAGGCGAAAATAGGCAGAATATGCAGGTTTTCGTTGAATGATCAGACCTCATTTATTGCGAGAAGGTATTTTATAATTGGAGCTTAATTAACTTTGTTTTTCGTCATTTTATGCTTATTTTAAACACTTTATTGTCTTATGGGAACGGTAACCTTCTTGTCATTTGGGGTCCATTTTTAGCCTATTTTCAATTTTGAAAAAATAGGCTTATGAGATCACCTTTTGTCCGTGTGTGTGTGCGTGTGTATGTGTGTGTGTGTGAGGTGTGTGTGGGTGTGTCCCTAATAAAATCTAAACGGCTGGAGCGATTTCAATGAAACTCGGTAAGTTAATAGCACTATTCCCGGCGACCTCGACCGTGCCCTTCAAATTTTGTTACGTCTCACCAATCCAACATGGCGGCTGTGCGAAATATTCACTATCATTCAATATCTCCGAAACTATTACCGATATCACCCTGAAATTGTGTGCAGTAATAAAGGGCACTACTAAAAGTTCACCTATGAGACTTTAAAAAACCTGGTGACTACAGAACCAACATGGCGGTCAAGCGAAGTTGAGACTTTTAAATACACTTTTCTCGCGATTTAACTATCCAAACGTAATGAAACTTGGTACAGCAAATGTTTATACACATTGTAATGCACTGGAGTCTAATTTATTTCAATTGTTTACATAACCTCAAAATGGCGGCTGTGCGAAATATTTCACTGACATTCTATATCTCCGAAACTATTACAGATATCACCCTGCAATTTTGTACGGTGATAAAGGGTACAGATACAAGTTTGCCTATGTATATTTCATAAACCTGTAAGGTACAAAACGAACATGGCGACCAAGCGAATTTGAAATATTTTAATAGACTTTTCTCGTGATTTAACTCTCTGAGCGCAGTGAAATGTGGTACAGTAAATGATTTTGCATATTTTAATGCACTGCCATCTAATTTAATTCAATTGTTTACATAACCTCAAGATGGCGGCTGTGCGAACTTCTAAAATTAAGTTTTTATTTCTTGTGTCGTAATTATGCGATCGAAGTGAAAGTTTGAATAATGAACCTAGGCAATAATTGTCCCTGAATGGTACATAACTCTATGGCCTATACATATAACAATCCTAAATGGCGAGCTTCCGAAATATTTAGACGGTTCTCAATATATATGAATCCTTTACAGCAACCAAACTGAATTTTTGTATGTTCATAGAGACTATGAACATATGTTCACCTATAGGACTTTCAGTAACCTGGTGAGCACAAATCCAACATGGCGGCAACGCGAAATATAGATATATAAATGGACGTTTCTCGCGAATTTACTATCCGAGTGCCGTGAAACGTTGCACGTTAAATGCTTATACAAATGTTGATCCGCTGGCATCTAATTTATTTCAATTGTTTGGATAATCACAAGATGGCTGCTGTGCGTAATTTTTAAATCTCGTTTTTACTTCTTGTGTTCTAATCATGCGATTGAAGTTTGAATACCACACGTACACAATAAGCTTAATGTAATAGTACAAAAATAAAAATCCAACCTGGCGACAATCTGAAATATTTAGACGGTTCTCAATATCTACGAATCTGTTACAGCAATTAAACTGAAATTTTGTGTGTTGATAGAGCAGGATATATGAAAATAGGCTGTATAGTTCTTCGCGGAACTACTTGTTATACATGTGGTCACACTGTCCTTATACAAGGTTTCGACACTGATGTGTAACTATGTAACGGTTTGTTACTTCTTCACGCAAAATTATATCTCCCGCAGAGATTTTGGTTGGTTCCTCAGTTTAGGGGCTGCGACAACGCGGTCATGTAATCCCGTGTACTTTGGGATGGCTGTATTAGTCTGTAATTCAGGTAAGGACTGCAGACGGTCAATTTCAAGCAGTAGTTCCTAATGTTGCTAGCAGGTACTACCGTCAACGACACCTAGCTGTGAACTTGGCTACTAGATGCTACCGCAACCAGCAACTCGCAACGAACGTTGGAACTTCCCCTCCAAAGGAAAGCATACTGAGGGATTTTTTGCGCTCTTAGAAAATCCGATGACTTCGGCCGGCTTTGAACTCGCGACCTTGGGCATAGACATTCAGCATGCTACCAGTTATGTCACCGAAGCCGCTTCACACTTAGTCAGATGGAAATCTGAATCTGATCTCGTGCAAGTGCGTTGTCTTGGCAACGTCTGATGGCTCATCCCTCATCAATTTAGTAGTGTTGCCATGGCAACCACTGATAGCTCTTGGCATTTTCTTATAATTCCGAAATCATTTTTCTCATCCCTTAGCATAATGGTGGGTCATATCAAAAATTCTTTCAGACAAAAGTTTTAGGTAATTATTAGGGGAATATTGTCCATTTTGCACGGTTTTGATATTGTGCCTATTAAGAGAGATATGATTAATGTTTCCCGAAAAACCCACTTTTTCCCACCCCTTTGGTCAATGGTTGGTGCTATAAAAAAACTCTTCAAACATAAATTTTTGGGCTTTATCCGACACATAGTATGAACGTTGAACGGATTCGATATTTCACATATTAAGAGAGTTATAGCAATATTTGACTTTTTCGAAAAAAGCCTCCCATTTTCACCCCCTTCGACCGAATTAGCCCAGTAACGAACTCGACCGAGATTTTATAGGTATACATATTCGGTAAAAAATTCAAAGTGATTGGTGCAAAATTACGGCAGTTATCTTGTCCACAAGAAACTGATATACATATATACATATATATACAAGCTGACCCGGCAGACGTTGTCCTGCCAATCAAAGAAAGTGTTGTAACTGGATTTTGTTGGAACGCTTCGCGCGTCGTCACTCATTTGTTACATCTACTCGTGCGCTACCAATATTGTAAAATGGATTTACCATTTGAACACCTTCCCTGGCGTGTACACAACAACTCATCAAAGTTTCATCGGAATCGAATGAATGACATATGAACGCATAAGTGATTTTCTTTAAATGATTCGCGTGCCGTCACTCATTTGTAGAATCTACTCATGAGCTACCTATTGTAAAATAGATTTACTAAGCCTGAAACCTTCTCAGGCGTGTACTCAATGATTCACCAAGGTTTGATCGCAATCGGATGAATGATATATGACCGCATACGGTACATTGTGGAAACGATTCGCGCGCCGTCGCTCATTTGTTGAATCTACTCGTGCGCTACTTATTAAAAACTGGATTTACTAAGTCAGAAACATTTCCTAGAGTGTACACAACAATTCACCAATGTTTGATCGCAATCGGATAAATGGTATATGGGCGCATACGGCACTTTGTTGAAATGATTCGCGTGCCGTCACACATTTGTTGAATCTACTCGTGGGCTACCTATTGTAAAATGGATTTAATAAGCCAGAAACCTTCCGTAGGGTGTGCACAACATCTCACACAAATTTCATCGTAATCGGACGATTGGTATTTGAACGCATACGGGACCTTATTCAAACGCTTCGCGCGTCGTCGCTTATTTGTTGAATCTACTCGTGCGAAACCTCCTGTGAAATGGATTTACTAAGTTAGAAACCCTCACGTAAGTGTACACAACATCTCACCCAAGTTTCATCACTATCGGACGAATGGTATTTGAACGCATACGGGACTTTGTTGAAACGCTTCGCACGTCGCCGCTCATTTGTTGAATCTACTCGTGCTCAACCTCATGTGAAATGGATTACTAAGTTAGAAGCCTTCACTTAAGTGTACACAACAACTCATCAAAGTTTCATCTCAATCTATGAATGGAATATAAACTTATACGGGATTTTGTTGAAACGCTTCGCGCGTCGTCACTCATTTGATGAATCTAGTCGTGCGCTACCTAATGTGAAATTGATTTACTAAGCCAGAAGCCTTCCCTGGAGTGCACACAACATCTCACCCAAGTTTCATCGCTATCGGACGAATGGTATTTGAACGCATACGGAAACTTTTTGAAACGCTTCGCGCGTCGTCGCTCATTTGTTGAATCTATTCGTGTGCAACCTCATGTGAAATGGATTTTTAAGTTAGAAGCCTTCACGTAAGTGTACACAACAACTCATCAAAGTTTCATCTCAATCTATGAATGGAATATAAACTTATACGGATTTTGTTGAAACGCTTCGCGCGTCGTCACTCATTTGTTGAATCTAGTCGTGCGCTACCTAATGTGAAATTGATTTACTAAGCCAGAAGCCTTCCCTGGAGTGTACACAACATCTCACCCAAGTTTCATCGCTATCGGACGACTGGTATTTGAACGCATACGGGACCTTTTTGAAACTCTTCGCGCGTCGTCGCTCATTTGTTGAATCTATTCATGCGCTATCTATTGTAAAATGGATTTACTAGGCCAAACACCTTCCCTGGAGTACACTCAACATCTCACCCAAGTTTCATGGCAAACGGATGAATGGTATATGAACGCATACGGGACTTTGAAACCCTCTAACGTGCAGAGACAAACAGTAGAATTCGACATCACTGCCACCTTTGGTATAAAACACAACTTTTCGCCACGGGCGGAGTGTATGTAATGGCGGTAGTTGCACAGATTGCGACCAGGTGGCTCTAACGTGCAGAGACAAACCGTCCAAAGACATCAGCTTTCACGAAGGCCAAGGCTAGTGGTTTCCATGACGACTGTTTTTGACTGTATATTGTGGTTCTAAAATTGTGTGTAAATTGTGGTTCTAAAATTGTGTTCATTCCACCTACCGGGTCGGATTGTGAATCTAAACCATACATGGACCCACACTAATATACATACCAAATTCCATCAAAATCGGTTCAGTCGTTTAGGAGGAGTTCAGTCACATACACACGTGTCGAAGAATTATATATATAAAGATATATATATATATATATATACATAAATTATATATAAACTTTTGAACTGACGGTGGTTTTGGGGTCTGGGGGATGTGAAACGCGAAGATATGTCGAATTTTTCCGGAAGTCGAAACATGGGACCCATTGCAATAGTTAGCTTTCTAATGAAATCTACCTAAAAAGGTTTATATTTCCGCCTATGTCACACCGTCTATAACCACATTAATTTGATCTGTACCTCAATTAATTCAACAACCTACTGTATATACACTGTACATGATGCACCATATCAGGTTAAGTGACCATTGATAGTTTAATGCTACGCTTTATAATAATTTCGTTCATTTAATGCTTTATATTTGGCTGATGAAGGGGACACAAATTGTTCATTAGTCCCTCAGACATGTACCATTTCCAAGAACAACTTTGTTAATAATTTTTTCATTAAAAGTATTGATTGTTGGTTAGTTCCTTAGTTTAGGGGCTGCGGCAACGCCGTCATGCAGCCCCGTGTACTTTGGGCGTGTGTAGAATCTGTCTGATATCCGGTGTTAATTGTGATGGCTGTATTAGTGTATGTAACTGTTTTTTAATTCATGTAAGGACTGCAACTTTGAATTTTTCAAATAGTTCCTACTTTTGCCGCCAAACGCCACCGTCAACGACTACAAGGCCTAGTTCAGAACTTAGCTCCTAGACGCCACCGCGGTCGGATCTTGGCAACGAACGTAGGAACCTTAGAGCGTTGTTTACATTCTTAACCTATACAATTTAGCTTCACACATGTGTAATTAGTGGAAGGTTCTTTAACAATCCATAAATCGTTGACATGGGACTGCCGGCTTTACTTCCCCTCCGAACGAAGACATACTGACGGATTTTTAACGCTCTTAAAAAATCTGACGGCTTCGGCCGGGTTCAATATAAACCTGTTTTTTAGGTAGATTTCTTTAGAAAGCTAACTATTGCAATGGGTCCCATGTTTCGACTTCCGGAAAATTTCGACATATCTTCGCGTTTCACATCCCCCAGACCCCAAAACCACCGTCAGTTCAAAAGTTTATATATAATTTATGTATATATGTATATATATACACACACATCAAAAAAAGTTTTGCATCACCTCGGTTCCAAGAGTTCCGGTACCTTTAAATACAAAGGGAATAGAGATCAACACAAACAACATTTCAGCTCGTTTTATTGCTCATGAGACCCACACATTGCATGTTGTACCATCATACAGCTAGACTTTCAGCATTTGTGGTCCAGATTGCAGTACACACCACTACCTCTAATACCCAGTAGCACGTCCTCTTGCATTGATGCATGCCTGTATTCGTCGTGGCATACTATCCACAAGTTCATCAAGACACTGTTGGTCCAAATTGTCCCACTCCTCAACGACAATTCGGCGTAAATCTCTCAGAGTGGTTGGTGGGTCAAGACGTCCATAAACAGCCCTTTACAACATATCCCAGGCATGTTCGATAGGGTTCATGTCTGGCGAACATGCTGGCCACTGTAGTCGAGCGATGTCGTTATCTTGAAGGAACGCATTCACAAGATGTGCACGATGAGGTCGAGAATTGTCGTCCATGAAGACAAATGCCTCTCCAATATTCTGCCGATATGGGTGCACTATGGGTCGGAGGATGTCATTCAGGTATCGTAAAGCCGTTTCGGAGCCTTCCATGACCACCAGTGGCGTACGTCGGCCCCACATAATGCCACCCCAAAACATCAGGGAACCACCACCTTGCTGCACTCGCTGGACAGTGTGTCTAAGACGTTCAGCCTGACCAGGGTGCCTCCAAACACGTCTCCGACGATTGTCTGGTTGAAGGCATATGCGACACTCATCGGTGAAGAGAACGTGATGCCAATTCTGTGGGGTCCATTCAGCATGTTGTTGGGCCCATCTGTACCGCGCTGCATGGTGTCGGGGTTGCAAAGCTGGACCTCGCCATGGACGTCGGGAGTGAAGTTGCGCATCATGCAGCCTATTGCGCACAGTTTGAGTTGAAACACGACGTCCTGTGGCTGAACGAAACGCATTATTCAACATGGTGGCATTGCTGTCAGGGTTCCTCCGAGCGGCAATCCGTAAGTAGCGGTCATCCACTACAGTAGTAGCCCTTGGGCGGCCTGAGCGAGGCCTGTCATCGACAGTTCCTGTATCTCTGTACCTCCTCCATGTCCGAACAACATCGCTTTGGTTCACTCTGAGACGCCTGGAAACTTCCCTTGTTGAGAGCCCTTCTTGACACAAAGTAACAATGCGGACGCGATCGAACTGCGGTATTGACCTTCTAGGCATGGTAGAACTACAGACAACATGAGCAGCGTACCTTCGTCCTGGTGGAATGACTGGAACTGATCGGCTGTCGTACCCCCTCCGTCTAATAGGCCCTGCTCATGCATGGTTGTTTACATCTTTGAGCAGTTTTAGTGACATCTATGAACAGTCAAAGGGACTGTATCTTTGATAAAATATACACAGTCAACGTCTATATGCCGGAGATCTGGGAACCGAGGTGATGCAAAACTTTTTTTGATGTGTATATATATATATATATATATATATATATCAGTTTCTTGTGGACACGATAACTGCCGTAATTTTGCACCAATCACTTTGAATTTTTTACAAAATATGTATCCCTATAAAATCTCGGTCGAGTTCGTTAATGGGCAAAATCGGTCAAAGGGGGTAAAAATGGGGGCTTTTTTCGAAATAGTGAAATATCGCTATAACTCTCTTAATACATGAAATATCGAATCCCTTCAAAGTTCATAATGTGTCGGATAAATGCCAACAATTTATGTCAAATAAGTTTTTTGATAGCACCAACCATTGACCAAAGGGGTGGGAAAAAGTGGGTTTTTCGGGAAACATTAATCATATCTCTGTTAATAGGCACAATATCAAAACCGCACAAAATGGACAATATTCCTCCAATAATTACCTAAAACTTTTGTCTGAAAGAATTTTTGATATGACCCACCATTACGCCACGGGGTGAACAAAATGATTTAAATTATAAGAAAATGCCAAGTGCCAAGAGAGGTTGCCATGACAACTTTACTTTTAATTGATAAGGATGACCATCAGCAGTTGCTATGACAACGCCACTGCACGAGATCACATTCAGTTTCCATATGTCAGTGGGAAGCGACTTCGGTATCGGAACTGGTAGCATGCTGAACTTCTATGCCCAAGGTCGCGGGTTCAAACCCGGCTGATGTCGTCGGATTTACTAAGAGCGCTAAAAAACCTGAGTTTGCTTTCCTTCGGAGGGGAAGTTCCAACGTTCGTTGCGAGTTGCTGATTGAGGTGGCATCTAGTAGCCAAGTTCACAGCTAGGTGTCGTTGACGGCAGTATTTTAGGTAGATTTCATTAGAAAGCTAACTATTGCAATGGGTACCATGTTTCGATTTCCGGAAAATTTCGACATATCTTCGCGTTTCACATCCCCCAGACCCCAAAACCACCGTCAGTTAAAAAGTTTATATATAATTATATGTATATATATGTATATCAGTTTCTTGTGGACACGATAACTGCCGTAATTTTGCACCAATCACTTTGAATTTTTTACCGAATATGTATACCCATAAAATCTCGGACGAGTTCGTTACTGGGCTAAATCGGTCGAAGGGGATGAAAATGGGTTTTTTTTTTCGAAAAATGAAAAATTCTATAACTCTCTTAATATGTGAAATATCGAATCCGTTCAAAGTTCATACTATGTGTCGGGTAAAGCTCAGACATTTATGTTTGAAACGTTTTTTGATAGCACCAACCATTGACCAAAGGGGTGGGAAAAAGTGTTTTTTTCGGGAAACATTAATCATATCTCTGTTAATAGGCACAATATCAAAACCGTACAAAATGGACAATATTCCCCTAATAATTACCTAAAACGTTTGTCTGAAAGAATTTTTGATATGAGCCACCATTGCGCCAAGGGATGAGAAAAATGATTTCGGAATTATAAGAAAATGCCAAGAGCTATCAGTGGTTGACATGGCAACACTACTAAATTGATGAGGGATGAGCCATCAGACGTTGCCATGACATCTGACTAATTGTGAAGCGGCTTCGGTGACGTAACTGGTAGCATGCTGAACTTCTATGCCCAAGGTCGCGGGTTCAAAGCCGGCCAAAGTCGTCGGATTTTCTAAGAGCGCTAAAAATCCCTCAGTAAGCTTTCCTTTGGAGGGGAAGTTTCAACGTTCGTTGCGAGTTGCTGATTGAGGTGGCATCTAGTAGCCAAGTTCACAGCTGGGTGGCGTTGACGTTAGTATCTGGTAGCAACATTAGGAACTACTGCTTGAAATTTAGCGTCTCCATTCCTTACCTGAATTACAGACTAATACAGCTATCACTATTCACACCGTTTATCAGACAGATTCTACACTCACCCAAAGTACACGGGGTTATATGACCGCGTTGTCGCAGCCCCTAAACTGAGGAACCAACCAACATCTCTGCGGGAGATATAATTTTGCGTGAAGAAGTAACAGACCGTTACATAGTTACA
The DNA here is from genome assembly GCA_946902985.2 of Meconema thalassinum. Lineage (NCBI taxonomy): Eukaryota > Metazoa > Arthropoda > Insecta > Orthoptera > Tettigoniidae > Meconema > Meconema thalassinum. The sequence goes on along the minus strand of OX336393.1, from coordinate 503,942,836 downwards.
CATCAGTGTCGAAACCTTGCATAAGGACAATGTGACAACAAGTATAACAAGTAGTTCCGTGAAGAACTGTACAGCCTATTTTCATATATCCTGCTCATGTTAATTGCCTCTATCAACATACAAAATTTCAGTTTAATTGCTGTAACAGATTCGTAGATATTGAGAACCGCCTAAATATTTCAGATGGTCGCCAGGTTGGATTTTTATTTTTGTACTATTATATTAAGATTATTGTGTAAGTGTGGTATTCAAACTTCAATCGCATGATTACAACACAAGAAGTAAAAACGAGATTTTAAAATTACGCACAGCAGCCATCTTGTGATTATGCAAACAATTGAAATAAATTAGATGCCAGTGGATCAACATTTGTGTAAGCATTTAAAACGTGCAACGTTTCACGGCACTCGGATAGTTAATTCGCGAGAAACGTCCATTTAAATATTTATACTTCGCGTCGCCGCCATGTTGGATTCGTGCTCACCAGGTTACTGAAAGTCCTATAGGTGAACATATGTTCATAGTCTCTATGAACATAAAAATTTCAGTTTGGTTGCTGTAAAAGATTCATATATATTGAGGACCGTCTAAATATTACGGAAGCTTGCTATTTAGGATTGTTATATGTATAGGCCATAGAGTTATGTACTATTCAAGGTCACTTATTGCCTAGGTTCATTATTCAAACTTTCACTTCGATCGCATGATTACGACACAAGAAATATAAACTTAATTTTAAAATTTCGCACAGCCGCCATCTTGAGGTTATGTAAACAATTGAATTAAATTAGATGGCAGTACATTACAATCTGCAAAATCATTTACTGTACCACATTTCACTGCACTCAGAGAGTTAACTCACGAGAAAAGTCTATTAAAATATTTCAAATTCGCTTGGTCGCCATGTTCGTTTTGTACTTTACAGGTTTATGAATTATACATAGGTAAACTTGTATCAGTACCCTTTATCACTGTACAAAATTGCAGGGTGATATCTGTAATAGTTTCGGGGATATAGAATGTCAGTGAAATATTTCGCACAGCCGCCATTTTGAGGTTATGTAAACAATTGAACTAAATTAGACTCCAGTGCATTGCAATGTGTATAAATATTTGCTGTACCAAGTTTCATTACGTTTGGATAGTTAAATCGCGAGAAAAGTCTATTTAAAAGTCTCCAATTCGCTTGGCCGCCATGTTGGTTATGTAGTAATCAGGTTTTTGAAAGTTTCATAGGTGAACTTCTAGGAGTACCTTTTATCACCGTACACAATTTCAGGGCGATATCCGTTATAGTTTCGGAGATACTGAATGCTAGTGAAATATTTCGCACAGCCGCCATGTTGGATTGGTGAGACGTAACAAAATTCGAAGGGCACGGTCGACGTCGACGGGAATAGTGCTATGAACTTACCGAGTTTCACTGAAATCGCTCCAGCCGTTTAGATTTTATTAGGGGACACACACACACACCTCTCTCTCTCACACACACACACACACACGCACACACACATGGACAAAAGGTGATCTCATAAGCCTATTTTTTCAAAATTGAAAATAGGCTAAAAATGGACTCCAAATGACAAGAAGGTTACCGTCCCCGTAAGACAATAAAATGTTAAAAATATGTTTAAAATGAAGAAAAACAAAGTTAATTAATCTCCAATTATAAAATACTTTCACGCGATAAATGAGGTCTGATCCTTCTACGAAAACCTGCATATTCTGCCTATTTTCGCCTATCTCCAAGTTTGTCCGGTGAAATCTACCTCCGCCTTCCGGCGTGCCGAGAGGACTTTTTTAAACTGTATAAATGGAAATACGCTAAAAATATAGGTTGTAGTGGGGCTTGGGTAGTTCTGTCAGGGACCAGGATCATAACGGCGGGCCCTTGCATACATGGGACCTTAATTATCCCAGCGAGCTCCATGCAAGGTGAACCAAAAGTCTACTGATGAGCCCATCTTGGTATACCTGAATGACACCCTGCGCGTTACACGGCATAACCTACAATATTGACTGAAGTTGAGAAAATATCTATCCAGCTGTAGAAATCTCTTCATCAGACTTCTGTCTACTTCAAACTTAGTGGATGTTTTTCAATTACTAACTGTGCTGGCTTTAATTCGAATTATTGTTGTACTTCTTGAGAAACAATACAAGATATCCTGCACGGTGGAGTATTCATTTCTCTTAGCAGCTTTAATCAACTTAGCAGAGCTCACTGCCTTCTATATGCCGACGCTTGCTGAGTAATTAATTACAATACATTACATGTGGCCTGCAGTCAGTGGCACCAACAACATAGACGAGATTAGCAAGGCCTCCCGTGCCAACCCCAAAAGTCATAAACTTGACTGAGCTCCGTCGCAAAGTTAGGTTAAGGAAAGGCAGGCTAAAATCCAAGACGTCTCATAAACCACACCAAGCCTACGGCTGTGGTTCAGCGGAGGAAGCATTACCATAATCTCGACCGTTTTATGAGGCTGTCTGCGGAAAGGTATGGAGCAAGATTAATGGACAAGTTAATGAGTGTCATTCCAACTCTTCTGCGCAACACACAAAGAGTAACTGGGAAGTCTAACTAAGGTACAATAGACTGTACTAGCTCAGTAGATACTTGCAGATTTTCTTACTATTCCTATGACTATTGTGTAAGTAGTGTATAGGGGCAGATGAACTCGTAGTTCCACCCCTTAAAACAACAATAACTAACTATCTCAGTAGTGTATTTGCAGGGGTTCTGGCCCCTCCTAACCTCCTTCCCTCCTACAAGATGGCGGCCGTAGCTTATCTTAACCTAACCTAACAAGATGGCGGCCATACTTTAATTTAACCTAGCCTAACTTAACCTAACCTAACTTGACATAAACTAACCTAACCTAACCTATGAGGTGTGATCAAAGAGTTCCAAGTGTCAACCACCCACATAGATGGCGCGCACACCTCGTAGGCAGGGTTAAGTTAAGCTATGGTCGCCATCTTGTTTGGTTAGGCTAGGTTAAGTTAAGCTAGGCGTCATCTTGAAATTCTTTAAAATTTTTGGATCACACATCGGCCGCCATCTTGTAGGAGGGAAGGAGTGTAGGAGGGGCCAGAACCCCTGCAAACACACTCTTTATGCACAAATACCTACTTAACTGGATGACATGTTTCGAGCGTCTCGGGTTCATCCTCAGATCCTGTTCACTTAGGCTTAACTAGTTTATGATGTTTATGTATCACAATTAAACACAAATAAATATATGTATATATATATATATATTGTACCCAATGGGACGGATGCTGACTGGCATCGAACTCGGGACTCTCAGGAGAAAGAATCATAGCCATGATTTTCCCGAGAAGCGAACAATTGATCTCTGAGGGGGAACAGCAACATAGAGCCCGAGAGACAGTGGAAATAAAAAGTACTGAGTTAATTGAAGCTTAATCCCATGTCTCAAACAGGAATTATAAGCAATGCTAAGACAGAATATTGTATAAACTGTGAGCCAGTATACCAACAAGAAGTTCCGTGACGTACTAAAGAGCCTATTTTTTAAAATTTAAGATTCATGCCAATGATTAATCTATGTGGGCCTATCTATAATAATGACGAAATTAAGTTGGTAATATCGAAATTTCCAATTAGTTCGAAATTTACCTGGCATATTGTAGCCTAATAGAGCATTACAGTTGGCAGCCCTGCTGACAGAATATATTCTTAGTTCCATCTCTTAAGGTACAGAATACAAAATTTGGTTGAAGTCCAATGGATAGCATAGACGTTACATGCAGTTAGACATTGTATCTAACAGCGCGCGTAAAATCATGTTGGCAGCAATGTCATGCATGTGTTTGTCAGAAATAATCTGAAATATTATGATCTATTTTTGTACCAATTTTGGATGAAATCCTTTTGTTAGTATAGAAGTTACTGGTATTTTAAAATTGGACCTATCAGCAGGCTATAATCATGTTGGCAGCACTGACGTATATTAGTTATTCCAAATTAATGTAGAATGTCAGGTACTATACGTGCGCAAAGTTTAGAGCTCTTGGCTTGCATAATTTCTGTTATATTGGTATTTGGATAAAAAAGAGAGAAAGCATTTATTGACAGTTGGCAGCCCTGGTGGCTCTTAATAATACGCTCGGTCATATATTGACATTAGGGTAAAAATATAAACAGCATTTCTTAACAGTTGGCAGCCCTGATTGCTCTTAAGAATACGCATAATCATATCTGTTATGGTACACATAGCACATACGAAATTTGGTTGAAATCCAATTGATAGTATAGAAGTTACATGTATTTAAAATATTGGTCCTATCAGCAGGCTTAGAATCATGTTGGTAGTACTGACATACATTAGTTGCTCCAAATTAATGTAGAATGTCAGGCACTATACGTGTGCAAGGTTTAAAGCTGTTGGCTCGCATAATTTCTGTTATATTGGTATTTGGATAAAAAAGAGAGAAAGCATTTATTGACAGTTGGCAGCCCTGGTGGCTCTTAATAATACGCTCGGTCATATCTGCTTATGTACACATAGTACATACGAAATTTGGTTGAAATCCAATTGATAGTGTAGAAGTTGTATGAAATTAAAAATGGGACCTATCAGTAGGCTTAGAATCATTTTGGCAACACTGTCATGTATGGCCTCCTGAAAATTAAACTGAAATATTATTATCTCTATGTGTGCCAATTTTGGAACAGTTCCCATGTATACATTCCAAGATATCCAACATGGTGCTCAAATTTCAATTGCGATTTTTCAGCAGCTGGTAGCAGTGACATCATCTTCAAGTGTGACATTGAGATGTCCCGGTATAGATCTTTACTCATACCAAATTTGGTTTCGATTGCTGCAGCCGTTTATGAGTTGATAGCAGGGGACACACACAAAGACAGACAGACAGAAGGACAGACAGACAGACATTTTCCCGGATCGATCTCATAAGTCTAATTTTTCCTCATTTTTGCAAAATGTGAAAAGTAGGCTAAAAATCTTGCACAGATTCTGAAACTTGGAACGACTTGACAGGTGACATATCGCTCTGGAAAGTGGGAGGAGCAGACTGTCTCCAGTGAACTATTTTCAAGCGTCACAGGGGGAGAAGGACAGTTACAAATGACCCTCAAAATCCCCGAGGGACAAGGAAGAGAAGATGGAAGGGGATGGTTGCCAAGAGAAATTAATTAATTGCTGGCAAACAAAGCATTCAAATGGGATGAGACTAGCACCAAAATGCTTGTAATCAAAGAGAGGTAATTTAGGGATGTTGAGGCACCTAAATTGAAGCCCAGATCAGATTGAAGGGAAAAGCATTCACTGAGTGCGGAAGAACAGCGATTAGCGGAAAGACAAAGGGGAAGAACCGGAGGGTAGCGTCAGGAAGCCGTGGAGAAAAACAATTTATATTAATTAATTGAGCGAGCGAATCACCTGCACGCAAGTAGATCTGAAACTTCCGTGAAAATACGATCAGGAATTACGCATTACCTCGTCGGTAAATGCGGTGTGTGAGAAAAGAGTCGCTCCTGTTGTGAAAAGGGACTATGTTTTAACAGAATCCTTTATATGGTCGGAGGAGCTTGGAAGAGGCAGTTCGTTGAAATCATCCATGAGGGTGACACGCAGTTCTTTGACTCAACTCGTGAGGGAGAGATGCTGTCCGTTGATGTAGAATAAGTGCGCGCAGTACGCAAGCTCGGCAAAGTCAGGATCCAACACAAACAGACAGTGAAAGGTGCATTATGCAGCCTATTAAAAGTATTACTACATTAGAATTATGAACAGTCTACAACATGCAAATAATCAGTTATTATACGCGAACGTCATTCAGTACAGCGTAGGAAAATCGCAGTATGTTGTGATAGACAATGGACTTATCCGCAGGGATAGTAATGATCTTTAGAGTATCATACAGTAAACTAGTACAGTATACAATAGATCATGGGAGCAAGAAAGGAATCACAGGTATTTGTGATAAAATACTTAGAGAGCAGACACTAGAAGGGAGAAGATAGGAACACAGTAGAAGACGGGAGATGTACACATCTACTCGAGATAGACTTTCGTTGCAGACAAGTAGTTGTCAGGGTATTGCAGCACCGCAAACCTGAAATCACGTAGTAGCGAAAACCTCAATAAGGCATCGTGTGTAAAAATCCAGTGTATAAAGTTTGTGTTAAAGTTTTATAATATAATATGTTTTAAGTGTGTGATAAAAATGTGGTATAATTTAAAGTGTGAAATGTGTCCATTCCGAGTTATAACGAGTGCTTTTAAACCACATAAAGTGTTAAGTGTAATGGACATGGCAGTGTGTTTGAGCCATTATGGTGGGTAAGCTGCTGTACTATTGGATTAATCCAGCCCGCAAGAAAATGTGAGTACCATCCAAAATGTTAATATGATTTTATAGCTCACCATACAATCTATCATTCCATTAAATATTATAAGAATTTGCAATAAATATTGTACGAGTTCACATTCCTCGTATTGCAGTGTTTAACTGGAATTGAGAATGATAAACTTACGACAAGTAACGCGTAAGATGATAATCAATGTAACTATACCGTTAATTGATGATTATAATAATGATAATAATCAAAGGTCAAAGTCAAAATAAAACGTAAAATCGGCATGTTGATGCCTTAGAAACGTGCAAATCGTGTCATGTCCGATAAAAGAATTCAGTGTTATTGTATGTGGAAGACTGAGAGATATATATTAGAGAGTGTAAAGAGAGTTTTCAATGTAATTGATATGCTAATAATAATAATTGCTCTATTGCTAGGCATGAAAGCCAATAATAATGCAGATAATGTAATTGCCCGTAAAATAATACCTTTAATAAGAGCTAGTGTAGAGCCATGGTATAATAATGATTAAAGCAGGGAAGTAAAGGAGTGCATTATGAATCGGATCATCTAATAGAAATGTTGTTGTAGCCGCAGTAAGAGTGCAAATGTAACGTAGAATCCAGTGATTTACGTTAATAATCACATGAATCATCCAATTAGCTTGCGCGTCGAAGAATCTAGTGAGCCAATCTATGAATCTACAATGTATTTTGTACAGCCTAAGAGCGTACCTATGGATAGCGACCGCGTTGGGGCAGGTATGGCACTTGTGACCCACTGTCAGCATCTTCGAAGCTGCAATGGGATTAACTATGACACCCAATGTAAGCTAATTAAATAATTGATCTGCCCGTGGGGGTGAGACAATTCTTCGTGGAGGAATCATGGTGATTTCCTACCATATTCGTAATCGTGCAGCGGGAAAACAATGAGAAACCCGACTGGCACCCATTTAAGAGCCACAGATTGCATCTTTAGGACGGCAAAGCTAAAGGAAATCCATCCCTTGCTTAGAATATAAATTGAGAGCCATATTGAGCCAATAAAAGACCCTAAATGTAGGAGTTAAATAATTAGATCGATTCCATTCATTAAATGACACATCCAAACCCTTACCTCTATGGAAGGAGGGCAACCTTCATGGCTTTGTTTACAAACGTTTAAAGTCGGTCAGTGAGACCAGACGTTGTAGTGGGAGAAGCAGCCATATTGAAAGAGGGTGGAGCTGAGCGAACCTATTGTTCACGCAACATGGGTGCTAAGCTGACCGCCGACCCTTTAAATTAATACTGGAACACTGAAATCTCTAATCTCATCTCTTGAAATGATTAAATAATGGTTGATATTATTGTATAAAATGAATTACACGCATCATATCCATGTGGATATGTTGTTGGATCGTAAAAATCGGATAATATTTGGCCAAGTTAGTGTCGTGTGACATTTTAACTGCGCTAAATAATGAGGTACACTTTTAAAGAGTAATTACCCAGTTAATGCTAATTTACTCAGACGGGTAGCGTTAATGCACGGAATTGCACATTTGTAACGTTAGTAACGACTTGATTAGACCTAAAAGATTGTTGTGTTATAGAGAGAGAGGTTACTCATAAATGCGTTTGAAACATATGGGATAGAAAACGATTGTTCACACAAACAACGCAAGATTAAGCAAAGAAAATGTAATGAGATTAATATTGTTGAAACATAAATAAAGATAAATGTTCCGATTCAGAACGGACAGTTTATTTGGATCAGTAATGATTGCATTTAAAGATTATTCAGTGATAACTTGTGTATTTAGTAATTTGTTGTGTTGTGATATGCTAATTAAGGTTAATTAAGTGATGTGAAAGACACTATGAACATTCGTCAATGTCAAAAGTATAAATTTTAGGAAGTGTAGGATGGATTTGAGTGCGGAAGAGCGCCACACATAATAAAGACTCACAGTAGAGATACCGGGTGAGTTAGCCGAGGTCGTTGCGGCATGACTGTTGGTAGTCGCTCACATCCGGGAGACGAGGAGGTTCGAATCCCCCCGCCGGCAACCTTGAAGATGGTCTTCTGTGGTTTCCCATCTTCCTTCCAGGCAAATGCTGGGGTTGGTCCTTAACTATAGGCCACAGCCGCTACCTTCCAACTCCTCGACCCTCCCTTCCAACTTTCCTCCCCAATGGTACTTGTAGCTCACCCATTGGGTGTCCGTCTCGAAGCAGCTACAAAACTGGCTGGCGAGCCGAACATGTCCTCGGACACTCCCGGCACTAAAAGCCATACGCTAAAAAAAAACCAGTAGAGATGTTGCAGCATGCCTGAGGAGCTCAGTGCATTAATATAGATCGGATCTTTGGATTAGTGGATCAGAGCTGCGCAGTGCAGATGAATCAAATTAGGGTTTATGTGATTATGTTTAATTATCATCTGTGCACCCCTATTTATTTGTGTTGTGGAAAGTAAATGTACATTATTTGTGTTTTTGTTGTATTTTGCCATGATTTTAGTATCATTAAATTCAGTATTTAGGAATCTGTTGTGTTTCCATGTAGAGTAGTCACCTGGTAGACTCAAATCCTGAGCATGTGGTCGTACAGTGGGTTGGACGTACCATACCTGGAAAGACCGTGAGCAAGCTGGGATACGAATACATGCTCCATATAATGTTACAAGGGTACATTATGTAATTCATAACATTTCAATAGATCACAGGCTACATACTTCCACCACAATAATAATAACAATAATAATAGACTAATAATAATAACGCAACAACCATAGAAGTGTATTATTCTGTTTGTAAATAGTTGATAGCGCCCTCACTTCAATCCGGTAAAGATTACTTACTGCCTGTGGGGGATTCGCAAAATTACAATACTCGTCATGGATGCTATCACACTAACTGAATCTTACGTTTATTGCCAAAGAACTATGGCTACCCATGTCACAGAACTGTTCCATTTATACAAATGGATCAAGTTACTTGGCTTAGAAGAAAGGTAAGATCCCGACTTCGTTGAAATAGGTCCAGTCACTCAAACGTTATTTAGACAAGCATACACACACATTGACTAAAGTGGATCTCGTGTGATATTTTAGGTATAGGTGACGGGACTCCAGCATGAAGCCAATCAGAGTATTTTTCAGTAGAAGCCGATCATCCTTTGTGGACAAGCCGTGATATGACTTGCCATAAAAGTATTTTGAATGCACAGTAATTGATGCTTCCTGACTTGTATTACGGAATCTCATTACCTGATTAATACAACTTTCTCGTTTTAGTTGCAAGTTTATCAGAAACTTCTCCATGTCACTTCGTTTCCTCTCTCAAGGTGCAGCTTCTTTTTTCATTTTTGCCAACAGTAACTTTTAGAACAATGTTGTGCAAGTTACAAAAAATATGTCGCACAAGAAAAGGTAGAAGTTTACAGGCAGGAAGCGAGGGAATAAAAACAACCTGTTGGCTCGTAAAAAGATAAGTCACGCAGGTGTGTGCGACCCCTTGTTGACCCGAGCCGAACTGTCTTTCCTCTGATAAGTCACACGGTAATGGTGTGCTCTTATCTCGAACACTATTCATCACCAATAATGTAAGCACCATTAACCAGCACGAGGATTACCTCATGATTAAAGGCCAGTGGACGACACTCCAACAAAGAATCCTTTCCTTGTTTGTCATTTCAAGATTGCTGATATCTAGGATCATACTGATAACCTTTCAGTCATTCACCACATTTAAATAGAAGTTTCTCGCGATTTAACCATCCGAGTGCAGTGAAACTTGGTACTGCAAATGTTTATACACATTAATGCACTAAAATCTAATTTAGTTCAATTGTTTACATAACAATTGTTTTCGAACTAAGTTTTATTTCTTGTGTCCTAATCATGCGATCGAAATCGACGTTTGAATAATGAACCTATGCAATAATATTCGTCTACATACCTCTATGGCCTACATATAAAATAAGTCCAACATGGCGACCATCCGAAATATTTAGACTGTTCTCAATATCTAATAATGTATGACAGCAATAAAACTGAAATTTTGTATGTTAATAGAGGCTATGAACATAAGTTCTCCTATGGAACAGCACACATCAAACATGGCGGAGACGCGATATTTAAATGCTTAAATGGACGTTTCTCGCTATTGAACTATCCGAGCAGAGTAAAACTTGCTACGGTGAATGCTTATACAAATTTCAATCCACTGATATCTAATTTATTTCAATTGTTTGCATAACCTCAAAACGGCGGGTGTGCGAAATTTTGAAATCTGTTTTATATTTCTTGTGTCCTAATCATGTGATTGAAGTTTGACTAATAAACCTACGCAATAATCTTCATCTAATAGTACATAACTCTATGGCCTACATATATATAAATCCAACAAGGCAACCATTTGAAATATTTAGACGGTTCTCAATATCTGCGAATCAAATTGAAATTGTGTAAAAAGATGGTATATTGGTTTTCACGGCCAGTGAATTTGAAACTCAGGAATTTTTCTAGGTTTGTGCCGTGCGAACAGCGCGCTACATCCCTTTTTATGAAGCGCACCTGCTGAGTTTTAATTCACTGGCCATGAAAGCCAATATACCATCTTTTTGGAAGCCTTCACAGAAAGGTTATGACTGCTTGAGCTTCTAGTCCTCGCAGTAAAGAGACGCAGGTGCACTTCATAAAAAGAGAGGTAGCGCGAGCAGTTCGCTACTCCTGTGGGGGTCCGGACGGAGACACCAAGAGCCCGCTGATGAGCCATCTAGGTGTCCGAGGCGAAACCCCACACAAGACACTGCACAAACCTAGAACAATTGCTGAGTTTTGAAATTGTGTATGTTGATAGTGGCAATTAACATAAGTAGGATATATGAAAATATGCTATTTAGTTCCTCACTGAACTACTTGTTGTCCATCTGCTCCTGCTTCTTACTGCTCTGGCCCATTGTGGGCCTTCCCACGCAGAATAGAAGTCGGACCATCTCCGCCTCGATCTCCCTCTCTGACATTTTCCCGTTCTTGTGACCGGTCGATAGTTTTAAATAACTAGGGAGTTGGGTTACTCAAGAAATGATATGCACTAAAGTATTACAAACAAGGATTGCAATAAGAAAATAATGATGATGATAATTGTTGTTTTAAGGGGCCTAAAATCTAGGTTATCGGCCCCTAATTGTGTGGGTGATCGTGAAGATGATAATGAAATGTTAACTATAACAAAAACTTACTACTAACTTATATACTAGAAGAAGAAATGGAAAACAAAAGGAGAATAAGGCAAATAAAGGACTGGAAGAAAAGAAATGCCCTCAACTCTCGATGAATGGGGATTGAGGGCCTTGGATGGAAGGAGAGGCATGAAAGGCACATAGGAAAGTGAAAGAGGGGAGGGTCCACCCCAGAGGTAATGGATAAAAGGGGAAAAACCGGACCCAGCTCAGGAATCTCTCGGGGTCGCCAACTCCCGAACTCAACGGCCGTGAGCCCCTGAGGGTGTAGCAATATATAGGGTGCAGCAGAAGTGGTGGGGCTACATACACACTGCCTCCTTGAGGGCCTTGAGCAGAAGGCAGGAGATAACAGGAAAAGAAAATGAAGGCTGACCACTCGCAGAAGGAGGGCATCAGAAAAGATGAGACAAGGGCCAATTAAGGCGGGAAAGGAAGAGACTCCCTAGGCCTCGGATACCCTAATACCGTCGGGGTCGGAAGAGAACAAGAGTTGACCAAGTGAGGTCGACAGGAAAGAAGACTGAGAGGAGCCCGGCACAAGTAAGTGGAAGCAATGCCGGGCGCAGCTGGGGCCTCGTGGTCGCCAATCCACGTCCCACCGGTTGTGAGCCCCTGGGGGGTTCAGTAAGAAAAGAAAACTATTTTGTGGAGCAATGAAAGTAAGCCTAAGGAATAGATTAATGAAATGTTTTGTTTGGAGTGTAGCAATGTGTGGAGCGGAAACTTGGACGCTTAGGAAAGCAGACGACAGAAGAATAGAGGCTTTCGAAATGTTCCTGTGGAGAAGAATGTGGAGAATAAGTTGGAAGGACAAAGTGAGAAATGAGGAGGTATTAAAGAAAGTAGGAGAAGAAAGGATAATGCTAAAAAAGATACGGAAAAGAAAACTCAATTGGATTGGACACTGCCTAAGAGGAGATGGTTTGATGAAAAGTGCATTAGAAGGGACAGTCCAAGGGAAAATCCGAAAAGTAAGAAGAAGGCTTCAGATGCTGGATTCCATCAAGATTGATAAATCGTATGAGGTGATGAAATGTGCTGCTGAAGACCGGATAAGGTGGAGAGACCGACCATGAGGAAACCTGCCATCAGGCCGATAAACTGATGATGATGATGTGTCCGATATTATTTGGCGAAAGTAATGCCGAGCAGAGCTAGGGACCTGAGGTCCAACCCACTAGTTGGGGGATTGAGTGAGTCGAGTATTCACGTGTTCAACCGATAAAACAAGAATTGAGCATGTAAACGTGATTCAACCAATCGTACTGTTCCATACCGCATGAGTGCCTCTGATATCGATATGAATTCTCTACCAGTTTATTTCCCCGGAGAGAAAATAAAAAAATAGATATCTTTTGGTATCTAAACACAGCCTGATTTCATATTCCATAGTTCATACTGTTTGATAACTAATGTTCCTTTATAGGCCACAGGTCATGAGAGTTTGCTCAAATGCGAGTTATTTACAGCGGCGGCTGCTGTCATTTTAGCATACTTTTCACATTTTGTAACAAGTAGTTCCGTGAAGAACTATACAGCCTATTTTCATATATCCTACTCATGTTAATTGCCTCTATCTACATACAAAATTTCAGTTTGATTGACGTAATAGATTCGTAGATACAGTATAACCCCTCAAATCCGAACTAATTTGGGCTGTAGCCTGTTCGGATTTCAATTTGTTCGGATTAGCCGAAAGATATCCATAACATAATGACCAGCCCTCGTTACAGTATGGGACTGTAGCCTACATTGAGCGAGGAAGGCTGGTTTGGCGCAAACAGCGAACATAAAATAGTGAGTCTGGTCCAAAGTCAACATGACGGCATTGTAGTTAATGACAGTGAGGAAGAAAAAACTTCGGGAGAGAATGTGACTTATACTGAAGCTGCATCTGTTGTTGTCATCGCATTGCACTTCGTAGAACAACACGCAGCAGACACGGCAATTGTCTCCGCGGGATGGTTTTCGTCACATCTACAATATTGAAGATAACTGATTTCAAGTGAAAGATTACGTGATATTTTGTGTGTTTCTATTGCTATTTCATTGTTTTAGCAAAGTGATTACCTAGGGAATAATAATAACCAACATTCTCGTTTCTTAATCCCGGATGGGATAAGTAGTCTATGTAGGCACTTTTACAGTATGCTAACTGTACTTCTTGTTAATTTTTCAACTAATTATGTAAAATGCGGTCATAATGCACATCATATGATTGTTTTATGACTAAATAAATAAGTTTCTCTTTTTTTGCGTGTATTTTTTCAAACTTCAAATTGTCGAAAGATCCTCGTTCGGATTACCCGGGATTTCGGATTTCCGGGGTTCGGATATGAGGGGTTTCACTGTATTGAGAACCGACTAAATATTTCGGATGGTCGGCATGTTGGATTTTATATATGTAGGTCCTAGAGTTATGTACTGTTACATGAAGATTATTGTGTACGTGTAGCATTCAAACTTCAATCGCACGATTAGTATACAAGAAGTAACAAGGAGATTTTAAAATTTCGCACAGCTGCCATCATGAGGTTATGGAAACAATTGAAATAAATTAGATGCCAGTGGATTAACATTCGTTTAAGCATTATCTGTACCAAGTTTCACTGCACTCGGATGGTTAAATTGCGAGAAACGTCCATGTGAATATTTATACCTCGCGTCGCCGCCATGTTAGATTTGTGATCACCAGGTTATTTCAAGTCCTATAGGTGAACTTAAGTTCATAGCCCGTATGAACACAAAACAATTCAGTTTGATTGCTATAATACACACATCAAAAAAAGTTTTGCATCACCTCGGTTCCCAGATCTCCGGCATATAGACGTTGACTGTGTATATTGTATCCAAGATACAGTCCCTTTGACTGTTCATAGATGTCACTAAAACTGCTCAAAGATGTAAACAACCATGCATGAGCAGGGCCTATTAGACGGAGGGGGTACGACAGCCGATCAGTTCCAGTCATTCCACCAGGACGAAGGTACGCTGCTCATGTTGTCGGTAGTTCTACCATGCCTAGAAGGTCAATACCGCAGTTCGATCGCGTCCGCATTGTTACTTTGTGTCAAGAAGGGCTCTCAACAAGGGAAGTTTCCAGGCGTCTCAGAGTGAACCAAAGCGATGTTGATCGGACATGGAGGAGGTACAGAGATACAGGAACTGTCGATGACAGGCCTCGCTCAGGCCGCCCAAGGGCTACTACTGTAGTGGATGACCGCTACTTACGGATTGCCGCTCGGAGGAACCCTGACAGCAATGCCACCATGTTGAATAATGCGTTTCGTTCAGCCACAGGGCGTCGTGTTTCAACTCAAACTGTGCGCAATAGGCTGCATGATGCGCAACTTCACTCCCGACGTCCATGGCGAGGTCCAGCTTTGCAACCCAGACACCATGCAGCGCGGTACAGATGGGCCCAACAACATGCTGAATGGACCCCACGGAATTGGCATCACGTTCTCTTCACCGATGAGTGTCGCATATGCCTTCAACCAGACAATCGTCGGAGACGTGTTTGGAGGCACCCTGGTCAGGCTGAACGTCTTAGACACACTGTCCAGCGAGTGCAGCAAGGTGGTGGTTCCCTGATGTTTTGGGGTGGCATTATGTGGGGCCGACGTACGCCACTGGTGGTCATGGAAGGCTCCGAAACGGCTTTACGATACCTGAATGACATCCTCCGACCCATAGTGCAACCATATCGGCAGAATATTGGAGAGGCATTTGTCTTCATGGACGACAATTCTCGACCTCATCGTGCACATCTTGTGAATGCGTTCCTTCAAGATAACGACATCGCTCGACTACAGTGGCCAGCATGTTCGCCAGACATGAACCCTATCGAACATGCCTGGGATATGTTGAAAAGGGCTGTTTATGGACGTCTTGACCCACCAACCACTCTGAGAGATTTACGCCGAATTGTCGTTGAGGAGTGGGACAATTTGGACCAACAGTGTCTTGATGAACTTGTGGATAGTATGCCACGGCGAATACAGGCATGCATCAATGCAAGAGGACGTGCTACTGGGTATTAGAGGTAGTGGTGTGTACTGCAATCTGGACCACAAATGCTGAAAGTCTAGCTGTATGATGGTACAACATGCAATGTGTGGGTCTCATGAGCAATAAAACGAGCTGAAATGTTGTTTGTGTTGATCTCTATTCCCTTTGTATTTAACGGTTCCGGAACTCTTGGAACCGAGGTGATGCAAAACTTTTTTTGATGTGTGTAGATTCGTAGATATTCAGAGCCGTCTAAATATTTCGGATGGTCACCATGTTGGATTGTTAAATGTATAGGCCATAGAGCCATGTACCATTAAAGGAAAATTATTGCGTAGGTTCATTATTCAAACTTTCACATCGATCGCATGATTACGACACAAGAAATACAAACTTAATTTTAAAATTCGCATAGCCGCCATCTTGAGGTTATGTAAATAATTGAACTAAATTAGATACCAGTGTATCACAATGTGTATAAACATTTCCTGTACCAGATTTCATTGCGGTTAGAACATTAAATCGCGAGAAAGGTCTATTTAAAATTTTCAAATTCACTTGGCCGCCATGTTCGTTTTGTAGTTAACCGGTTTTTGAAAGTCTTATAGATGAACTTCCAGTAGTGCCCTTTATCTCCGTACAAAATTTCAGGGTGATACCGCTAATAGTTTCAGAGATATAGAATGCCGGTGAAATATTTCGTTCATCCGCCATCTTGTGGCTATGCAAAGAATTGAACCAAGTTAGATGTCGGTGCATTACAATTTTTATAAACATATACCGTACTAAGTTTTATTGCGTTTGGTTGGCTAAATCGCGAGAAACGTCTATTTAAAAGTCGCAAATTCGCGTGGCCTCCATGTTGGTTTTGTAGTTACCAGTTTTTCAAAAGTCACATAGGTGAACTTGTAGTAGTTCCGTTTATCACCGTAAAAATTCCAGGGTGATATCGGGAATAGTTTCGGAGATATTGAATGCCGGTGAAATATTTCGCACAGCCGCCATGTTGGATTGGTAAGACGTACCAAAATTTGAAGGGCACGATCGGGGTCGTCCGGAATAGTGCTATTAACTTCCCGAGTTTCATTGAAATCGTTCCAGCCGTTTAGATTTTATTAGGGGGACACACGCGCACACACTCCTCACACACACACACACACACACACACACACACACACACACACATACACACACGCACGCACACACAGACACACGGACAAAAGGTGATCTCATGAGCCTATTTTTTCAAAATTGAAAATAGGCTAAAAATGAGGAAAAAGTAGACTTATGAGATCGATCCGGGCAAATGTGTGTCGGTCTGTCCGTCTGTCTGTCTGTTCGTCAATCTGTGTGTGTGTCTCTATGACCTCCTAAACGGCTGCAGCTATCAAAACTAAATTTGGTATGAGTAAATATGGCTATATTTGAAAATGCAATCAGTGTTACCAACTGCTGAAAAATCACAATTGAAATTTGAGCTCTATGCTGGATAACTCAGACGTTATGCATGCGAGCCATTCCAAAATTGGTACACACAAAGATAATGGCATACCAAATTACTTTTAAGGAGCCCATATATGACAGTGTTGCCAGCATGATTTTAAGTCTGCTGATATGCCCAACATTTAAATGCATGTAATTTCTATACTATCAATTGGATTTCAACCACATTTCGCATGTTCTTTGTGTACCATAACATATATGACTACCCTTATTCTTAAGATCCATCAGGGCTGCCAACTGTTAATAAGTGCTCTCTCTATTTTTTTAAAATCCTAATTTCAATATTGAACCCATGTGCCATAGGGTCCAATGAGGGCGAATCCATGTATTTGGGAAAGAAATGAAAGAAACGTATAGTTTCTAATGTGACTTAAAGAAAGATCCAGCTAAGATGCTAGCCTAATATGGTGCAAGAGGCGAGGACCAGGTGTTCGTGAGATGAGATCATCCCTCTTGACATTCAGAAGGGAGCGAGTCATAAGTATTAATAACCGAGTGGAAATTTCCCAAGATTAGACAAGGAAGCCTGACTCGGAAATCGACCTTACGTTGCTGGAAATTGACAACACCGCTTATGCGCCAGAAGAGGAATAATTAAATTTAACCCGTTTACAAGTATAATAATGAGTAAACAAGTACAGTACAGTGAATCATTTCGAATGAGAGATTTTTTAGTAAAGAGAAACCATTTAATAATTGCGCAGGAGAAAACTGCAAACGCAAGACGACGTCATCGGGGAATTACCAAGGCCTGTGTGGAGGGGAGAAAGCAAAAGAAATGCAACACCCACACAATTGAGGACGAGAAATTAATTAATATCTCCGAATTGCACGATCGATTCTTAGGGGCAATGAGATTATTTGACATTGAGAAGACGAGCTTTCGGAAGGTATAATTTTTATATTTGTGCCACCATTATTTTAGAAATTGGTCACAGAAAGGACTAGAGTCTTATTTTTTTGTAGTGAAATAGTATAAAGCTTCGGGCTTCACCAAGCCAATCATGCAGTTATTCTGACAACCCGTGAGGGTGTTACTACGCATGCAGTCATTCCGACAGTCCGTGAGGGGCGTAAGACTACATCACAGCACATCAGTATCCAGACAGCCGTGTGGGGCGTAACTCTGCGTCACATCGAAGAAAGTTACTAGTACTCCTTGAGGGGAGAAACGCTGTGTTACACCGCAGAAGTAATATCCGATAGCCATAGGCGTCGCAGTATTAACAACTTGCTTGCCTCCATAAGGAGTGGTAAAGAAGAAATTTAAAGTATCGCCATATTGGAATATTAGGAAAATCCTAGTTACAGGATTTAGGCCCGACTGTATACAAGTTATAGTGAAAGTTCGTAAGATAAAGTCAGAGCAGGCTGCGAACGTCGGACTTAAGGCGATAGGTCGTTAAATAGACGAACGAATATATCATAATGTACGGAAGTACCGTACCAGAAAGATAAACTGTTATCTAAATTAAAGAACCCAAAAAGGGAAGAACAGAATAAGGTTCGGAACGTATATCAGAAACGTAGGAGTGCTAGAACCGATCAAATAAAGAAGCACGGAGACTATAAACATTATCTCCAGAAAGCAGGCGAACTATTCTAAAAGTACTAGACTCGAGAAGTACTAGCTGCTATAAACTAAATCCATAGGTCATCGAGAGGTTATTGAGGAGACCTCGATCCGAATAGACTTTCGCTAGGATCGAAAAGCCAGATCTACAAAGAAGCCGTTCAAGCTAGATAAATAGCCGGTCATCCAGGATAGGAGTAGAAGAATTTGGATTCCAGGGAACAGTAGATGTTTCGAGACTTTCGTATTCTGCAGGATAGGAAGCCGACATTGAATAAATTTCACCCTTGGAAACGGGAAATTAAGAGGTCACGTGTGATAGGCTCAGAAATACGGCCTAGTGATCAAGAATTGTGAAGTGTAAATTTATTAAAATTGTGTGTTAAATTAATATTTTGAGTGTTTATTATGTGTTCTAAAGGGACACATCAGTGTATAAAAATGTCGTCAATGTTAAGTGTCTTAAATATATGTCAAGAAGTGTTTGTACATAAGATGAATTCCTTTAATATGGAGTAAAAGTTCAAAGTGGGCCAAAAATGAAACACCGCACAAGGATAAAGATCATGGGACGATCTTAAAAACATGTGAGTACTGAATTTCATTCTATTTTGGTGTCAGGAATTGGTTGTGTACAAATCCACCGGAGTTTTGAGTAAAAGGGATGTGTTTTAAGAAATAAATACTGAATAAACAAGAACGCGGTCTGAACAATAATAAAAAGTTGAGAAATTATAAATAATTATGTAAAGAATAAATCCCGTAGAGGAAATATGTGAATAAAATGTTAATGTATTTAACGAATGTCATAAGAGCAAGCGAAATATATGTAATTATCATGAAATATATTTAAATAAAGTAAAATTGAGATATGAAAGAAATAGCTTTTGAGCTTGTGTAAAGAATAAAGATAATACTAATAACTAAGTATGGAAATATTAAATAAAGATCAAATAAATTGATGTGAACATAAGAGCGTTAAAGCCTTAATATATGTGTAAGATATGATGTTCAAGGGAATGTTTTAAATGGGAGCGATTTATCGGCAACGGAAAAGATTAATATAAGAATTAAAAACAATATGAATTGTTACTAATGAGATTTATCAGTTCTTGGGAAGACATTTCGGCTTAAAATAATGCATAGCGCAAAGGAGCGCAAATAATATTAAAATGTCACGCTAGGAAAGCGTAGAAGTTAAAATACTTGGTAAATTACTTATGGAGGGTAGTTGATTGTAGTGAATTGATAATTGTATAAGTCCTCTATTTGTGACGTTGTATCACGAGGCATTGTGTATGTATTAAAAGGGAGCTAATGTATGGTATTATTGAGCGTATGTCATGTAGGCCACGGCCGACTTTAAATCGCGTCTTGTATAAGTCCTTTATAAGGGAATGGTTCCCGAGGCATGTGAAGAGATTCGAACTCAGAATCCTCTTATGATAAAAGCCCCTTAATTCTCCGTCGTCGAATGTGTATTAATCTTCCCCAATCAATGAGGACCCTCTCATAATTAATAAATGCCAAGGTTACGAAAGTGGTCTATGAACCAAAGAATATTTGTTTGAATGGATACAGTACAGTAAAAGCCCGGTCTCTCCCCAGGACTGAGTATAATGTGAAGGTTTGTTTTGAAAGCCTTGGAAAGGAGCTGCTAACGTGGGTTAGACAGAGAGTCGCCCGTCACCCTCTGTGTCATAAATCGCGCCCGAGTTAATGGCCTGGCTCTCTTAGAGTAAGTGTGGGCCGGAACCGTCTCGTAAGATGTAGTAAAGACACCGTGAGTGTTTAAAGTTGTTAACGACCCGGGCGTTGAACCGAGGTCCTTGTAGATTGATATTTTCGTTTGCCTGTTCAGATCGTAGTTTCTTATGTGATAATGGTCTTATAAGACATAAGAGATAAATAACAATCCCTATTGTAATGATGTACGGAAGTAGGATTCCACGAGTTAATTGAAGGCAACTAAGTTTCGGGAGTAACTATAGTTTTTTGACTGTGTCAAGTATCTTCACGCTCTGGAGTACACAAGTGATTTCCTGATTACCTTAATATATTTGTGAAAATAAAGAGAGATGATAACAGCTGAATGTGTGAACATGCCCAAAAATATTGAGTTAGATAATTAACATAAGATTTTAAATGTAATTATACATTTGTTTTGAGGATTAAGAAAATATAAAAGATAGTATTTGAGGTGTACAAGAGTGACACCATTATTATGTAAAGCATGGAGCCAAAAGAGCTCGGAGTTATATAAAACTTACAGTTGATGCTTTATGGAAGTAAGACTAAGTAGGAATTGTTGGTTTATGTGGAAACCATATGTTTAAATACAATATTTGTTTTATTATATTTGTGATTCCTTGTTCATTTGGAACAAGTAGATGATTATGGGTCAGTAATTAAATTGTTAAAGTGTTTGTAGCGCCTTTAATTTTATTAATTAAATGTGTTAAAATAGGAGTTGATTTTGTTGTTATTTTTGCAAGTGTATCCTCTAATTAATCCAAAATATGTGAGTCACAGAGTGGGGGAACTTACCGCTGCCCCGAAAATTCCGAATTGAGCTACGCTGGTATACTGTGATTGGCATATTTCTTGCTAAAAGGGCACATGGGGGCATATAAGTAATGTGCTGGATTAATAACTAGAGGAACACTTAAGACGGTCATAACATGTAAAGTAAAGTAATGATAGGAGTAGCTACAACATAAAATATTAACTGACCGCATGGGTCCCTGGAAACTCATACCGAGCAGCCCTGAATTATATTATCAACCCCCCCTAGCAAACATTTCATGGCGCCCAGTACGCAGGGCTGAGTTTTCCTAGGGAAAACCCGAGTTTTCTCGAAAAATCAAAATTTTCATTTTTGAAAAAATGGTTTTTCGAAATTTTGAATTTTAAATACTTCCATAAAGGTTTATGAAATTGAATAAAAGTATTAAAAGGGTACGTTGTAGTGAATACCCGTACCAAAGTAAATTTTTAAAGAAATTGGGACACACTGATTCAGAGTATCATCTCTCAAGCATGTACTAGTGTGGTGGCATTAGTGGCCCACTGTATTCTTATATTAGAAAAGATGGTGACGATGATGGAGTTAAAAGAGTGTTTGGATGAACATTTCCAAAAGAATAGGAACGAGATGGTAAAAATAAGTACGAAAAGTACGGAAGATGCAAAAAAAGAGAATAGGGAAGAGAGGCAGGAACTTTTGAACGCTATAAAAACCGATAGCAATGAGAAGTTGGAGGCTATAAACAATACATTGAGCCTCCAAAAGGATGAAAATAACAAAGTGTTCGAATCCATAAATCACAATTTAGGATCTCTTAAAATTGATAATGTTAACATGGGAACTAAATTAGAAGCTATCGAAGCCGACGGTATAAAAATGAATAAGGAACTGAAGGCCGAGATAGAAAGGATGAAAACAGAAAGTGGGGAAACCATTAAAAAACAGTTGGAAGTGATAAAAACGGAGACGTTAGAGTCTCTGAAAGCCAACAGTAAAGAAAACCATGGAGTACTGAAGGCTGAAATAGAAAAGACAATGGATACTAAATTTAAAATTCTTGATGAAGGGTTTGACACTAAGTTTGGGGACAAGTTAACTGAGTTAAAAGGGGAAATCACAAGTAAAATTGAAAATGAAAATGGGGCACTTAAGTCTGAACTGCAAGGCCAAATAAAGGTATTGAAGGACAGTATGGTGGATTCACAAACTCAATGCAAAGAAAATTTTGAAAATTTAGAAGGTAATTTTGGGGCTATAAAAACTAAGTTAAATAAGATGGAAAAATCTTGTGAAAAAAATGTAAAAGCGTGTGAGGAGAAACTTGTAACCCAGATCCAAGGTGTGCAGACAAAATTAGAAGCTCAGATAAAATTTAATAGCGATATCTGTAAAACATCCCGGGATGAAATAAAACAAAGCGTGAATGAGCTAGGAGATAGATTTGAAGGGGTTGAGAAAAAAATGGGAGAACTTGAGGGAAAAGTCGATGGAGTTCAAACCGAAGTAACTGAGATGAAAAATCAAAATAAACAGGATGTTAAGGGTATGAAAGATCAGATTGATCATTTTATTAGGCAGGTAGATGATAACTGGAAGACGTACGAAACGAAAATAGATAAAAGTTTAGGTCTATATGAGGAGCATCTCCAGAATGAAAGAAAACAACGAGAGGACGAAAATAAGGAAAGTACCCATAAGATAGATGAAATAAGCAAGGGTATTAATGAGGTCCAGGAAACTATCGGAAAGTTAGAAGGGCGAGTAGGAAAAACTAATAATGAAGTAAAATTGATCAAATATGAATTAACGGAAGTTTCTAAGAAGACGGAAGGAAAGTTGAAAGGAATTGAATTAGATATGTTCAAAGGACGAAAAGAAGTGGAGAAGCAAATAAAGGAGATACGAGAGGGCCTGGAGACCATAGGTGACGTTAAGCCAGAAATTATAGACCAAAGGGTCATGATCTTTAAGAAAGAGGTAGAAGACCAATTAAATGAATTCAGGGATAGTTACAGGGACGAGAAATTCCAATCCAAAAAGGTAGAGGAAGATAGTAGAAGGAATCAAGAAATAATTTAGAATGAATTAAGATCCCGATTGGAGAGGACTGAACATAAGAATAGTCAAATGGAAATCCAACTCATGGCTAATGAAGAAAGTGCCCGAAGGGAAAGGAAGTTAGAATTCGAGAATCAGGAGGAGTTTCCAAAGACAGGATGGGTAGATTCCCGTGAACAAGGCACAGATACGGAGAGGGACTTAGGAGGGGAGAGCCCTTATAAGAACCCAGGATATCCGATGGCGATGTCAACCCCGTACATGAATCAGACAAATGGCCAGATAATAAACATTATTAAATCCAATGAGGACAGACCAGTAAAGTTTACGGGTAATAACATGTCTATTACTCCAAAATACTGGCTAAAGGAAGTTGCAGAGTATTTAAACGAGATGAAAGTTCCTCAGGATCGGAGACTGAGAGCTATTGAAAAGCTGTTAGCAGGTGATTGTCTCACCTGGTTCAGAAGCTTCAGATACACCTTTGATACGGTGGAAGGCTTTAGGGAAGCATTTTTAAAACGATATTGGGCAGCAGACGTCCAAGAGAATTTAAGGCTGGATCTGTACTCTAGGAAGTACAGCACCAATGCACCTACTAAATACTCGGAGTTTTTCACCGCTCAGCTGTGTAAATTCCGCGAACTTGATATTGCTCCGGCAGAAAACGACCTGTGTGCCGTCATTGCAAGACAACTTCCGTATGAGATTCAGAGGCTGTTAATCTCATCCAAAGCCAGAAGTGCTGTGGAAGTGGAGAGTGTATTACGTCAGTTAGATATGACGACTTCGCACGTAACTCCTCGGCATCAAAGACAAACTGAGCAAGTACACATGGCCAGCAGTCAGGAAATTGGAGAAAAACCAGCGACCAGAAATCAGTCCACCAGCACGGATACCCAAGGACTAGTTCGAGAGTATGGGCACCAGGAGCCTAGAAGGATACAGCCATACTACAGAGGAGGATATCGAGGAAGAAATCCTAGGAGTTCAGGTTATAGGCAACAAGAGAGCCGACCTTATAACAATAACCATCAAAGGCAAGAAAACAGAAAGAAATGGGAGAACTATCCCAGAAGGAATGTAAGGCCAGAGGATAGGGATGATGAATATCGGGCCGAAATAGAAGAAAGATATCAGGAAAGTCTTCGTTATATGAACGAACGACCAGATGAACCTGATAGGCAAAAAGTCCGTTGGAGTGAGGCAATTAAGAACCGGAAATCACCCGACCGACTAGACGGAGCTCAAAGCTTGCAAGCTCAGTTAAAGAATGAGGGAAAAGGGAGCCCTCAGGATAAAAAAAAACTCCAAATTTAAATTGTCAAAAGTGGAAACATACCAGGAGCTGGGAGGAGGTAGAAATTGTGAATTGGATAGCCAGACCAGATGAGCTAATTAACGAGGATGTGGAAGGAATCCCACCTGTTAAAAGAGAACTACCTATAATTATGCTTAGAATAGAAGGATTACTGGTCAGAGCATTGATTGATACCGGATCCACAATAAGTCTAATTACACAAACCCTTCTAAATGAACTGGAAACAAGGGGCCGAGTATTAAAGATTCCCACATCAAGTGTAAAGATTAAGGGGATTATCCCTGAAAAATCTCTAACATGCAAATTTCAGGTATACATTGATCTGATCATGGGTAACGCTGAAATTTCGCAGTGCTTTTTGCTGGTAAATCAATTACCGTATAATGTCATATTAGGTATTGATTTTATCCGTGAGAACAAGGTCATCATAGACCTAGCGCAAAACTGCATTAGAGTTCAAAGAGAGGATGTGGATGAGCAAAACATTAACCTACAGGAACAGGATGCGAAAATAGGAGAACAGGTATGGCATATGGAAGAAGTGATTGAGGAAGATTATAAGGACATAGAAAGGATATTTGAAGTCCTCAACATAGAACTCGAAGATAATTTGGAAACTGAGTTCGAGACCAACCTGTCAGGAAAAGTGGAGGAAGCTAAAGTCAGCCTCGAAAATAAGGAACAGTTAAAGAAATTATTATTGAATTATAGGGACGTATTTGATTCCAAGCCAGGGAAGATTGAAAATTTTAAATACGCGTTCCAAGTCAATGATTGGGCACCGTTCAAACAAAAACCGTACCCGGTTGCGGAAAAACATTACCCACAAACCAAGAAGACACTGCAGGAGATGATGAATGCAGGTGTTATAGAAAAGATGGCGACACCATATGTTAGTCCATTAGTGATTGTGAGTAAACCGGATGGCTCAGTAAGGGTGTGTTTAGATGCCAGAAATTTAAATGCAAAAATCATACCAGAAAATGATTCGGCACCACCCATAAAAGAAATACTGAGGAAGTTCAAAGGCAAGAAGATTTTTACAAATATTGACATGACTTCTTCGTATCATCATCTCGAACTGGAAGAGAAAACCAGCTTGTTGACTGGATTTCAGTTCGACCAACAAACATATTGTTTTAGAAGATGTCCGTTTGGATTGAAGACCGCGGGATCTGCATTAATAAGAGCGCTTGATCGAAACCTGTCAGAGGAAGTGAAAGATTGCACTATCCGATACGTGGATGACATTTTGCTTACCTCGGAGAACATTGAGGAACATTTAGAAAATTTGAAGAAATTATTGGAAGACTTAAGAAGGGCAAATTTTAAAATAAATTTAAAGAAGTCGAATTTTTGTCAAAGGCAAGTGACATTTCTAGGGCATGTGATTGACAAGGATGGTGTTAAACCAAATCCATGCAAATTGGAATCGATAAGGGATTTTCCAAGGCCTTTGAAGGTGAAGAACATTCGCCAGTTTTTGGGATTGATTGGGTTCTTCTCAGGACATTGTCCATCATACACCAAAACTGTTGCACCACTACAGGACCTTCTGAAGAAGGGGGGCAAGTGGAAATGGACGGAGGAAGCAGAAAAAGCATTCGTGGAGGCCAAGGAAATGCTCTTAAATTACGTGAAGCTAGGATATCCTGAGTTTAATCAGAGATTTATCATTCAAACAGACGCATCCCAGATTGGAATAGGGGCAATGCTATATCAGGAAAACCCGGAAAACCCTGATAAGAAAAACTATCTAGCTTTCACAAGTAGGAGACTGAAACCACACGAGAAAAATTATACGATCAGCGAAATCGAGCTGTTAGCGATATTGCACGCGTTGCAATATTGGCGGAAGATCGTATATGGGTTTCAGGTCATTCTAAGAACGGATCATAAAGCCTTAACCTTTTTGATGAAGACTGATTTATCCAGTCAAAGGTTGATGCGTTGGGCTTTATACATTCAACAATTTGATGTCAAGATAGAGTACTGCCCAGGAAAAGAAAATATAGTTCCAGACTACTTAAGTAGACAGCCAGAGTCCATAGAAGAGGAAGTAATGGCTATAGATTTGGAAGACAGGGATCAGCGTACTCTTAATGAGTTAAGAAGCATTAGTCAAAGACAACGGGAGGATCCATGGATGAACATGCTCATATCTTTCCTTGAGGGAAGCTTGATAAGAGGAACACCAGCGTACACGGAAGCTAATAAAATAGCTCAAGACTACACGTTTTATAATGGATTGTTATATAAGTTTGTAGACTCTGACCATACAAAATTAAGGATTGTTGTACCTGCAATTTTGCAGAGGAAAATAGTATGGTTAGCCCATAGATCGTTCGGACATATGGGAGTCGACAAAACAGTCTCAATGCTGAAAGAAGCATTTGTATGGCCGAGACTGAGAGAAACTGTAAGGGACACGCTAAAGACATGTGATCTATGTCAAAGGATCAAACCTAATGCATTCCTGATGAGGCAGAAGCCTATACCATTGTTGCCCGAAAGGCCCGGCCAAATCATATCTATTGATAATTTTGGACCTTTGCCAAAGGCAAGAAGAGGAAATCGACACATAATGGTGGCTATGGATGTCTTCACTAAAATGGTTGTCCTTGCTCCCATACAGAAGACTAGTACCAAACAGGTGTTAAAACGACTTAAAGAAAAAGTGATACCGATTCTGGGGAAACCTGAGAATTTGTTGTCGGATCACGGCAGTTGTTTCACCAGTGTAGAGTTCAGACGAGAATTAGAAAGACTTGGAATACGTCAGATTTTGTCAAGTATTCGCCATCCTGAGGCAAATCCTGTAGAAAGAGTGATGAGAGAGACGGCCAAGTATTGTAGAATATACTGTGCCGAAGAAAATTGGAAGTGGATAGATATCTTGGATATTATCGAATTTTGTATAAATAATACAATCCATGAATCCACAGGAGAGATACCCATAACGTTACATCGGAATGAGCAACCAGAAAGACCTTGGAGTCTGGTAATTCCTAGGCCAGCAGACGCTCAGCCTGGAAGAGATGTACGCATTAGAAGAGCCTTTGAGCATCTAAAAGCTCAAGCCGACAGGAGGCAGAGAAGAAATAGGCATAAGAGGTATCATCGACCATTATTAGCAGGAGAAATGGTGTTAGTAAAAAGACCAGCCATTTCGGATCCAGGGAACCGTGTGTACAAGAAGTTCCAGAAAATGTACCACGGACCATATCAAATAATCAGAGATTTGAGGAATAACGCATATAGAATTCGGCATTGTGAAACGGATCACGAAGTGACCAAGAATTCAGCAAATTTGAAATTATATTACCCTCCCGAAGATTTCGATGAAGTAAATGAACAAGCCCTGGTTATGAAAACATTTAGAGATGAATCCGCTTTTGACATAAACAAGAATAAGGAAGAAATAGAAAATAGAGCTCAAGCATTCGAGTGCGAATGCGAATTGGAGAAATTGTATTGGGAAATTAAAGAAATAATTGAATTTATTGAAGAAGAAAATTCCAATTTAAGAAAGGAAAATGATGAAATAAGGAAACGGGTAGGGATGGACCAAACCCGTAAGGAAGAATGAGGTTCTGGGAACTTAAAGTCCAGACAAGTAAAGAAAGAAAGAAAGGGTAGGGACAGAGCATACCCGACCTACACAATTACCGGATACGACTTTAAAGAAGTAAAAACAACAGTAGATACGGACGACGTTATGATGGCTTCGACGAATAAAGACAGATATGATTAATTGAAATAAATTTCCTCAAAATTTTTAGAAAATTTATTTACCTAAGGAGGGGAGAGATGAACCCATGTGCCATAGGGTCCAATGAGGGCGAATCCATGTATTTGGGAAAGAAATGAAAGAAACGTATAGTTTCTAATGTAACTTAAAGAAAGATCCAGCTAAGATGCTAGCCTAATATGGTGCAAGAGGCGAGGACCAGGTGTTCGTGAGATGAGATCATCCCTCTTGACATTCAGAAGGGAGCGAGTCATAAGTATTAATAACCGAGTGGAAATTTCCCAAGATTAAACAAGGAAACAAGGAATTGACAACACCGCTTATGCGCCAGAAGAGGAATAATTAAATTTAACCCGTTTACAAGTATAATAATGAGTAAACAAGTACAGTACAGTGAATCATTTCGAATGAGAGATTTTTTAGTAAAGAGAAACCATTTAATAATTGCGCAGGAGAAAACTGCAAACGCAAGACGACGTCATCGGGGAATTACCAAGGCCTGTGTGGAGGGGAGAAAGCAAAAGAAATGCAACACCCACACAATTGAGGACGAGAAATTAATTAATATCTCCGAATTGCACGATCGATTCTTAGGGGCAATGAGATTATTTGACATTGAGAAGACGAGCTTTCGGAAGGTATAATTTTTATATTTGTGCCACCATTATTTTAGAAATTGGTCACAGAAAGGACTAGAGTCTTATTTTTTAGCCTACTTTCGATTTTTGCAAAAAATGAAAGTAGACTTATGAGATCAACACAGGGCGAAAAAAGTGTGTCTGTCTGTGTGTGTGTATGTGTGTGTGTGAGTCTGTGTGTGTGTATGTGTGTGTGTGAGTCTGTGTGTGTGCGTGTCTGTGTGTGTGTGAGTGTGTGTACTCTGAATGTCTGTCCCCCCCTATCAATTCGAACACGGTGAAACCGAATTGAACGAAATTTGGTACAGAGGTAGCACTAGTAAAGGATACCTCAGTGTCATACTTTATATCGCCGCCATCTTTACTAAAACAGAATGGCGGCCACTCAAATGTTCAAAACGTAAATTCAAATTACGGCTAAACTAATCATCCGATCTCTACCAAATTTGGTGACAACATACCTTTATATAGGTCGCGTCTTTCACCCAAAATTCAAGGTCATCGGCCATGCCAATTCAGGATGGCGGCCGTGTGAATTATGCAACCATTTTAATAAATAGCTTAAGACCCACCAATTCCGATTATCAAGCCTAGGGGGGTTTAAGTTATCCTGAAGGTCGTGATCCGTTATTTTTTATAATTTAATATTATAATATTATACAGTATGAGTGGCTTAAAAGAGCTGAGCCGTTTGTGTCACACGACAAGATGGCAGCTGTCCTCATGTGCCTGTCTTATATTTCAGTAGTTTTAGTATGTTGTATGTGATATACCGTACTGATACAATAATATAAACTTTGTATGAAATGATCTTTAATGAAGATGTACTGCAGTGAAGAAATCGTTTATTTAAAGTCATTATTTGCCAACAGTTTGTATCTAATATGTCAGTTAAGAACACCTGATGTCATGGATACGGTTAGCTCTGAGCTAGCATGTTAGTCTGACACGCAGTTGACTGGGGATCGAGTACTGCTACAGTTAGATTTTTTTTCTTGAATTCTTTTACAAATGATGTGCACGAGCTTTTTCCACAGATACTGAATAAAATGTCATTTAGCTCAAAGGAGAGGATAAAGTATACACTCGTATATTAATAAAATCACAGTCCCAGCATCGCACATAAACAGAAGACATTAGAAAAAGGAGAATAGAAGAACTAGATACACGTTGTCATTAACCACAGCCTTCTTAATGCCTCTGTACGGTGCTGTCCTCTTGTGGGTTATGTGGGTAATATTGTTCCAAACATAACGCTGTGTAAATGCCTGAGCTGGCCTCCTGAAGTATGGCAATTTTGTAATACTGGTAGTTCAACTATTAGCCACGATCGCGCTCCGAATACCTTTAAACACTGCCAGCTGGATCGCCTCCCTCTTGGCTACTTTAAACTGCCTACTCATTCAACACCCATAGAACACTGCCATCGTAGTACATTACGATGGCAGTGCATAGGCGTACAAGATAAAGATTAATTCACCGATAGGTCGCAGCACCACCTACTGTGATTGGGGCGGAAGATTCTTAATTTTGCAGGCTGGCTTAATATAGAGATTAACGGACGTGAATGCATTACAATAAGTTAGTAGTTTTGTTATTCAATCATCATAAAGTATATAATATTGATCTTGACACTTACTGGCTTATTATCAATATAAAAGAAAACAAACAATACATTGTGGTTGGGGTGATTGTTTTAGGGATGAGGACAAAGAGTCATAAAGATACCCATACATTTAGGAGAAAGTAGGCTATATGTTCTTTGCTGAACATCTTGTTTTGTAGTGAAATAGTATAAAGCTTCGGGCTTCACCAAGCCAATCATGCAGTTATTCTGACAACCCGTGAGGGTGTTACTACGCATGCAGTCATTCCGACAGTCCGTGAGGGGCGTAAGACTACATCACAGCACATCAGTATCCAGACAGCCGTGTGGGGCGTAACTCTGCGTCACATCGAAGAAAGTTACTAGTACTCCTTGAGGGGAGAAACGCTGTGTTACACCGCAGAAGTAATATCCGATAGCCATAGGCGTCGCAGTATTAACAACTTGCTTGCCTCCATAAGGAGTGGTAAAGAAGAAATTTAAAGTATCGCCATATTGGAATATTAGGAAAATCCTAGTTACAGGATTTAGGCCCGACTGTATACAAGTTATAGTGAAAGTTCGTAAGATAAAGTCAGAGCAGGCTGCGAACGTCGGACTTAAGGCGATAGGTCGTTAAATAGACGAACGAATATATCATAATGTACGGAAGTACCGTACCAGAAAGATAAACTGTTATCTAAATTAAAGAACCCAAAAAGGGAAGAACAGAATAAGGTTCGGAACGTATATCAGAAACGTAGGAGTGCTAGAACCGATCAAATAAAGAAGCACGGAGACTATAAACATTATCTCCAGAAAGCAGGCGAACTATTCTAAAAGTACTAGACTCGAGAAGTACTAGCTGCTATAAACTAAATCCATAGGTCATCGAGAGGTTATTGAGGAGACCTCGATCCGAATAGACTTTCGCTAGGATCGAAAAGCCAGATCTACAAAGAAGCCGTTCAAGCTAGATAAATAGCCGGTCATCCAGGATAGGAGTAGAAGAATTTGGATTCCAGGGAACAGTAGATGTTTCGAGACTTTCGTATTCTGCAGGATAGGAAGCCGACATTGAATAAATTTCACCCTTGGAAACGGGAAATTAAGAGGTCACGTGTGATAGGCTCAGAAATACGGCCTAGTGATCAGGAATTGTGAAGTGTAAATTTATTAAAATTGTGTGTTAAATTAATATTTTGAGTGTTTATTATGTGTTCTAAAGGGACACATCAGTGTATAAAAAAAGTCCTCTCGGCACGCCGGAAGGCGGAGGTAGATTTCACCGGACAAACTTGGGGATAGGCGAAAATAGGCAGAATATGCAGATTTTCGTAGAAGGATCAGACCTCATTTAATGCGAGAAGGTATTTTATAATTGGAGCTTAATTAACTTTGTTTTTCGTCATTTTATGCTTATTTTAAACATTTTATTGTCTTATGGGAACGGTAACCTTCTTGTCATTTGGGGTCCATTTTTATACTTGTGGTCACACTGTCCTTATGCTAGGTTTCGACACTGATGTGCAACTATGTAACGGTCTGTTACTTCTTCACGCAAAATTATATCTACCGCAGAGATTTTGGTTGGTTCCTCAGTTTAGGGGCTGCGACAACGCGGTCATGTAACCCCGTGTACTTTGGGATGGCTGTATTAGTCTGTAATTCAGGCAAGGACTGCAGACGGTCAATTTCAAGCAGTAGTTACTAATGTTGCTACCAGGTACTACCGTCAACGACACCTAGCTGTGAACTTGGCTACTAGATGCCACCGCAACCAGCAACTCGCAACGAACGTTGGAACTTCCCCTCCAAAGGAAAGCATACTGAGGGATTTTTGGCGCTCTTAGAAAATCCGACGACTTCGGCCGGCTTTGAACTCGCGACCTTGGGCATAAACATTCAGCATGCTACCAGTTACGTCACCGAAGCCGCTTCACACTTAGATGGAAATCTGAATCTGATCTCGTGCAAGTGCGTTATCTTGGCAACGTCTGATGGCTCATCCCTCATCAATTTAGTAGTGTTGCCATGGCAACCACTGATAGGTCTTGGCATTTTCTTATAATTCCGAAATTATTTTTCTCATCCCTTGGCATAATGGTGGGTTATATCAAAAATTCTTTCAGACAAAAGTTTTAGGTAATTATTATGGGAATATTGTCCATTTTGTACGGTTTTGATATTGTGCCTATTAAGAGAGATATGATTAATGTTTCCCGAAAAACCCACTTTTTCCCACCCCTTTGGTCAATGGTTGGTGCTATAAAAAAAAACTCTTCAAACATACATTTTTGGGCTTTATCCGACACATAGTATGAATGTTGAACGGATTCGATATTTCACATATTAAGAGAGTTATAGCAATATTTCACTTTTTCGAAAAAAAAAGCCCCCCATTTTCAGCCCCCAACGACCGATTTAGCCCAGTAACGAACTCGACCGAGATTTTATAGGTATACGTATTCGGTAAAAAATTCAAAGTGATTGGTACAAAATTACGGCAGTTATCGTGTCCACAATAAACTGATATACATATACATACATAAATTATATATAACTTTTGAACTGACGGTGGTTTTGGGGCCTGGGGATGTGAAACGCGAAGATATGTCGAAATTTTCCGGAAGTCGAAACATGGTACCCATTGCAATAGTTAGCTTTCTAACGAAATCTACCTCTGGTTGGTTCCTCAGTTTAGGGGCTGCGACAACGCGGTCATCTAACCCCGTGTACTTTGGGTGAGTGTAGAATCTGTCTGATACACGGTGTGAATTGTAATGGCTGTATTAGTCTTAATTCATGTAAGTACTGCAGACGGTCAATTTCAAGCAGTAGTTCCTAATGTTGCTACCAGGTACAACCGTCAACGACACCTAGCTGTGAACTTGGCTACTAGATGCCACCCCAACCATCAACTCGCAACGAACGTTGGAACTTCCCCTCCAAAGGAAAGCATACTGAGGGATTCTAGTGCTCTTAGAAAATCCGACGACTTCGGCCGGCTTTGAAACCGCGACATTGGGCATAGACATTCAGCATGCTACCAGTTACGTCACCGAAGCCGCTTCCCACTTTATCAGGCGGCTTTGGTGGCGTAGTCGGTAACATGCTGAGCTTCTATGCCCAAGATACCGGGTTCAAACCCGGCCGAAGCCGTCGGATTTTTTAAGAGCGTTAAATATCCCTCAGTATGCCTTCCTTCGGAGGGGAAGTAAAGCCGGCGGTCCCATGTCATAGATTTATGGCATGTTAAAGATCCTTCCACTAATTGCACCTGTGTGAAGCTAAATTGGATAGGTTAAGAATGTATACAACGCTCTTAGGTTTCTATGTTCGTTGCCAAGAGCCGACTGCGGCGGCGTCTAGTAGCTCAGTTCTGAACTTGGCCTCGTAGTCGTTGACAGTGGCGCTTGGCGGCAAAAGTAGGAACTATCTGAAAAATTGTTAGTTGCAGTACTTAAATTAACAAACAGATAACACACACTAATACAGTCATCACAATTAACACCGGTTATCAGACAGATTCTACACACACCCAAAGTACACGGGGCTACATGACCGCGTTGTCGCAGCCCCTAAACTTAAGAACCAACCAACCAACCACTTAATCAGATGGAAATACTGAATCTGATCTCGTGCAAGTGCGTTGTCATGGCAACGTCTGATGGTCCATGCCTCATCAATTTAGTAGTGTTGCCATGGCAACCACTGATAGCTCTTGGCATTTTCTTATAATTCCGAAATCATTTTTCTCGTCCCTTGGCGTAATGGTGGGTCATATCAAAAATTCTTTCAGACAAAAGTTTTAGGTAATTATTAGGGGAATATTGTCCATTTTGTACGGTTTTGATATTGTGCCTATTAAGAGAGATATGATTAATGTTTCCCGAAAAACCCACTTTTTTCCACCCCTTTGGTCAATGGTTGGTGCTATCAAAAATCTTATTTGACATAAATTTTTGGCACTTATCCGACACATATTATGAACTTTGAATGGATTCGATATTGCACGTATTAAGAGAGTTATAGCGAAATTTCACTTTTTCGAAAAAAGCCCCCCATTTTCACCCCCTTCGACCGATTTAGCCCAGTAACGAACTCGACCGAGATTTTATAGGTATACATCTTCGGTAAAAAATTCGAAGTAATTGGTGCAAAATTACGGCAGTTATCGTGTCCACAAGAAACTGATATACATATATATATATACATATATATATATATACATAAATTATATATAAACTTTTGAACTGACGGTGGTTTTGGGGTCTGGGGGATGTGAAACGCGAAGATATGTCGAAATTTTCCGGAAGTCGAAACATGGGACCCATTGCAATAGTTAGCTTTCTAATGAAATCTACCTAAATGTCGTCAATGTTAAGTGTCTTAAATATATGTCAAGAAGTGTTTGTACATAAGATGAATTCCTTTAATATGGAGTAAAAGTTCAAAGTGGGCCAAAAATAAAACACCGCACAAGAATAAAGATCATGGGACGATCTTAAAAACATGTGAGTACTGAATTTCATTCTATTTTGGTGTCAGGAATTGGTTGTGTACAAATCCACCGGAGTTTTGAGTAAAAGGGATGTGTTTTAAGAAATAAATACTGAATAAACAAGAACGCGGTCTGAACAATAATAAAAAGTTGAGAAATTATAAATAATTATGTAAAGAATAAATCCCGTAGAGGAAATATGTGTATAAAATGTTAATGTATTTAACGAATGTCATAAGAGCAAGCGAAATATATGTAATTATCATGAAAGATATTTAAATAAAGTAAAATTGAGATATGAAAGAAATAGCTTTTGAGCTTGTGTAAAGAATAAAGATAATACTAATAACTAAGTATGGAAATATTAAATAAAGATCAAATAAATTGATGTGAACATAAGAGCGTTAAAGCCTTAATATATGTGTAAGATATGATGTTCAAGGGAATGTTTTAAATGGGAGCGATTTATCGGCAACGGAAAAGATTAATATAAGAATTAAAAACAATATGAATTGTTACTAATGAGATTTATCAGTTCTTGGGAAGACATTTCGGCTTAAAATAATGCATAGCGCAAAGGAGCGCAAATAATATTAAAATGTCACGCTAGGAAAGCGTAGAAGATAAAATACTTGGTAAATTACTTATGGAGGGTAGTTGATTGTAGTGAATTGATAATTGTATAAGTCCTCTATTTGTGACGTTGTATCACGAGGCATTGTGTATGTATTAAAAGGGAGCTAATGTATGGTATTATTGAGCGTATGTCATGTAGGCCACGGCCGACTTTAAATCGCGTCTTGTATAAGTCCTTTATAAGGGAATGGTTCCCGAGGCATGTGAAGAGATTCGAACTCAGAATCCTCTTATGATAAAAGCCCCTTAATTCTCCGTCGTCGAATGTGTATTAATCTTCCCCAATCAATGAGGACCCTCTCATAATTAATAAATGCCAAGGTTACGAAAGTGGTCTATGAACCAAAGAATATTTGTTTGAATGGATACAGTACAGTAAAAGCCCGGTCTCTCCCCAGGACTGAGTATAATGTGAAGGTTTGTTTTGAAAGCCTTGGAAAGGAGCTGCTAACGTGGGTTAGACAGAGAGTCGCCCGTCACCCTCTGTGTCATAAATCGCGCCCGAGTTAATGGCCTGGCACTCTTAGAGTAAGGGTGGGCCGGAACCGTCTCGTAAGATGTAGTAAAGACACCGTGAGTGTTTAAAGTTGTTAACGACCCGGGCGTTGAACCGAGGTCCTTGTAGATTGATATTTTCGTTTGCCTGTTCAGATCGTAGTTTCTTATGTGATAATGGTCTTATAAGACATAAGAGATAAATAACAATCCCTATTGTAATGATGTACGGAAGTAGGATTCCACGAGTTAATTGAAGGCAACTAAGTTTCGGGAGTAACTATAGTTTTTTGACTGTGTCAAGTATCTTCACGCTCTGGAGTACACAAGTGATTTCCTGATTACCTTAATATATTTGTGAAAATAAAGAGAGATGATAACAGCTGAATGTGTGAACATGCCCAAAAATATTGAGTTAGATAATTAACATAAGATTTTAAATGTAATTATACATTTGTTTTGAGGATTAAGAAAATATAAAAGATAGTATTTGAGGTGTACAAGAGTGACACCATTATTATGTAAAGCATGGAGCCAAAAGAGCTCGGAGTTATATAAAACTTACAGTTGATGCTTTATGGAAGTAAGACTAAGTAGGAATTGTTGGTTTATGTGGAAACCATATGTTTAAATACAATATTTGTTTTATTATATTTGTGATTCCTTGTTCATTTGGAACAAGTAGATGATTATGGGTCAGTAATTAAATTGTTAAAGTTTTTGTAGTGCCATTAATTTTATTAATTAAATGTGTTAAAATAGGAGTTGATTTTGTTGTTATTTTTGCAAGTGTATCCTCTAATTAATCCAAAATATGTGAGTCACAGAGTGGGGGAAATTACCGCTGCCCCGAAAATTCCGAATTGAGCTACGCTGGTATACTGTGATTGGCATATTTCTTGCTAAAAGGGCACAATATATCAGAAAGTATGCAAGCCAACAGATCTACACTTTGCACACGTATAGTAGCTGACATTCTTGATTAATTTGGAATAACTGATATATGTCAGTGCTGCCAACATGCTTCTAGGACTGAAAATAAGTCCAATTTTTAAACACTTGTAAATTCTATATTAACAAATGGATTTTATCCAAAAATTGGACAATTATAGATTATAATATTTCATATTAATTCTAAGCAACAAATACATGACACTGTTGCCAACGTGATTTTACGCGCGCTGATAGATCTAATATAATAATTCATTTCTGATATATAGATTATGCATTCGCACGAATCTTAAATTTTAAGAAAAGTAGGCTCTTTACTGTAGTTCGTCACGAAACTACTTGTTTTCTGTGCCATGGGTGTTGCACTAACTTCGAAACTAGAAGAAACTCTAGGCAAGAACAATATATGGATGAGAAGTATAAGCTCCACACTCCAATGGAACAAAATAAGGATCTCGGACAATCTTTCAGTCTCAGAGCCGATACTCCAAACAAACCGAATACTGCAGGGAGATCCACCATGCCCTCGACTGTCCATTATAGCAGCAGAAGATCTAATCCGAATAACCCAAAGGGAGGACATAGTAGCATACTCGTACACCGATGATATAGTGGTTGGATCAACAGACATCATTGAACTTCAGGACACTATAAATGTTATAGAGAAATGGTGCACCAATCATGACATTGAGATCAACATATCTGAGACAGAAATGATGGTCTTTAGACCAGGAGGAAAGGCTCCAGCATTGGCAGAAATCACTATCAAGAGAACGACAGTAAACATCGTTAAATATTTTAAATATCTAGGCATCACGCTGCAAACAAGCGCCAAATGTTTCACTAAACATATAACTGAGAAAGCGATGCAAGCAGCAAGGGCGATGCATGAGATCGGCTACATTAAATCCCTCAACTTAGAAACAGCAATGATGCTCTTCAGAACTAAAATAATGCACATACTAACGTATGGGATAGAAGTCATATGGTCGCATCTCACCGAAAAGACCTATCCGTATTAGAACGGGTAAAAGCATGATACATCAAAAGAGGACTAGGCGTGTCAAAGACTACACGATTCAAACTCGTCCACCTCCTCGTAAGAGAACGATTCCTTACCGAGGACCAAAGGACACTTTTGACTATTCCCAGCACTCGAGCCATGGAAAATCTTTTATCAACATTAAAAGCAAGAAGAGAAGAAATACCCGCAGAGTTTTATGGAACGGGGGGCATGATAGATCGGACATGGACCACATCCAGCATTGAGATGAGGCACGTGTTTACCAGAATAGCGGTACACGGATTCCATCATTTCATCTGTGTGAACACGTCATACCATGAGCCAGCTGAGACGGGTGAGTGCAACTTATGCGGACAAACATGTGAACGCTACCACATAGAATTGTGAAAAAAAAAAAAAAAAAAAAAAAAAAACACCAATTAATTACAGAATATGCAAACCATGGCACCAGAACGCAAAGTGGAAATTACTTGAATAATTTGTATTGCAATGAAATTTTCCTTTTTTGTATGGCCATTTGGCTGCAATAAAAGTATTACTAGCTTTGAGAGGAGAGGGAATGGATAGTAGGATTTAGCATGAATATCGCAATGAAATGCAAGAGATTTTGGCCAAATATAGACGCCAAAAATTGTTTAATATACGCTAATCAATACAATCTATTATTATTCTTGTTTCGAATAGGCCATCTAAGGACCACGACGTTCAACTGGTACATTTGATGTTTGCCCAGTAGTTACGCATCCTCTGGCTGTATTGTTCCCTCCTCTCCTGGGTCCAAAGGGCACCTGTTTTATTTCTTGGCGGTTTGTCCTGGAACCTCAATATTGCTGAAGCATCTTCCTGAGAGATGTCCGGTCTTTTAAGTCTCTTTCCATCCCTCCAAGTTCTTGCAGATCTTTCCTCACTTTCCACAACCATGGTGACTTGGTCTTCCGCTTTTGCCAGTAACGAGGAGCTGGTTGGTCAACCTGGTAGGATGCATCCTGTAGACGTGTCCATAAAATGCTAGACGTCATGTCGTTTCCTAACAACATCCGTGATTCTTTCACAGTACGTGTAGAGATCTTGATTAGGCCGCCTTCTGTATTCATTACCTTCCTTAACAGGCCCCAATATCTTCCTCATTATCTTTCTCTCCTGTACTCCGAGTTTGTCCGTGAGACCCTTCCGGTTGAATACTAGACATTCAGATGCATATAAGGCTTCAGGACGTATAACTGTCCGGTAGTGTCTCATTTTTGTCTTTCGGGAGAGACACTTCTTATTATATGTGTTCTTGGTTAGTTGATAAGCCATTTCTAACTTGTTAACTCGAGTTGATAATGCCCTTACTTCCGAGAGATTCGGTTCCAGCCATTCTCCTAGGGACTTATATCTGTCAGTTTTCTTGATCTCTCCCTGGTCCAAATGCAGTGTACAAGGAGATTCACTGATGTTTGTGATGTACTGTGTTTTTTCAAGTGACACATATAGTCCTACCTTAGCTGCTTGTTGCATGAGAACATTAAGTTGTTTCACAGACGTTTTTATTGAATGAGATAGAAGTGCCAGGTCGTCGCAAATGCCAGGCAATCAACACTGAGCCCATTGCATTTGTGTCCCAAAGTGATACCACTTGGTATACAATCTATTATTATTATTATTATTATTATTATTATTATTTAGCACATGGCTTTTAGTGCCGGGAGTGTCCGAGGACAAGTTCGGCTCACCAGAGGCTGTAGCTGCTTCAATACGGAGACCCATGGGGTGAGCTACAAGTTTCGTTCAATTTCAAGTAGATCAAACTTGCGCTACCAGAGGACACTGACACCTATTGACGAACGTTGGAACTTTGATAGAGCGTTTCAATGAAATATAACCCGAAAATTTGGCTTCACACAAGTTTAAACAGTGGAAGGTTCTTTTACGTGCCATAAATCTATGACATGGGACCGCCGGCCTTGCTTCCCCTCCGAAGGAAGGCACACTGAAGGATTTTAACGCTCTTAAAAAATCCGACGACTTCGGTCGGGTCAGAACCCGCGTTCTTGGGCATAGAAGCTCAGCATGCTACCAACTACGCCACCGAAGCCGCTAAATAAATAAATAAATAATATTAATAATACAATCTATGAAGGAAATTAAAGAAAAAATTTAAGTAGGCCTAAATATTAATGGAGAAATAATTTCAACTCTGAGATTAGCTGATAACATCAGGAGACACACCAGAGGATTTGAATGCTTTTTTAAATGGTATGGACTATGTGTCGAGGAAATATTTCATAATGAAAATGAATGTGTAAAACAAAAATAATGGAATGATGACGAAATAAATCAGAAAACCCTTTGGACGACAAATTGGCAGGTGAAAAGCTCAAGGAAGTAGGAGACTTGTGTTACTTAGGAAGCAAATAACCAGTGATGGACGAAGCAAACAGAAGGTAGGCTCAGGAATAATATAGACTAGTGGGCCCGTGCGAGCTTTCGCAACGTGAATGTAGGTTTATGGGGGTAGTAGGGAAGAATGTGGGAGAACGAAGTTTTAAATATTGAAGAAATGTATTTATTGTTGTTAAACGGCATACGTACATGAGAAGAACACAAAGAATTATATAGAACAGTGTTTTGTACTTGTCACAGCACCTCTTTGTAGACAATATTCGATGTTACAACGAATTCATCGGTTATTGTTTGCTCGGGAATTTCTTCTAGAGCAATTTTTACATTTGCAAAGGATTGAACCCTAGTGAAAGTCTTGGCGAGACCACACCGGAGCCATCTGCTGAGAGACTTCTCAGCTAGCAGTACGCCGCGCTCCCGAAAGATGACTGCCGCCACCGCGCTGCCCTGCGCTCTAGCGGCAGGCTCGCCTAGCAGTATGCCGCGCTCACGCCAGATGGTTGGCACCGCTGCGTTGCGCTGCCCTGCGATCTACGGTGCTCCCATTGTTAATGTACATTTTTTAAGGTATTTATTTAATTGTGAGGCATTTAAAGAGGAAGTGAGTGCGTTTCGGGCACACATGGGGTTATGCGGAACCTGTAGGTACCCCATATGTGTAGGTTGGTGTAAACAGGACCTTATTTTCGGTACAAAACCGGAATGGGACCTTAGCAGAATAATATAGAGAGGATTAGGTATTAGAAGGTCATATTTGAAAGTCTTTGTCCGGAACGTGGCACTCTATGGAAGTGAAACGTGGACTGTTGGCGCAGAAGAAATGCGATGACTACATTTGAAGCATTTGAAATGTGGTGTTGCAGGAGAATGATGAAGATCAGACGGGTAGATGGGGTTACAACTGAAGATGTATTAAGACAAGTGGGAGAG
Source organism: Meconema thalassinum (assembly GCA_946902985.2). NCBI lineage: Eukaryota > Metazoa > Arthropoda > Insecta > Orthoptera > Tettigoniidae > Meconema > Meconema thalassinum. The sequence continues at coordinate 503,901,355 of OX336393.1, read as the reverse complement.
GCAAGATGTTTCTGGTGACCGCCAATGAAGAGGAGAGATAGGTTGGTAGGACTACTAAGACATCCAGGAATAGCAAACATCGTCATGGAAGGAAGGGTCGAGGATAAGAACTGCAGGGGTAGACTATGTTAAACAGATTGCTTCGGATGCAGAGTGTGGTAGCTATGCAGAGATGAAACGATTAACTCAGGACAGGGAGGCATGGAGAGCTGCATCAACCAGCCAAAAGACTCAAACACAATGCTACGACAGGAATATACAGTTGTGTGTTTATGTTTTTTAGGGATAGAGCACCCAGGGAGGCGATGCTGAGCATCATGAGTGATTATGGTACGATAAGATTTTGGAGCAAGGTTGTTACAGGTGTGAGGTAAGGCTGTAACCTCTCACCAATACAGTTTATTTTATACGGTATATGGACCATTTGCTGAAGGGCATAAACTGACTGGGTGGGATTCAATTTGGTGGAAACCAGGAGAGCAATCTGGCCTATGCTGATAACCTGGTTGTAATGGCGGTCTCCGTCGAAAGCTTCCAAACCAACATGTTAGAACTTAAACATAAATGTAGTGAGTAAGGTATGAAGATCAGCATTTCAAAGACGAAAGTAATAATAATAATAATAATAATAATAATAATAATAATAATAATAATAATAATAATAATAATAATAATGCCCATAATTAAATTCAAACCAGTCCCTGCAAACACCAACAAGACGCCCAAACAAAATATTCCAATTGACACTGGTAAACACAAACAGAATGTAACTGAGTTCCAGGAAAAGGCTCGACCAATCGACTGGACTTTAACAACACAAAAAACCGCTTGAACGAGGCTGCCAAGGAAATTGCTGAAATTAAAAGAAGCAAGAAACATGCCTGGTGGAATGATACATGTGTTTCAGTTCTCAAGAAAAGGCTCGATGCATGGAAACAATATTACTCAACAAAATCGCAAACTGATTGGGAAACCTACAAAGCCCAGCGAGCCCAGACAGCTAAAGTGATTCGAGTTGAGAAACATAAATATGAAAAGTCACTTATTGAAAAGATCGACCAAGACTTTACTACGGAACGTTCAAAAGGAAACTTACGGGTTATAAACCTCCGTCATTATGCTTTCAGCGAAAGGACGGAACACTGGCGACCTCAAAAGAAGAAAATTGTACCATCCTAGCTGATTACTTTAAGAACTTACTAAATTGCGATCAACCCAAAAATCCCATCAAGACCGAGGAACCCATTCGCAGATGTCCAGAATCGAGACCACCCTACAAAGACGAAATCAAGCGTCACATTGCTCGACTAAAAAACAACAAAGTGCCCGGGGAAGACTCTGTAGTTGCAGAACTTTGGAAATATGCTCCTGAAGAAGCAGTTGAAATCTTGCAGAAGCAAATAGAACAAATTTGGAAAAAATAAATTCTACCAGGAGATTGGAAAACGGCCTTGATCCATCCGTTACACAAGAAAGGCAGCATGAAAAACGTCAACAACTACAGAGGAATATCCCTCGTACCGGTAACATACAAAATTCTCTCACTTGCTATCCTGGAGCGATTAGAAGCCGAAGTCGAGCATCAAATAGGAGAATACCAAGGGGGATTCAGAAAGGGTCGTTCAACTGCCTAACAGATCCACAGTCTCAAAACGATCATTAGATATTGCAATCTCAGGTCCAAATCGTACGTATCAGTCTTTGTGGACTTGAAGAAGGCTTACGATTCGATAGACCGCGAAGTTCTGTTGAACGTCCTCAACGAATTCGGGGTTGACCTGAAATTGCTGGCATTAATTAGAGCCACGCTAACTGAAACAAAATCCAAAGTAAAGTTCCTGGAATGTCTGTCGGATTCCTTTGAGGTCAAAACGGGAGTCAGACAAGGTGACGGGCTCTCTCCAATGCTTTTCAACTGCGTTCTCGAAAACGTCATTCGGACCTGGCGAACAAAATTATTAGAAACTGAGTATAGCCCTCTGAGAATGAGAACAAAATCCAAGGGGATCATAGTCGACTGTCTAGCATTCGCTGATGACATCACCATTCTGTCGAACGACGTAGAAACTGCTAGGATGCAAATAGACCTTTTAAAAGAAATCGCTGAACAAACTGGCTTGAAGATATCATTCGAGAAAACAGAAGTAATGACTAACATCAAAGACGCCCCAGCAAAACTGCAGACAAAATACGGGAAGATCAAGAGAGTGGAAAAATTTAAGTACTTGGGAGATCATCATGAAAAGTGGACTGGACAAAGAAGCACTCAAGAAACGAGTTCGCAAACTCGAAATAGCCTATCAAACATCGCGCTCAATATACAACAAAAAAATGCCTGTCCAAAATTACTAAATTACGTCATTATGAAACTGTTCGCGGCCAACGAGAAATACGGGCCCTGGTGCGCTTTCGTGACGTCAGCAATGTAGTGCTGTTGCACCACTTCCGGTAGTGTTATGTATGACGGGAGCATAAACCGTATTGTCTACAAGTTGCTGAAATCACATAATACTTAACCCATATCATATCAGAAAACACGCTGTAAAAAGCATTGACCCAACACAACCATGGCTTCTGGCAAAGCATACACGGTAATAACAACTCAAGTCTTACACTGATCCATTTTATGAAGTCCAATACTTAGCCACAATTTACTTATTTACAAGAGTTTAGTGCTTTTCAGTCGGTCAACACGAATGTACCCAAAAGAGATGGGTTATGCCCTAATCCTGAAATAAATTACATGAGATTAATAAAACACTAGGATGACCAGTTTCGATCGTCAAGCGATCATCATCAGATCCAATACACTTAGGCTATAAAATCTATGTTTGAAATACAGGTGAAAATATTTACAATATGTACAATTATTTAGTTGCAGTATTGGTACTGCAACTGTCAGTGTATGCTATGTATGCTATACAGTTGCAGTACCAATACTGCAACTAAATAATTGTACATATTGTAAATATTTTCACCTGTATTTCAAACATAGATTTTATAGCCTAAGTGTATTGGATCTGATGATGATCGCTTGACGATCGAAACTGGTCATCCTAGTGTTTTATTAATCTCATGTAATTTATTTCAGGATTAGGGCATAACCCATCTCTTTTGGGTACATTCGTGTTGACCGACTGAAAAGCACTAAACTCTTGTTTACTAAGGCAACACTGAAAATATGGCTTCAAACACCACAATGTTACTTATTTATTCATTACTCTAAGTAGAACCAGTAGATCACTTATCTTTAATCGTTGTAGTTGATCACAAGGTAATACTTTACAGGAGTACCGTATGTTATCTTTCCCTAACGGTTGCTTGTTAATTATGTGGAATTACTTGACGGTTACAAAGCGTTCGGGAAGGTTATGAAAAGCTATGAATAGTGCCGGACAATGTATGCATGTATAACTCTTACAATTGAACGATATACATAAATGTATGAAAGGTTTTTGTAATAGAAAGATATTCACGAACATTAATATTCTATGGTCTTCGTCTTACTGCCGGTGTGGTATTCATCTTGTCTTCATCATTGAATCTGTATAGATGCAGATATTCATTTACCACTTGCCTTCATAAAAGGTATTGATATGAGTCGTTAGTCGGTAGCGAGTGCATTCTGCAGATCTCTTCTATAAACGTATTAATTTCTGTCCCGCCCCTTAAAACAGTAATAACTAAGTAATACTTTCACTGCAAGTTTCTTTGATCTAATTATACTCATGTCACTGCTCATATCCACATAAGTTAGTCACAACGAAGGTCACAGGCTCTACAAGTATTAAAGACACAACAAATCCTTGAATCCTAGTTCGAGTGGATTTTTGTTACGAGTAACTTCAACATCTAAATAGGTTATCTATAGCTGGCGTAGTTTCGTAAACCTATACAGTATAATTTATCGTGCTTGAAAACACAAGGAACTTCTAAACTGGGTCCATTTCAAGGAGATTGATATAAAATAACGCATTTCTGCTGCTTATGAATTGCTCTCGACTTAAACGTACAAGCACCTTCAAGCACTACATTGCCTACGTCACAAAAGGATTAGGTTTACGCGCCATGGCCTGTCTTTCTCGTTGGCCGTGGAAACTGTTCTGAAGCCAGTAGTTATGTATGCAGCCGAAACCCTATCCCTAAATGCTAATAAAGGACTCCTTGAAGAACTGGAGAAAAAGGAGCGCAAAATCGTCAGAGGTATAATGGGATCAAATTACATGAATGGCATCCAATATAAAAATCCAACAAAGAAGTCTACAGTGAAATAGAGAACATTTCAGAAACGATCCGTAAGAGGCGGGCACGGTATTACGGTCATCTCAAACGAATGGACGGAAACAGGTTGACTAAACAGATTTTTCATTTCTTTGACTCCAAACCCAAAACCACAATGCCCTGGTTTATGAATACCATAGACGACCTCAAAATGCTGCATCTAAAACCCGACGACGCCTTCAATAGAGATCTCGTCCGCAAAAAGATACTGACTAATGGGCTAACCCGAGACGAGACACCGAACCCGAAAAGAAGACAAGGTACCACCTGGACAGCGGAGCGCAAGATGGCCCACTCACAGAGAATGAGGGAATTCTGGGCTCAGAGGAAAGCGAAGAAAATTGCCAAGTGTAGCAAGACTTAACGTGGTCCTAGATGGCCGCACCGAATTATACACACATCAAAAAAAGTTTTGCATCACCTCGGTTCCAAGAGTTCCGGAACCGTTAAATACAAAGGGAATAGAGATCAACACAAACAACATTTCAGCTCGTTTTATTGCTCATGAGACCCACACATTGCATGTTGTACCATCATACAGCTAGACTTTCAGCATTTGTGGTCCAGATTGCAGTACACACCACTACCTCTAATACCCAGTAGCACGTCCTCTTGCATTGATGCATGCCTGTATTCGCCGTGGCATACTATCCACAAGTTCATCAAGACACTGTTGGTCCAAATTGTCCCACTCCTCAACGACAATTCGGCGTAAATCTCTCAGAGTGGTTGGTGGGTCAAGACGTCCATAAACAGCCCTTTTCAACATATCCCAGGCATGTTCGATAGGGTTCATGTCTGGCGAACATGCTGGCCACTGTAGTCGAGCGATGTCGTTATCTTGAAGGAACGCATTCACAAGATGTGCACGATGAGGTCGAGAATTGTCGTCCATGAAGACAAATGCCTCTCCAATATTCTGCCGATATGGTTGCACTATGGGTCGGAGGATGTCATTCAGGTATCGTAAAGCCGTTTCGGAGCCTTCCATGACCACCAGTGGCGTACGTCGGCCCCACATAATGCCACCCCAAAACATCAGGGAACCACCACCTTGCTGCACTCGCTGGACAGTGTGTCTAAGACGTTCAGCCTGACCAGGGTGCCTCCAAACACGTCTCCGACGATTGTCTGGTTGAAGGCATATGCGACACTCATCGGTGAAGAGAACGTGATGCCAATTCCGTGGGGTCCATTCAGCATGTTGTTGGGCCCATCTGTACCGCGCTGCATGGTGTCGGGGTTGCAAAGCTGGACCTCGCCATGGACGTCGGGAGTGAAGTTGCGCATCATGCAGCCTATTGCGCACAGTTTGAGTTGAAACACGACGTCCTGTGGCTGAACGAAACGCATTATTCAACATGGTGGCATTGCTGTCAGGGTTCCTCCGAGCGGCAATCCGTAAGTAGCGGTCATCCACTACAGTAGTAGCCCTTGGGCGGCCTGAGCGAGGCCTGTCATCGACAGTTCCTGTATCTCTGTACCTCCTCCATGTCCGAACAACATCGCTTTGGTTCACTCTGAGACGCCTGGAAACTTCCCTTGTTGAGAGCCCTTCTTGACACAAAGTAACAATGCGGACGCGATCGAACTGCGGTATTGACCTTCTAGGCATGGTAGAACTACAGACAACATGAGCAGCGTACCTTCGTCCTGGTGGAATGACTGGAACTGATCGGCTGTCGTACCCCCTCCGTCTAATAGGCCCTGCTCATGCATGGTTGTTTACATCTTTGAGCAGTTTTAGTGACATCTCTGAACAGTCAAAGGGACTGTATCTTGGATACAATATACACAGTCAACGTCTATATGCCGGAGATCTGGGAACCGAGGTGATGCAAAACTTTTTTTGATGTGTGTATATACTATATAATAATAATACTGATAATTGTATCGTGTACTGGTGTTATACCCAAAATACTCCACAGTAGTCTATCAATATTGAATCTGCATCCGTAGATATATATTGAACTACAGAAGGCAGTTCTGTTAAACACCTGCCATATTGTTAGGAAGTTCCTTGGTGACAATACCCTCGCCGAACACTCAGCAAGGTTCGATGATTCAGATGGAAATTCAGCTCATCCTGTAAAATATGAAGGAGACTCGTGAAGACTGCGGGCACGACATGGATGTACAGTAATGTGTAGTCTCTGAACAGTGAATACGAAATTGTCTCAATAAAGAAGGTTCCTTGCTAAGGCCGAACTAGGCTGTAACATAAAATGTGGCCGGTATTTGCTGTGATAAAGTTATCAAACAATAAATAATAATAATAATAATAATAACACTGCATGGTCTCGGGTGCCGGGTGCAAGCTTTGTTATTGGATGCCCAAAGGGCAGCTTGCATGTTGAATTTTGTTGTTCTTTGGAGCACTATGAAAGTCAAGGAGGTTAGCTATCTAAGCACCTTGAACACTATAGCGCTACCGGGTGAGTTAGCCGTGGTCGTTACGGCATGACTGATGGCAGTCGCTCACATCCGGGAGGCGAGGAGGTTCGAATCCCCCCGCCGGCAACCTTGAAGATGGTCTTCTGTGGTTTCCCATCTTCCTTCCAGGCAAATTCCGGGGTTGGTCCCTAACTATAGGCCACAGCCGCTACCTTCCAACTCCTCGTCCTTACATTCCAACTTCCCTCCTTCCCTCCCTAACGGTACTTGTAGCTCAACCATTGGGTGTCCGTCTCGAAGCAGCTACAAAACTGGCGAGCCGAACATGTCCTCGGACACTCCCGGCACTAAAAGCCATACGCTAAAAAAAAAAAAAAAAAAAAAAAAAAACTATAGCGCTTTCTAGTAGAGAAATGAGGAACGTTGTGTTGGCGGAAACTCCCGAGATTAGTTTTGCCATAATGAACACGGCCTACTGAATTCAAATGGGTTCTTTGACATGCCAGCATCGTATGACATGCGAATCGTATTTTTTGCCGCCTTTAAAAAATCACTTACCACGGCCAGGAGCGAACCTGGACGCTTGGGGTTAGTAGACCGACACGTTAACCACTCACCCACAGTGGCAAACAAAGACGTAGGTAATAATAATAATAATAATAATAATAATAATTTATTGTCTCGGGTGCCGTGTGCATGCTTTGTTATTGGACGCCCAAAGAGCAGCTTGCATGTTGAATTTTGTTGTTCCTTGGAGCACTATGAAAGTCCAGGAGGTGAGATATCTAAGCTCCTTGACACTATAGCGCGTTCTAGTAGAGAAAGAAGGAACTTTTGTGTTGGCGGAAAATCCCGAGATTAATTTTGCCATTTGGAACACGGCCCCTTGAATTCAAATGGGTTCTTTAACATGGCAACAACGTATGACATGCATGCCGTGATTTTTGTCGCCTTTCAAAAAAATATCACTTACCATGGCCAGGAGCGAACCTGCAAGCTTGGGATTGATAAACACTCACCCACCGTGGCAAGATTATGTCGGTATGGAAGAAATTAGTTTGTCAGGTAAGAGGAATTAATTTGGAGCTGGTGAAACATTTTAAATTCTTAGGCTGTGTATTATCTCAGGATGGTCGGTAGTTTGGAGGAGAAGTAGGGTCGAGGTGTAGATAAGCCAATGCAGCGAGTCCTCAGCTGAGATCTACAATATTCTGTAAGAAAGAAGTTTGTGTAGGGACGAAACTCTCCCCACATCGCTCAGTATTCAGGATATCGGATACTATAGCTAGAGCTAACTGGATTGAGGGTAGCACAAATGATTGCTGGGACAAATAGGTGGCAACCTCCAATCTTCGGACTTGTTGCAGCTACTCCCCTCGGCCGTGGGACTCGTAAAGAGGAGAAGATGATGATGTTGATGATGATAATTGTTGTTTTAAGGGACCTAACATCTAGGTTATCGGCCCTTAATGGTTTGGGTGATAGTGAAAGATGAGAATGAAAACTATAACTAATACTAACTACAGACTTACAAACTAGAAGAAGAAATGGTAAACAAATAAAGGATAAGGCAAATAAAGGACAGGAAGAAAAGAAATGCCCTCGAACCTCGAAGAATGAGGATTGAGGGACTTGGAAGGAAGGAGAGCCATGAAAGGCAGATAGGAAAGGTAAAGAGGAGAGGGACCACCCCAATGGCAATGGAAAATGAAGAAAAACCGGACCCAGCTCAGGAAGCCCTCGGGGTTGCCAACTCCCGAACTCACCTGACGTGAGCCCTTGAGAGTGTAGCACAATCCAGGGTGCACCATAAGTGGTGGGGCTACACACACTCTGCCTCCTTCAGGGCCTTGAGCAGAAGTCAGAAGATACAATGAAAATAAAACAAGAGATCTGACCCCTCGAAGAATGGGGGATCAGGAAAGATGAGACAAGGGCCAATTAAGGTGGGAAAGTGAAAGACTCCCTAGGCCTCCGATACCCTAATACCGTCGGGTTCAGAAACGAAAACAAGATTTGACCAAGTGAGGTCGACAGGAAAGACAACAGAGAGGAGCCCGGCACAAGGAAGTGGAAGCAATCCCGGACTCAGATGGGGTCCCGTGGTCGCCAACACACGTACCACTAGGTGTGAGCCCCTGGGGGGAAGAGGAGAAGAGATCTCAATGTACAGGCATAAGTTAGGGAATATGACATTATTCTTATCGATGTGTAATGTCACATCAGAAGTCAGACTCTACATTGGGACGCGGCCCTGCGACACTTCGCTCGTTGAGGGACCAACAAGGGGAAGGGACAGGGGACAGGGGACTCCTCTATTAATGTATTCATTCATTAGACCCAATGACTTGCCGTGCCATTGATTTCTGCCCGTGACCTGGGGCCAGAGTTGAGGCTGTGCCTGTCCATTGAAAACAAAAATGTTATTTTACAAAAGAAAGAATTCATTTTCAATCGACAGAATTGGTCTTCAGTCGGTCAACACAAGAGTGTTCAAATAGATTGGGCAAAAAGTGACGATTATTGTATTACCCTATTATCTGAAGGACATGATACATCTCAGCCTCGTGAGGCAAACTGAGAAGAAGCGGGTTAGATCCCTACCTCAGCGCCCTGGAAGTGTCTTCCCCACTTCCACACAAGGAAAATGCCGGGATGGGTCTTAATTCAGGCTGACTACCTAACAGACAGACATATCAAGTTTTGTCCGTGTGTGTATCCATTTCTCACAAAATAAATGTTGAACGACTAGACCGATGTTAGAGAAATTTGACAATAATTTAGATCTATCTCACTTCACCCCAACAGTGCCGTTTAAAGATGCATAAGCATTAAGACGAGCACGGGAACGACGGATGACAGGGAAGAGAGGACGAGGAAGACCAAGAATGTGGAGAATAGTATTAGAAAACGGAACCTGGATTGGAACACTGTCGGAAGAGGAATGGTGGAACTTCAGAACAAAGTGGAGAGGAACATTTGCCCCCACCCAGTGTCAACTGGAAAAGGGGAAATGAAGATGATGATGATGATGATGAAGCATTAATTAATGTTTTGGGTTCGAATCACCATAAGACAGTATTTTGCAAATCAGCCACGAGAATAGCCTTGTAATTGGCATATAATAAATCATTGTACATGCAGGTTGGACTCAAATTTTGTCAACTGTTCCACATCATAAAACAATCGCTATCAGCATGCTAGTTTTATCACCACTGCAACATCCGAACACATACTTATACACATAGATTTAATAACCTGAGCGTAATGAATCTGATGATGATCGCTTGACGATCCAAACTGGTCATCCAAGTATATTTATTAATCTCATGTAAATCTTTTCAGGATTAGGGAACTTCCCATTGCAATTGTGTTGACCGACTGAAAAAATTATTGGGTGTGTGCAACAATGCGCGACGATATTTAAGCGTGACAACGTATTCTCGGAATGATTTATTTGAACTGTTGCTCTTCCGAAACTTCAGCTTCGTATATATATTAATTATGTATTTTGTGGAACGGAAAGTTCACAGGCGAAATGACGAAAGCCGAGTTGCACTTCCAGGGAAACTCCAAACACAACCACTCTTCTGTGAAGTTTTAACTCAACACGACTCGACAGTTTGCTGCTGGCTGTATCTGGGGAAATAGGTTCGCCCGCTAGCTAGGCTGTAACTGGGTGATAGACTCGCCCCTAGCCAGCTCCTAAACTCTCGCCTCAGTATTTGAATGGAGATTGTTGGAAGAAATGCAAACGTAAAAACACTTATAGTGGGCGATGTATTGAAGATAGAGATATGCTCTCCGGGACATTTATGTAGAACGTTTCATGCTGAACAATTCTTAAACTCATAGTATATACATATTTTAACGGTTTGCCCAGCGTAAGCTTAAATAAAAAAATACGAGCCTTACAGTAGTCACATATGATGTGTAACATCTGACATTGAAGAAACCTCACGTGAAATTGTTGATACACCCGTATTTTATACTATTATTGGCACAAATATTAATCTATTGTAAAAGGGAGTGTTTTACAGATATTGTAGTTTATAATATGGAACTCATTTTATTAGATGATTTGTAGCCTCCACCAGCACTAGCCTAAATAAAGAATACGATATGGATCAACTAGATTAATAGACGCGACACCGCTCATAACCTTAAATTCCTTATAAACAGGACCTCTTGATTCACAGACCAACACGTAATTTCATATGTATTCTGTAAAAATGAGTCATATTGATATGATAAATATCGTTTAAAATGATAATCTGGTAGCAAAAATATCTACCCCGCCCAGGATTCGAACCCAAGATCTCTAGATTCACAGTCATAAGCAATAACCCCACAGCTATTTCGACTACGCAAATATTGTGCACAAGATGGTGACTTATTTCCACGTTCAAATAATACTGCATTACGGAATTAGAAGTTTCATTTATATTTTGCTTGTTTCGATAATGTTCCTGCGTGAAATTGATTTTAAAATGCCTTATGCCAATGCAATGCCGACTACTTACAATGTTTGATATTTAAGGCATTTTACCATTTAAAAATACTGATACGAAGACTTCGAACATGTACCATGTCATTTGTTTAAATCACTTGATACCTGAGTTCGCATGAGCGTTTTCCGTTCAGTATGTCATATACATTCCACATGGCCGAGAGTGCGTCATGGTATCAATTTTCGACACCGCGCGCTGATTGTTTCTCTTACCAGTGCCAGTTGGATCGATCGATCGAGTTGGCATTGCGTCTTATATTTTCGTTCGATCCACCACTGCCAGCTAGGGCACACTTCCATTCGATCGATCGAGCGGGCAGTGCATACTTCCGTTGTCCGCCACTGCCGGCTAGTACACTTCCGTTTGATCGATCGAGCGGGCAGTGCATACTTCCGTTTGATCCACCACTGCCAGCTCGATCGTCCCGATCCACTTCCGTCCCCAATTTTCAAAATCACTCCCACAAAACTATCCAGCAACCGAGCGGAAAGATGTTACACATCACAAAGCGCACGGGCGCCATGTGTTTTTTTCGACTATTTCACTGATATCATTGCTGCATGGCTTCCATTGTTCAAAAATGCATTATTTTCTATACAAAAATCTCCCTCGAGATATCCTTTACAGAATGGTGAAAACTGCATCAAAATCCATCCAGAGGTTCACCCGTAACATCCAAACACGACAGTAGCGACACTCGAGCGCAGCAATAGAAGAGAGAGAGAGAGAGAGCGGTGCAGCAGAAGAGAGATAAACGATATCATCACCTTTCACTGTAACACTTTTTCTCGAACGTCACTGTATTCCAACAATTTATTTGACGTTGTCACATCAAAACATTAAATTTCGTCTAATACATGAAACATGCTTCTTAAATGAAAATTCCCAATATTCTCCTTATTAGATGTGATCCAGTTATACACAGTATTACAAAACCTTTTAATTTGCTCCTCACTAGTCAGATCAAAAGCAAAGTAATATACGCTATCCTCACGGACACTGTATACAGCAGACTTACGGGGTTTCTGTACATAATCAAGTATCTATTCCTCAAATCTCATTTTGTCACATAAAACGAAATTGTGGAAAGAAATAACTAACGAGTTTTTTAAAACGAACTGATTCAGTTGTTGTTGCAACAGTTCAATCCTGTGATGTTGTTGAGAGCTTGTAAGTGGCTCGGCTATTCTTAAGAATCACTTCCTTGACCTGTGTCTGGTTGCTGTTGGTGCTCATAAAGAGGATGACGTAAAGCAGTAGATTGTTCCTTGCGACCAACGTCTGCTCCAACACTCGTTCTTATATAAGGCGATGCGGTTCCTACGACAGGATATATTGTGGTATCTCAGTTAGATTTGGCTTCAGATACTCTGGTATTGAGGTACGCAGAAGGACCCTTCCCAAAGATTGCAATTATAACACAAGTACACGGAGCTAATGACCACGATGTAGTAAAGCCCGCAACAACAACAATTGTTACTTGTGTACCATACGCTTGTATATATGTCTACCCCTTATTATTTCAGTTTTACAACGGGGTCGGGGATGAAATGCGATGGAAGTCTTTTTGATGGATGTTCTTTACGGCTTGATGCCCTTCATGGCGCCAACCTCATGAGAGGAGTTAATGAGAGATGAAATTATTATTATTCTCGTATCAGAAACATGTTACACAATTACAAAACATTTCATTATATACAATGAGACCAGAACTTGGCGACTTGTAGTGCATTCTCTGTGGCTAGGTGTAGATCCTCTGTTGTGCAGGTGGTTGGACACATGCGACATTGGATCATGTGGTTGACAGTCTGATCTTCTCCGCAATCACACTTGATGTTTCCACCTTTAACGTCTTACTATATTAGCCCTTGATTTTCCGACTCCTGATCTCAACCTATTTAGGGATTTCCAAGTCATCCACGCCTCGTTATGACCCGGTGGTAAAGTTTCAGATGGTATTGTACAGCCACCAGGAAGAAGACCTTTAGCTTTCCAAGATTGTAGTCTAGTATTTTTCTCGGTGGTTGTGAGTTACTTTGATGTTTTTAGGAAACTCTTCCTAGATTTCAGTGTGAATGAAACTAGGCAAGGATGTGGAGGGAAGCGGCCGTGGCCTGTCAGAAGGTACCGTCCCTGCTTTTGCCTGTACTAGAAAATGGGAAACCACGGAAAACCATTTCAAGGACGGCTGACGGTGGGGATCGAACACGCGTCTACCGAGTCACCAGAGAGCCTGGCCCCATGACCTAACGCTGCGCTTTAGCGAGCGTAGCCACCGCTGTCGGTTTGTGTACCATACGCTTTATCAGGTTATTTTATCTTTGTTGATGTTGTTTCATTTGAGGGACTTAGACATTATGGTCATTTAGCACCGTGCACTTGGGTGAGTGTGTAGAATTTGTCTTCAGAGGTGTGCAAATTATTAGACTTGACGGCAATTTTCCCAAATTCCTTTTATACTTTCACGGCTTAACTCACTAAATATGTTTGCAAGGCGATGAATTTACTCCATATGTTTAACCAAGAGTCTTAATTGTATTATCTTTTAAGAAACTCAAAGGAAAATATTTTTTAGAATTCCCACTAATAGAGGAGCTTTGCTACTGCAAAATGCCACACGTTTTGTTTTGATTAACTCACTCTCCTTTTCGTGTGAATTTAGAGCTGAGGGTTTTGGAGTCATTTTACTAATGATTCGCTCTGGAACTTTTCAATCATTCATGAACTATGGATTGAAATCACCTGACGTAGAGGGCACATTCCACAGTCAATGAAAGAATAGAAAACCGGCCAAGCTCAGATATCCCTCGGAATCCCCAATTCTGAAAGTTTCCAGACGCAATTCCTTATGGGAAACGGTGTAGTCGACAAGGGATAAATCATTAATAAGTGGGGTTACAAAAGATGCCAGCAGTTGGCCGATAAAATGATTTTCATTAAAACATTGCGACTGGTTTCGATTCCTTATTTGATTCTAATAATTTGCACACCTCTGTAATAACATGTGCTGTAGTGCTGACTGTAGAAGTGTGTATTTGTAATTCAGGCAATTTTATCTCATTAACTCCTATAATAAATTTGGCGCAAGCAAGCTTGTCCATCGCAAGCCTCCGTGGCTTAGGCGGCAGCACGCCGGTCTCTCACCGCTGGGTCCGTGGTTCAACTTCCGGTCACTCCATGTGAGATCTGTACTGGACAAAACGGAGGCAGACAGGTTTTTCTCTGGGTACTCCGGTTTTCCCTGTCAAAAATTTCATTCCAGCAACACTCTCCAATATCATTTCATTTCATCTGTCATTCATTTAATCATTGCCCCAGAGGAGTGTGTCAGGCCTCAGCAGCCGGCACAATTCATATCCTCGCCGCTAGATGGGGGCTTCATTCATTTCATTCCTGACCCGGTCGGAGACTGGAAACAGGCTGTGGATTTTTTCAAGCGTGTCCATCAGTAAGTACACTTGCTACTCAAACAAATACAAAGATATAACTTACTAAGATGGAACGGAATTTTCATTGCCATCTTCTGTGTTCTCGGGGTACGTATTGAGACTCCATATTCGGAGGTTATGGGTTCGTTTTCCGCTTCAGCAAAGAAATTCAATTCTGGTCGGAAGGTTGGAACGGAGCACACAGCCTTGTGAAGTAAACCTGAGGAGAGATGGGTTTGTTTCTCACCTCAGCGATCTTATAAATGACTTTTTGTGGTAACTCTTGAATAGCTAATCCAACATTTACCTTAAGGGAGTGTGGAAATCGAAGAAAAACCACTCTCACGATAGCAGCTTTCAGCGCTGCAATAAACTGGTAATAATGCTTGCGTGATAGATCATGTAGTTCCGTGAAGAACTGTACAGCATGTTTTAATATATTCTACTTGTCTCTATAAACATAAAACATTTCAGTTTGATTGCTGTAAAAGATTCGTTGATATTGAGAACCGTCTAAATATTTTGGATGGTCCCCATGTTGGATTGTTATATGTATAGACCATAGCGCTATGTATCATACAAGGAAAATTATTGCGTGGATTCATTATACAAACTTTCACTTCGATCGCATGATTACGACACAAGAAATAAAAACCTCAATTTAAAAATTGCGTACAGCCACCATCTTGAGGTTATGTGAAAAATTGAACTAAATTAGATGCCAGTGCATTACAATGTGTATAAACATTGACTGTACCATATTTCACTGCACTCAGATGGTCAAATCGCGATAAAAGTCTATTAAAATATTTCACATTCGCTTGGTCGCCATGTTAGTTTTGTATTTTACACGTTTTTGAAAGTCTCATTACTGAACTTCTAGTAGTACCCTTTATCAGCGTACGAAATTTCAGGGTGATATCAGTAATAGTCTTGCAGATATAGAATGCCGGTGAAATATTTCGCACAGCCACCATCTTGAGGTTATTTAGACAATTGAACTAAATTAGATGCCATTGCATTACAATGTGTTTAAACATCTGCTGTACCAAGTTTCATTGCGTTTGGATGGTTAAATCGCAAGAAAAGTCTATTTAAAAGTTTCAACTTTGCTTGGCCGCCATGTTCGTTTCGTAGTTAACAGGTTTTTGATAGTCACGTAGGTGAACGTCTAGTAGTGCCCTTTATCACCATAGAAAATTTCATGGTATATCGATGATAGTTTTGGAGATATAGAGATGGTGAAATATTTCGCACAGCCGCCATGTTGGATTGGTTAGACGTAATAAAATTTGAAGGGCACGGTCGGAGTCGGTCAATATGGTCCTATTACCTTACCGAGTTTTATTGAAATCGCTCCATTTGTTTAGAGGTTATTAGAGGGACAGACATTTACACACACAGACACACAGACAAAAGGTGATCTCATCAGCCTATTTCTCCATAAAATGAAAATAGGTAAAAAATACAGTCATTGTTGGATTATCTATTCAAGTGTTATTCAATGATGACTGACGCACTATGGTCGAACAATAGCCACGGTTGGTAGTACTGTTAAACGTAAATGCATATAAATGTGCACATTTGTCTAATACAGTATACTTCTTCTTTGGGTTCTTGCTTTACATTAACCATCTGTATGATAAACTAATAATGAATAACATTTGATTGGCTGCGTGGCTCAGGTACAATGTTCTCGCCTCCTGTCCCCAAAGTTGCAGGATCAAATCCTGGCACAGTCAGTTTGCATATGAATGTGCGCAAATGCGAGCGAGCCATGTCAGTAGATTTACTAACACGTTAAAGATCCGGGAAATTCCGGCACCGCACGTAAAACCAATAACATTATTATGAATTACAGTACAACCCCTGTAATCTATCACGTTTGGGACTGTGGGTATGGTTGGAACGCAAAAAAGGTCGGATTATCAGAGAGTAAATAAAAATACGTATTTACATTAAAATAAACAATCTCTGAGCTCAAGATATCGGAATTCCTGTCCTTCTTTCTTGATAGAACCACATCCACAATGCGTTGTCAAGAAGTTCAAGTTTAGGATATTTCAATGTTTAGTGATTCATAAAAGCGTTTTCACTATCTATGATTCAATGTCTTTCCGACTTCTTCTCCAAACTTTAATTGTCGTAACGCCTACATTGAGTTCCTTGAATTTTTTTGGAGTGATTCCTCTTTCTTTATTCTTCGTAGCCCTGCTAATTATTCATTTAATGAAAGAGTAACGTGGATTACGTTTCACTCGTGACATGCTGAGAAAAGCACACACAATGTACATAAAACAAATGACTGTACAGTACAGTAACGAACACAGAAAAGCAATGTCGTAAAACCAACGAACAGTAAGTAGTAAAAACTTCACAGTGCAGGACGCACTGTACAAAACACGGACAACGGCAGAAACGATACGAGAGAATGACGGAGCACTAAACCGAACAAGCGATAACAAGTACTGTACCTGTAAACAACAATGGCGCGACGGGTAGTGTATCTCTGGTACGGGTTGGGGCACGTTCGGCTCGAGCACGGTCGGATCAACCGGAGTGACGGACCAGCCGACGGCGGACAAGAGGGGTTCTACTGTACATTACATCCTCCCAGGACCTAGGCCGTATCTGTGTGTATTTCGACCAGATTTGTGTACTGGGCTCGTCAGTCGATGATCGGTACACTCCATCTGGACCCCTTCTGGGAATGCAACTACTTGCTACATCCAAACACATTGTAGTGGCATGACGTCTAGTTTGTTATTGTTATTTTAAGGAGCTGAACAGCGAGGTCATCTGCCCCTCTTAAGCGAGATTAAACTATACAAATATCGATTACATTAACATTTAGTGGTGGACGTCTAAATACGAAAAAGGCCTACAATAATTAAATAAATAAATAAATAAATAAATAAATAAATTAAAAAAGATATGAGCCTTACAGTAGTCGCACATGATGTGTAACATCTGACATGTTATCCTACTCGTATACTACACAGCTTGGACATTCTTAAAATGTTAATTTACGCTCCATTTTCATACTGGTACTATGATGAATGTATAGATTGAATTGGAGATATGCTACTGTCACATTTGTGGCGCAGTGGTCAAGATGTTAGTCTCTCACCAAGGTAGACAGGGTTTGATTCCCGGTCAATACATGTGAGATTTTCGAATTGAAATGCCATGTCCTGTGGTTCACATTCCACGTAAAAGGGAGGTACCGTGGATCATGATCGTAAGATTAACGGACACGCAAAACTACAAGATTCCTTCCTTCCTTTTTCATTGTTGTTGTTGTTGTTGTTTGAGTCTTCAGTCTTTTGACTGGTTTGATGCAGCTCTCCATGCCTCCCTGTCCTGAGCTAATCGTTTCATCTCTACATAGCTATCACACCCTACATCCGAGGCAATCTGTTTAACATACTCTAACCTTGGTCTACCCCTGCAGTTCTTGTCCTCGACCTTTCCTTCCTTTTACATTAATAATTCATAATAACAAAGTGACACACAACGTCGACAGTACTCTCAAATACTGTGAGCACATTCCTCAGTAACTATAACATTCATTATTCTCAAGGCTCTCATACAGTTCGTCGTAAACAATCAAAACATGGCTTCCTACAATCATGAAATGACCTAGTCTCACATATGATGAAAATACATCTTTTATTCCACTCATATAACAACATTCTGTTATGCTTTAATATTTGACTACTCACCCACAGCTAGAAAATAATGCCGCTTACTTAAATGTCATTTGTCTTCTTTGCCCTACCCCATGTGATGTTCAACCTTGAACGTGAAGCTTCATAAACTGCTCAATGGCAAATGAAAGTCGGTGAAACATTTGCCACTGTGCTCGTCAAACCAGTGCCTGCTAAATGCACTGCCTACTGTATTGCCATAACATTCTCGCGCTACAGAGCACACACTGCCTTGTTTCCAATACACACATTTTCAATTGTACATCCAGCTGGCAGTGCATCTTCACTTCCGTCCGATCTACTTCCGTTCGATCCACTTCCGCCCGATTCACTTCCGTCCCATTTTTCTGGCAGTGCGTCTTCACTTCCGTCCGATTCACTTCCGTTCGATCCACTTCCGCCCGATCCACTTCCGTCCCCAATTTTCAAAATCACTCCCACAAAACTATCCAGCAACCGAGCGGAAAGATGTTACACATCAATAAAGAAATAAATAAATAAATAAATAAATAAATAAAACCCTATCTCTAAATGCCAACTAAGGACTCCTTGAAGAACTGGAGAAAACAGAGCGCAAAATTGTGACAGAAATCTTGGGTTCAAAGTAAAAAAAATGGAATCCATCACAAAAGATCCAACGAGCAAGTCTACAGCAAAATGGAGAAAATTACCGACATAATACGAAAAAGACGCGCACGATTTTACGGTCACCGGAAAAAATGGACGGAAGAAAGTTAACTAAAGAGATCTTTCACTTTTTTTATTCAAACACCAAAAACCTCAATTCCCTGGTTTAGAAATACAAAAGAAGAACTGAAAATGCTACATATCTCAGCTGAAGACGCCTTTAACAGAGATCTATTCCGCAAGAAAATATTGACGAACGGGCTAAATCGAGACGAGCAACCGAAGAGAAAACACGGTAACTTATCCCTTGGACATAAGAAAGTAAGCAGGCCCACTCACAACAAGAAGTTCCGTGACGAACTAAAGAGCCTACTTTTCATGTCAATGATTATTCTACAGTATATGAACCTATCTAGAATAATGACGAAATTAAGTTGGTAATATCGAAATGTCTAGTTCGAAATATTCCTCGTATAATGTAGCCTAATAGAGCACTACAGTTGGCAGCCCTGGTGTCTGAATATATTCATAGTTCCATCTCTTAACGTACAGAATGCAAAATTTGGTTGAAGTCCAATGGACGTCACATGCAGTTAGACATTGGATCTATCAGCACGCGTAAAAGCATGTTGGCAACAATGTCATGCGTGTGCTGGTTAGAAATAATGGGAAATATCATGATATATTGTTGTGCCAATTTTGGATGAAATCCATTTGTTAGTATAGAAGTTACATGTATTTTAAAATTTGACCTATCAGCAAGCATAAAATCATGTTGGCAGCACTGACTTATATTAATTACTCCTAATTAATCTAGAATGCCTGGTACTATACGTGTGCAAAGCTTAGAGCTATTGGCTTGCATACTTTCTGATATATTCATATTAGGGTAAAAAATATAGACAACATTTATTAACAGTTGGAGCCCTGATTGCTCTTAAGAATTATTAAAGTCATATCTGTTATGTTACACATAGCACATACGAAATTTGGTTGAAATCCAATTGATAGTATAGAAGTTACATGTATTTAAAAAAATGGCCCTATCAGCAGGCATAGAATCATGTTGGTAGAACTGAAGTATATACATTAATCCAAAATTAATCTAAAATATCAGGTACTATACGTGTGCAGAGTTTAAAACTGTCGGCTTGCATACTTTCTGATATATTGGTATTTGGATAAAAGAATAGAGAGAGCAATTATTAACAGTTGGCAGTCCAGTTGGCTCTTAAGAATACGCTCAGTCATATCCGTTTATGTACACATATTATATACAAAATTTGGTTGAAATCCAATTGATAGTGTAGAAGTTATAGGCATTTAAAATTGGACATATCAGAAGGCTTAAAATAATTTTGGCAACACTGTCACGTATGGCCTCCTGGAAATTAAACTGAAATAGTGTTATCTACATGTTAGCCAATTTTGGAATAGCTCCCATTCATACCTCAGTCATCATAATAGTTATCAATCTGCACATAATGGCACAGATTATACCTTCACTAGCAGAAGTACCCGCTCTTCGAACGGTCTTCGGTATTAATAACCAGTTCCAATGGTTAGGGGCTTATCATTCCTTCATAAGTTTATCAGAACGAAGTTAGTTTTCTGGGTATATCGCAGACACTGCTAATTTAAGGGTCGTAAATGTGGATTTCGGAGACCCTTTATAGACTCCCTAGTTTTGTATCACACATTGAGAAGCGCAACATATGCTTTTGTCGTCCTTTTAGGAGAATTTTTATTTCTCGCCTATTTTAGCATGTATTTTGAAAAGTTGTTCCTTATACCCACCCTTCTATGAGAAGTACGTTGAAGAGTTTTCTAAATGATTGCTGTATTGACTCATGGTTACAATACCTAATTTTACAATGCTCAAAGCACCCGAACATGAATTATAGGCGTACAAAAACATAAATATATATCAACCACACACTATCAATCAAAATCATCTTTACGACGAACCCGTTTGTCGACAAAAATATGATTACTTAAAATGTGCTCTCAAACTAATTCACCTAACGTGTACTTCCTGACGTGAAAATAATATTGAAAACTTCGTAGACGAAACGCATTATATGTCAAATTAAAACTGGCCCTCACCGTTGTGGAAAGTCCCCATCCCCAGGAAGACCCCTTTAATAAATTACAAAGGCTCGTGGTACATTTAATTCGGGATTTTTAGCCTCCAATGGCCCAAATTCCCAAAAGCTGCAAAAAAAAAACACTATTCCAATTCAGGAATTTTTGGAAATAACGTTGCTCTTTGGAGATATAATAGACCTTCTGTACAACGTATCGCATATCGCACGTGTAAGTCACGTGTAAAAATTCTAGGGTACCCCTTGACCCCCCTAATCGCATTGTTGAATTTTACAGTCTATGTTTGATTCGACGATAACCGTATAGCCATTTGCAAACTTTAACAGAAATTTAATAAATTGAGTGGCATTGCTTCTTACAGAAATAGATGGAAAGTTGGATGTCACCTCTTGTGACACTGTTGTCATGGTTACCGGCTTGTATTACTTCATTAGTTTCTTCTAGTTCTTCTTCTTCTTTCGGATGGGCCAGCTAAGGACCACGACATTCAACTTTTCAGCTTGGCGAGGGAATTGATGTTTGCCCAATATTCGCGCATTCTCCTCTCTTTTGCCCAGACGATCCCGGTTTTCTTACAGGATGGTCTGTCCTGAAAACTCTTCTGTTTAAGTATCTTTCTAAGATGTGATCGGCTTCTAATATCACTTTTCATTATCTTCAGTGCTTGGATATCCTTGTTAATTACTGTTAGCGACGGTGTCACACTCTTTCTCTTCCCCCAGTAGTTGAGAAGCCGGATTGTTAGTCTTGTTGGGTTCTTCCATGAGACATGTCCTTAGAAAGCCAGACGTCTCTTCCTGGCCACATCTGTGATTTTCTCAGTATAACTATAGTCTATAGCTCCTGATTTTGTCTTCTTCTGTACTCGTCATCTATTTATTAGTTTATAAAATAAAAGAGTGCCATATTCCCTCCAGGGACGTAGGCGACCTGAATAAGAGCCCTTGACTAAGTCAAGGGATTACTAACCAGGCATCCCGAGCCGGAGTTTGCGTGTGGTAGGCTGGCCAGTTTCCATTTTGCATCACGAGGCTGGGAGACCCCGTACCATACCATACCAAGACTTTGAAATTCTTGGCAGAGCTGGGGATCGAACCCGGTACCTCGGGGGTGACAGCCAACAATGCTAGCCACTGCGCCACGAGGTGGTCTTTATTAGTTTATTAAATGAAATTAGTTTTCTGGGAATATCTCAGAAACGTGGTTTAAGAGCCTTAAAACTTAGTAGCCTCCAAGCCACTGATGGGCTGAAAATGAGTTTTGCTCGTCCTTGTACGCCATAATACAATGATAATAATTATTATAATCTATATATATATAAATCAATGTTACGTGATAGTTTGTCTGTCTGTGGGTATGTCTCCTATGCGTTCATATACCATTCGTCCGATTGCGATTAAACTTGGGTGAGATGTTGAGTACACTCCAAGGAAGGTTTCTGACTTAGTAAATCCATTTTACAATAGGTAGCGCACGCGTAGATTCAACAAATGAGCGACGATGCGCGAAGCATTTCAACAAAGTCCCGTATGTGTTCATATACCATTCGTCCGATAGCGATGAAACTTGGGTGAGATGTTGTGTACACTTACGTGATGGTTTCAAAATTAGTGAATACATTTCACAGTAGATAGCGCACAAGTAGAATCAACAAATGAGCGACGACACGCAATGCGTTTCAACAAAGTCCCGTATGCATTCATATACCATTCGTCCGATAGCTATGAAACTTGCGTAAAATGTTGTGTACACTGCAGGGAAATTTTCTGGCTTAGTACATCCACTTTACAATAGGCAGCGCACGAGTAGATTCAACAAATGAGCTACGACGCGCGAAGCATTTCAACAAAGTCACGTTTGCGTTCATATACCATTCGTCCGATAGCGATGAAACTAGGCTGAGATTTTGTGTGCACTCCAGGGAAGGTTTCTAGCTTAGTAAATCCCTTTAAAAATAGGTAGAGCGCGAGTAGAATCAACAAATGAGCAACGGCGCGCGAAGCGTTTCAACAAAGTCCCATATAATTTCATATACCATTCATCCGATAGCGATGAAACTTGGGTGAGATGTTGTGTACACTCCAGGGAAGGTTTCTGGCTTAGTACATACATTTTACAATAGGTATCGCACCAGTAGATTCAACAAATGAGCGATGACCCGCGAAGCGTTTCAACAAAGTCCCGTATAAAGTCATATACCAGTCGTCTGATAGTGATAAATGTTTGGTGAATTGTTGTGTACACTCCAGGAAAGGTTTCTGGCTAAGTAAATCCATTTTACAATACGAAGCGCACGTTTATATTCAACAAATGAGTGACTACGCGCGAAGCGTTTCGACAACGTCCCATATACGTTCACATACCATTCATCCGATTGCGATGAAACTTGGGTGAGATGTTGTGTACACTCCAGGGAAGGTTTTTGGCTGAGTACATCCATATTACAATTTGTAGCGCAAGAGTAGAATCAACAAATGAGCGACGACACGCGAAGCGTTTCAACCAAGTCCCGTATGCATTCATGTACCATTCGTCCGTAGCTATGAAACTTGGGTGAGATGTTGTGTACACGTCATGGAAAATTTCTGGCTTAGTAAATCCACTATACAATATGCAGCGCACAAGTTGATTCAACAAATGAGGAATGACGCGCAAAGCGTTTCAACAAAGTCCCGTATAAGGTCATATACCATTCTGCCGTTAGCGGTGAAACTTGGGTGAAATATGGTGGACACTCCAAGAAGATTTCTGGCTTAGTAAATACATTTCACAGTAGGTAGCACACAAGTAGATTCGGCAAATGAACGACGACATGCGGAGCGTTTCAATACAGTCCCCTATGTCTTCATATCCCATTTGTCCGATAGCGATGAAATTTGCGTGAAATGTTGTGGACACTTACGTGACGGTTTCTAACTTAGTAAATACATTTTACAGTAGGTAGAGCAAGAGTAGATTCAACAAATGAGTGACGGAGCGCGAATCGTTTAAACAAAATCAGGTATGCGTTCATATACTATTCATCCGATAGCGATGAAACATTGATCAGTTATTGTGTACCCGCCAGGGAAGGGGACTTAGTAAATCCATTTCACAATAAGTAGCGCAAGAGTAGATGCAACAAATGGGTGACGACGCGCGAAGTGTTTCAACTAAATCCCCTATTGCGTTCATATAACATTCTTCGATTGCGATGAAACCTTGATGAGTTATTGTGTACACGCCAGGGAAGGGCTTCGACTTAGTAATACATTTCTCAATAGGTAGCGCACGAGTAGATTCAACAAATGAGTGACAGCGCACGAATCGTTTAAACAAAACCCCGTATACGTGCATATACAATTCATCCGATTGCGATGAATCATTGATGAGTTATTGTGTACACGCCAGGGAGGGGTTTCGACTTAGTAAATCCATTTCACAACAGGTAGCGTACGAGTAGATTCAACAAATGAGTGACAGCGATGAAACTTTTGAAATTTGTTGTGCACGCTTCCACGAATGGTTCTAAATTAGAAAATCCATTATACGATAGCTTAGAGGCAGTTAACATGTTGTGTATCCAAAAGCACTTCAAGAAACAGAATTTCAACGCCAACACTTTCTTTGATTGGCATTGCAACGCATGCCGGGTACAGCTTGTTTAATAATATAGAATTAGGGATATAATAGTTCTTTAGTACCCCCTTGACCCCCTTAAGCGCATTATATTGATGAATTTTACAGATTAAGTTGGTTCCGTGATAACCGTATAGCCGTTTGCGAACGTTCACAGTAATGTAATAAATGGAATGGCATTGCGTCTTACAGAAATAGATGGACTTCTGAGATCGTGTTGCCATGGTTACCGGCCTGCATTCTTTTAATAGCTTAATACATGAAATTAGTTTTCTGGGTATATCTGAAAAACTGTTGGTTTTAGGACCTTACAATGTGGTTTTCGGGGCCCGCAGGGCTCCCGAGTTTTGTTTCTCACATTGAGACGCTGAAAATGAGCTTTGTCACGTTTTCTACGCCCATTTCAGCATGCATTTTAAGGGGTTAGGCCCTCTATTATGAGAGGTACGGAGAAGAGTTACATCAATGATTACTTTCGTGCCTCTGATGGACTTCTGTACCAAATTTTATGTTGATCCACTCAGCCGTTCTCGAGTGATGCGCGTGCAAAATTGTACACAGACAAACAAACAAACAGACAAACAGACAGACAGACAGACAGACAAAAAATTTTTTTTGCGCGCAACCGTCATAAACCAGTCTAAAACGCGTTAATAACTCAAAATTCCGTGGAAATTCCGAAAAAACAGACAAACTTTCATTTTTATATATAGAGATTTCGTTTAACTACGTTTCTTGCAATTAACTCATAATACAGTTTTGATGGTTCGGCGCATTGCTTCATTTATTTAGACGTTTGTTTAACCCTGGAACAGTACAGTGGGGCACTCAGTGCCCCAGAGAATTTTCGTTCCCCGATTACGTTATGTTGGTACGCCTGAAAAGCGGCCACCTCCTGTGACTTTTACTTGACCTTGACTGTCATTCAGTCAATGTGTATTCTTCTTAGCAGTGACAGTTATTTATACCCAAACAGTGTCTCCAGGGCATTGAGTGCTCCATCTGGCCACGATCCAAGGACACCAAGACCACTGTGCTCGTGTGCTGTGCTCAGAATGCAAGAGTTTTGTGCGAAAACATCATAGCTTGGTGTTTTGTAGTGAATGGTTTTTTTTTAGTCGTTTACCCTCCAGGTTGGTGGAACCCACGGACTCAGCGAGGGAACTCACCACTACCGCCTCTACGGGCAGTGTCCTCGAGTTGGGAACATCGAATCGGAAGGGATACAACAGGTGAAGTGGGATTGGCACCTCGCCCAGGCGGCCTCACCTGCAAAGCGAACAGGGGCCTCATGAGGGAAGGTAAGGGATGGTGAGGATGGATAGACAAGGAAGAGGGAAGGAGGCGGCCATGGCCTTGAAGAAGGTACCATCCCGGCATTTACCCGAAGACGAAGTGGGAAACCACGGAAAACCACTTCGAGAATGACTGAGGGTGAATCGAACCCCCTCTACTCATTTGGGCCACCCGAGGCTGAGTAGACCCCATTCCAGTCCTCGTACCACTTTTCAAATTTCGTGGCAGAGCCTGGAATCGAACCCAGGATCTCCGGGGCGGCAGCTAACCATGCTGACCGCTACGCTACGGAGGCGACTTTTAGTGAATGTGAGAAGTGAAAATGGTGATTATGTTTATGATTACCAAAGAAAGAACATCTACAATAACATTGAAATATTGCTAACATTTTTGATTTTATTATATTCACACAGTTATTTTCATTTTACTGCTTTCATAGTTAAAGTAGTCTGTGCTACAGGGTTGATATTACTCATTTGTAATTGCAGTTATTAGTAATACATACGTTTATTGCATCAGAGTTGTATTTCTGCCCTGGGGTACTCAGTGCCCCAGGATACCGTTACTGTTTCTGGAGAATAAGGGTACTGTTCCAGGGTTAAGAAACTGGTCCAGGAAAAGTTGTACAATGGGATTACAGATAGACGATGCTTCTTATATGATGAGGAAATTAAGTGAGAAATATCAAATGTGGGGACTAAATATCAATGGCAACAAAACGGAATACCTTACATTAGAGAATAATGGTGGTGAGAAACTACAGATCGGAAATGCTGAAATTCAAACAGGCACTAAATTTAAATATTTGGGTTCAATAATAGAAGCTGGGGAAACAAGTTCATCAGAAATTGAGAAAATAGTAAGTGAGGCGAGGAGAACAATTGGAGCATTAAATTTCGTTTTACGGAGCAGAAATATTTTAAACAGAACTAAGAAACTTATTTACAGTTCATTGTTATATGGAGCAGAAACAGACAGTAAGCAAACAAATTATTATTAACAGTGATGGATTATTATTGGAGGAGGGCGGCACGAATATCAAGATTGGATAAAATTAGAAATACGAGAATCAGATAAATTATGCAGGTTAAACAAGCAGTTCCGTAAAGAACTATACAGCCTATTTTCATATATCCTAATTTTGTTAATTGCCTCTATCTACATACACCATTTCAGTTTCATTGCTGTAATAGATTCTTAGAAATTGAGAATCGTCTAAATATTTCGGATGGTCACCATGTTGGATTTTTATATACTGTATGTAGGTCTTATAGTTATGTACTACTTATGATGATTATTGTGTAGTGTACCCATGGTACTCAAACCTCAATCACATGATTACGACACAAGAAATAAAATCGAGCTTTTAAAATTTCGCACAGCTGCCATCTTGTGTTTATGAAAACAATTGATATAAATTAGATGCCAGTGAATTAGAATTCATATAAGTATTTGCCGTACCAAGTTTCACTGCGCTCGGATGGTTAAATCGCGAGAAACTTCCATTTATATATTTATATTTCGCGTTGCTGCCATGTTGGATTTGTGGTCACCAGATTATTGAAAGTCCCATAGGTGAACTTATGTTCATAGTCTCTAACAACATACGCAATTTCAGTTTGATTGCTGTCATAGATTAATAGATATTGGGAACCATCCAAATATTTCGGATGGTAGCCATGTTGGAATTTTATATATTTAGGCCATAGAGTTATATACTATTATATGACGATTATTCAAACGTTCATTTCGATCGCATGTTTAATACACAAGAAATGAAAACTTAATTTAAAAATTTCGCACAGCCGCCATCTTGAGGTTATGTAAACAATTGAACTAAATTACATGCCAGTGCATTACAATGTGTATAAACATTTACTGTACCATATTTCACTGCGCTCAGATGGTTAAATGGCGAGAAAAGTCTATTTAAAAGTTTCAACTTCGCATGGCCGCCATGTTCGTTTTGTATTAGCCGTTTAAAATTTGATTGCCGATGAGCCTCGCTGCGCCAGTGTTTGTTGTTTATTGTAGCAGCTGTCCCGCGGGGAATGCGGGGAACACAGTGATGACGAGTTCGTTCTGCACATAAGACAAGCCGCATTGCGCGTCACAGGAGCTCATGTCACCACGGACAGTCAAACGATAACTGAGGCTATTGGAGGTGAGTCATATCCTACTCACGCAACTGTACCTGTCAACGAAACAGGCTGACACAAGTAAACAAGGAATAGTTCCCATCTCGACCGCCGGCAATCAATTCGTGAACGAGTAATAGTTAACAGGTTTTTGAAGGTCTCATAGGTGAACTTCAACAGTAGTAGTGCCCATTATCACCGTACAAAATTTCAGGGTGATATCGGTAATAGTTTCCGAGATACAGAATGCCAGTGAAATATTTCCCACAGCTGCTATGTTGGTTTGGTGAGACGTAATAAAATTTGAAGGGCACGGTTGGGGTGCTATGATCTCACCAAGGTTCATTGAATTCGCTCCAGGCGTTTAGATTTTACTGGGGACACACACACACACGGACACAAGGTGATCTCATAACCCTACTTTTCCATAAAAATGAAAATAGGCAAAAAAATAAACTAGAATTGTTTGAAGAAAGAATATTACAATTGTTTGCACATATGAAAAGGATGCAGAATAGTAGAATTCCAAATTTATTGTTACATTGGCAAGTTGAAGGCAAACGGAAACGGGTGAACCAAGAGAACAATGGATGGATGGTGTAAAGAGCAGCGTGGCTACCAGAGGATTAACCGAGGAAGATGCTGAAGACAGAAATTTGTGGAGGAGTAGAGTACTTTTAGGTTGAAGGAAAACCACTGTAAGGTAGAATATTCCTAATAAAGAAGAAGAAGAAGAAGAAGAATGTATTTTAATGTGGCAAGGAGTAATATCTCGTGTAACCGGCCACAGTGAGGCTATTGCGTTTAAAGCTACTGGAAGCTTCTAACAGTAGTCAGTTGGTTATTGTTGTTTTGAGGGGGGGGGGACTACGAGGTCATCTGCCCCAAGGTATTGTAAGGAGGAGCAGCGGTCTGCAACGGGCCAAGTGTCAGCTCATATCGAGAAGGATTTCCGCAAAAACGGCGCAATGAAAAGTTAGAAATTGCAGGTCCAACAGCCCGTTCAGAGCCAATAACCTCAAAGTTAATTCAACTCCAATAGAATACTATTTCACAGATTGTATTTAGTCAACACCGGTCCACGTTACTCGACATACTACCGCTCTGTGCCTTGTCCTCATTCGGGGTAATTGCGGGGGTATATAAAATACAGCTAGAGAAATATTGTAAATGCAGTTACAGTCAAGGGATGGAAGGTTGTAACTTGACCTGACCGTTAACTGCGCGATAGCGTGCCACGGTGGGTGAGTGGTTGTCGTATCGACTGCAAACCCTTAGCTTGCAGGTTCGCGCCTGGCTATGATAAGTGATTCTTGAAATGTGACAAACATCATGACACGCATGTCATACAATTTTGGCATGTTAAAGAACCAATTTGAATTCAGTAGGCAGTGTTCATAATAGCAAAATTAATCTCAGAATTTTCCGCTAACACAAAAATTTCCTCCATTCTCTACTAGAAAGCGGTATAGTGACAAGGAGTTTAGATATCTAACCTCTTTGATTTTCATAGCGCTCCAAGGAACAACAACAACAAAATTCGACATGCAAGCTGCCCTCTGGGCGTCAAATAGCAAAGCTTGCTCCCGGCACCGAAGCCATACGATATTCTTATTAGTGCGTGATCAGGAGGTATGGGTATCTAAACCACCTGCGGGGTAATACAACATCGAACATTCCAGAAGTTATAACCCTTTATAGGTTAGTGGGTACAAAAAGCACAATTTATGCTGATGGTTGAATCCTTCAGCGATATACGAGGCACGTCCAGAAAGTAAGTTCCGTTTGGTAATAAAATTAAATTGTTTACAGATACAGAAAAATTATTTATTGCACAACATTCTACACCTCTTAAACTAATTTTCCACATAACTGCCGAACTTTTGCAGGCATTTGTCATAGTGTGGCACAAGTTTTTGGATACCTTCTTCATAGAAGTTTGCCGCCTGTGTCTTCAACCAGTTGGAAACATCTTCTTTCAGCTCGTCGTCATTGTTGAAGTGTTGACCGCCAAGGAAAGACTTGAGATGTGTGAACAGATGAAAGTCGCTAGGAGCGAGGTCAAGGCTGTACGGAGGGTCGTCAAACACGTCCCAGCCAAATCCCTGTAGGAGGTTTTTCGACACATTTGCAGTGTGTGGTCGTGCGTTGTCGTGAAGAAAAACAACACCTTTTGACAGCAACCCTCGGCGCTTATTCTGTATTGCGCGGCGCAGTTTCCTAAGTGTCTCGCAGTAAGCATCTGCGTTGATTGTTTGACCACGCGGCAAGAAATCAATGAGTAAGATGCCTTTCCAGTCCCAGAACACTGTGCACATCATTTTCCGAGGTGTCTAGATTTTTTTCGGCTTAACCTTTGCTGGGGATGAAGTGTGCCTCCATTCCATTGATTGCCGCTTACTTTCAGGGGTGTCGTAAGAAACCCAAGTTTCATCTCCTGTGACTCTCTGTGTCAGAAATTCTTCGCCACCTTCATTGTAACGGGTCAAAATTGAAGTGCATTTACCCATCCGTTTTGTTTTGTGTTACTCCGTAAGAATCTTTGGTACCCAACGTCGGCAAAGTTTACGAAAGTTCAGTTTTTCGGTAACAATTTCATGAATTAGTGATCGTGAGATTTGGGGAAGTTCCATAGGGAGAGCACTAATTGTAAACCTGCGGTTTTCCCGGATCTTGTCATCAATCGCGTGAACCAGTTCTTCTGTAACCAAAGATGAACGCCCGCTTCGTTCTTCATCGTGCACTTCACTACGTCCTTCATTGAACTGTCGGACCCATCTTCTCACCATTGAATCACTCATCGCATTTTGTCCATACACTTCACAAATTTGCCGATAAATTTCAATTGGTTTCACTTTCCTAGCATTCAGAAAACGAATCACAGATCTGATTTCACAAGCGGCGGGATTTTCAATCAATACCGACATTGTACGAGTAAACATGACAACAACGCGTACGTGGCTGACAGCGCTCTCCAAATGGCGCACGTTTCTTCTCCTTGATACAGAGCGTCTACCGCGCATATCCGGAACTGCGCTGCAGCGGAACGTACAACTAGTTGAAAACACAGGCGGCACACGTCTATGAAGAAGGTATACAAAAACTCGTGCCACGCTACGACAAATGCCTGCAACATTTCGGCAGTTATGTGGAAAAGTAGTTTAAGGGTTGTAGAAATTTGTGCAATAAATAATTTTTCTGTATCTGTACACAATTTAATGTTATTACCAAACGGAACTTACTTTCTGGACGTACTTCGTATCAACGAATTATTATTAGCATATTATTATTATTAGCGTATTATTATTATTATTATTATTATTATTATATAATTTTTGCCCTTATGGACAGTGTATGAACTCATGATGACACAATTTTCACTTCTCTCCCACCTTGCTCTTCTCTTACCAAAATCTCTTCATCCTTTGACTGTGCTCCTGTCCACAATGAACCAATCTTCTTCTTTTCATTTGTATTTATAATGTTGTTTCTGAATTCTCCACTGTCTCCAACCATTTGCCTGTCAATCCCCACCTGCCTTAAGTCTTCCTCTATTCCTTGATAGCAATTAGTTTTCCTGCTTGAGCTGTTTACTACATCAAATATCTTGGTTGGTTGGTTCCTCAGTTTAGGGGCTGCGACAACGCGGTCATGTAGCCCCGTGTACTTTGGGTGTGTGTAGAATCTCTCTGATAACCGGTGTTAATTGTGATGACTGTATTAGTGTGTGTTATCTGTTTTTTAATTCAAGCAAGGACTGCAATTTCGAATTTTTCAAATAGTTTCTAATTTTGCCGCCAAACGCCACCGTCAACGACTACAAGGCCTAGTTCAGAACTTAGCTACTAAACGCCACCGCAGTTGGCTCTTGGCAACGAACGTAGGAACCTAAGAGCGTTGTTTACATTCATAACCTATACAATTTAGCTTCACACAGGTATAATTAGTGGAATGTTCTTTAACATGCCATAAATCTATGACCGCCGGCTTTACTTCCCCTCCGAAGGAAGGCATACTGAGGGATTTTTAACGCTCTTAAAAATCCGACGGCTTCGGCCGGGTTTGAACCCGCGATCTTGGGCATAGAAGCTCAGCATGCTACCACTACGCCACCGAAGCCGCCTCAAATATCTTCTTTGAACAAATTACTATTATTATTTAATTATTATGTTATTATTATTATTATTATTTGAAAGTGTTTATGGGGGTGCATGATGGCACAGTGGCTTAGCTGCTCGTCTTTCACCCGTACGGCGGTGACAGCTGGGCGAAATTTTCACCTGAAAAATCACGTGGCGTCAAAAATCCCCGGCCAAAACCATAATGAACCAGGTTGGCTCCGGTGACCCCCAATTAATTGGGATAAGCAAAAATAAAATAAAATGATGATTTTGAAAGTGTTTATTTCATGCGTGTGCTGGTCAGAAATAGCCTAATCTGAAATATTATGATATCTTGTTGTGCCAATTTTGGACGAAATCCATTTGTTAGTATAGTAGTTGCATGTATTTTAAATTGGACCTATCAGCAGGCATAGAATCATGTTGGTAGAACTGAAGTATATATGTTACTCCAAATTTAATCTAAAATGTCAGGTACTATACATGTGCATAGTTTAAAACTGTCGGCTTGCATACTTTCTGATATATTGGTACTTGGATAAAAGAATAGAGAGAGCAATTATTAACAGTTGGCAGCCCTGGTGGCTCATAAGAATACGCTCAGTCATATGCGTTTATGTACACATATTACATACAAACTGTGGTTGAAATCCAATTGATAGTGTAGAAGTTATAGGCACTTAAAATTGGACCTATCAGAAGGCATAACATTATTTTTGCAACACTGTCATGTATGGCCTCCTGGAATTAAACTGAAATAGTGTTATCTACATGTGTGCCAATTTTGGAATAGCTCCAATGCATACCTTCCAAGATATCCAACATGGAGCTCAAATTTCTAGTCTGTTTTTTCAGCAGCTGGTAGCACTGACATCATTTTCAAATATGGACGTGAGATATCCCGGTATACATCTTTACTCATACTAAATTTCGTTTCGATTTCTGCAGCCGTTTAGGAGTTGATATGGGGGGGGGGGGCACACACACACAGCCAGACAGACAGAAGGACAGACAGACAGACAGACAGACACACATTTTCCCGGATCGATCTCATAAGTCTACATTTTCCTCATTTTTGCAAAATGTGAACAGTAGGCTAAAAATGAAAATTATCAAAATGAATATGAACATTAAGATGTTGCAGAAAACAAAAATTACAATTAATAATTTTAGTTAGACTAATATATTTAAATTGTAATTAAAATAAATACAAATTAAATATCTTCACTAATATTCTTCCCCATAAAGGGTTAACCAAGAATTGAGACATTGGTTGGAATTAATGTTTCAGTGCTGCCAAACTAATCTGTTAGTAGAAGTTCTTCAGTCGGTCAAGTCGAGTGTGCCCCAATAGATTGAGCGGGGAGTTACAATTAATATCCTGGAGTCTGAAATAAATAAATTAACTATACACTTAATAAATCACTTCTCACCCAAATAGGGGGATACATTCGATAACTAACTTTGCTCCTCAAACGAGGATCGTTGAATCTTAAGGGACTAACTTTACAAGACGAAATAACTCGACAAAACACTATTGTGTCTTGGTGATTTGACGATGCTCGCATGACGGGCGAATAATGCCAAATCTTTAATTCCCGCTCTTCTTGTAGAGTAATATGTGAAAATACACACATTTAATTTCATGTAATTTCTTTTTTGAGTTTGTTTCACATTTCCCAATAATTGGAATTGTACTCGTGTCGACTGACTGAAAACTTACAACAACAATTTAATATTTATCTGTATGTTTCCTCCCAACAACCTGACCTTGTTTCTTATGTTATCTGTTAATCGAGTGTGTTATGTCTCAATAATGTACTGCACACCACTGCTTAGATACTCAAACATGCACAGTTCCTCTCCATCTTCTCTAAGCCCTCTAAACTCAGTGAGCTACTACACACCGCTACCTAGATACTCTAACATGCACAGTTCTTTTCCATCTTGTCTAAGCCCTCTTAGCTCAGTGAGCTACTGCACACCGCTACCTAGATACTCAAACATGCACAGTTCCTCTCCATCTTCTCTAAGCCCTCTAAACTCAGTGAGCTACTACACACCGCTACCTAGATACTCAAACATGCACAGTTCTTTTCCATCTTGTCTAAGCCCTCTTAGCTCAGTGAGCTACTACACACCGCTACCTAGATACTCAAACATGCACAGTTCTTTTCCATCTTGTCTAAGCCCTCTAAACTCAGTGAGCTACTACAGACCGCTACCTAGATACTCAAACATGCACAGTTCCTCTCCATCTTCTCTAAGCCCTCTAAACTCAGTGAGCTACAACACACCGCTACCTAGATACTCAAACATGCACAGTTCTTTTCCATCTTGTCTAAGCCCTCTTAGCTCAGTGAGCTACTGCACACCGCTACCTAGATACTCAAACATGCACAGTTCCTCTCCATCTTCTCTAAGCCCTCTAAACTCAGTGAGCTACTACACACCGCTACCTAGATACTCAAACATGCACAGTTCTTTTCCATCTTGTCTAAGCCCTCTTAGCTCAGTGAGCTACTACACACCGCTACCTAGATACTCAAACATGCACAGTTCTTTTCCATCTTGTCTAAGCCCTCTAAACTCAGTGAGCTACTACAGACCGCTACCTAGATACTCAAACATGCACAGTTCCTCTCCATCTTCTCTAAGCCCTCTAAACTCAGTGAGCTACAACACACCGCTACCTAGATACTCAAACATGCACAGTTCTTTTCCATCTTGTCTAAGCCCTCTAAACTCAGTGAGCTACTACAGACCGCTACCTAGATACTCAAACATGCACAGTTCTTTCCCATCTTGTCCAAGCCCTCTAGGCTCAGTGAGCTACTGCACACCGCTACCTAGATACTCAAACATGCACAGGTCTTTTCCCTCTTGTCTAAGCCCTCTAAATGTAGTGAGCTACTACACATCGCTACCTAGATACTCAAACATGCACAGTTCCTGTCCATCTTCTCTAAGCCCTCTAAACTCAGTGAGCTACTACACACCGCTACCTAGATACTCAAACATGCACAGTTCTTTTCCATCTTGTCTAAGCCCTCTTAGATCAGTGAGCTACTGCACACCGCTACCTAGATACTCAATCATGCACAGTTCCTCTCCCTCTTCTCTAAGACCTCTAAACTCAGTGAGCTACTACAGACCGCTACCTAGATACTCAAACATGCACAGTTCTTTTCCATCTTGTCTAAGCCCTCTTATCTCAGTGAGCTACTGCACACCGCTACCTAGATACTCAAACATGCACAGTTCCTCTCCATCTTCTCTAAGCCCTCTAAACTCAGTGAGCTACTACACACCGCTACCTAGATACTCAAACATGCACAGTTCTTTTCCATCTTGTCTAAGCCCTCTAAACTCAGTGAGCTACTACAGACCGCTACCTAGATACTCAAACATGCACAGTTCCTCTCCATCTTCTCTAAGCCCTCTAAACTCAGTGAGCTACAACACACCGCTACCTAGATACTCAAACATGCACAGTTCTTTTCCATCTTGTCTAAGCCCTCTAAACTCAGTGAGCTACTACAGACCGCTACCTAGATACTCAAACATGCACAGTTCTTTCCCATCTTGTCCAAGCCCTCTAGGCTCAGTGAGCTACTGCACACCGCTACCTAGATACTCAAACATGCACAGGTCTTTTCCCTCTTGTCTAAGCCCTCTAAATGTAGTGAGCTACTACACATCGCTACCTAGATACTCAAACATGCACAGTTCCTGTCCATCTTCTCTAAGCCCTCTAAACTCAGTGAGCTACTACACACCGCTACCTAGATACTCAAACATGCACAGTTCTTTTCCATCTTGTCTAAGCCCTCTTAGATCAGTGAGCTACTGCACACCGCTACCTAGATACTCAATCATGCACAGTTCCTCTCCCTCTTCTCTAAGACCTCTAAACTCAGTGAGCTACTACAGACCGCTACCTAGATACTCAAACATGCACAGTTCTTTCCCATCTTGTCTAAGCCCTCTAAGCTCAGTGAGCTACTGCACACCGCTACCTAGATACTCAAACATGCACAGGTCTTTTCCCTCTTGTCTAAGCCCTCTAAATGTAGTGAGCTACTACACATCGCTACCTAGATACTCAAACATGCACAGTTCCTCTCCATCTTCTCTAAGCCCTCTAAACTCAGTGAGCTACTACACACCGCTACCTAGATACTCAAACATGCACAGGTCTTTTCCCTCTTGTCTAAGCCCTCTAAGCTCAGTGAACTACTGCACACCGCTACCTAGATACTCAAACATGCACAGTTCCTCTCCATCTTCTCTAAGCCCTCCAAACTCAGTGAGCTACTACACACCGCTACCTAGATATTCAAACATGCACAGTTCTTTCCCATCTTGTCTAAGCCCTCTAAGCTCAGTGAGCTACTGAACACCGCTACCTAGATACTCAAACATGCACAGGTCTTTTCCCTCTTGTCTAAGCCCTCTAAGCTCAGTGAGCTACTGCACACCGCTACCTAGATACTCAAACATGCACAGGTCTTTTCCCTCTTCTCTAAGCCCTCCAAACTCAGTGAGCTACTACACACCGCTACCTAGATATTCAAACATGCACAGGTCTTTTCCATCTTGTCTAAGCCCTCTTAGATCAGTGAGCTACTGCACACCGCTACCTAGATACTCAAACATGCACAGTTCCTCTCCCTCTTCTCTAAGCCCTCCAAACTCAGTGAGCTACTACACACCGCTACCTAGATACTCAATCATGCATAGGTCTTTTCCCTCTTCTCTAAGCCCTCCAAACTCAGTGAGCTACTACACACCGCTACCTAGATACTCAAACATGCACAGGTCTTTTCCCTCTTGTCTAAGCCCTCTAAGCTCAGTGAGCTACTGCACACCGCTACCTAGATACTCAAACATGCACAGGTCTTTTCCCTCTTCTCTAAGCCCTCCAAACTCAGTGAGCTACTACACACCGCTACCTAGATATTCAAACATGCACAGGTCTTTTCCAGCTTGTCTTAGCACTCTAAATGCAGTGAGTTACTGCACACCACTACTTGGATACTCAAACAAGCACAGGTCTTTTCCAGCTTGTTTAAGCCCTCTAAGTGCAGTGAGTTACTGCACACCACTACTTATATACTCAAACATGCACAGGTCTTTTCCATCTTGTCTAAGCCCTCTAAGCTCAGTGATGTACTACACACCGCTACCTAGATATTCAAACAATCACAGGTCTTTTCCATCTTGTCTAAGCACTCTAAGCTCAGTGTTGTACTACACACCGCTACCTAGATACTCAAACATGCACAGGTCTTTTCCAGCTTGTCTGAGCCCTCTAAGCACAGTGATGTACTACACACTGCTGCCTAGATACTCAAACATGCACAGGTCTTTTCCATCTTGTCTAAGCACTCTAAGCTCAGTGTTGTACTACACACCGCTACCTAGATACTCAAATATATACAGGTCTTTTCCATCTTGTCTAAGCACTCTAAGCTCAGTGATGTACTACACACCGCTACCTAGATACTCAAACATGCACAGGTCTTTTCCAGCTTGTATAAGCCCTCCAAACTCAGTGATGTACTACACACCGCTACCTAGATACTAAAACATGCACAGGTCTTTTCCAGCTTGTCTAAGCCCTCTAAGCTCAGTGATGTACTAGACACCGCTACCTAGATACTCAAACATGCTCAGGTCTTTTCCATCTTGTCTAAGCACTCTAAGCTCAGTGATGTACTACACACCGCTACCTAGATACTCAAACATGCACAGGTCTTTTCCAGCTTGTCTAAGCACTCTAAGCTCAGTGATGTACTACACACCGCTACCTAGATACTCAAACATGCACAGGTCTTTTCCATCTTGTGTAAGCACTCTAAGCTCAGTGATGTACTACACACCGCTACCTAGATACTCAAACATGCACAGGTCTTTTCCAGCTTGTCTAAGCCCTCTAAGCTCAGTGATGTACTACACACCGCTACCTAGATACTCAAACATGCACAGGTCTTTTCCATCTTGTCTAAGCACTCTAAGCTCAGTGATGTACTACACACCGCTACCTAGATACTCAAACATGCACAGGTCTTTTCCAGCTTGTCTAAGCCCTCTAAGCTCAGTTATGTACTACACACTGCTGCCTAGATATTCAAACATGCACATGTCTTCTCTCTCTTGTCTAAGCCATCGGGGTTATGGGGGAAGGAATATAACACGAATTCACAAAACAGCGGAATAGAAATAAATAACCTCGTTGAATCTAAATTATTATAAAAAGATTAAAGCATATGAAAGAATAAATAACTAACATAGAATAATGAAGGTTGAAAATAGTATATATATTTGTAATTATGATTATCTTCCATAAATATAAACACGTCTAAACACATAGGCAAGTAATTACACGGGTAGGTTATAAATCTATACCCACGTCCTAAATGAAGAAGCAACAATGATAACAACAGATTCATTTTGTGAAATGAAGTATTGTACGGAATTTAGAACGCGTGATCATCACTTCAGGGTACATTCACAAGTATTTTACAAGTTTCAAGTTTACATAGCCAGACGAATGTCGCATGCACAAGCACGAAGCGAGTGCGCCCGCTCCACCATTCATAACAACATTATTGATTTCTCTTGGTCACAAGGTATTTTCAAGAAACGCCCACTCTTCCAAGAATACTAGCTAACAGGAAGGAGAGCTGAAGGTTAACAGATTTCAAAGTCAAGGGACAAGGACCAAATGATGCTCAATATCACCTAACATGAAGGCCAATACGCACTCATGCACATCAAGAGAGTGGAAAATAAACATATAGTTATCATGATAATTAAGCCATTGATTACGTTTCACTAATTCCCAAGGAGAGAAAACTTGACTGCATTTTCGTATTTCTAGCAATAATCACATAATAGTGACGTGGCTAATAGTGTGAACCATCCAGTCTATGGTAGGCCTATTATCGCAAGAAATACGTAATTTCAGGAAAATTTAGCTGTCTGAGTTTTTCTGATTTTATCGAACAAGTACTTATCTAGGAGTCAACACTTCCAAATAAAGGTGTTTACCTTTTTGTATGGATGTTTTCTTTTTACGTAAGAAACAGACTACGGGGAGAAATAAGTTTCTTTGGAAAGGAGATTATATTATTCGTTATCTTTCACAGGAATCTAAACCTTGAAATCTAGAGAAGGTATTTAATGGACAGTAACGAATTTAGATTAGGTGTTGTTAAATTCTGAATAGAAATATTAGTCAAGCATGTCAGTATCTTAACCTAACCTGTACTGATTCGGAAAATAAAGCGCCATTTTAACTTTCGTTTACGATACAATCAGTTAATGATGGCTTAAACAAACGCACAAATATATGTAAATATCTAAGTTTGATTTATTGAACGTTACTGAATATTTCAATCTGAGGTGGATTATAAGTGGGCATTAGATAGACCCGTAAATGTCCTAACTGTGTGGACATTTTTAAGGGTTTAAAAACACTTGCCATTAATAACTACACTAACAAGAGGTTTATATCACGAAGCAGGAGTATCCACTTTACCAAACAAACATACAACGTTGCAATAAAAAACCAGTATCACATGATTGCATGGAAATGTAAAAATCAATGCGCAATGTATGCCATTTTTCACTGAAATGTTGTACAGCTTAACTGACAAGTAATATAACTGATAATCCAGGCCTTATTCTTACTTGGCATGGAATAAATAATGATTATGAAATACGCTGTTGAGGATTGCACGGGAATAATGACCGGCTTCTGTTTATTGCATGTCAATAAATTACTTCAATATGCAAGTATTTGTAGATAGTAGGTACTGTATCCTACTTTAAATTGAATGTCCAAGTGTTCTGAACACGAATCTAAGAATGACATCGTTGAGAATGTCATGGATGGTCCTATCCTTTTCCAACATATAAACTAACCTGTACCATTGCAGCTCAATACTGCTGCCCCTGAGCAATATACATCCCCACTCACCTAACGGCGGGCCCATTCCGGTGGCTTGTTCTCTTGAATACTGGTTCAGAAAATGCACACACTCTCTGGATAGACACAACCTTACAGAACTGTGTAACACTGTGAAGCACGATTACCACTCGAGTAATGTGTCCTAGGATAATGTAGGCGATGCCCCGGCAGCATGACGTGCCGACCTGGCCAG
Source organism: Meconema thalassinum (assembly GCA_946902985.2). Lineage (NCBI taxonomy): Eukaryota > Metazoa > Arthropoda > Insecta > Orthoptera > Tettigoniidae > Meconema > Meconema thalassinum. Next base: position 503,860,954 of record OX336393.1, on the reverse strand, counting down.
ACTAGCCGATGAGCTTCCCCTGCCATCCCCGCGACCCGTGGTTGCCATGGCAACGTAACTAGAAGCCCAAGCTCAGGCCCGCTCCCCGTGGCTGCTTCCTAGTGTGTGCACTTGCTACACACATGTGGCATGAGCCATTAAATACTTAGGTCATGCAATGGAAGACCTACCTCCTTCATTGAAGATCACGCGAATGGAAACGTCAAACCCATCACGTGTCGGAATGTTATTGACATCAAAAAACGTTAGGGTAGGTCCTGACAGTACGCACGACATCTCTGCTAAGAGATTTGTTGTTGTTATTGCTTCTTTTCGGTACAGCGACATAGTGGTCTTATAGCCCAGTGCGTATGGGATTTGTGTGATAACCTGTGCTATTGCGATACCTGTACTAGTGCGTGTATTTGTAAATAGGGGATATGATTGGGAAGGAAGCGGTCGCGGTCGTAATTTAGGAACCATCCTAGAATTTGCCTGGAGCAGTGCGTGGGGGAAACCTCTCGAGGCTGACTGCACCCCATTTCTGCGCTCACACCAGGATTACATTTCTTGACGGAGCCGGGAATCGAATCCGGACCTTCACTAACAATATTAATAAAACAACAAATCACATAACTAACAAATCTTGACAAGTTGCGCACTAAATAAATGTACATCACCCACATACAGTACTTGTTGACATGGATTTATTAGCCTAAATGTAACGGACCTGATGATGATCGTTTGACAATCGAAACTGGTCATCAAAGTGAATAAGAATCTCATGTATTGTATTCAGGTCCAGGGAAACTCGCATTACAATTGGGTACAATCTTGTTGGCCGTCTGAAAACATTAATTTCGACAAGGTAGGGGAGGGGGGGGGGGGGGCGGCAGAGGGGGAGGGACAGGGTTTAAAAAGGGTGACATACTTTTAGTTTGGGAGCTTATCGCTTAAGTGTGTCTCAGCAGTGGTGGATTAGTTGAATAGTTGGTGGGGGGAGGTTGTTTGTGGGTAAATTTATGATGTTCAATTTTGTAGATACAGTATTTAATACATAGTTCTTTTAAGGGGGCTTAACACCATAATATTTCATGGCAGTACTAGCCGTACTTTATTAAGATTTTGTCGCTTCTTGGGGAGTTGGTGAAGGAGGGTCATGTCCGTTCGTGGTTCGCATTGTGAGCTTTGATAATTTTTTGTAGAGTTATTTTTTCTTGAGTATTTGTCCTTTTTCTTAGATCCGATGATGCTGGTTTAACAAGCGAAACATATCACCCTCTTAACTACCCCCTCTTGTAACCTTTACAGTTATTATTTATTTTATGTTCCAGCTGACTATTACAGTATATGTCAGAAAACTGTACTACACACATCAAAAAAAGTTTTGCATCACCTCGGTTCCCAGATCTCCGGCATATAGACGTTGACTGTGTATATTGTATCCAAGATACAGTCCCTTTGACTGTTCATAGATGTCACTAAAACTGCTCAAAGATGTAAACAACCATGCATGAGCAGGGCCTATTAGACGGAGGGGGTACGACAGCCGATCAGTTCCAGTCATTCCACCAGGACGAAGGTACGCTGCTCATGTTGTCTGTAGTTCTACCATGCCTAGAAGGTCAATACCGCAGTTCGATCGCGTCCGCATTGTTACTTTGTGTCAAGAAGGGCTCTCAACAAGGGAAGTTTCCAGGCGTCTCAGAGTGAACCAAAGCGATGTTGTTCGGACATGGAGGAGGTACAGAGATACAGGAACTGTCGATGACAGGCCTCGCTCAGGCCGCCCAAGGGCTACTACTGTAGTGGATGACCGCTACTTACGGATTGCCGCTCGGAGGAACCCTGACAGCAATGCCACCATGTTGAATAATGCGTTTCGTTCAGCCACAGGACGTCGTGTTTCAACTCAAACTGTGCGCAATAGGCTGCATGATGCGCAACTTCACTCCCGACGTCCATGGCGAGGTCCAGCTTTGCAACCCCGACACCATGCAGCGCAGTACAGATGGGCCCAACAACATGCTGAATGGACCCCACGGAATTGGCATCACGTTCTCTTCACCGATGAGTGTCGCATATGCCTTCAACCAGACAATCGTCGGAGACGTGTTTGGAGGCACCCTGGTCAGGCTGAACGTCTTAGACACACTGTCCAGCGAGTGCAGCAAGGTGGTGGTTCCCTGATGTTTTGGGGTGGCATTATGTGGGGCCGACGTACGCCACTGGTTGTCATGGAAGGCTCCGAAACGGCTTTACGATACCTGAATGACATCCTCCGACCCATATTGCAACCATATCGGCAGAATATTGGAGAGGCATTTGTCTTCATGGACGACAATTCTCGACCTCATCGTGCACATCTTGTGAATGCGTTCCTTCAAGATAACGACATCGCTCGACTACAGTGGCCAGCATGTTCGCCAGACATGAACCCTATCGAACATGCCTGGGATATGTTGAAAAGGGCTGTTTATGGACGTCTTGACCCACCAACCACTCTGAGAGATTTACGCCGAATTGTCGTTGAGGAGTGGGACAATTTGGACCAACAGTGTCTTGATGAACTTGTGGATAGTATGCCACGGCGAATACAGGCATGCATCAATGCAAGAGGACGTGCTACTGGGTATTAGAGGTAGTGGTGTGTACTGCAATCTGGACCACAAATGCTGAAAGTCTAGCCGTATGATGGTACAACATGCAATGTGTGGGTCTCATGAGCAATAAAACGAGCTGAAATGTTGTTTGTGTTGATCTCTATTCCCTTTGTATTTAACGGTTCCGGAACTCTTGGAACCGAGGTGATGCAAAACTTTTTTTGATGTGTGTATAATGAGGCTCATTATAACACTATTTTTCATTATGAAACAGTTTCTCCCACTAATCGCAGCTCAAGAAATAGTTGTTTGACCAATTAGATACGGTAATTAGATGCGCTGAGTTCCACGGCCTTCTAACTTAAATTTCACTGCGTTGCCTAGTGTCATAGTAGGGTAATCGAGGAGGCCATGATCAAATACAAGGCTTTCTCTGCGTCTCATGCGCTCTGTTCAGTACATAAAAACTGGTTAAATCTCGATAGATATATATGAATATTTATGTTCGAACATAAAATAGTTATAATACTTATCGTCGAACATAAACAGTCGAATGCAACTCGCCTATAATGGTAATTAAGACACTCGTATGGGAATTATAAAACGAGCGTATGCGAGTCTTAATTATTGCCATTATAGGCTCGTTGCATAATGTACTATAGCACTTTAAATTAATACTCCAATTCTTGCTTAAAGTCTTCTTCCTCTCTCTCCACATTTGTTTCATCCTCTCTGATCTCTGCTTTATGAGTTGTTCGATGTTACGTGGCTGCTTTCTTTTCCTTTCTTGTTCATCACCTTTTGAACTATTTTGTGTATCCTTAATATCAACGTTGTCTTCCTTTAGGTCATTCAATAGTAGTGGTTTTGTACGGGTTCAGATACCTCCTCCTCCTCCCCTCCTCACAAGATGGCGGCAGCCCGATAACTCCCGAACCCGTGGTCGGATTTTGACGAATGAGGTGTCATTGAACTTGGGCTGACACTCCCTTTCCAATGGACAATATATTTCAACCCCAAAAATAAAACCTACCCCTACTAGGGGTGAAATTGAATTTTTTAGAGAATCTCGCTTTCCAATTGCAACATGTGAGAGTTTGAATGCCGATATGGATTTAAACGTTGTTCTACATAAAGTGCATGTGTTCGGTGAATAGCCACTATGATTTAACATGCTTGTTTTCTGTTTTTACGCATGCCCACTCATGGCTTTTGTAAGAGGGTGGGGGAGCGGATCCCTGTGGATGGGTTATTGTTGACGGGTCATTGTTGGCGGGGTCATTGTTGTCGGGTCCTTGTGGACGAGTCCTTGTGGACAAGTCCTTGTGGACAGGTCCTTGTGGACAGGTCCCTGTGGACAGGTCCCTGTGGACGAGTCCTTGTCCCTTTGGACTGATCCCTTTGGACGGGTCCCTTTGGCCTGGTTCCTACGGACGAGCCCATGAATTTATTTAAATTATGTCAAAGGGCCTAACTACATTTGTGTGTGTTGAATTGACGTTGTTCACCACTACTATAATGGGATAACGATATGAAAGGAAAGTGGCGAAATACATGTGAACACGTGTGAGATGACCTTATTACCGTCCTCCTTGTGAAACAAGTCACATCCTGTTTTGCTTCATACGTGAGAAAATGCAAGTTCATGTGTAATATGATCTAACACACAGGTGTTCACCTGTACACGTGCACGATAAGAGCTAACAAGTCACAACCTGTTTTGACAGTGGTGAGAAGTGAAGGGGGGAGAGTTAGTGTAAGAGAGAACACAGGTGAAGAGAGAAAGAAATATGTATTTGCTCATAATACATGTATAGCTGAGGACTGTACATAGGACTGTAGGTTAAGTACAACATGAGTAAATAAATAAATACAAGACACACAGGTTCACACAACATGTAATTTATTAATCCAAGAATTAAAGGCTGAGCTAAATCCCAACCATTTTACATATAGTTTATTTCCTTTTTGTTTCAACACTTTTTCCACAAGGTAATGTTTAGGAAACGCTGTCTTTTGAAGTTCTTGAAGATAAAACCTGCCTTTTATGGGTTGATGGTTGAGGTCCTCGAGTAAATAGGTGACTGGACTGTTCATGTTGACTTGACGAATTCGAAATAGTTCTGTCCCCCAATTTGATGTGTAGCCCTTGTCGAAGACGGACTTGAATTTGCTCACACGAACATGGTCCCCAATGTTAAGGCGATGACGTTTAGGGTCTGCTGTTTTTATGGGGTTAAACAGTTTATCCAGTTGTGGAATATTTTTAGTTACAAGTCGTGGCTTGGTCCCAATGGTTCTGTGTTTGGTGTCGTTGTAACGTGACACTAACTCAGGTAATAAGTCCAACCAGCGATAAGTGTCCTGAGCGGTAAACGCTTTCCACATATGGGTTTTCAATGTTCGGTTGAACCGCTCGACCACGCTGGCTTTGAGATTGCTGTACGTGGTGTAATGGTGAATATCCTTAGATTTGAGAAAACTGGAGAATTCCTTGTTGAAAAATTCTTTTCCCTGGTCGGTTTGTAGCAGCTGAGGTTGACGTTTAGATTGTTGAATAATATGTTGAAAGGCTTTGGTGACTAGTGGACTAGACTTGCGACGCACAGGTTCAACAAACGCCATTTTGGAATAAACATCAATGACCGTCAACATATAGCGTACACCATCGTTAACGTTAGCATAGGGAATCATTTCAACCAAGTCTGCTTGCCAAAGTTCATCCACACCCTGTGAAATCACCTTGAGTCGCTGATAGTGACGTCTAGCTGGACGATGCAACTCGTGAGCAATACCCATTTTAATGGGTGAGGGCTTAAACAATAATTTTGGCATTTCGAAGTTCTTCCTCAATTTCTTGAATTTCCCAATTGTGACCGGTATGACCGGCTTGACGTGAAGCATGCAATAGTTGTAGTCGCTGGACGAGCTTATTGGGATTGTGCCAGTAGGTAACATCCACAAGGGGTTTTAATGGTTTAAATGTCACCCCTGAAGCGGACACTTTACGACGACCACTTTGACTAGTGGGGAACAGTTTTGCAATGATGGTTTTATATTTTTGGGATATATTAGCATTCACTTGTTGAGTGGGATCATACTGTCTTTTGTGAGCATGGGTATCCAATAAAATGGATTTATATTTACTAAGGTCCTCTGACGTATAATCTTGAGATGAGGGAGTCCGAGAGAATAGTAGCTTTAACAGTCCTGATGTTAATTTATAGTTGATCTTTTTAATGACAGCTTTAGTACCACTAAATTTAATCGATGAATCACCAATTTTAAAACTATCATTCTCATAGCGAACGCCATATGTGGTATCTGTGTTTCCAACAAATAGATTGGTGAAATAGGGTTCCAGTGTTGATCCATAATATTTTATTAAAATGTTTTTCAGTTGAGCTTTATGTTGAGGGGTGGCCAAGAGTTGTGAAAATGGAGACGATCTGGAAGGGCAAGGGGTTTCGACCATGGCCAAGGATTTCCTTTTTCTTAAAAACTCTGCAAGGGGTGATGCCTTTTTTTGAGGCGTGAACACTTGTTCCTCATTATCCTCAACTTCGCTAACACTAGTTAAATCTTCCTGTTCATCTTCCTCTTTCTCTTCCTCAGAGTCCTCGTGGTGCGTCTGACTGGCTTGTGAAACGGTAGGTAGCGTTTCAGATGGCTTGAAAGAGGGTTTCAACATAGCTTTTAGCGGAGGTGCTAAATGTTGTTGAATAAACAAAGCATGATCCGCACGCGGTCGTTTCAATTGACGAAACTTTTGGCGAATAGTATTATTTGCTCTAATAATATGCTTTTTCAATTGACTCTCTGCTAACGCCATGATGTCGTGACAAATGACTTGAGAGGGAATGATACAGTGCCTTAAATAGCAATAAAATGATCAAACCCTAAGCGATACCGCCCTTGGTTGAGTTCACTTTGTTTGTCAATCACTAAACAGGCATGACGTTGTGTGTTCCAGCACTTGCCACACAATTCTGTAAACATTTGAAAGGTCATATCCGGATTCACATGTTCATTATAAATGTAACGACTGTTCCTCTCGTCCTGGCGAAATAAAACAATGACATTGGCATTGTCACGAATCAGCTGTTTGGACATTTTAGAATACTTTTGTCCAAGATAGAAGCAATCGATATGTTTGTGTCGACCCATGCTGAAATAGCTTTGAATGATACCTTGTCGTTCAGTGGATACATCATCGAAAATCATGAGTGAATCAGGCTTTACCTCATCCGGTGAAATAACATTTTCTTGCGTGGAAAATGTAAAATACCCCATATTCTCATTTTTTAATCCAGACATGACTTGATCCAGAAACACGTTGAGGGGTTGGTAGAGAGATTTCGCGAAAATATAAATATTTTGAAAACACAGACCATTGGGCGCTGTAATAAGTGTCAGCAAAAGATTGGTCTTTCCACAGCCGGAAGGTCCCACAATGATGCAGCGAATGGAAGATGGAAACAGTGAACCATGGCGTTGCTCACGTGATGTGGGGCAGAGATGGGAAACCATGTCCCTCACGGGGAATGACTCTTGCTGCTTAATTAGCTTCATTTCAACTAAGGCTTAGAGAGGCTAGCAGGCTGTCTATATACATCGCACCGAGCCTCGTCATAGAAACAATAGACTCGTACTACAGATTGACGATGGATGTCTTTGGACGTGCGTTGATGGTCAAAGCTAGGTATGTTCCCATACATGATCCTAAACAAGAAACAGATCCTGCTAATAAACACTATGTGGATAGGTCAGTAGTGCCACGCACAAAACAAGGAGATTATGACTTTAAAGGAAAGCGGTTAACTCATGTAAAACATCCTCAAGTGTCTACAGACGTTACTACAAAAAAGTATGTGGATAACAAGGTGTATGAGTTTTATGATAAAGTGCCTCAGCTTACGGTGGATGGCTATAGCGCTAATCATCACCGCATTATTCACGTGGAAGACCCACAAGAAGATGATGATGTCTGTACCAAGCGATACGTGACCTATGAAATCAAAAGGCTTTATAAACTTATCCCATCTGTATTTTTAGTGCATCTGACAAATGTAAAACCTGTGAATGAGAGAAACCATATACCGCTAGTTCATGACCAGCACTTGACCTATGTGCTTGCTTCAGGTTTAAGCCACTATCGACTACACTATAATGGAACCATTCACATCAAATATGCCATACCTGATGAGAACCATTTACAAATAGAGATAAATGGTCATAGGATGTTGGTCCATAATCATGAAATGGTCAATGCAGGAGACGAATTATCCTTTCATCTCCTGTTGACATGGAATGAAAAGCAAGCTGGAAAAACCATAAATGATTTCCCACTTTATGTAGAATTGGAATATACAGCCATGAAATAACAATCTAATGTTAGTTGTGACTTAAACTTTCTTGTGAAAGGTTGTTGGTCATCATCATCATGGTGAAACAAAGATATGTGGTGAGAAAGACAAAAAATATGAGCCTGTCCTTGGCAAAGCCTGGACTTATGACATTCGTGGACAAGCCCTTACGAAAGAAAAAAAGAAAAAATAATGTGTTGATCATAAGGAAAGCTCTTCGAGTAGCACAGAGACATGTTATTCCAAATCGTCAGCGACAGGGTTCAAAACAAGGGCGAGTGATCCCCGTCCCCAAACGAGCGGGATTTTTACCTGCATTAATCGCTGGTCTGGCTGCTCTAGGTTCACTTTTAGGCGGCGCCAGTGCAGTGGCAAAAACCATTAAAGCCGTGCAACAGGGCAAGCAACAACTCAATGAAAGTCAGCGACACAATGAAACAATGGAGGCCATTGCTACTGGGGCTAGAAATGTCAATTTGAAGCCAGCCTTTTATCAACAAGGATTTGGAATTTCACCTTTTCGAAATAAAATAAAACACCTTTAACCTCAGCCATAGCAAGACATGCCCTAACGCATCAGCAAGTGGAAAGCTATGCTAAACAACTGAAGCTTTCTCATTTTCGAGGTGTGTTTATGCGAAACCAATTACCCTCACAACCCGGGAAACATGAATGTGCTGTTGTCAATTTGGATGATCACCGAAGACCTGGAACACATTATGTAGCTTATGTCAAAGAGGGATCTACTGTATGGTACTTTGACAGTTTTGGGAATTTGCCCCCGCCCATGGAACTAGTGGCCTATTTTGGAAACAGGATCAAGATATATTATAATGTGAAACGTGAGCAAACGTTTAACAGCCAACAGTGTGGACGTTTGTGTTTATTTTTTTTATATAAGACGCAACATAAGCAAAAACGTCAACAGTATGTCGGTGGAAAGTAAGACGTTTACACTGCATGGACGTGGACCTGAAGTGAGTCTAGACTTTTACCCACCTATCGAATTGAGTGAAAAACCTTATGGTTTAGGACTTGTTTCTCTTGAAACGTACAATCGAATATACAACATACGTGAAAATGTGAACAACAAGTTTTACTATGATGATTCTGTGCTCACCCTGAACTCTGGTGGATACACGATAGATGACATTTATGAACACATTTATGTGGTATTGATCAATGAATATGGTTTAAAGTCATTTCTCGATGGAACGCGCAAGTTTGAACTTGTAGGAAATACCAACACTCATCGCTGCAGTATTTTTTCTACATTCAAAATTGACTTTAAAACTCACCCCGATTCCATTGGTCCATTACTAGGATTTAAACCACGTGTGTTAGAGCCCAACAAAAAACATGAATCAGACCATGAAGTGAAATTCATTGAGGACCATCATGTGTCGGTGACGTGTAATATTATTAGTCAAGTGTACACCAATCAAGAACCGTCGCATTCGCTTTATGACTTTATTGTAACATCGCCCAATGGCTATATTATTCGTGAAAACCCTTCAGTGGTGCATTTTCATTCTGTGGCTGTCGATGGTATTAGTAATATAACATTAAGACTGATCAATAGAGAGCAACAACTCATTGATCTAGATTCTACCACACCAGTGACTTACAAGTTGGTGCTAAAACCATTATGAAGTTTGTATATAAAGCAACAGCACCGTCTAGGAATGGTGTTAGTTGTTTACCACGTGAATACACGTTAACATCTCAGAACAAGCAGATTTTACAGCATTTGGGTTACCACATTAACCCCCGCGATGAATTCTATTCTAGAGGTAGCGAACCACATCGAGGAGCAACCAGGAGTGGTAAGAATTGATCTGCATTCTTATCAAGCTCAAACACCTGGACTCAATAACAATGATGAAATTCAATTTGTTATCAACAGCCAAGATATTTACACTCTACCACATGAAAGTGTTATTCAGATTGAAGGTCGGCTCACCAAAGCCGATGGTTCTACACCCACTACATCTAAGTTAGCCAACCATGCTTTCGCCTTCCTGTTTTCTGAAGTACGTTATGTCATTAACGATATCGTGGTGGATAGCACTCGAAATGTGGGTATTTCCAGTGTCATGAAACTATATCCCTCTTATAGTGAGGAAGAAGCTAAAACACTTTGCATGGCGGGTTGGTGCCCTGACTCGACCAATGACTGGATGGTACACACCGATGGCACCTTCACTGGATATTTACCTCTTAAACTGATTTTAAGCTTTGCTGAAGATCACCAGCGCATTGTGGTCAACGCAAGGCAAGTGCTTTATCTGGTGAGAGACAGGAGTGATAATAATGCACTCAAGGGAGTCGACAATGCCCCCATTGATTCAAAAATTCAACTACAACGCTTGCTATGGAAAGTGCCTCATGTGACCCTTAACGATAGCAAAAAACTGGACATACTCAAAATGGTAAAGAGAGATATACCTCTACCCATGGAATTTAGAAGCTGGGCACTCCATGAGTACCCGTTATTGCCCACCACCAACACACACAGTCGGTCTATAAAAACAGCCCGCTATACAGAGAGACCTCTCTACATGATTGTGGGTTTTCAAACGAATCGCAAGTATCAACAATCCAAAGATGTCACGCAATTTGATCACCTGCAATTGAGAAATGCTCGTCTTTTCCTCAACGGTGCTGTGTTTCCCTATGAAGGGTTGGATTTAGATTTTTCAAAAAATAAGTTTGGCCCCCTGTACGACTTGTTCTCTAAATTTAGATGGTCGTATTATCAAAAAGAGAATTGTCCAATGTTGTCACCCCATGCTTTTAAGACAAGGGCGCCACTGATTGTCTTTGACTGTTCCTACTTGGAAGAGTCTGTCAAACCATCCAATATTGACATTCGACTAGATTTTGAAACGCATGACAATGTTCCAGCCAATACCACGGCCTACTGTTTGATTATTCATCACAAACAAGTCAACTATTATCCACTGTCCAACCAAGTGACAAGTGTATAAATAGCAGGTCAACACACATCAAACCACTCAGTCATGTCTTGCTTTCAAGCCTCAAGAAAAGTTACATCCATGAATTTAAAATCTGAGGAACAACGTTTCAAGACCTTTGCGACGTGGCCGGTGCCTTTTATAAACCCTCAAGCCTTAGCAGCCGCTGGATTCTACTATTTAAAAAGAAGAGATGAAGTGAAATGTGTGTTTTGTCCCATCATCTTAGACCAATGGCAAGAGAGCGATGAACCCATGCAGGAACATCAGCGCTGGTCACCTGCCTGCCCCTACCTGTGCAGAATGGAGGTGGGTAATATACCCTGTCATTCAAGTTACCCCTCACTCATGCCTCTGAGTGATGAAAAAAGTTATGATACGTGTGGACTTTATGGTGCCGGTAGTGCTTCAGTGAGCAGCTCACAGTTAAAAACATCCAGTTTAGAGACATTGGGATATCATCAGTGTTATGGACACTATAAACACAAAATACTTTTTTGTTGTATGAGATGGTACCGCCTCTATCCTAGAATGAAAAAAGAATGTAAAACTTGTTATGCTAATAAAATAATGAAATAAAAAAAATTGGTTGTTGTTGTTATATTATTATTTCTTATGCCCCCCTGTCATATCCTAACCTCTATAATGACTACTCGATTTTTTTCTTTTCTTTTACTAGAATGGAATGTAAGTAAATGACATGGGTACACCTTACTGAACAATTGTCAGTCTGTGGTCAGTTGGACTTGATCCAGACAAGAGTGAACATGTTGCGTACACTGATTGTCGACTGTCAAGGGTTTAAAATTGGAGATAACAAATTTATATTTAAAGAAGTGGCCATTATCGATTGTTCCACTTTTTGGATATCACAAGCCACTCATTTGGTGTTTAAACCACCTTATGCGTTTGATTTGTTGTGTGATAAAGACCGTAAACAAACCCAGTGGATTGAAACTCATATGCAACTAGACTGGAAGCAGGGAACCATTTCATATAAGCACCTGGACATGGTCATGAAAGCCCACTTGTCTTCTGCCCATGTAATATTTGTGAAAGGTAGTGAAAAACGTCAATGGCTACAACCATTCTTAGCGTCTTACTGTCAATGTATCGATTTAATGGACATGGGCTGTCCATCGCTGCAAACACTCATGGATCGCTGCCCCTGTGACAATATTACCCATAAAGCCTTGGCACAGGTGTGGCAATTGTTTCATTGGCTATCCACCAATGCCTGCTGGGAGTTGTTAAATAAAATTAAAACTAAAGGTTTACCTGTGGATGACACCAGTGAGATTTCTACAAGCGACGTGTAAACATCAACGTAATACCATGGAGAAAGGGGATGCTACCGATAAAGCGATTGGAAAGTTCTTTGTGTGTAAAAAGAAACTAGACAGTTTTACTAAAGAAGAATTATTGGCTCTTCCAAAATCATTCATTTATTATGTCGCAGCAAATGCAGTGAAAGAAATCTGGCAACATGTACCAAAATCATGGACTCAAGACCCTGTGTTAAGTGAATTGCAACCATGTACGGATTATGATCACCATAAGCAAGTGGCTATGGCAAAAATACCCTCTATGCGACAGTGTGCTACTTGTCAGCTAGTCAAACTGTATCATGGTCATAAAAGTCAGTGTAAAAACTTTGTTTCCTCATACCACGGGAGTAATGAAGAAAAAAAGCAACAGCAACACACATCATCCACAGAGGAGGAGGAGGAAGATCAAACCTTTTTACCATCGATGGAAAAGGATATGCCAGACCTGTACTGGCAATGGCGTCATTAACAAAGTAATTCAATACTTGACTTTCGAAATCTACCTACCTGGTTATTATTTGTGTAGTCCTGGAACTTGTCTTGAAGAACCTTTACAGCATAGTGATATACCTATTAATCCTTTGGATCAAGCATGCACCTTTCTTATCACCACAGTCATTCTGCATTAAGACGTGTAGCGGATAATGTATCGTTGAAAAGCTAAACAACTTTTGACATTCTGTGATGTCTCAGTGGGTGAGAGGTTGGCAGTCGTCATTGTGATTAGTGTTATAAAAGGAAAGTTAATAATGAGTGGACATGGACATTGAAAAGGATTGAGGAATTGGTATTTCTTTGTATTCTATTTTTGTAAAGCTCTATTTGTTGTGAAATAAAAACAAGGTTTACAAGATCGCAATGTCTTTTATTTAAAAAAAATGGTGATAGCCATTTCATTTTTTTCACACATGAATATTTACAATTTCCACTTTACATTTTTTTTACATCCCCCTTGTTTAGTTTAAACATTCTGTACATTTTTGTTGTTGTGAAATAAAAACAAGGTTTACCAGATCACAATGTCTTTTAATTCTAAAAATGGTGATAGTCATTTCTTCATTTTCATTTTTTCACACATGAATATTTACAATTTCCACTTTACATTTTTACATTCCCCTTGTTTAGTTCACACATTCAGTAAATTTTTTAAAATCTTTTTCGTAATATACAAAAGCAAACATTTTACACTAAAATGTATTACTTATCTTATTTTTACTAAACTACTGTAGCCTAACATTATACATTCTACTTACAGTTTTTACAAAAAATATTACAATATAAAACACACTACAAATATTACAATATAGTGATCATTAGACTTAAGTAAAGTAATAGTCGTCAATACGACTGTTTCCCCAAGCAAGAGTATTAAATGTGTTGGGTATAATGAATCGTTTGTTGTCTTCATTACTTAAAGCAACTTTGTTCAACAAATTGGTATGTAGCTGATGATTTTTACTTCTAAATACACACATTTTCTTATATAATACAGGTGGGTTACTAACTATACAGTTTTTATAATCACTTATATCTAACTCTTTACTAACAACATTCTTTTTCACTCCTTTTAATTTTTTTACTACTACATCATCAATTGTCATATAGCTGTATGATTTAGATTTTGTGCCTACAAAGGTGTCTATAATAACACCAGCACATTCATCCTTAAATTTCCCAAGAACCTTTTTGTTTACTAGAGGTAAATGGTAAATATTATCCTTGGGGTAGTCACTTGTATCAAACCTATTTAGCTCAGTTTTGATATCCTCGTAAAAATCATCAGTTTTAAACTCATAAATAAAAGAATCTGTGTCTGTGTAGAGTAATTTAGCATTATCAAGACAGTTTTTCTTTACATAATCATAGTGAAATTCATACATAAGTGTTTTTGATAATTCCAGAATGGTGTAACCCACATATATGGGTTTGTTGTAAGTTACTTTAAGACGATTCATTTGTATTACAACTAAATCCTCATGAATAATTGAACAGCTATGAAAGTTAGGCTTGCTTATTAAGTTGCTCGCACCATACCTTTTACCATCATTCTCCCACTTTGTTATCAGCTTTACATCAACTCGTTTATCAACATTCTCCATAGTCTTTCCAAAAACACTATTATTCATGAGTTTATAAAAATCTTTTTCAAACGCGTTTGTTGACTGCGTTCTTAAATTATTGTTTAGATCAATATACGGTTTGAGCCATGCTGACTGATGAAATTGCAATACGCGATGAATTTTAGTTAATTTCAATCCATGCTGTAGACACTGTTTCAAGTTTTGATAATGTATTACATATTCACATTTATCATTTACATTAGCAATTAACATTTTTGTTCGTGATGTGATGTATGGAGATTTCATATTCTCAGGACAAAATGGTAAATCATTATGATCATCATGTAACTCTTTAGGGTACTCAAGATTTACCTCTAAAATATATCCTTTATCATCGTTATCATTAAGAGTGTCAACATGTAAGACATCAATTTCAGGTTGTGTCAGCCAGCGAAAATCTTTCAGTGGTAGATATTGACTCATAGCCCAACCATATTGGTTATTTGCATCGAGGTAGACAATATACTTTGACTCTTCACAAGGGTTGTAGCTAGGCATGTATTTATTATTCGCTTTAGAGTACCGTCCACTACATTGACTTAATCCACCTCGAATTGATGATTTTATAAAATTGATCATGTCTATATCAGTCATTAATTCTAAATTTACTTTCGTTTTTTTCAACATTGAACTGAAACTTAACCCAGGAGCTGTGAAATACTGACAAGGATCAAGGTCATAAGTTTTCATACAAACATTCCGAAAATTTTCAAAAACATCTGCTAATAACAACACATCTGTCTTCAAATATATGTCTGAAAATTCTCCTAAAGTTTGAATGTGGAACTGTGCCCATACACGTTGTGCATGTAAATATTCCTGATCACTGATATGACTTGTGTTTAAGGAACTGCAAATGCATTTTTCGGTGGTAAACAACACTCCTCAAGACGTTCCACACAGTTAATATATTCATAAGGGAATATACCCTTTTGACGAATCAAATTAAAATCATCTTCTTTAGGAAAGACACGTTGAATTTCATGAAACTGATCTGATTTTAAATTACTAGCCAGCTTATCAAGACTACTCGACATAAAGCGGAATGAATCTAAAAATCGCAGTTTAATGGTTTTTTTATTGCTAGTTTTGACGTATTTTGTGAACGATATGTATTGTTCCTTATTATTTGCAATAACATCAATTTTCACATCTGAAGCTCCAAATTCTTTAACGATAAAGTGGTTATCGTATTTGCTACCATTGTGTAGAATGACCGGAATGAATTTACTTACTCTATAATTTAAATTACATTCTTGGTGAGCCGCACCACGATATTTTCCTGTTAAATGGTCATGATCGCGAACCCTGTCTGAATATAAACATTCACCACATATAAAACAATTAGTTTCAGTTTCAAAATTCATTTGCTCTGAGGAAGTTAGTGACTCCATTGGAATGATCGTATTTAAAATAGAGTATATACGAATGGCATCTTTCTCAAGCCTTTCCATAAAAACTTTAGGTGCATCAGGTCCTCTATAGAGCTCAAACTTATTTAAAGAGTCATCATAACTACATTTAATATAATATGCAAAGCTAAAAGGTTCATGAATGTGAGTTGTGTTGGTGAAAGGTTGGGCTGGATTTGATGAACATGTATTAAATGGTTTTAGCAAAGCCTCGAAGTCAGCATATATAACAAATGGTACTCGAAGCTGTTTCTCTTAATCCTTAAATTTTAGAATGTTATTTTTAGGAGTCGGTAATACCGTACACACATGATTACACCCCCATTTTTGATGTTGAGTTAGTTGATCCTCTTTCTGGAAATGTAGCAAACAGCCATCACACAACCACTTCTTAGATTTATCTTTTGATATCTGACTACCGACAAGTCTACTTAAATGTTTTATCCAACAATAGTGGGCGTTTTCACCTTTAGTTATGTACAGTAAATTTACATGAGCATCCTTTTTTTCCTGAGTATAATATAGAGGACCAACTATACTCTTATTTTAAATTCCATAAACATTAATACTTACATTGTTCAGCTCTTCAAAACGTTGAATGTCTTTTATCGCCATAGGAAATTCCATTTCTTTTAAATCTAACACTGAAGAATAGTGAGGATATGATGATGTTCTCATCGTGGCCCTCACTGCTGGATGGAGAGCTGAGGTTACAGCCCATGCAAAGCATGCGTCATCATTATTCATAACGTTTACACAAGCGTGTTTACGTTTGATCCATCCTGGCAAATCAACGTATGATGATGCTCGAAGGGGGTTGTATTTATTCATGTTGGTTTCTAAATAAAGTACTTCAACCAACGCCCATCCTGACTCCCTTTCCTGGAACTCTTCACTCTTCACGATGATGGCACTTGAAATATTTTGATATATATCACTAATATTAGTTGATTCTCTAACAATTATGTTTTTTGTATTAAAAGATTTGATATCCGTAATTTCACCTTCACTCCCAGTTTTTACATAGAGTCCAAAAAGTTCAAAATTAATTTTAATTGTTTTATGCTCTAATAAAACATTTTCTACTAAGCCAAACACAGTTGGTTGAACATATTTTAAAAATGATTCAATACTTTGAGTTTTTTCTTTACTATAAAGTCTATAACTAGCAATTCGACTTTTAAACGCACTACCAATTTGTTGAACATTTCCAGAATTTCTTTCATGGCAAGCGTTATTTTTATGTTGAATACTGCGTAAATGTCCATGAATGATTGAAGAAGGTATATCAATATTACATACATTACAATGGGTTATCGAAGGTTCACCATTCTTTTTGGTGCACAACTATTTTCACAATCTTGAGAACGTTTACGCTTTTGAGCATCACTTTCGTTTAAAGATTCCGTGCTAGTTGTTGGTTTTACAGATTTCAATTCTTGTTGTTCACCATGCACTTCAACCATGTGGGATTGATATTGCTTTACAGCAGAAAAAACAAATTCACAAACTGAACATGAAAATGGTGCTGAACTAACATGCTTTAAATTTACATGACGTGTAAGATTATCTTGTCTGTTAAATGTGGTAGCACAATGACTGCACACAAACATTTTAATGTTATGTTTAACATTTGCATGTCGTTGAAGGTTGTCAGGTCTTGAGAACTGTTTCTTACAGTCACCACACTTGAACATGATGATCCCTTTCGAAATTACCTATAAAAGAAAGAAATCATAAATGTTAATAAATGATAAAAACAAAGTACAATATATAAATAGTTTAATTATATTCCAGTAAATGGTTATAGCAGGGTATTTAAATCGATCATCTGTGAACTCCTAGCTAGTCTAACTTCATGTAGTTCTAACTGGGGGTTACTATATACCACTGTCACTGACACCTAGCGGTGAACATTGGAACTTGATAGAGTGATAGAAACCAGCGGTCGCCAGTTAAGTGAGCTAGGTGTGACGTCATAGCCAGTCTTAAAGCAAGTCTAAACTTGTAGAAAATGTCACGTGATAGAAACCAGCAGCCACCAGTTAAGTGAGCTAATTGTGATGTCATAGCCAGTCTCAAAACAAGTCTAAACATGTAGAACATGTTACGTGATAGAAACCAGCAACCACCAGTTAAGTGAGTTAAGTGTGACGTCATAGCCAGTCTTAAAACAAGTCTAAACTTGTAGAACATGTCACGTGATAGAAACCAGCAGCCACCAGTTAAGTGAGCTAAGTGTGACGTCATAGTCAGTTATAAAGCAAGTCTAAACTTGTAAAATATGTCAAGTGATAAGGTTAAGTTAGGTAAAGTTAGGTTATGTTAGGTGAACTGAGGTTAAGACTTTAAATATTCCCTATGTCACTGACACTTAGCAATGAACATTCAGACTTAATAGAGCGGTAATCAAAATCTAACCTACAAAATTAGCTTTACACACCATGGTCAAGTAGTTCCAACTTTTGACTGCCAAATATACCATTTTCACTGACATCTAGTAGTGAACATTGGAAAATATCACTCTAACTGTTTAAAAGTTCTTAGAGGGGCACTTACCTTTTTATAATTTATCAACTGCTGCCACTGAATGAACAGATTGTAGGAATCTGGTAGCCTACAGGTACCCAATTATCTGTAAACAAAACAATCAAACAATCAATCAATAAATACATTCCAATCAATAACTTCAACATCAATTAGTAATATAAGTCTACAATCCATTAATAATAAGTACTTACCTTGCAAAATAATGTAATGATTTTCTACCAAAACGGCTTTTTTTTACAATTCTTGAGCAGTAATAGAGCACTGTTCACTCAAAGCGAGTAATAAAGACTGACAGTAGGGAGATATAGGACACCTCTCTTATATACACTCTCATCGCTCGTGTCAGCAGTTTTTTGCAGATCATTACAATTCCTTTCCCAATACAGCTGAGAGTCCAAAGTACACTAGGAACACCTGTGTGGTATCCAATGACTGCTGACTTTGCATGATCATCACCCATTGTCTTAATCAACATATGGGGTTTCAAATTACTGCAGCGTCAGTCATAGCAACAGCAGTGTGCGCTCTCTGGTATGTCAGCAACATGACACCGGAAGGAACACCTGTGTAATATCCAATAACTGCTAACCTTGCATGATCATCATCCATTGTCTTAATGAACACTTGCGGTTTCAAATTACTGCAGTGTTAGTCATAGCAACAGATCTGTGCGCTCTCTGTCATGTCTGTAATATGACACAGGAAGTAACAAGACGTCTTACTGTACATGCCTTCTCCTCAGTTTTAACATCTTAAGAACATGTATTATTCTCTTTCAACTACAAATGACTCGTTAGAACACATCCATCCACCAAGTTAGATCCCTTGTATGTTCACATGTATTTCGCCACTTTCCTTTCATATCGTTATCCCATTATAGTAGTGGTGAACAACGTCAATTCAACACACACAAATGTAGTTAGGCCCTTTGACATAATTTAAATAAATTCATGGGTTCGTCCGTAGGAACCAGGCCAAAGGGACCCGTCCAAAGGGATCAGTCCAAAGGGACAAGGACTCGTCCACAGGGACCTGTCCACAAGGACCTGTCCACAAGGACTTGTCCACAAGGACTCGTCCACAAGGACCCGACAACAATGACCGGGCCAACAATGACCCGTCAACAATAACCCATCCATAGGGATCCACTCCCCCACCCTCTTACAAAAGCCATGAGTGGGCATGCGTAAAAAACAAAAACAAGCATGTTAATTCATAGTGGCTATTCACTGAACACATGCACTTTATGTAGAACAACGTTTAAATCCATATCGGCATTCAAACTCTCACATGTTGCAATTGGAAAGAGAGATTCTCTAAAAAATTCAATTTCACCCCTAGTAGGGGTAGGTTTTATTTTTGGGGTTGAAATATATTGTCCATTGGAAAGGGAGTGTCAGCCCGAGTTCAATGACACCTCATTCGTCAAAATTCGACCACGGGTTCGGGAGTTATCGGGCTGCCGCCATCTTGTGAGGTGGGGAGGAGGAGGAGGTATCTGAACCCGTACAAAACCATCTTTCAATGCCTGTGTAAACCACGCTCCTTGTACTTTAGGCTTAACAATTTTATTAAATGTTTGTTTTGACTATTTATTCTAACTAAATGTCAAGAAGAAAAGGCAATGTTTATTCATCCATATGTCAATCTTTTCCAGGTGGTGTCACATTATCGTGATTTAATTGGGCAAGTACGAGAGCCGACACAAAAGAAACGGAACTGACTGAGAGCGCGCTGCCATTCGAAGACCTAGTACAGAGTTCTTCTTCTTCTGCTTCATGTGCCGTCTCCTCTAAGAAGGTTGGCGATCATCACAGCACCACTGAAAAGTTCACTGGAACTACACTTGTACCATTTCTTTTAGGTTGTCCAACCAAGAGATCTTCTTCTTCCTCGACTCCTTCTGCGCTCAACCTTCCCTTGAATAATTTCTTGTAGAAGACGATGCCTGTCTCCTCTCATTATATGGCCCAAGTATTGCAACTTCCTAATTTTAACACAGGTAACTATCTCCTTATCTTTACCTATCCTACGCAATATCTCAAGATTTATGATTCTATCCATCCAGCGTACTCGTATGTCCACATCTCAAACGCCTCTAGTCTGTTAATCATATCATGTTTGAGTGTCCAAGCTTCCATACCGTAGAACAGTACCGAGAACACATAACATTTAGCAACCTTAGTTTTAAATTTATACTAAATAATACACAATAAATTTCTCATTTGATTGAATGCACTTCTGGCTTGCCTTAATTTCTTGAGAGTAATCATTAGAGTTAGAAGGGGTTAATAGAGACCTTCACGAAACAACTGTCCAGATGGCGTCAGTTTGTATGTGACCGTTTGATCGTAGAGTTGTTTTTAGTCCGGTGGATTAAGGGAATATTGTGCAAATCGAGGTAAACGCGATTATATATTTTTTAGTTACTTTAAGGGGTCCATAAGGAACGTTTTCAGCCACGGAGGCATTTTGTACACCCCATGGTTAATTTTTTACAGCCCCCCAAACATGTGATGGGGCGCGTGTCCTTATGTTATGGGTTAAAATTCCTAATTATTTCTTTAAGGGCAAAATTAATAAAATTAGTATCATTTCCGATGTTCTTGAGGGCAAGGAATTACTTTCTGGGGTCATTTTCCTTGTTGGGGGCAGGGGGCGGTGCTACAGGGGACGGGGCGTCAAAACCCGTAAAACTAGGTTGATGAATATCATTTTCAAGGTATATTGGGGCGTAGAATTCATTTCTGGGTTGGTGTTTGATATAGGGGGTAAGGGGAGGGGACAGTGAATCATTGGGGGGGGGGGGGGTAAATACGGGAGTGGTGCACACAATGATAGCAAACTGGAGCTTATAACGATTCATTTCCAAGGGTTTCTGGGGTGTAGAATTCATTTCTGGGGTAGTTTTTGGTCTAGGGGGTAGGGTTGGGGGCTGTCAGTATCGGGGGCGGTGCTACAGGGGGCGGGGGGTCGAAAACCGTAAAACTTGGTTGATGCATATCATTTTCAAGGTATTTTTCGGCGCAGAATTCATTTTTGGGTTTGGTTTTGTTATAGGAGGTATGGGTTGGGGCCAGTGAATCCCCCGGGGCGGAACTACGGGGGAGGTGCAGACAATGACAGAAAAGATCTGCTTATAACGATTCATTTCCAAAGTTTTTAGGGGTGTAGAATTCATTTCAGAGATCATTGTGTATTTAGGTGATCGAGAGCGGTGGTTTAAAGGTTGCAGTTGCAAAAATATTAGGCTTGACAGTGGTATTGTTAAGTATTATTTATTCTTTGGATAATTTGTTTGATCAAAATACCATACAGTAAAATCAAAATTTCTGACGATAACTTCATCTCCGAAATTACTATGTACACAAATACAAGTTACTGGTGCCCTGAAAAGAAGAGTAGTTGACAAAATTTCGTATTTCTTGAAAGAACAAAAGAAGGTTTCAGTAATAATTAAGAACCTTACCGATACGTCATGTCTCGCAACCACGACATTTGCAAATGGAAGTGCAAGGAAGACCTACTATTGAACAACCGCACCGAGTTGTACGGCAGGATTCTCGCAAGGACTTCATCTTCGAAGGAACGACAGCTTGTCTCGGTTAAAGAAGATCGTAGCCTATTTTCAAGACTCGTCAGGGCAATCTAGAAGTCTTTTTCAGGCACGAAAATCTCACTTATCCTTCAGCACTGTCTGAAAATGGTGAACTTTGATTTGGAAAGAAAGCAGACCTCTTGCCATGCTTGGTACCTGACGAAGAAAATACAGCGCAGCAGTGCCTCGACTTCGACATGGTGGTGATCAATGGTGTCGCCGCAGTCAATTTCATCCTTCCAAATCCTGGAAGCAAATTCGCCGATTATGGGAGGAAGTTCCTTTCTTACATGAACAGTCCTGCGTATTCGAAAGTGCGAAGGATTGATGTAGTGTCCGACGAATGCGTCAGTACATCACAGAAGTCTGCTTTACGAATGAAAAGAGGACAGGATGTTGGCCAAAAAATGGAGCCAACAAAACAAGTTCCGAAAGAATAGTCAGACTTTTTGAGATGCGATGCGAATAAACAAGAGTTGTTCGCGTATCTTGCTAATTACATCAGCACGACAGCATTTTCCCGAAAAGTTGTGGTCACGCCTTAAGAAAGAGTTCTTTGCAATGTCTAAAGCGATTTATCAGGAATGATGCCTTGCAATCACGAAGAAGCTGACAGCAGAATGCTTCTACATGCCGCAGACGGCGCAAGACAAGAATGCAGTAGAATCTTGATCAGGACCGTAGACACGTCGTCTTGGCTACTGCCTTGCTGGATAATCTCCATGGATGTGAACAGCTGTGCGTTGGATTAGGCATGATTGCTGGACATCCGTGCTATTGCGATCACATAGGACCGGTGAAGTTTGCTGGGCTGCTGGCGTTTCTCGCCTTCACAGGTTGCGATACGAGGTCATCCCTCAGGAGAAAGGGAAAGCGATGTTCCTGGGCAGCCTGGAAAGCTTTTCCAGAAGTCGACAAAGTTTTCAAATCCATGTCTCAACCCTTCACTCCAGCAGAAGTACAGTAAATTGCACCTGCATGGAGAAGTACGTTATGATCCTTTACCAGTAACTTCGATTTGTGTACATAGTGTTTTCGAAGAAGAAGTTATCGTCAGAAATTTTGAGTTTTACTGCATGGTGTTTTGATTAAACAAGTTATCTAAAGAATAAAAAATACTTAACAACTCTACTGTCAAGCCTAATATTTTTGCATCAGCATCCTTTAAACCACCGCTCTCGATCACCTAAATACAAAATGATTCGGAAATGAATTCAACACCCCTAAAAACTTTTCAAATGAGTCGTTATAAGCACCAGTTGGCTATCATTGTGTGCACCGCCCCCGTAGTTCCGCCCCCAACGTTTCACTGCCCCCATCCCTTACCCCCTAGAACAAAAACTAACCCAGAAATGAATTCTACGCCCCAAAATACCTTGAAAATCATATGCATCAACCAAGTTTTACGGGTTTTGGACCCCCTTCCCCTGTAGCGCTGCTCCCCCCCCCCCCTGTCACCGACAAGAAAAATGACCCCAAAATGAATTCCTTGCCCTCCAATACATCGGAAATTTTATAATTTTATAAATTCTGCCCATAAGGAAATACTTAGTAATTTTTAACCCATAACGTAAGGGTACGCGCCCCATCACATGTTTAGGGGGCTGTAAGAAATTAACTAGGGGGTGTACAGAATACCTCCGTGGCTGAAAACGTTCCTTATGGACCCCTTAACGTAACTAAAAAATAAAATCGCTTTTATCTCGATTTCCACAATTGGTTGAATATATGGCGTTAAGCTACCGGACTATTTCTCTTACTGTTATCGTGTTTCGCCCGCGAAGTCGTTATGACAGATATAGAAGAACGCCGAGTGGTAGGCAACCTCTTCAACACGACTGCCATAATGACTGCATTACGGCAGGCGTGTTTATCGCTGTATTACTCAAGTGTTGAAGAGGTTACCTATCACCACGGCGTTAGACGTTGGACCGAGTCATCTCACCACGTGTAAAGCGCCCAAACCACTCAAAAATGTGTGCGCGGCTCATAGCATCCTCCTTGAAAGCCTGTTAATTCATTTGGTAAGTTTCTGATGCTGATTTTTTTGGCTTATGAGATCACCTTTTGTCCGTGTGTATGTGCGTCCGCGTGTGGGTTCCCCCTTAATAATTTGTAAACGGCTCGAGGGATTTCAATGGAACTTGGTAAGGTCATAGTACTATCCTAGCCGACCCCAACCGTGCCCTTCAAATTTTACTATGTCTCAGAAATCCAACATGGCGGCTGTGTGAAATCTTTCACCGGCATTCTATATCTACGAAATTATTACTCATATCACCCTAAAACGTTGTACGGTGATATAGGGCACTACTATACGTTCACCTATGTAACTTTCAAAAACTTGTTAACTACAAAACGAACATGGCAGCCAAGCGAAGTTGAAATATTTATATAGACTTTTCTCACGATTTAACCATCCGAGCGCAGTAAAACTTGGTACAACAAATGAATATACAAATTGCAATGCACTGACATTTAATTTAGTTCAATTGTTTACATAACCTGAAGATGGTGGCTGTACGAAATTTTAAAATTAAATTTTTATATCTTGTGTTCTAATCATGCGATCGAAATCAACGTTTGAATAATAAACGTGCACAATAATCCTCATCAAATAGTGCATAGCTCTATGGCCTACATACATTAAAATCCAACATGGCGACCATCTGAAATATTTAGACGGTTCTCAATATCCATTAATCTATGACAGCAATCAAGCTGAAAGTTTGTATGTTGATAGACGATATGAACATAAGTTCACCTATGGGACGTTCAATAACTTGGTGAGCACAAATCCAACATGGTGGCGACGCGAAATTTAAATATTCAAATGGACGTTTCTCGCGATTTAACCATCTGAGCGCAGTAAAACGTGGTACGGTATATGCTTATATAAATTTTAATCCATCGACATCTAATTCATTTAAATTATGTTTATAATCACAAGATGGCGGCTGAACAAAGTTTTAAAATCTCGTTTTTATTTCTTGTGTCCCAATCACGCGATTGAAGTTTAAAAAAAACACCTATACAATAATCCTCATGTAATAGTACATAACACTAAGGCCTATATATAAAAATCCAACATGGTGACCATCCGAAATAATTAGACGGTTCTCAATATCTACGAATGTATTACAGCAATCAAACTGAAAATTTGTATGTTGATAGTGGCATTTAACATAAGTAGGTTACATGAAAATAGGCTATTTGGTTCTTCACGGAACTACTTGTTTAGCAGGAAACACAACTTCAAACACACTCTTTGTTCTTTGACCAACCGAAAGTCACCATTCAATTTCTAACCGAGAAATTTGTTTTATCTTCTGATAAATATCATACTCTCATTTGTCAAAAATTCGGACAAAATTCATTTTGGTTCTAGGTGACTGAAATGCACTTATATATTAATCTAGGCCCATCCGGGTTTTAGCTTAATAATGTGCATTAACTCAGCTACTTTATTCCTGTGTATATGATTTCTCTTCTATTAGAAGGAAGTTATTTATTAACCTTTAACTGGGTATGTGGGGTGCTGAGAACACCCCACGAGTAATAAACACTTGTATTTTTTCTGACAGAAGTTGGCTACACTGTTGAAGAACTCATTACCTTTTTGAATAAGCTTGGAGTTTAATATAACGTCATTTGCATTGTTTAAAGTTGTGTATATTATTACCGACAATAGCATTTATAAGCTGGCGTGTACACAGTTACGTTACACATCGTGTCTAATTGGTTTCTACTTCGCAAATTGAGCTGCCGCTTCTCTGTGCTGTTGGGAGTGTGTGAAGTGCAGGAACGGATCAGTTTACATATTTGTGTTTTTAATATAACTGTCTGGAAGTAATGAAGTATTGAGCTTAAAAATTTACATGCAGTACGAAACAAAAATATTAAGACTTTGGGAAATCATTAAGGTATTTATTTGTATAACAGTGGTGCCAAATATATTGGGATAATATTTTTAAGGTAGTAATAAAGATTGGATTTGGTATATTTGGTCTTTATTTAACATTTGTAAGAGAATAGTGCACGTTTTAGTAACTCTTACCCACATACCTAATAAAAGGTTAATTTATTTAGGGGTCACTTAGCCTCTGCACTTGAGTATATGTGTATGTGTGGAATTTGCCCGATAACCTGTGTTATTGTGATGACTGTATTATTGTGTGTACTTGGATGAGCATTGGGATAACAAGCTGCCCTTGTCGTGATTTAGGTACCATCCCTGCATTTGCCTAGAGTAGAATTGAGGAAACTATGGAAAACCATTTCTAGGATGGTTGAGGTAGGAATTGAACCCACCTATTGTCAGTTCACGGTCTCACGAGTCTCAGTGAGCGCTCAGACCAGAATGGAATTTGGTAGCAGAGCCTGGATTCGAAGCCAGACCTCAGGGACGATAGCTTTCTTTTATCTTTTCATGGTATCTCCTGCCTTTGGTCAAGACTCTCGAGGAGGCAGGGTGTATGTAGACCCACCACTTCTGGTGCACCCTTGATAGTGCTACACCCTCATGGGCTCCCGGCTGGTGAGTTCGAGAGTTAGCGATCCTGAGGAATTCCTGGGCTGGGTACGGTTTCCCCCCACTTTTTCCATTGACTCTGGGGCGGACCCCCTCCTCTTTCCCTTCCCTATCTGCCTTTCATTGCTCTCCTTCCTTTCAAGTCCCTTAATCCGCATTCTTCGAGGTTGGAGGGCATATTTCTTCTTGTCCTTTATTTTCATTATCCTTTATTTGTTTACTATTTCTTCTTCTATTTTGTAAGTTTTCAGTTAGTATTAGTTACAGTTTAAATGCTCATCTCATCATTCATTATTACCTAAACCATTGGGGGCCGATAACCTAGATGTTAGGCCCCTTAAAACAACAATTATCATCATCACCACCAGGCACACCAAGAATTATTCATCAGGTTGAAAACTCAGCGTTAACAGTGACTCACGATAATGTACCACTGAAAAGTCCATGCTTATGAATTATAGACCACTCTCTTGCACACATTGACAGCGGTATAACATCCGAAAGACACGAGACCATCAGTTACTTCGTTAACTGAACCGTTTGATCGTACACGTTGCCTTATTAATGAAATTTCCGGCTTGGAGGTGTATTGCACGTGACCAGGCTGCTATATACGGCTCAGTGGGTTGATCGATGGCTTGCTTCACAATCACTAGAATCTACATTCCAGATATACAGATGTATCGCGCTTTCTAAAAGCTATTTCCCGATATCGGAAAGTCTACTTAACACAAGATGACTGCAGTAGTTGACTGGGTTGTCAAATCGATGAAGAATCCCCGTTATTAATATTTCTGGCATGGTTACAAATCTCCATTAAGGGGACATGGTCAATTGGTCACCCTAACTTCACAATTTTAAATTTGCCAAATTCATGTTCCTAATTCTCAAAAATTGTTGAACTGAAGTCAATAAAAATAGGAATCTCTGTTCGCGGGCTTATAGGCCGTGTTCAAAGGACATATTGTCGGCCTGACGTTTCGCTGAAGACTGCGTTCAGCATGTTCATAGGTTACATTAAGCGAGGTAAAACAAGTAAACAGAAGATATATAAATAGTCAACAACCCACACATAGAAGCTACCATAGCAACGGCGTACCACATAAAAGTAATGCATCAAGGACAGGGCTGCTCTTCTGTTGCATCTTCTCGTCTACGACGGTCAGAACAAACGAGCAGCCCTGTCCTTGATGCATTACTTTTATGTGGTACGCCGTTGCTATGGTAGCCTCTATGTGTGGGTTGTTGACTATTTATATATCTTCTGTTTACTTGTATTACCTCGCTTAATGTAACCTGTGAACATGCTGAACGCAGTCTTCAGCGAAACGTCAGGCCGACAATATGTCCTTTGAACACGGCCTATAAGCCCGCGAAACAGAGATTCCTATTTCAACGCCGGTCGTGAAAGTCTGAATTTTTACTTAGAAGTCAATAGAAGTTACCACACCGAAAGAATGAAACGCTGTGAGTAATACGATTTGGAAAATATTTTTAAGGCCTGTTGATGTCATTTCATTGAATAAAGATGGTGTCTCAAAATGAATATAGGAGGTTTGAGGTTGTCAGTGGTGATCATGGTTTATATCACCTTTCTTTTTTTTGATTGTTCCCCTTGTGCCAGTTATCCTCTACCTGGTACTTTCTTAACCCTATTTACTACCATTATTCAATTGATGCTTAATTCTAATTAAACGTTAAACTTACGTACATTACGAACTTTGTGCTAAGGCACCAATTAGTTAAATGGTTCAAATTAATATATATTTCGCATGTAACACTATTTATATACAGTGCATCCTCTGTGGTCTTTGAAGTTTAATACGCTAAGTTCCATCTTAAATACAACAAATCTAGAAGTCGTTCACTTTGACGTAAATAGCAGGACGTAATCTCTCCAGCCTCTTATAGCCTACTGTCTCTGGTTTTTAAGAGGTTGTTTTTATAATCCCTCTGAAGTGATGTCGTATATTTTCATCAAATTCCCCACCTCTTTGCTATTGCCAGGGAGAAACCAATATGTTGTTAGATTCAAGGATAGTTTCCAGGCAATTCTTTGCCCCATGATTATGCCTCTAGAACTGATTGGCATTAATAACAAAACCATTCACATCACCACCATAGACCAGTAGAAGCACTGCTGGAAGATGGTAGGGTGGGGACAGATAAAGAGGGAATTCTAAGCAGTTAAATTATTCATACACGTAAGTGTTAGTATTGTAGGGTTGAAAAAATAATATGGTACCTCTATTTCTGAGAATTAATCTTTTAAGAATTGATATGCACGCCACTTATAATTTGTTAACATGAACTTATGGGTTTCCCATACAGTAGTACCTTTGATGTATTCTTTGGAATACACGGTAAGATAGAGTAAACTTTTACTGCTCTTTGCTTGTTCATTCCTTCCTTCTTCTCAAACACCAACAGTGATCTTCCAATTTCTCCTTGCAGTTTATAATTCTCATGTTACTTGTGAGTCTGTTCTAGATATATATCTTCCATGACCCACCTAGCGTCATCTAGCAGCGAATCTCTGAAGTTCCTCAATTCCTCCCTGTACAAGAGGACTTCCTTATCAATCTGGCCACCAGATCTCGTCGCCATCGCCAGCTATCATCTCCGTGATCAAGAGAACTTCGTCTACTTTTTCACCCACCAGGTTGCTCTAGTGTCGCCTACTATCAACTCTTTGAAGACCATTCATCAAGAAAAAATTTATTTTTTGTAAAGTTGTCTATTCTGGTATGTATTCCTTTTGTTTCCTACCCCCACTCTTTTCCCTTCCCTGGTCCCTCTGTGCTTCGCTGAGCGTGTCTCACTTATACGCCGGAAGTCTACTAAGTCAGTTGAAGCTCAACTAGAGCTCGCCTCCTCTACTCAAGAGGCAATCTTTTAATTCCACGCCATGTTGGAACTTTAATGTAAACCGTCAAAGGGAACTTCACCATCGCCATGAAGCAAAGATAAGTACCGACTTCAGGTTTTAACCTCATTCTCATCGTCTTTTAATAGCTACATGCTTTTAATGATCATTTTATAGGCAGTGTGAGATTACTATATTTGGGGCAATAATCATCCTTCGCGGGATTTTCTATGTTGGGCTTTTGTCTGTCTAAGCCAATCTTAATAGAAAGCAGCATTTCTTATGCTTATTAAATGAGAGATCTTCTCACAACGTGGGATACCATTGAATACCCACTGTCTATAAAATACTTAGCTCGTTCCACCGCTGGAATAACTTTGGGCCTATTTTTCAGTCGGGATTGCTCTCGAACCTTCCAGAATCTGCTCTCTATCTACCAGTCATACCGTCATGTATTTTCCACTCACATGTGGGAATACTTTTTCAAACTAAGGAATCTTCCTTATGAATTACTGATCAATACATAATTTTTCTTCCTCCGTTGGGATTTTCTCTGGCGCATTTAACGATAATCTACAACTTTCTCAAGCAATAGACTCTCGCCTATCTAGTGTAACTAGTTATTTTGCATCATTGCAATATCTTTCTTTGCCATAAACTTTTGTGCTACTACAGTGAACTTTTCATCTATTCCAACAGACTATAGTGAAAAACAGTGTTTGTTCAATATTTCTTCCGCGTCGCGCTCGTCCGATTATTATAAATACGGCCATGAACATTTATCCTCAATCCCAGTTGATCTTTCCCCAAACCTCTTACTAACAAACCATAATAATAAAGTTGTTACTTTAGGTCTTTTTCAATGAGGTGTCACTCTAAAGATGTGCCCTCCCTTTTCGCTTATGTATCATTAATTAAAGTCTGTAAAACTTCGTGTCTAGTACACGCTTTAACTTATATTGTTTCTCCCTTCTAATCAGGGAATACAATTCTTTCAACTCATAAGTGAGTTATTTCTAGGTTTCACGAAAGGGAAACTTGCCCCATTTGTCTCGTGATTCCTACTTAAACATAGGAGGTCTAGAAACTTCCTTTCGATTTTTCTCTTCAGGTTTCACATTAAGTGACCTGCCCTAATTGCATAATCCAACCAAGTAATTCAGCTTTAATATAAGAAGTTATAGGAACTTCTCTTTTATTCTTCATGCTTTTTGTTGTTGTTACTTCCGAAGTTGTTACTCTTTCTAAGATATTTACCAAGAATTTCTTTAAAGTACACAACTTGTACTTGATTTATTGTCTAACTTTAATCACTTTAATTGTCTTACAATTTTTCATTTTATCTTCGCCATTTCAAAATCTTGCGAGGATTTTAAAACATATAAAAGGTTTGAAACCAAAAGAATTGTTAATTGCCTGGCGCAAGCTTTAGATGTTTTTCGGAGGTCTGTGACCCCATTTGTTACAAAATCTAAATTATATATTAGTCAAAAAAAAACTATTACCCAACATTGTTAAATAAATTCACTCGTTCTTTATTGCTTTATCATTTCTCTGACATAACGGTTAGGCAAGATCCTGTCTTCCTTGACTCTTCCAACTTAATGCAAATAAATCTATTGATAGGGCTTTCACCACTTGTTGCATTTGAGCAAGAACTCTTAGTTGGTAACTTGGTAAAGTCTCTTTTAGCTTTAATAGCTAATTCTAACTGGCCAGTAAGGCAAGCATAGCTCGCTACGCCAGCTTCCTGCTTGTGGAGATTCCCTCCAACACTTATGGTTGGTTTTTCAAAATATAAGTGTTTCTCCTTGCCTAAACTTTTAGTCGGCTTCATGCTGGATAAAAGCTTAGCCAGTTCCAAATGCAACTGTTGGTTTACTTACCAAAATTATTCCCAAAGGTATAATTGTTTTATCCCTAACCTTCTTGGAAGCATTTAGTCGCTCTTTAGAAACTCTACGATTTCGAAAACAAACAAAAAATATCGAAACCGATTCAAATTATTGGCATTCTTCAAATTACTTGTTCAAAAACAAATTCCTTTGAACAGATATACAATAAATCTGTTACTCTTTGTCTTGCCAGACCATCACCCTTCCCCATAGTAGGTATATGTATGCTTGAGAGGGAATACGCTAAAGCCACTCTCTTGCAAACCGCCCAAGTTCCAGCTGCGTTTCCCGTTAGCTTTGCCCAGGTCCCTTCTCACTTTAGGTATCGGAGAGCGGATTTGCAGTGGCAGTCGCCCTTGAGTATATTTAAAGTTAAACATAACTTTTGTAGGACTCTCCTCCTATTTCTCCATCCTTTTATTCCAGTCCGAAACCCACTTCCTTTTCTTTATCATCTTCCCTTGGTGGTTAGGTTATTCCTAAGCCAATAATCTACCCAAATTTTGGTGCCGAAACCCGGGAGAGTCCATTTATGTAATTTTCTATTCCTTTTGAAGGGTTATTTGACAAAATTTTGCAAATCATTAATATCTGCCTTGAATCTTTCAGCTATAACTACATCGTGCAAAGCCTGTGAAGTGGAGAGAGGCCGCTCCTGTCTCCTTTGGTGTGTCCCCATCTTTCAACTTATTTGCTGCTGCCAGCCTGACAGCATTTCCATTGTTCCACAGTTTCGTAAGTTATACTTTAATTTACCTACTTTGTCATGGCTCCTACTGAAAAGGATAAGGATGAAAAACTTACTTCTAAACGAGCATCCTATAAAGGGCAAATTACCCGATTCAGAAAATACATCAAAGAGCTAGATCCCTCAGAAGCTCAATTAGACTTGTTAAAACATCGTGTAAGGGATTTTGAACGTTCATATGAAAATTATTGTAACATCCAAACTGAAATAGAAACTTGTATGCTCAATCAAACCGAAGATCGAGTCGAAGTAGAAAACCAATATTACGAAGGTATAGGTTCTGCTTTCAAAATAATACTTCAACTCGAAAAAGAACAGAAAAAAGACGGCTCTGTTCTTGGTTCCCTTCACGAACAACAAACCTCTTTTCGCGATGGTACTCACAAGCCCAAACCAATTCTACCTAAGTTTGATTTACCCCACTTCTCTGGAGACGAATCTACTTGGGATTCTTTCTATGAATTATTTTGCTCTCTTGTTCATGACAATGAAGACATTCAAGTCATCTACAAGTTTCATTACTTGAGATCTATCCTCCGAGGTCAAGCTCTGCAGTTAGTTGAAGCAATCCCTTTAAGTGCCGAAAATTACCCCATTGCCTTTAACTTATTGAAAGAAAGATACGGAAATTTACGGTTACGTATTCAACGCCATATGAAGGCTCTATTTAACTTACCTGCGTCACAGCACAATGACGTCACTAGTTAGCGTACTCTCATTGATACTACACAACTTCACGTTAAAGCTCTGTCCCAATTAGACCAACCCACTGAACACTGGGACACTTTCTTAATACATTTAGTGGTTTCTAAAGTAGATGTTGCTACCCTCAAAGCTTGGGAGATTGAACTTTCTAGAGAAGACGATTACTCTTACGAGCATTTAGTCACTTTCATAAATGCAAGATGCCAGAGCTCTTAACCGCTTTAGCTAATCAAAGTGAACCCTCATCCCCGAGTTCTAAATTTGAATTAATGTCTATTAAACCTAAAAGCAAACGCTTAGCGTCTAGTACCCAAAAACCTGGGTCCAGCTCATCTAAACGTAAGTCAAACACCACTGGTTACCCAACTAGGTATAGTGAACGCCGTATTGCTAGCTCGCACGTTTTAAACACTCAAAGCGAACCCCGAAAGAGTTTAAATGAACCATTAAAGTGCATACTATGTAAAGATTCCCATGCCTTATATCTATGTAAATCTTTTAAAGAACTGTCAGTCGACGACAGAAGAAAATTAGTTTCCCAGAATAAACATTGCTTCAACTGCCTAGCACCCACGCATTCTGCTTCAACTTGTAAGTCCTCAAGACTGCTTTCATTGTGAAAAAGCTCATCACACTTTACTACATCGTCATGATCAGGCAAGGTCATCGACGGCATCTACTTCTCAGAAAAATGACAATGCTAACAGTTCCAATGCTTCATCGTACATTCAAAATGCCAAGTCCATACGTAGTGCCCAAGTACTATTGTCTACTGTCCAAATCGATGTTCAGGATAACTTTGGCAACTGGGTCCGTGCACGCGGTCTTCTTGATTCAGCGGCAACTCATGATTTTGTGTCTAATTCTTTGATTAGAAAACTAGGCCTACCTGTAAACCCCACTTCTATTAACGTATCGGGCATTAACAGCTCAAAATCGCAAGCTTTACAGTTCTCAAAGCTAACCATAAGAGACATTTGTCACAGAAACAACTTTCTCAAACTGAATTGTCTCATTCTCAATAGCATTGGAGAAGACACTCCAAGTCACTCTGCGGATATTTCAGGGTTAAACATTCCCTCGCATTTAAGGCTAGCCGACCCTTTCCTCAACGTACAAAACCCCATTGACATACTCTTTAGTGCCAATGTTTTCTGGAATTGCCTTCGTAAACAGGTTCGCAAGTTATCCTCAAACGTGGTTGCCAGAGACACTAATTTTGGATGGATCGTCACCGGTCAACTTCCCCATTATTCTCCCCAACCCGCATCGCAATGTTACTTCGCCAATACTGACCTGGAACAATTCTGGAGGCTCGAAAGCGTTGATTCTCCTAACGTGACCTCTTCAGAAAATGAATTCTGTGAGCAACTTTTCCTGAACACTACCACTCGCTCTTCTGATGGTCGGTTCATTGTTCAGATGCCAAGATTACATAATCCTCCTAAACTTATTAACTCTCAACCCAAAGCTCGAAAAGCTCTCTTTGCTATCGAGAGCAAATTCAAAAAAGAACCTCTCGTTAAACAGCAGTATACTGACTTCATGGATGAGTATGAAAGCTTAGATCATATGGAAGTCGTTAACAAATCTGATGACGAATTGCACCTCCCAATTGAAACGATTTTCTTAAATCATCATCCCGTGTGGAAAAACTCTCTTGTAAAGGATAAAATCCGAGTTGTTTTCAATGGTTCATCACTTGACGTTAATGGCAACAGCCTTAACGATACTCTTTACTCTGGTCCTGCTATTCAGTCAGATCTATCTGCTATACTCTTAAACTTTCGATTATTTCCCATAGCTGTTATAGCGGATATAAAGCAGATGTACCGTCAAGTTTTAATTCAGCCTGAACAACGAGATCTTCAAATAATCTTGTGGCGCGACGAAATCAGTAAGCCCATTAAGGTATTTCGTTTAAAAACGGTTACTTATGGCTTAATACCTTCCGCTTTCCTTGCTATCCGATCCCTACACTTGTTAACCTCTCAAGATGGTCATTTATTTGATTCTAAAGCTTCTGAAGCACTAACTACGTCATTCTATGTTGACGATTATTTGCAGTCCTTCCCCACTCTGGAGGAAGCTTCTTTCGTGTCCTTAGAACTTCAGGCATTGCTAAAGAATGGAGGTTTCCCACTTCATAAGTGGAATTCCAACTCTCATGAGTTTCTCGCCCAGTTTCCTATTGAAGACGTAGATCCCTCCTCTGTCGAAATTTGTGGAAACTCCGAATCCATAAAAACTCTTGGAGTTCATTGGTGCACTAGCACTGACACTCTCATCTATAAAGTTTCACTCGCAGAAGAGCTCCCTAACACAAAAAGACAAATTCTCTCTGAAATTGCAAAATTTTTTGATCCGCTTCAATTCCTTGCCCCAGTTATCGTCATAGCCAAACTTTTCATGCAAGAGCTATGGTCGCTCAAATGTGAATGGGACGACACTGTTCCCCTTTCTTTTCTTAACAGATGGCTCTCTTTTCGCAGCAATTTGCTTGATCTTTCCCTTATTGAAATTCCCCGGAATTTGATTAACGCTCATCCTAATACATCTTTTTTCCTTCATGTATTCGCGGACAGTTCCGAAAAGGCCAACGGTGGCGGTGCATATTTGGTTTATCGCGGTTCATTAAATGGATCTTCAGTTTCCAACCTTGTTTGTGCCAAATCGAAAGTGGCTCCTCTGAAAACTATCACTTTGCCTAGGCTTGAATTGTGTGCTGCACTCATGGCTGCAGAACTTGTTAAGAAATTACGGGAAGTTTTAAAGGTCGAATTCTCGCATATCTATCTTTGGAGCGATTCCATGATCACCCTTTCTTGGATCGCCAAAACCCCTCTCATTGGCAAACTTTTGTTGCAAACAGGGTTTCCAAAATTCAAACTCTTTCTTCGGGATGTCAATGGAGGCATGTGCCCAGCACTGACAACCCTACCGAGATTATTTCTCGTGGATGTTTGCCCTCTCAATTGGCAGCTTCCCAGTTGTACTGGCATGGGCCCTCGTGATTAATTGAAGACTCTTCTTGTTGGCCTTCGAAACCTCCAGCTACAAACTCCAACTTGCCTGACGCTAAAGTATCTATATCTATTGCTTCGTGTCTTGTTTCCAACGTTTCTCATCCCTTGTTGTCCCGCTATTCTTCCTTTCATAAATTAATTCGAATTGTCGCCTATCTTCTTAGATGGAAATATCTTGTGGTTGACCAACCTCTTCTCCCAAAACCACACCTTACCAATCATGAATTGAATCTCGCTACCATTGAGATTTTGCAACTAACACAGCAAGAAGCCTTTTCTTCTGAATTGTCTTTACTTTCTTCTAAAAGAGATCTTCCCAAATCCAGTCGTCTTCGTGATTTAGCCCCGTTCCTTGATGACAATAGGTTACTCAGGGTAGGTGGTAGGCTTTCGCAATCTTTGCTTCCTGAGGACAAAAAGCATCCTGTTATTTTGCCTTCTAAACATCACGTAACTTCCTTAATTATACGTGACTTTCATTATCGCAATCTGCATGTTGGTACACGCACTCTGCTTTGCCTCTGAAGGGAAAAGTACTGGATTATAAATGGAATTCACGAAGTTTCCTCTGTCATTCACAAGTGCATTCCTTGCTTCAAAGCGTAACCTAAAGTCAATACTCAATTAATGAGCGATCTGCCCTCCTTTCGCTCTTCTCCTATACGTCCATTTGCTCTAACTGATGTGGACTATATGGGTCCGTTCCAATATCAACGCAATTCCCCTGAAGCTAAACGCAAATTGTTTGGTAAGCTCTATGTTTCTCTCTTTGTTTGCATGGTTACTGGCGCGATCCATTTGGAACTAGTAACGAATATCTCTACTTCTTCCTTTTTGTCAGCTGTCTCTCGCTTCGCTGCTAGGCGTGGTGTTCCTTCGGAGATGTTCTCCGATAACACCTCCACTTTTCAAGGCGCAGCTTCCTTGTGGAAGAAAGCTCTCACATGGAACAGATCTCTAATTTTTCCTACTCAAAGGGTTTCAAATGGCGTTTTATAATTCCCTACGCTCCTCATCATGGTGGTAGGTGGGAATCCTGCGTAAAGCTCACTAAACGTCATTTAAGAAAGGTTTTAGGTAATCGCATTCTGACTTATGAAGAATTTAATTCACTGTCCGTTCTGATTGAAGGTGTTGTTAATGCTCGCCCTTTAACTCCGCTTTCCAATGACCCTGGTGACCTGCTTCCACTCACACCTGGTCACTTCCTTATAGGCACTTCTCTTTCTGCCCCTCCTCCCCTTTCCAGCTCTTACAGGGATTCTAATCTACCTATTGTTTGGCGTTAACTTGAAGCCCTCCGCAATTCTTTCCGGAAGAGGTGGAACTTGGAATATTTAACTTCCTTGCAACGGAGACAGAAGTGGTTTCTTTCCAATCCCGACATCAGAGTGGGGGACTTGGTCCCGGTTAGGGATGTTTCTCCTCCTCTGGTCTGGATTTCAGGTAGAGTGACCAAGTGTTATCATGGAAGGGATGGGAGAGTCAGGGTTGCCAGAAACTTGACCACTAACGGTCACATCATAAGACCACCTTTAAATTTTTAATTGTTTATCTCGTTCTCTGTTGGTGTTTGTTCCTCCCAGCTTGGTGTATTCTTTGGAATACACGGTAAGATAGAGTTAACTTTTACTGCTCTTTGCTTGTTCATTCCTTCCTTCTTCTCAAACACCAACAGTGATCTTCCAATTTCTCCTTGCTGTTTATGATTCTCATGTTACTTGTGAGTCTGTTCTAGATATATATCTTCCATGACCCACCTAGCGTCATCTAGCAGCGAATCTCTGAAGTTCCTCAATTCCTCCCTGTACAAGAGGACTTCCTTATCAATCTGGCCACCAGATCTCGTCGCCATCGCCAGCTATCATCTCCGTGATCAAGAG
Source organism: Meconema thalassinum (assembly GCA_946902985.2). NCBI lineage: Eukaryota > Metazoa > Arthropoda > Insecta > Orthoptera > Tettigoniidae > Meconema > Meconema thalassinum. Next base: position 503,823,366 of record OX336393.1, on the reverse strand, counting down.
AACTTCGTCTACTTTTTCACCCACCAGGCTGCTCTAGTGTCGCCTACTATCAACCCTTTTAAGACCATTCATCAAGAAAAAATTTATTTTTTGTAAATTTGTCTATTCTGATATGTATTCCTTTTGTTTCCTACCCCCACTCTTTTCCCTTCCCTGGTCCCTCTGTGCTTCGCTGAGCGTGTATCACTTGTACGCCGGCAGTCTACTAAGTCAGTTGAAGCTCAACTAGAGCTCGCCTCCTCTTCTCAAGAGGCAATCTTTTAATTCCACACCATGTTGGAACTTTAATGTAAACCGTCAAAGGGAACTTCACCATCGCCATGAAGCAAAGATAAGTACCGACTTCAGGTTTTAACCTAATTCTCATCGTCTTTTATTAGCTACATGCTTTTAATGATCATTTTATAGGCAGTGTGAGATTACTATATTTGGGGCAATAATCATCCTTCGCGGGATTTTCTATGTTGGGCTTTTGTCTGTCTAAGCCAATCTTAATAGAAAGCAGCATTTCTTATGCTTATTAAATGAGAGATCTTCTCACAACGTGGGATACCATTGAATACCCACTGTCTATAAAATACTTAGCTCGTTCCACCGCTGGAATAACTTTGGCCCTATTCTTCAGTCAGGATTGCTCTGGAATCTTCCAGAATCTGCTTTCTATCTACCAGTCATACCGTCATGTATTTTCCACTCACATGTGGGAATACTTTTTCAAACTAAGGAATCTTCCTTATGAATTACTGATCAATAGCTAATTTTTCTACCTCCGTTGGGATTTTCTTTGGCACAATTAACGATAATCTACAACTTTCTCAAGCAATAGACTCTCACCTATCTAGTGTAACTAGTTATTTTCCATCATTGCAATAACTTTCTTTGCCATAAACTTTGGTGCTACTACAGTGAACTTTTCATCTATTCCAACAGACTATAGTGAAAAACAGTGTTTTTTCAATATTTCTTCCGCGTCGCGCTCGTCCGATTATTATAAATACGGCCATGAACATTTATCCTCAATCCTAGTTGATCTTTCCCAAACCTCTTACCAACAAACCATAATAATAAAGTTGTTACTTTAGGTCTTTTTCAATGAGGTGTCACTCTAAAGACGTGCCCTCCCTTTTCGCTTATGTATCATTAATTAAAGTCTGTAAAACTTCGTGTCTAGTACACGCTTTAACTTATATTGTTTCTCCCTTCTAATCAGGGAATACAATTCTTTCAACTCATAAGTGAGTTATTTCTAGGTTTCACGAAAGGGAAACTTGCCCCATTTGTCTCGTGATTTCTACTTAAACATAGGAGGTCTAGAAACTTCCTTTCGATTTTTCTCTTCAGGTTTCACAATAAGTGACCTGCCCTAATTGCATAATCCAACCAAGTAATTCAGCTTTAATATAAGAAGTTATAGGAACTTCTCTTTTATTCTTCATGCTTTTTGTTGTTGTTACTTCCGAAGTTGTTACTCTTTCTAAGATATTTACCAAGAATTTCTTTAAAGTACACAACCTGTACTTGATTTATTGTCTAACTTTAATCACATTAATTGTCTTAAAATTTTTCATTTTATCTTCTCCATTTCAAAATCTTGCGAGGATTTTAAAACATATAAAAGGTTTGAAACCAAAAGAATTGTTAATTGCCTGGCGCAAGCTTTAGATGTTTTTCGGAGGTCTGTGACCCCATTTGTTACAAAATCTAAATTATATATTTGTCAAAAAAACTATTACCAAACATTGTTAAATAAATTCACTTGTTCTTTTTTGCTTTATCATTTCTCTGACATAACGGTTAGGCAAGATCCTGTCTTCTTTGACTCTTCCAACTTAATGCAAATAAATCTATTGATAGGACTTTCACCACTTGTTGCATTTGAGCAAGAACTCTTAGTTGGTAACTTGGTAAAGTCTCTCTTAGCTTTAATAGCTAATGCTAACTGGCCAGTAAGGCAAGCATAGCTCGCTACGCCAGCTTCCTGCTTGTGGAGATTCTCACCAACACTTATGGTTGGTTTTTCAAAATATAAGTGTTTCTCCTTGCCTAAACTTTTAGTCGGCTTGTTGCTGGGTAAAAGCTTAGCCACTTCCAAATGCAACTGTTGGTTTACTTACCAAAATTATTCCCAAAGGTATAATTGTTTTATCCCTATCTTTCTTGGAAGCATTTGGTCGCTCTTTAGAAACTCTACGATTTCGAAAACAAAACAAAATATCGAAACCGATTCAAATTATTGGCATTCTTCAAATTACTTGTTCAAAAACAAATTCCTTTGAACAGATATACAATAAATCTGTTACTCTTTGTCTTGCCAGACCATCACCCTTCCCCATAGTAGGTATATGTATGCTTGAGAGGGAATACGCTAAAGCCACTCTCTTGCAAACCGCCCAAGTTCCAGCTGCGTTTCCCGTTAGCTTTGTCCAGGTCCCTTCTCACTTTAGGTATCGGAGGGCGGATTTGCAGTGGCAGTCGCCCTTGAGTATATTTAAAGTTAAACTTATAACTTTTGTAGGACTCTCCTCCTATTTTTCCATCCTTTTACTCCTGTCCGAAACCCACTTCCTTTTCTTTATCATCTTCCCTTGGTGGTTAGGTTATTCCTAAGCCAATAATCTACCCAACCCTCTACACCAAGATTCATAGGGATCGGATTATTCTTAGGCGAGTTGCGTGCCACTAATCATTTGTGAAAACGCACTGCTGTAATTGATTTACATCTCTGGAGGTTTAGACTATAGTAGTGGGCTTCTGGTTTGAGTACTCAGTCTATTGACTGGTTTGATGCAGCTCTCCATGCTTTCCTGTCCTGAGTTAATAGTTTCATCTCTACATAGCTACCATACCCTACATTCGAGGCAATCTGTTTATCATATTCTAACCTTGGTCTACTCCGACAGTTCTTATCCTCGACCCTTCCTACCATAACTAAGCTTGCTATTCCTGGGTGTCTTAGTACATATCCTACCAACCTATCTCTTCTCTTCATTACCAGTCACCAGAAACAACTCTCCTCTCCCAATCGTCTTAATACCTTTTCATTTGTAACCCTGTCTGTCCATCTGTTATTCATCATTCTCCTGTAACACCACATTTCAAACACTTCAATTATCCTCTCTTCTGCTGCACCAATAGTCCAAGTTTCACTTCCATAGAGTGCCACGCTCCAGACAAAGGCTTTCAAACATGACTTCCTAATACCTAAATCTATATTCAATGTAAACAGATTTCTTTTCTATAGAAATGCATTCCGTGCCTGTGCTATTCTACTTTTTAAATCCTCTTTGCTTCGTCCATCACTGGTTATTTTTCTTGCTAAGTAACAGAAGCCTCCTACTTCCTTTAGCTTTTTACCGGCCTGTAGATCTAGTTTTGCAGTGAAGGAAATTTATAGTTTTACGTGACCATTAATCCCATGAACAAGAGTCATGGGACCTTGTTTTTACGTGGAATCCGAACCACAGGGTATGGCATTTCAATTTGAAAATCTCACAGGCATTGACCGGGATTCGACCTCAGTCCGTCGTGGTGTGAGGCCAACAGCTTGTCCGCTGCGCTACCACGTCCCAGTTTGACAGTGATACAATCATTCTGCAAGCTATAGAAGAACTTCTAACACAAGCCGCAAGCCCTAGGATGATGAGAAAAGCAAAACAATGGTTCGACCAGGAATGCTATTTGTCAAGGAAAGAGGTACTGGACAGCCTACACCAGCTAAGATTGAACATTGCGAATCATACACTCACCCAAGAGTACAACAAGAAGAGAAGTTGTTACAAGCAGCTACTAAGAGAGAAGAAGAGGATTTATTGGGAAGAAGAAGGCAAACGAATAGTAGAAGAAGCTACAGGAGATCCATATATTGCACTACGTCCAAGGAAGCAAGCGCAGACGCACTATATAAACATGGAAGAATGGAAATCTCACTTCAGTAGCATTCTTAACAGAGAAAGAATAAAAGATATACCAAAACCCACACAGGAGAACGGCCTGCAATTACCAACAGAATGGGCCCCACTGACTGATAGTGAGATCCAATTCATCATCGCATGAACAAAGAACAGAAAAGCTGCGGGACCAGACGGGCTATATAGTGAATATATAAAGGACACTTTCCATACACTAGTTCCTATTTGGACGAAACTATATAATAAATGCGTAGAGACAGCATCAATACCAGATAGGTGGAGAGAATCAATAATCAAAATGCTGTATAAAGGAAAAGGAGATCCCAAAGACCCCAATAAATACAGAGGTATTGCGTTGGAGTATATCCCCTTTAAAATACTTACAAAAATAATAACTGAGAGAATAAAAGAAACAATCAACGAACATCTTCCGGAAAACCAATTCGGTTTCAGAAAAGGAGGATCGACTCTAACTGCAATAGAACTGCTGTTAAATGACATCTGGGAAGTCCTCAACAGAAAGGAAAAGTTTTACGCCATTTTCATAGATTTCACTAAGGCCTTTGATTTGGTAAACATGAATTTGGTGATAAAGAAACTAGAAGAGACTCTAGGTAAAAACAATATATGGATGAGAAGTATAAGCTCCATACTCCAATGGAACAAAGTAAGAGTCTCGGACAATCTTTCAGTCTCAGAGCCGATACTCCAAACAAACGGAGTACTGCAGGGTGATCCACTAAGCCCTCTACTATTCATTCTAGCAGCAGGAGATCTAATGCAAACAACCCAAAGAGAGAACATAGTTGCATACTCGTACGCCGACGATATAGTGGTTGGATCAACAGACATTATTGAACTTGAGGACACTATAAATGATATAGAGAAATGGTGCACCAAGCATGAGTTCGAGATCAACATATCTAAGACAGAAATGATGGTCTTTAGACCAGGAGGAAAGGCTCCAGCATTGGCGGAAATATGCATCAAAAAGTCGACAATAAACATCGCTAAAGATTTTAAATATCTGGGCATCACGCTGCAAACAAGCGCCAAATGTTTCACGAAACATATAACTGAGAAAGCAACGCAAGCAGCAAGGGCGATGCACGAGATCGGCTACATTAAATCCCTGAACTTAGAAACAGCAATGATGCTCTTCAGAGTTAAAATAATGCCCATATTAACGTATGGGATAGAAGTCATATGGTCGCACCTCACCGAAAAGAACCTATCCGAATTAGAACGGGTAAAAGCATTATACATCAAAAGAGCACTAGGAGTGTCAAAGACTACACGTTACAGACTCGTCTACCTCCTCGGAAGAGAAACATTCCTTATCGAGGACCTAAGAACACTTTTGACTCTTCCCAGCACTCGAGCCTCGGAAAATCTTTTATCAACATTAAAAGCAAGAAGGGAAGAAATACCCGCAGAGTTTTATGGAACGGGGGCCATGGTAGGTCGGACATGGGCCACATCAAGCTTTGAGATGAGGCACGTGTTTACAAGAATGGCGGTACACGGATTTCATCATCTCATCTGTGTGAACACATCATATCATGAGCCAGCTGAGACGTGTGAGTGCAACTTATGTGAACAAACATGTGGACGCCACCACATAGAATTGTGCAAAAAGAGAACCCAATCAATTACATAATATGCAAACCAAGGCACCAGAATGCAAAATTGAAACTGCTTGAATAATTTGTATTGTAATTGAATTTTCCTTTTGTTTTTGTTTGGCCATTTGGCTGCAATAAAAGTATTGTTAATCATTCTGTGGCTTGGTAAAGAAATTTATCCCTGAAAAATGTATATGCGCGCCATTTATAATTTGTAAAATGGAAGCAAGAGATTTGTGTGCCTTTTGATCTAGAATGCAGTAGTTCTTCTCTATACCTGATTTAACACTCATCACTGTCGAGCTCGATGAATTCCTGTATGAGGACATCACATATGCGCCATTTATCATTTAAGAAAAGAGAAATAGGTATTATTTTATGTAGGTTTGAATTATACGAGAGCTGTTTCTTTTTACAAGTTCCGATGGGCTGTGTAAAAATAACAGATGGAGATACCAAACTGATTTTACTACAAAATATTTGCTTGTTTTATTCTTATGTCTCAACATAATCTCCATAATTATTGAAACGTTTGTCGTATCGTTACACCAGCTTTCCAATGCCCTCAACAAAAAATTCTGCTGCCACTGAGGTGGGTACGTCTGAAGAGTCTCCTGAAGTGTTTCCTTTTTGGCGAGGCGTTGCCGCCCAACCATACCTTCATTCTCGAAAAAGGTGAAAATCATTCAGTGCTGGTTTGGACTAAACGGCAGATGGTCCAAAACATAACACTTACATTCTTTGAAAACGTCTATTGTAACGTTGGTACAGTGTGGTCGTGAATGATTTTCACCTTTTTTCGAGCAAACATTTAGTAGTAAAATCAGTTTGGAATGTCAATCTGTTATTTTCCTTGAACTTGAAAAGAAAAGAAAAAAAAAACAGTCCTTGTACAAAGCTTTGCTGATAAAAGATTAGTCATTGATAAGTCACTATATTACTGAAGAATTGACTCCCGCATCATCATCGATAATTTATTGAATGTAAGTCACAGATTTATGTACAAGTAGATAGTAGCAGTTCGTAATACCATGGGTTAGTTATAGAGCCTGAATAGCTTTCATGAAAAGAAATACATTTTGAAATTTCACACAGCCACCATCTTGACTTCTGTAAAACGAGTGATTTACGTAAGATACGAATATATTTTTAGGGGCTTTGGTGGCGTAGTTGGTAGCATGCTGAGATTCTATGCCCAAGGTCGCGGGTTCAAACCCGGCCAAATCGTCGGATTTTTAAGAGCGTTAAAATCCCTCAGTATGCCTTCCTTCAGAGGGGAAGTAAAGCCGGTGGTCCCATGTCATAGATTTTTGCCATGTAAAAGAACCTTCCACTAACTATACTTGTGTGAGACAAAATTTTTAGGTTAGGTTTGATTAATGCCCTTAAGTTCCAACGTTCGTCACCAGGTGCTGGTTGCGATGACATCTAGTAGTAGTCAAGTTCACAGCTAGGTGTCGTGGATGGTAGCATTTGGTAGCGAAAGTAGGAACTACTTGAAATAATTGTCCGCAGTCTTTACGTGAATTAAAAACAGATAACACCCACTAATACAATCATAATTAATACCGGTTATCAGACAGACTCTACACACACCCAAAGTACACGGGGCTACATGACCGCGTTGTCGCATCCTCCATACTAAGGAACCAACAAATCAAAAATATATTTAGAGCACAATGAACATTCCCTGTTATACGTTTCACTGCACTCGGATTATCAGGTTACGAGAATAGTCCATTTTAATATTTGTGCTTGGCATGGCCTTTATCACCGTTCACAGATTGACTGATGCAATAGTTTTGCAGACATAGAGTACTGTTGAAATATTTCGCACTTATACACATTTGAGGTGACCGGTTGGAGTTCGCTGGAGGCAGTTGAAAATTTTTATCACGTTTCATTGAAATCATTCCAGTTACTAAAATTATTAATTGAGAGACCCACAGACACACATACAGTAAGCCTATATTTCATTTGATGAAAGCAGGTTGCCAAACAAAAGCTTCTAAATGGTTTATAACACTTGTGAAAAAATACCAGATAATTACCTCCTGCAGTAGTGTCTCTCCCGCTTCCTCTTCGTGCTCCTCCTATTCCTGATCCACTCGCTCTTCTCTACCCTTCTTCCCGTCTCCTTCGTCTTCATTTCCTTCTTGATATCCCCATTTCTCTTCGTGCTCCTCCTATTCCTGATCCACTCGCTCTTCTCTACCCTTCTCCCCTTCTCCCCTTCTCCTTCGTCTTCATTTCCTTCTTGATCTCCCCGTTTCCCTTCGTGCTCCTCCATTTCCCATTCTTCCCCCCTCTCCTTCATTTTGTTCTTCCATTTTCCATTACTGCCACAGTCTTTCATTTTCTCTTCCCCTTCCTGCTTCTTCTCTGATACAACCACTCTTTTTTCTTCATTTCCTTCTACATCATTCTCTTCCTCTTTCTCTGTCCCTTCCTTTCTCCCATTTTTCGTATTCATCTTGATATTTCGTTTTCTATTCCTGGCTCCCTCTTTCCTTTTGTCTTCTCCTTCCTGCTTCTTCTCTTATATTTCCTCTACTTTTCCTCCTGGTCAACTTTTGCTTCCCCTTTCTTCCCATCCTCTTGCTCTTCCACTTCCTATTCCCTCTTCTTCTCTTCGATTTTTTTATCCTTTGCCTTCTCCTCTTCTTCTCCTTCCTCTCACTTTCCTCATTCTTCTTTATCCTCTTGGTTTTCCACTTAATTCTCCTCCCTGTTGTCCGTACTCCTTTCCCATTGTTCATCTGCTCCTCCTCATTCTTCTTTTGACTTCCTCTTCCTGTATCTTATCTTCCGTCCGCTGAATTATTCGTCTTTCTCATATTGCTCCTTCCCTTTGTCTTCTCTATTTTCTTCCCATTATCTTCCTCTTCCTCCTCTTCTTCCTCTTATTTCTATGCCCCTTCCTCTTCCTCCTCTTAGTCTTCCTCTTCATTCACCTCTTCTTTCATCTACTCCTTGCCCCTTCTTCCTGCTCCTCCACAACCAACTTTTGACTTCCTGTTTCTTATCTTCCTTCTTCTTTTGTCATTTTCCTCTTGCTCCTCCTCTTTCTTTTCTCCTTATGTGCCTCTTCCACTTATTCTTCTTCTTCCTCCTCTTTCCCTTCATGTCACAATGACAGACGTTTGGAAGTTGAAGTCAAGAGCCGACCTTGTGAGCGCGGTGGGTTGGATAAGAAACAGGAGTCACATGTGTGGAGACAGCTGGGAAGGCGGCAATCGATAGTCAGACACCAATACCAGCGCGTCTCACTAGTTACACAGCGACATGAGACTGCCACCTCCTCTCAAACCCCTCATTACTATTAGGTCTCCTGGAAATTGAACGCATTCATTGCTAATTTAACCCTGCTCCTTCCTCCTCCTCCTCTTCATTCCCCCTTCCTCTTCCAGCGCCTTCTCCTTCTCTCGACTGATAATAATAATAATAATAATAATAATAATAATATTAATAATATCGTATGGTCCCAGGTGCCGGGTGCAAGCTTTGTTATTTGACGCCCAAAGGGCAGCTGGCATGTCGAATTTTGTTGTTCCTTGGAGCGCTATAGTGTCGAGGAGGTTGAATATCTAAGCTCCTTGACACTATAGCGCTTTCTAGTAGAGAAATGAGGAACTTTGTGTTGGCGGAGAATCCTGAGATTAATTTTGCCATTATGTACACGGCCTACTGAATTCAAATGGGTTCTATAACATGCCAACAACGTATGACATGCGTGTCGTGATTTTTGTCACCGTTCAAAAAATAATCACTTACCAGGGCCAGGAGCGAACCTGCAAGTTTGAGGTTGGTAGTCCGACACGATAACCACTCACCCACCGAGGCAAGCTGATAACCTGTGACACTGTGGTTGCTGTACTAGAGAGTTTACTTGTAATTGGGGCGCGTGGTGGCGCAGCGGTCAAGCTGTTGGCCTCTCACCAAGGTGGACCGGGTTCGATTCCCGGTCAATGCATGTGAGATTTTCGCAGTGAAATGCCATGTCCTGTGGTTCGGATTCCACGTAAAAAGGAGGTCCCTTGGCTCATGATCACATGATTAACGGCCACGTAAAACTAAAAGCTTCCTTACTTGTAATTGGAGCAAGAATTTAGGTAGGAGCCGGTCATGACTTTAAATTTAGGTATCATACTGGGAGTAGACTAGAGAAGAAGTAAAATACCACGAAAACCACCTCTGCGATAGTTGAGGCAGAAATATAACCCACCTCCGTCAGGGATTTTAGAAACTGAATTGAGGTCTGGAACGTGGTGCACTCAGTCTCGTGAGGACAATTGAGTAGCTGTCTGACAGTTTTCGGTCACGAAACCTAAGATTAATGACCGAGAGGACCCACCGCGCTGACCACGCATCGCCCTACAATCTGCAATCGCGATTTAACCACCCGAGCGCAGAGAAACTTGCTACGGTGAATTCTTATACAAATTTTAATCCACTGGCGTCTAATTTATTTCATTTGTTTTCATAAGCACAATATGGCAGCTGTGTGAAATTTCACAATTTCGGTTTTATTTCTTGTGTCCTAATCATGCGATTGAAGTTTGAATACTACACTGACACAATAATTTTCATGTAATAGTACATAACTCCAAGATCTACCTATATAAAAAAATCAAAAATTCAACATGGCGACCATCCGAAATATTTAGACGGTTCTGAATATCTACAAATCTATTAAATCCAACAAACTGAAATTTTGAATGTTGATAGAGGCAATTAACATAAGTAGGATATATTAAATTAGGCCGTATAGTTCTTCACGGAACTACTTGTTATCTCCCATTATCACCCCTAGTGAGCTTGATGTCGAGGAGGGCATCCAGCCTTAAAAACCATCCAGCATGTCTCTCTTCACCCACCAACCCCATAGAAATGAAAATATTAAGGTGTAGAATTAATCCAGAATTCATATAATACCAATTGTTGCTGAGAGAAAATATTATAAAGTGAAGGTACATATATGTGTTCCCTAGGCCTGAAGAGGTTTATATTAACCTCATCAAACTTGAGTTCAGTAAACAATGTGAGATAGAGATGCTTTCTGTTGTATCGCATGTTTACAAAATAACCAAGTAGCTGTTTGAAGGAATGAATGAAGCAGACTGTTTGTGTTGGAACTGCAAACACGAACACGCTTTATCTGCTCAAGTTTTAAATAGACTGCTATTAGTTCGCAGAACTTCACTTCATAGGAGTTGTAGATAATGACGTTCAATCCAAGTTGTGCAAAGTTATTTACTACCTAGCGGTATTCTGAAAGGCCACATAACGACTCATAACATCGCATCGACAATTCCGGAATTGACGTTTAATCACATCTTAAAGATTTAAAACAGTAGCATCTATAAAACTAAAAACTGCACGCCAACGTACTTTAGGAACCAGAAGAATGGTTAATGGTGACGCTCAGGTAATTAATGATTATGATTAGTCATGGCTACAGTGCTAGAACACAACACAACCTCCACTAAGAGCCTTTCATACAGTCGGAAGATAATAAGAGTTGACCATGAGATGATGATAATTGTTGCTTTAAGGGGCCTAACATCTAGGTTATCGGCCCATAATGATTTGAGTGATCTGAAGATGAAAATGAAATGTTAACTATAACTAAAGCTAACTACTAACTTATAAACTAGAAAAATAAATGGAAAACAAAAGGAGAATAAGGCAAATAAAGGACAGGAGGAAAAGAAATGCCCTCAACCCTTGAAGAATGAAGATTGAGGGACTTGGAATGAAGGAGAGCCATGAAAGGCAGATCGGAAAGTGAAAGAGGAGAGGGTCTGCCCCACAGGTAATGGATAAAAGGGGGAAAACCGGACTCAGCTCAGGAATCCCCGGGGGTCGCCAACTCCCGAACTCACCAGCTGTGAGCCCATGAGGGCGTAGCAATATCCAGGGTGCACCAGCAGTGGTGGGGCTACATACACCCGGCCTCCTTTAGGGCCTAGAGCAGAAGGCAGGAGATTACAGGAAAAGAAAAAGAAGGCTGACCCCTCGCAGAATGAGGGTATCAGAAAAGGTGAGACAACGGCCAATTAAGGCGGGAAAGGAAGAGACTCCCTAGGCCTCAGATACCCTAATACCTTCGGGGTCAGAAGAGAACAAGAGTTGACCAAGTGAGGTCGACATGTAAGAAGACAGAGAGGAGCCCGGCACAAGTAAGTGGAAGCAATGCCGTACTCAGCTGGGCCCCATGGTCGCCAACGCACGTCCCACTAGATGTGAGCCCCTGGAGGGAACCAAGAGAGATCGAAGGAAAGATGAATGAGAGAATCCTGCCACAAGTAAAAAGAAGCAATGCTTAGCTAAGGTCCCGTGGTCGCCAACCCTCTCCCACTACTTATAAGCCCTTGGAGTGATGACAACTGTCTGCATCTTAAGCTCTGAAAGACGTACACAAATCAAAAAAGTGTTTAGCATATTGCCTTGGTGCACAGTGGGCATAAAAGTGACGACGGACTTATTTATTAAGCAGTTTCCACGCCTGCTCTACACAATTGAGATCGGGAGACCAGGCAGGCCATTCCATTCTGTGAATACCATTCTCCTGAAGAAAAGCATTGACTGCGCGAGCGAGCGTTATAGCCCACGAAAGTGAAATTGGGCCAAAATTGTCAGCATAGCCTTTCACTACAGATGCCAGGATAGTGTCTCTGTCATACGCCCTGGGATGTACACAAGAGGGGTTCGGAGACCAAACATGATGCCACCACCTCCTCCCTGTTGGTATCGGTCTCGGATGTATTGTTCGTACATACGCTCACCGGGTCGTCTCCACACTCGCACAGATCTATCCTCATTGACACAGCCGATATATACACGCACACAAGAACGGTTGATGGGTTTGAGACCTCTGCGACTATTAAACAGCAATATGCAAACCTTGGTTTGATGTCTGTATTTTAGAAAAGCACCAACTTCACCACATACTACCAGAATCCATAAATTCACTCCAATTTAATAACTGTTTTAGCAAATATAAATCAATGCCTACTCTGCTCTCTTTATAGGCTATAACATATTGTTGAATTATTTAGAGACTTGGCGGCATGGTAATCATGTAGCCCCATTTACTTGGGTGCGTGTAAAATCTGTATGATAACCTGTCCCATTGTGTTAGCTGGACTAGCAATTGAGGCTGGGACTTGGGTAGGAAGCTACCGTAGCCTTAATGAAGGTACCATCCCGGCATTCGCTTGGTAGAGAAGTGAAAAAATATGTTCAGTAAAGAACATATAGCCTACTTTAAACTAAATGCATGGTTATTGTTATAACTCTTTGTCCTTTTCAAGGGGTATAATTGGATGTTGGTTGTAGTAGCTTGTTGAAATACAACATGCTATGCGGATATTAAACATGAATATGAGGTGCCCTTTGCTAGTGCTACCTCTGTACAACATTTCATTCAATTCGGTTTCACCGTGTTTGAATTGATAGGGGGAATCGATTTGCACACATACATGGCCACCATCTGCAAAATATTGGGCTAATGACCTTGTAGTTCGGTCAAAAGATCCTTCGTACATAAAGGTATAATGCTGCAAAATTTGGTAGAGATCAGATGATTAGGTAGGTCATAATTAGATTTAAGCTTTTAACATTTGGGCGGCCGCCATTGCGTTTCTGTTAAGTTGGTGGTGATATAAAACATGACACTGAGGTGCTCTTTGCTAGTGCTACCTCTGTACCAAATTTCGTTCAATTCGGTTTCACCGTGTTTGAATATAAAGGGGAAATCTATTTGCACACACACATGGCCGCCATCTGCAAACTATTGAGCTGATGACCTTGTAGTTTAGTCAAAAGACGCCCGCCAAATAAATATATGTTGTTGCAAAATTTGGTACAGATCGGATGATTAGGTTAGTCGTAATTTGATTCAAGCTATGAACATTTGGGTGGCCGCCATTACGTTTCCGTCAAGATGGCGGCGATATAACACATGACACTGAGGTGCCCTTTGCTAGTGTTATCTCTGTGCCAAATTTCGTTCAATTCGGTTTCACCGTGTTCGAATTGATAGGGGGGACAGGCATTCAGAGTACAAACACTCACACACACACACACACAGACTCACACACAATTTTTTGCCCTGTGTTGATCTCATAAGTCTACTTTCATTTTTTGCAAAAATCGAAAGTAGGGTAAAAACCACTTCTGGGTTGGCTGCAGTAGGAGTCGAACCCTCCTCTTCTCAGTTCTGTCTTGTGAGTCTGAGTGTGCCTCGCTCCATCCCTTAGACCAAAGTTATTTTTTTTGGCAGACCTCCTAGGTGATGTGGTTTATGCGTCAAGTTCATGCCTCAGTTTCAGCATAGTTCATGTTCCACGTCTGTCGAGATCGAGTGGAATGCAAACAAGAATTTAGAAGCAGAACGAACTCTGGGCTTCTGCATACAAAGAGGTTAATATGAAAGGGTGCTGTACGTGTTACGACTCCCATATTGGTTCACAGTTACCAACAGAATGAATAATGGCATACCACAACACACACAGAAAGTGGGCCTGTATTATTTCACGGAGGAACGTTTAAAAGTCTTTATGGCGTAAACGTTCACGAGGGATGTGCTGAATTGAGCTACGGTCTGCCTAATCCATTCTATAGTTCTACGCTCACCAAATGTCCATTTAGTAACACATTTGCTTTATCGAAGATACATGTGATATTCAGCGTGCTTAACATCACCTCACCTCCCCAAACCTCACCTACAGTAATGTCAGCTGACCTTACCTAACCTAACCTCGCCCAACTTCACCTAACTCAATCTAAATACTAATATTATGAAGACCATGTACTGTATTTTCTACAATAGAATACAACAAAATATATTTTCTTTTATCCGTGGTATTGTCAATTTTCACCATAGATAAGGTACTAGTCGAACTTCTGTCATAGTTAATGAGGAATTACAAGTATTCTTTTCTTATTCCGCATGGGCGTAGCTACAGTGCCTTTGTGTCAAGTGGTGGCCGGCCGACTTACAGCGAGACCGCTTCGCGGCCGACAGCGCACTGCTTGCCGGCTGAGTGGAATATTCTTCCTCTTCTACGCGATCAGGCCCATGGACCACGCGCTGCTACAAGTCTCCTATCCATAGCTGCCATCCGCCAACTGTCCACACGTATCGCTGCCTGTTGCAGATCTTCATGAAATCCATCACTCCACTACCTCCTTGGTCTCCCTGGTGGTCTCCTTCCTGTGGCGATGAAATATTCACAGACGTTAAAATCAATTAAACTCACTCATTCATTCGTTTCCGTGTCCGGTCAGCATTTCCTAAAAACTGCAACTGCGATGGCCTTGTTACTTCCTCTAAGAACATCTTCCATTGTGCATGGGTTGCCCAGGAGGGGGCAGATAAGTAGGTGGCTTGGGTCTTGTTCAGCTCCACATTCACAAGAGGTATCTGCGTCTGCTGGAAGGATCCCCCATTTTTGCAGGTTGGTCTTGCATCGAGGGTCACCCACTCTTAAGCGGTTGAGGGACCTCCACACAGGTAGGTCAGCGACAGGAGCCTGTTCTTCCTTTGGTGACATGTCTGTGGGCAGTGAGCGGCATACTCAGCGGCTGACACACACAGTGCAAGTCCGGAAGTCCTGAGGATGTGCGGGTTGGCTCCCCAGGAGCTGCCGATCAGCTTCTTGAGTATGCATTAAGGACACCACGTACTTTTGCATGATGAAAAAATCGATTTTTTGATTTTGGCGCCATAAAATTCTTCATTCTTTTCTGAATCCGATATATATACATTTTGCTGGGATTTTGATGTCTACAACTACCTTAAATTCGTTTTTTTAAATTAGCGTCCCATGCTCTGATTAATACACTTTTAACTTTGCCAGCTGTTTTCCGTTAATACTCATTTTTCATGTTTAGGTGCCAATAACTAGGAAACCATTTGAGATAGAGGGCTATTTTTTTACATTAACTTGCCTAATAGAGTACTTGAATGTTAACCTATTTCCACTTCCAAAACATAGTAGACATGGATTGGGAAGAGAAAAATTTATACATAGTTTTGAATAAATTTAAAAAGAAAGAGTTCGGATTTTTTCTTGCATTCTGTCCCAATAATAATGAAACAAAGTGGTTACTCATCTGCCATGATCCATTCCAAGTATGTGAACAACATTTGAGAATGTTTGATTGAAAAACAACTGAGAAGTGTGTACCTGAAGCAACTTATACAACATTTTTTTTGAAAATGTATCTGCCCAAGTTTGTATTCAGTTCACACATCCTATAAAAGCAAAGTAGCACTACATGGTCAAAAACAGCTCAGAATATACCACTTCTTATATGTGACAAGAATCATAGCTGTACCGTTAGCATAAACCCAGAAAATACTTAGTAAAGTGATGCCACAAAAATAGACTTTTTCATCGTGTAAGAGTACGTGGTGACCTTAAACTCACTGTTGGCCATTATAACGGCCCTACAACACGAAGACGAACACAAACACGTTTTCTCACAATCTATCAAGTCCCTTGAACTGTCTAATGAAACACATGGAGTACGCACAGCGGTGCGGACAGAACCGGTTACAAGCAGTATTGCTCACCGCCAGGTAGCGCCGCTGTGAGAAGCTTTCTGGCCGGCCACCACTTGAAACAAAGGCACTGTAGAAAAGATGGTTACAAGTTACGGCCATGCCATGTTTAGTACACTGGTTACTGCATATGAAGGATGCAAAAACTTTGGGCCTGAATAACTGCATGTCTATGGACGATGCAGGAAACTCATTTCAATCAGTTCGGTAGGTAAAGAAAACTTATCTCCCATGCCCACTGTGCGGGATTGATTCCAGGAATAACACTTAATGTATAGTTTCTAATTATATCCAGATTTATCGTACCCGCATTAAACATGCGTCCCCAGACGTTGCTTCGAATGACTGGGGGAGAACGTGGTAAAGTTTGAAGAAGCTTGCGTAGCTCATGTTTGGTTTCTTCATGTCTGTGACGCTCTTCTTCGAAAACGGCTGCAACATCATGGGTTAGGTGGCGCCACAATGCGCGTTCTTTTTCAAGCGTTCCAGGTTAATGCCAGTCACCTTCATAGATAGTTTCAATTGATCAAGGGGCCCCACGTGACCTTGAGCTAGTGCTAAGAGCATGCCCTATCTATCTAAGACGATGACCAAGAATGGAAGCTTTTTTCTGAATAACTGTCTGATTGGTGACGAATTGCTCCCAATTGATCTTCATGATTCATCCGAGCTTCTGCTGATCAAAAGGCTCAAGGTGTTTGATATCATGGACACGATTGAGCTGGGTTCACTGTCAAAACATTCCTCTACGAATTACCGTCGATCGCCGAAGAGTCGGGATGTAGTTAGGCGAATGGTCAGTAGGATAGGTTTCTCCACTTGTCAATGTTCGGTAACTCGTTTTAATTTGAATCTTCTTCTTGATATTAAGAACTAGCAAAATTACATTTCAATTTGGTATTTATAATGAAACATTGCCTCACCTCACCTAATCTAACCTAACCTCAACTAACTTAACCAAACCTAACATCACCTAACTTAACCTAACCTCAATTCACCTAACCTATCATAACCTCAGCTCACCTAACCTAACCAACTAAACCTGACTTGACCTGACTTGACCTGACTTAACCTAACTTCAGCTAACCTTCATCATCACCATCATCATCATCATCATTTCCCTTTTCCAGCTGACACTGGGTGGGGGAAAATATGGTTCCTCTCCACTTTGTTCTGTCGTTCCACCATTCCTCTTCCGACACGGTGTTCCAATCCAGGTTACGTTTACTAATGCTATTCTTCACCGAGTCCATCCAACGCATTCTTGGTCTTCCTCGTCCTCTCTTCCCTGTCATCCGTCGTTCCGGTGCTCGTCTTGGTAGCCTTACTTCATTCATCCGGTTGACATGTCCAAACCATCTCAATCTGTTTTGCTCCAGTTTGCCATTTAGTTTCTGTACTCCCAGTTCTTTCCGTATACCTTCATTTTTCACTCTGTCTCTCCTCGTCCACTCTGCTCTAACCTAATCTCAGCTCACCTAACTAAACCTGATCTAACTCGACTTCAGTAATCCTTACCTTATCTAATCTCAGCTATCCTCACCTCATCTGACTTGACCTCACCTCACCTAACCTAGGATCGACGGTAATCTACTAATCTACGGAGGAAAGTTTTAATCGTGAACCCAAATCAGCATCACCCGATATCACGAAGTTACAGTGTCCTCGTTTACACTAAGTACAATACACGTATCCGACACATTCCACAATCACACAAGTACTTGGTGCTGATGACCAGAATCTCCTAAGCCCCTAAATGAATCAACAGTAACAGCAATATCTACAGTAAATATATTCCCAACACATTTCATAGAGACTGTACTACTACCAACTACTGGAATGTGTTATGTGTTGTTCTCTGGTTGTACGGCTTCAGGCCAGCGAGTGAAACCCTTCAAGAGTCCTTTCCTCCGTCCAGCTGGGCGACAGGGCATGAGTAAAGATCTGTACCGAAATATCTCATGGCCATATTTGAAAATGGCATCAGTGCTACCAACTGCTGATAAACAATTGGAATTTGAGCTCTATGTTGGATATCTCAGAAGTTATGCATATGAACTATTCCAAAATTGGCACACACAGAGATAATAACATTCGAATAATTTTCAGGAGCCCATATATGACAGTGTTGCCAACATGATTCTAAGCCTGCTGATAGGTCCAATATTTAAATGCAAGTAACTTCTATACTACCATCAATTGGATTTTACCAACATACATTTCGTATGTGCTTTGTGTACCATAACAAATGACTATGCGTATTCTAGACACTAGACGGGCATCTCACAACTCTTTATTAATACCCATGATAGTATTCTTATATCCATGAGAACAACAATTAAACGCACAATTGAAAACTAATACATAACATATGGTTGGTTGGTTCCTCAGTTTAGGGGCTGCGACAACGCGGTCATGTAGCCCCGTGTACTTTGGGTGTGTGTAGAATCTGTCTGGTAACCGGTGTTGTGAGCTGTATTACTGTGTGTATCTGTTTTTTAATTCAAGTAAGGACTGCAACTTAGAATTTTTCAAATAGTTCCTACTTTTGCCGCTAAATGCCACCGTCAACGACTACTAGGCCTAGTTGAGAACTTAGCTACTAGACGCCACCGCAGTCGGCACTTGGCAACGAACCTAGGATCCTAAGAGCGTTGTTTACATTTTTAACCTATACAATTTAGCTTCACACAGGTGTAATTAGTGGAAGGTTCTTTAACATGCCATAAATCTATGACATGGGACCGCCGGCTTTACTTCCCCTCCGAAGGAAGGCATACTGAGGGATTTTTAACGCTCTTAAAAATCCGACGGCTTCGGCCGGGATTGAACCCGCTATCTTGGGCATAGAAGCTCAGCATGCTACCGACTACGCCACCGAAGCCGCTTACATAACATATGATGATATTCGATTTTGTTACAATTTTGATAAGAAGACTGCCATATATACAACAGTTTGTTGTCAAGGAGTCTTTTCGTCTTGAATCATTTCAACATTCCATTGGAGCAACAACATAGATTAGTAGTTCAACCTAATCTCTGTTCCACAAAGAGCCTTTATTCACGTAGAGAGCACACTTCACATCCCGTTATTGCATATGGACATAAAAATTAAAATTTTCAAAATGATGAATTCCAAAAAAATATTCTTTTTACATTTTTATACTAATTTATAGCAATATCCAATAACAACTATTTAAGCGTTTTGCAATACAATTCTTATCAACACCAAAGTAAAACCGGCATTTGTTACAGATCTGTTTTTAGCCAACTTTTCTCATTTTTAAAATAAGTTCTGTGAAGAACTAAACAGCCTATTTTCATATATCATACTTGTGTTAATTTCAATTTGATTGCTGTAAAAGATTCGTAGATATTGAGAACCATCTAAAAATATTGATTGTCGCCATTTTGGATTGTTATATGTATAGGCCATAGAGTTATGTACCATTAAAAGAAAACTATTGCGTAGCTTCATTATTCAGACTTTCACTTCGATCGCATGATTAGGACACTAGAAATAAAAACTTAATTTTTAAATTTCGTACAGTCGCTATCTTGAGTTAATGTAAACAATTGAACTAAATTAGATGCCAGTGCTTTACATTGTGTATAAACATTTACTGTACCAAGTTTCATTGCGTTTGGATGGTTAAATCGCCAGAAAAGACTATTTTAAAGTCTCAATTTCACTTGGCCGCCATGATGGTTTAGTAGTCACCAGGTTATGGAACGTTCCATAGGTGAACTTGTAATAGTGCTCTTTATTACTGTAAAAAAAATCCGGGTGATATCGGTAATAGTTTCGGAGATATTAAATGCTGGTTAAATATTTTGCACAGCCGCCATGTTGGATTGGTGTGACGTAGTAAAATTTGAAGGGCACGGTCAGGGTCGGCTGAAATGGTACTATGACCTTACCGAGTTTCATTGAAATCACTCTAGCCGTTTAGATGTTATTAGGGGGACACACACACACATCACACAGCCACACACACATCACACATACACACACACACACACGGAAAAAATGTGATCTCATAAGGCTATTTTTTTCATAAAATGAAAATAGGCTAAAAATGTATGAACATATTACTTATATCTTAATACAGTACATTATGCAACGAGCCTATAATGGCAATAATTAAGACAAGAGTACGTTTATAAAACGAGCGAAGCAAGTTTTATAATTTCCATACGAGTGTTTTAATTAGCATTATAGGCGAGTTGCATACGACTGTTTATGATCGACGATAATTATAACTAACTTACTTTCGAACATAAATATTCATAAATATCTGTCGAGATTTTGCCAGTTGTATGTACTGAACAGAGCGCATGGGACGCAGAGAATACCTTGTATTTGATCATGACCTCCTCGATTACCCCACTATGACACTAGTCACGCAGTGCCATTTAAGATAGGAGGTCGTGGAAGTCAGCTCAGGTGCGATGCTATCCTTACCTAATTGGTCACACAACTGTTTCTTGAGCTCTGATTGGTGGGAGAAACTGTATCATAATGAAAACTTGTACTATAATGAGCCTCATTAATCGGTAGTACAGTTTACTGACATAGCCTATAATATTTACATTTTGGCATGGTCGAACATAACAGTACATTATGCAACGAGCCTATAATGACAATATTTAAGACACGAGTATGTTTATAAAACGAGCGTATGCGAGTTTTATAATTTCCTTACGAGTGTCTTAATTACCATTATAGGTGAGTTGCATACGCCTGTTTATGTTCGACGATAATTATTATAACTATTTTATGTTCGAACAAAAATATTCATAAATATCTGTCACGATTTCGCCAGTTTTATGTACTGAACAGAGCGCTTGAGACGCAGAGAATGCCTTGAATTTGACCATGGCCTCCTCGATTACCCTACTATGACACTAGGCCACAAAGTGAAATTTAAATTAGAAGACCGTGGAATACAGCGCAGGTGCGATGCTGTCCTCATCTAATTGGTTAAACAACTGTTTCTTGAGCTCTGATTGGTGGGAGAAACTGTTTCATAATGTAACCTAGTGTTATAATGAGCCTCATTATAGTACAGTTTTCTGACATATAATAGTCAGGTTCGAACATAAAATTCATCATAAGACTGTACAATAAACTTTCCATAATATACATGAATGAATAAGTAATAATTGGATAGGGCGAACGGAACTGGAATACCTTATTTGGGAACTCAAATTTGCGTTCGTTTGATTATCTATCTTTTTTTTGGTCAGTAAATATTTATTTAGTAGAATCACACCAGCAATCGTATTGGGGAGCGTGATGGCGCAGTGGCTTAGCTGTTCGTCTTTCACCCGGACGGCCGGGGTTCGAATCCCGGTGACAACGGGGTGGAATTTTCACCTGAAAAATCACGTGGCGTCAGGAAGGGCATCCGGCCTTAAATCCCCGGCTAAAACAAAAATGAGCCTGGTTGGCTCCGGCGACCCCAATTAATTGGGAAAAGCCGAAGAAAGTAGTAGTACACCAGTAATCGTATTAGGTATGGTATTGAGTTGCTTAAATTAGTTTTCGAATTTTTCTAACTCCAAAAGAATTTTCGGAATTGAAGAATTTGCTTAGGGGGATGGTATTTGGGCAATTTACCTTACATTTTACCGGTTGTAAGAGTTTTCAGTCATAATACGAATTATGGTTTCATAATTTGGAATTACGTTCTATAGACTTGACCTGACTAGTTTTGAAAACGCTTGGCTTCCTCAAGCCGCATTCAAGCCATGGAAGCTTCTTTACACATCACAGCTAAAATAGGAATTAATTTTAATAGTATGGTCACGTCCGTAGGATACTTCAAAAGTAAATGAGAATATCTTACCTTGAGGTTACTCTGTAATCAGAATAATCACTTCTTCGGTTGCTTTTGACACCCGTTCTCAACGAGAAGTTCAAACTGTAACAAGAGAAATATATATATGAGCA
This sequence comes from Meconema thalassinum, assembly GCA_946902985.2. Classification (NCBI taxonomy): domain Eukaryota; kingdom Metazoa; phylum Arthropoda; class Insecta; order Orthoptera; family Tettigoniidae; genus Meconema; species Meconema thalassinum. The sequence continues at coordinate 503,801,304 of OX336393.1, read as the reverse complement.
CAGGTAGGAACTAAGTTTACTGATATTACTACTATTTATGAAATGTGAGATATACAATATGGACATGTTTCCTGAATGATTATCCTCACAGGACCTTGGTAGTAGTGTGTGCAACTACATTAGGGACAGAGATGAGCTAGATGCTCCAGGACTTGAAGTAATGTACTATCCTGAAATTTGGCTGGAGGGAGTGTTGAAAAACACGAGGAATATACCACCAGGAGAGCCACTGTCGGGGCCAAGATTTGAATCCCTGATCTCGGGATTTGTTACAGTTCCCCATCGCGAAACGTACATGTGTAGGGGATTTTTGTTGAGTAGTCAATGGCGTTGTGGATGACGTACGCACTTTGATGTTCGTTTGTTTGAAGTCGTGTCGTGAATTCCCGCCATGTTACAGTGCTGTGTGAAGTTTCAAACAGAACATCTTTACATGCAAATGGAGTCACATGTTGGTTGTGAGTTATGAATGTTCAAAATTTACTTTTAGTTAAATATTCAGTAAGTTGAAACCTTAAGTCAGTAACCAGTTGTACTTTAAATTGTGCTTTGAAAGACAGATTCACTATGTAACAAAGGAGAAACTGTTCTCCCTAGTCAATACATTTATTTACAACAAGTTATAAACTTGTTATTATATGGTACTTCTCATGGTTAATATGTTCTTTTTCACCTCATTTCATCCATTCACCCATCATTTTATGTATTTTTTTATGATATCTTTAATTATGCTGGATTTTACATCTTAATTTATGGCTGAAGAAGGGACCAGTACTAGAGGCCCTGAAACATATACCGGTACCATATAATGACAACTTTATAACTTGTTGTAAATAAATGTATTGTCTAGGCGGAACAGTTTCTACTTTGTTATACAGTTGTACTTTAATCACAGTACCGGCCTCGGTCGCAATGAGACCTTCTTCAGCTGATAAATGATGAGTAGTACCATACCAAAAGTTACATAGTAAAAAAAAAACAGATCTGTTACAATACATTTTGTAAATTAAGGATAAAAAATTGTCTTGAAAAAAAAAAAAAAAAAAAAAAAAAAAAAAAAAAAAACAGCGTAGAAATGAGATGTGAATGTAAAAATATGTACTGTTTGTTGAATCTGTTAGGTTATATAAATTCCTGATGGGTATTTGCAAGGTATAGTAGAGAAAAACTTTGGAATATGCCTGGGGAAGTCATTAAGAAATGTTGAAAAATGTATCTTAATTTACAAAATTTATTCTATCAGATCTGTTTTCCTTTGAAAATTTACTGTGTGAACTTTTGGGATGGTACAACTCAGTTACTCATCATATACCAGCTGGACCTGTTTCAATGAAATAAATATTGACTTTAGGTCAAAATAAATAGTTTCTAGTATGCATTGTGTAAAACCATAGTGTCGACCATGATGTCTCTCTTGTGTCAAGGAGAATCTTGTAGTGTAAGGTATCGCGTTCTTTACTATTCCCCGAAATTAAACACGTACATCTATTTAGTCTAAACAGGTTAAAATTTCCGCCTGATCAATACTTTTATTATTAAAGATCACTGTGTGGTCACTAATGGGACATGTTTCGAGGCCTAAATAATATTATTGGCCCCTTCATCGGCCGATATGACAGAACGATACAAGAATATTTTGTTTGCGTAGCACTTAAAATTCCCTTAAAATTGAATCTTGTATGGTGCACCATAAAGAGAGATTGAAACATTTACGCCTAATATGAGTTACGGTATGTCAAAAGTCTTATGAACTAGGTCTATAAACACTTTCAATGGACGCCGAACCGGTACCATACATTTGTGTCTTCAATAACATCTAAAGTACCACCGTGTGGCGTCCATTGAAAGTGTTTATAGACCTAGTTCATAAGACCTTTGACATACCGTAACTCATATTAGGCGTAAATGTTTCAATCTCTCTTTATGGTGCACCATACAAGATTCAATTTTAAGGGAATTTTAAGTGCTTCGCAAACAAAATATTCATGTATCTTTCTGTCATATCGGCTGATGAAGGGCCCAATAATATTATTTAGGCCTCGAAACATGTCCCATTAATGACCACACAGTGATCTTTATTAATAAAAGTATTGATCAGGCGGAACCTTTAACCTGTTTAGACTAATTGGTTTATCAATACGGAACCAGAATGAACTTTTTAAGTTCTAAAACGTACATCTATGTCAAGTTTTTTTCTCTTAACAGAGACATTTCAGGGTGCAGAATGCAAGACGTAAGATGTTAGTCTTCAAAAGGTCTGGTAGAATGGTGAGCAGTTGACATTTCTTAAAAGGCCACCTTTCCTGTGTTGACCTTCCCTTGGCAAATCTAAGCATTGTATTGGTGAGCCAAGAGTCTCCGTCCGATCCCGGCTTTTCCAAAGACGACGCTGACCCCGTTGGGTGCCGATCGATGCGTCGTGACGTCACACGGCGGGATGCAGACTGCGGGGCGTCGCTTGTTTCGCTCCGTCTCTCTCATGGCGACAAATGACGCGCGCAGTGCGTACGGTACGTTACTATAAAAAGTTCCACACCCAAACTGTATCAAAGAAACGTAATTGAATACAGAGCAGGGTCACGTGTTCCTGCATTATGTACGAGTTCAAGCAGCAGTGCAGCCATCTGTGCTATATTGGTGCTAAATTTATTATAGTGGCGTCCAATTTTCCTCCTCCATTCCATTTCAAGAGATGAGCCCGTCTCACGTTTACAAGGTAGTAACAACCTCCTGACTGATTTGTTACTTCGACACCGCCACAATCCTGTCCACTTCACAGATCTTCTTTTTCTGCCATGAAGCATCCAGTGTTGAAAAAATACTATGGTGCTTATGAGCTACTATATGTTACAGAAAACATCCCATACTGGATTTTGTTACCTATCATATATATTATTTCAGTAGTATAGCTCCCTCCTGCGGCACTCACAAGCGACCGATCGTGAAAATGAGCATTCAAACATTAGTAGTGACGAATTGCACTCTAATTCCATAAATATCAATAATTTCTTTAAGAAATGACTTTAAAAAAATGTACGAAGTGTGCGATTTGCCGATACTGTTGATGTATTAAAATACGCTCCATAATTCCTGTCCACTTCACATTTTGGTCGCTGTGACGCCCATTTCATGTCATTTTAACATTATGAGGTCTTTCGTTTATCATTTTGCATGGATTTCAGAAACACTAAATCAAAGTAATGAGTACTCAAATCGTATAAATTCATAAATAACGAATAACCGGTGACTGTTACAGCACACAAATGACATTATCAGTGACAAATTGCATTCTAATTTCTTAAATGTCAATTTTTTGTAACAAGTGTGCGATTTGCAAAACCTATTGGGGAAATTGTGGTTTATGAACATGCCCGCTAGTCTTATTATAATGAAAAAAAAAAAAAAAAAAAAAAAAAAAAAAAGAGACAAATGGTATCAATATTGGTAGATGTCTCCGAAACAAAATTCATCTTGATTGCCTAGCATTTGCTGATGACATTGCTATCCTATACAACAACAGACAAGAAGCAATTCAATCTATAGAAAAACTCCATGAAATAGCAGCCAAAACAGGACTCCAAATTTAATTTGAGAAGGCATGGAAGGGAATAAATCCGGTTTCAACCATCAACCATTACAGTAATCACTAATCAGTAGGACTCAGATGTTGTTGCCGTAAAAAGTTTAAAAAATGCACGTAAAACTTTCAAAAATGACTTACAAGTGACCTAAAAATTCGAAAAATGGTGAAAATGGTCTTATCATAAACTCACCAATATTTCAAAAATTCGAAAAATGCACTATAAAATGGAGAATCAAAATAGATTTCTAGCACTTAACAAAAGGTTTATTTTCACTTTAGTCTGAGTTGCACTGCACTGCGAATGCCATTCTGGTGTTGTCAAATGAAAATGATCCGCGGTTATCAGCCAACAAGTATTTATATCTCGAAAAGTGTCGTTCAACATCAACTGATGTGATCGGAGTGTACTTGAAGTGAGGAAGGTCGTTTGCTGCTAAATCCTCCTCAATCCCATCCATGCAGTAGTTTTCACCAGAAAGAATGCCTGAGATTTTGCAGAATGTTTTATACCCGGTGTTTTTGCCCAGCACTTGTTTCAGTTTGGATGCAGTACCCGCAACAATTTCGCTACGATTGTTGCTAGGACTAGCTTCCAGCCGTTTGATTAAGGAAATGGAATAAATATTTCAATATTTTAAATTATCTTGTATCAGCTACTAGATTCTTCTTAACTCCGAGACATGTAACTCCCTCATATAAAGCTGTGACATGACTAAATTGAAAAAAAAATGACTTCAAAAGGCCAATTTCTCTCAAATGAGACCAAAAAGATCTACCAAACTTAAAAAATGCACTTAAAATGGAAAAATAGGTAAAAGTGCAAAAAGATGCAAAATAAAAATGTCATATTTGAAGACGGGGTTCCTATGTACTTCAGCATTGTTTTAGACAGCTCAGTGAAAAGATGATATGTCATCAACATCCGGGCCCAAGTTATCAGCAACTATGGGAATATCGCTCATGTAGACAATTTCAAATATTTAGGTGAAATTATTGAACCAGCAGGGTTAAATCAGCAATTTAACAGATAACGAACTACAAAACTACAAAGAGCACACAAAATTACTTGGAACAGATACAATAAAATAAATATATCAACAGGGGTAACATTAAGACATTATAACACAGTCGTTAAAACAGAAGCTCTATATGCATCTGGGACTATTATAATAATTGGTGGCAGGATTTGAACTTAATCGGGAAATTTGGTCTTCCTAAGGTATTCATCGTCTTCCATTACTAGTCATTTTCAAGAAAATTTTCGAGTTTTTTATATTGTCTCATTCAAAAGTATGTCCTCTCTAGTTTCCAGAAATATATCGTTGTTGAGCTCATATATGTTCACTTTAATGATCGGTGTGCACGCTTTTCAGCAGCTGTCACTTGGACGCAGCAGATAAAGCACACATTAATCTGGCTTTGAAATAGTCTACTCCAGAACTAAAACAATGTAGGAGATACTCACGGGTCGGGGAACGCACAAGATTGACCTAAAATCCAAAGAAAAGTCACTTTTTAGGAGTAGAAAAATAAGATTCTTTACTCTAAATGTGTACCTCAACTTTAAGTTACGTTTTCTCTCACTACATTTTTTTCAATATTTGTCTTGACTTGGGCAGTTAAAATGTCCACTTAGAATGTAGATATTAGTTTCGTTTCAAAACTATAAAATAGACAAATAATGCAGCTATGTTGTAAAGAAGAATCATGCTGTTAAATTGTAATTACGCCCCCCCCCCCCCACCACAATTAATTTATTTTTTGAATCAAAATAACGTAAATTGTAAAACAAAGTTAATATACTTGCCTCAATCAATGATACATAAACTATTCTGCTATACAACATTCTGAACATACAGAAGATCAATTTGCAACAACAATGACCGGATTAAGCTGAAAAAGAGCGAAGATATCGAGTCCTAAAAATGTACGTTATTTTTGTGATTAATCTTTGAAAAAGACCTCCCATTTTTTTTCTTTTTTGGAAAAAAATCCACTAGTTTATATTCTTGGAATCAGTGATATCAATTTCAAGAAAATAAGATAACTTGTAATGAAATGTCTTCAGTAGTGTCTATGAGTACCAACAGAGTAAGCACTAACTGTGCAGATTTGATGCACAAATGGGACAAAGTTCAATCTCCAAAATGTGATTGCGGTTCAGAAAGGCAAACAGTGTAACATATCATCCGATCTTGTCTAATGTCAGCCTTCCCCGGAGACCCTTCTGAGTTCCTGTTGGCGACTGATCGAGTAGTTGACTATCTGCGGACATCGAACGTTTCATTATGACCTATTTCTGTATAGAGTATTGTAATAGTACATTATGCAACGAGCCTACAATGGCAATAATTAAGACACGAGTATGTTTATTAAACAAGCGTAGCCAGTTTTATAATTTCCATACGAGTGTCTTAATTACCATTATAGGCGAGCTGCACACGACTGTTTATGTTCGACGATAATTCTAACTTCATTATATGTTTTAACATAAATATTCATAAATATCTGTGGGATTTAGTAACTTCAGTTAGTGAACAGAGCGCGCTGGGTGGTTTGCTGACTGAACAGAGCGCATGCGTGGGTCAAAGAATTTTGAAACAGAGACCATTTACTTTGCTTTGCAATGCTATTGTTTACAGCCTGCATGATGACTAGTGCCGATCAGCTCTAGCATTCACTAATATTGTCACCGAAGTCGTTTGAAAACAATGCGCTCTGTAGAAATTGAAGTAGGGGATATTAAGGTACAGTGCTATTTCTTGTCTCATATTTGCCAGTTTATTTACGCAAACATATGGGACGGTGCACTTTCGATGTCGGTAATTTATGTAGAAGGATGCTGTATTGCTACCTTCTGGGCGTAGATTCATACATTTCTAGCATATGTCATAGTATTTTCTTGTTACCGTAAAGGTTCGTGCTGATTTTGTCTTTGTGTTTGTGATTGTAACTATACTGGTTGATCCGATATCAAATTTGAACTTTCAAATCATGTAATTCATGCCCGAAGCTATCCTTACCTAATTGGTCAATGAATGAGCTCTGAATGATACAGTTTTCTGACATATAATATTTAGATTTCGACATCGTCGAACATAAATATTGTAATCTTGTATCTGATATTATGTTGTTATACTTGTTTATTATTCCATGATGTGATGATAGCCAAACGCTAAATAAATAAATAAATAATTGGTGGCAAATCACGAATATAAATGATCCAAAAAACAGAAAGGAAAATCCTCAGAAAACTCTTAGCACCAAGGTGTGAAAATGGAATTAGGATGAAAAAGAAATAACATGAAATTTATTAAATTATAGAAAAAATCACAGATGCCATAAGGAAACGGCGATTCCAGTTTTACGGACACCTACAGTATATAAAATGGATAATAACAGACTCACAAAGAAAATACCGGATGGACAGAACAGCGTAAAATGGGAACACAGCGACAGGATGAAGAGAAGAAGAAAAAGAGCTAGTAAGTTGGGTGCAAAGAGGAAAAATAAAGAGAATGAGTCTATAATAAACATATATATTGATTAAGTTGATGTTGTTGTTTTTGTTAATATTAGGTCATCAGCGCAGTGTACTTGGGTATGTGTTGAATTTGTCTGATATAATTTAGGATTTTCATTATTTTTAGCCTATTTTCAATTTTGAAAAAATAGGCTTATGAGATCACCTTTTGTCCGTGTGAGTGTGCGTGTGTGTGTGTGTGTGTGTGTGTGATTCGTGTGTGTGTGTCCCCCCCCCCTAATAAAATCTAAACGGCTGGAGCGATTTCAATGAAACTCGGTATGTTCATAGCAATATTCCCGGCGACCTCGACCGTGCCCTTCAAATTTTGTTACGTCTCACCAATGCAAAATGGCGGCTGTGCGAAATATTTCACTAGCATTCAATATCTCCGAAACTATTACCGATATCGCCCTGAAATTTTGTACGGTGATAAAGGGTACTGGTACAAGTTTATCTATGTATACTTCATAAACTTGTAGAGTAAAAATCGAACATGGCGACCAAGCGAATTTGAAATATTTTAATAGACTTTTCTCGTGATTTAACTCTCTGAGCGCAGTGAAATGTGGTACAGTAAATGATTTTGCAGATTGTAATGCACTGCCATCTAATTTAAATCAATTGTTTACATAACCTCAATATGGCGGCTGTGCGAAATTTTTAAATTAAGTTTTTATTTCTTGTGTCGTAATCATGCGATCGAAGTGAAAGTTTGAATAATGAACCTAGGCAATAATTGTCCTTGAATGGTCCATAATTCTATGGCTTATACATATAACAATCCTAAATGGCGAGCTTCCGAAATATTTAGACGGTTCTCAATATCTATGAATCTTTTACAGCCACCAAACTGAATTTTTTTATGTTCATCGAGACTATGAACATATGGTCACCTATAGGACTTTCACTAACCTGGTGAGCACAAATCCAACATGGCGGCGACGCGAAGTATAAATATTTAAATGGACGATTCTCGCGAATTAACTATCCTCGTGCTGTGAAACGTTGCACGTTAAATCGTTATACAAATGTTGATCCACTGGCGTCTAATTTATTTCAATTGTTTGCATAATCACAAGATGGCTGCTGTGCGTAATTTTAAAATCTCGTTTTTACTTCTTGTGTTCTAATCATGCGATTGGAGTTTGAATACCACACGTACACAATAATCTTAATGTAATAGTACAAAAATAAAAATCCAACCTGGCGACAATCTGAAATATTTAGACGGTTCTCAATATCTACGAATCTGTTACAGCAATTAAACTGAAATTTTGTATGTTGTTAGAAGAAATTAACATGAGCAGGATATATGAAAATAGGCTGTATAGTTCTTTACGGAACTACTTCTTTTAAGCCTACTTTTCACATTTTGAAAAAATGAGGAAAGAGTAGACTTATGAGATCGATCCGGGCAAATGTGTGTCTGTCTGTCTGTCCTTCTCTCTGTCTGTCCGTCTGTCTGTCTGTGTATGTGTCCCTCCCTCCCCCATATGAACTGCTAAACGGCTGCAGCAATCGAAACCAAATTTGGTATGAGTAAAGATCTATACCTGAATATCTCAAGGCCATATCTGAAATTTATGTCAGTGCTACCAACTGCTGAAAAATCGAAATTGAAATTCGAGCTCCATGTTGGATATCCTGGAATGCATGGGAGCTATTCCAAATTTGGTACACATATAGATAATAATATTTCAGTTTAGGCTAATTTCCAGGAGGCCATATATCACAATGTTAGCAAAATGATTCTAAGCCTGCTGATTGGTTCATTTTTTAAATGCGTATAACTTCTATACTATCAATTGGATTTCAACCAAATTTCGTATGTACTATGTTACACATGTATGACTGAGCGTATTCTTCAGAGCCACCAGGGCTGCCAACTGTTAATAAATGCTCTCTCTATTTTTAGCCTATTTTCAATTTTGAAAAAAAAAAAAGGCTTATGAGATCACCTTTGTCCGTGTGTGTGTGCGTGTGTGTGTGTGTGTGTCTAATAAATTCTAAACGGCTGGAGCGATTTCAATGAAACTCGGTAAGTTCATAGCACTATTCCGGGCGACCTCGACCGTGCCCTTCAAATTTTGTTACGTCTCACCAATCCAACATGGCGGCTGTGCGAAATATTTTACCAGCATTCAGTATCTCCGAAACTATTACCGATATCACCCTGGAATTTATTACGGTGATAAAGGGAACTACTAGATGTTCACCTATGTGACTTTTGAAAACCTGGTAACTACAAAACACACATGGCGGCCACGCGAATTTGCGACTTTTAAATAGACGTTTCTCGCGATTTAACCAACCAGACGCAATACAACTTGGTACAGTATATGTTTATACACATTGCAATGCACCGACATCTAACTTGGTTTAATTGTTTACATAACCACAAGATGGCGGATGAGCGAAATATTTCACCGGCATTCTATATCTCTGAAACCATTAGCTGTATCACCTTGAAATTTTGTACGGAGATAAAGGGCACTACTGGAAGTTCATTTATAACACTTTCAAAAAGCGGTTAACTACAAAACAAACATGGCGGCCAAACGAATTGGAAAATTTTAAATAGACCTTTCTCGCGATTTAATGTTCCAAACGCAATTAAATATGGTACAATAAATGTTTATACATATTGTAATGCACTGGTATCTAATTTAATTCAATTGTTTACATAACCTCAAGATGGTGGCTGTGCGAATTTAAAAATTAAGTTTTTATTTCTTGTGTCGTAAACAAGCGATCGAAGTGAAAGTTTGAATAATGAACCTACGCAATAATTTTCCTTTAATGGTACATGACTCTATGGCCTATACATTTAACAATCCAACATGGCGACCATCAGTAATATTTAGACTACTGTGAATATCTACGAACCTATTATAGCAATCAAACTGAATTTTTTAATGTTCTTAGGGGCTATGAACTTAAGTTCACCTATAGGACTTTAAATAACCTGGTGATCATAAATCCAACATGGCGGCGACACGAAGTACAAACATTCACATGGACGTTTCTCGCAACTTAGCCATCCGAGTGCAGTGAAACTTGGTACAGTAAATCCTTATACGAATGTTAATCCACTGGCATCTAATTTATTTCCATTGTTTGCATAACCACAAGATGGCAGCTGTGCGAAATTTTAAAATCTCCTTGTTACTTCTTGTGTCCTAATCATGCGATTGAAGTTTGAATGCTACACGTACTCAATAATCTTCATGTAACATTACATAACTCTAGCACCTACATATATAAAATCCAACATGGCGACCATCCGAAATATTTAGTCGGTTCTCAATATCTACGATTCTATTACAATAATCAAACTGAAATTTTGTATGTAGATAGAGTCAATTAACATAATTAGGATATATGAAAATAGGCTGTATAGTTTTTCACGGAACTACTTGTTCTTATCCAAATACCAATATATCACAAAGTATGCAAGCCGACAGCTTTAAACTATGCACACGTACAGTAGGCTACTTGCCATTCTAGATTAATTTGGATTAAATAATATACGTCAGTGCTACCAATATGATTCTGTGCCTGCTGGTAGGACCCATTTTTAAATACATGTAAATTCTATACTATCTATTGGATTTCAACCAAATTTGGTATGTGCTATGTGTACTATAACAGATATGACTATGCCTATTCTTAAGAGCAACCAGGGCTGCCAACTGTTAATAAATACTGTCTCTATTATTTTTACCCTAATGTCAATATATCAGAAAGTATACAAGCTCAAGCTGTAAGCTTTGCACACGTATAGTACCTGACATTCTAGACTAATTTTATGTATTTAATATATGTCAGTGCTGCCAACATAATTCTAAGATTGCTGATAGGTCCGTTTTTAAAATACATGTAACTTCCATACTAATAAATGGATTTCATCCAAAATTGGCACAACAATAGATCATAATATTTCAGATTATTTCTGACCAACACATGCATGATATTGTTACCAACAAGAATTGACGCGCGCTGATAGATCCTATGTCTAACTGCATGCTAACCATTGGACTTGAACCAAATTTTGTATTCTGTACTTTAAGTGATTGAACCAAGAATAGATTCAGTCACCAGGGCTGCCAACTGCAGTGCTCTATTAGGCATAATTATGCCAGGTATATTTCGAACTAATTAGACATTCTAATATTAACCAACTTAATTTCGCCATTATCCTAGATAGGTCCATATAGATTAAACATTGGCATGAATGTTACATTTTTAAGAAAAGTAGGCTCTATAGTTCTTCTTGTTGAATTTAGAATATCCTGTGGATGAGAGGCATAATATGGAGGAGTAGGAAAATAAGGCCTTTGCCTCTTTGTGGGGAGGTTATGGGTGAAGCAGTGAATGCAATAATACCAAAATAATAAGAGCAAATTTTGTAGACGAGGAAGATACAGACAGATTAGAAAGTGAAAAACTGAATATCACACTTGAATACAATATTACTAAATAGGGAATGGAGGAAGCCAGGCTAATTAGCGAAACTGTTAAATGTTGTCAGGGAAATATGGGATGGGAAAGCGACAAATGAGAAACTCAACACATATTATGTTCTTCAGGCGGCCAACACGCATTAGGCGGGAAAACAAGCATTTAAACGTCCTCGAAGAATGAGGATTGAGGGACTTGGAAGAAAGGAGAGCCATGAAAGGCAGATAAGAAAGGAAAAGAGGAGAGGTCCCGCCCCAAATTCAGTGGAAAAAGGGGAAGAAACGGAATCCTCCGGGATCGCCAACTTCCGAACTCACCAGCCGTGAGACCCTGAGGGTGTAGCACAACCCAGGGTGCACTAGAAGTGGTGGGGCTACACGCACCCTGCCTCCTTGAGGGCCTTGTGCAGAGGGCAGGAGATAATATGAAAAGAAAACAAGAGGTCTGACCCCTCGAGGAATGAGGGATAAGGAAAGATGAGAAATGGACCAATTAAGGCGGGAAAGTTAAAGACTCCCTAGGCCTCGGATAATCTAATACCGGCAGGGTTGGAAGAGAACAAGGGTTGATCAAGAGGGGTCGACAGGAAAGAAGACGGAGAGGAGCCCGGCACTAGTAAGTCGAAGCAATACCAGACTCAGCTGTGGTCCCGTGGTCACCAACACACTTACCACCAAATGTGAGCCCATGGGGGGTCGTGGTGACTGTAGTAGTATGTACAACTATAATTATTAGCATCAGGAACTGGGGTAGTATCCCTGGGGCATGAAATTATGCATATCTCAGCATTAGCCTGGAGGGATTGTGTAAAAACTCGGGGAAAACCACATTCAGGATGGCTGCTGGCAATGGCGGTATTGGGCCCTTCAATCTTTGTAGCTCCCCAGTGGAGTCGAGGTTTGCGACTTTACTTACGCTAATTCACAAATCATTACGATAACTGATGCCTAATGATGACTTAAATAATTAAGTTAACTGTTAAAAGCTAGAGTTAAACAAAACCAACTGATTAAAGTTAGGGTTAAAACTAACCGTTATCAAAACTAACTGTTTAAAGTTACAGTGAAAAATGATGATGATGATGATGATAATTGTTATTTTAAGGGGCCTAACATCTAGGTTATCGGCCCAAGAGTGAAAAACTAATTGATTAAAGATCGAGAACAAAAGTTTGGTGCTTTTCAGTCGGTCAACACGAATGTACCCAAATGTCTGATTAAAGTTAGAGTAAAACTAACTATTAAGATTGGACTAAATCAAGTACAATACGTGGCCAAGTGAACTGCTCTCAGCAGGACCGCGCAAGACCCTAACCAGATAAGTAGCCTGTACAGTACAATCTGAATTGACCATTTAACAACAACCACATATTCATTCCAAACAGGCAAATTCCGGAGGTCAATCACCACTTCCAGTATAACAACACAAAATCACATAGACCACAACTAACAGATATTGACGAGTTGCATTATCTCAACTCATACTGCAACTAAATCTCTATATGTATAAAAATGAAAGTTTGTCTGTTTTTTTCTGAATTTCCACGGAAATTTGCGATATTTGCGCGTTTTAGACTGTTTTATGACGGATGCGCGCAAAAATAATTTTTTGTCTGTCTGTCTGTCTGTCTGTCTGTTTGTTTGTCTGTCTGTCTGTGGACAATTTTTTGTGTCCTTATAACTCGAGAACGGATGAGTAGATCAACGTAAAATTTGATTCAGATATCCATCAGAGGCACGACACTAATCATTGATGTAACTCTTCTCCGTACCTCTCATAAAAGGGGCCAAACCCCCTTAAAATACATGCTGAAACAGGCGTAGAAGGGTGAGACAAAGCTCATTTTCAGCCCCTCAATGTGAGAAGGCCCTAAAACCAACAGTTTTTGAGATATTCCCATAAAACTAATTTCACTATAAAATTAGTGAAAGAATGCATGCCGGTAACCATGGCAACTGAATCTCAGAGGTCCATCTATTTCTGTAAGACGCAAGGCATTTCCATTTATTACATTACTGCGAAGGTTTGCAAACGGCTATAAGGTTATAACGGATCCAAATTAAGCTGAAATATTCATCAAAACACACAATGCGCTTAAGGGGTCAAGGGGTACTCTAGATTTTTTCACGTGATTTACACGTGCGGGTATGGTACGGAAGGTCTATTATATCCCTTCTCAATAATGTAAAAATGAAAGTTTGTATGTTTTTTTTTCTGAATTTCCACGGAAATTTGCGACATTTGCCCGTTTCAGACATTTTTGTGACGGATGCACGCAAAAATATTTTTTTGTCCGTCTGTCTGTTTGTCTGTGGACAATTTTTTGTATCCTTATAACTCGAGAAAGGCTGGGTGGATTAACGTAAAATTTGATACAGATATCCATCAGAGGCACGACACTAATCATTGATGCAACTCTTAACAGTACCTCCCATAACAGGGGGCCTACCCCCTTAAAATACATGCTGAAATAAGCGTAGTAGGGTGAGACAAAGCTCATTTACAGCCCCTCAATGTGAGAAATGAAATTCGGGGGCTCTAAAAGGACCCGAAAACCACATTTTAAGGCCCTAAAACCAACAGTTTTTGAGATATTCCCAGAAAACTAATTTCACTTAATAAATTAATGAAAGAATGCATGCCGGTAACAATGGCAACAGAATCTCAGAGGTCCATCTATTTCTGTTTTTTTTGTCGTGTGGTCTACTCAGAGACCGAGTGGAGGTCGTGCTATTCGACGCCCGTGGGCGACCTGCGCGTCGGGATGAGAGATGGAATTGATGGAGGTGAATTAAATTGGAGAAGGATGTGGAAGGAAGCGGCCGTGGCCTATCAGAAGGTACCTTCCCAGCATTTGCCTGGTATTGAAAAGGGGAAACCACGGAAAACCATTTCAAGGACGGCCGACGGTGGGGCTCGAACCCACGCGTCTACCGAGTCAGCAGAGAGCTTAGCCCCATGACCTAACGCTGCGCTTTAGCCAGCGTAGCCACTGCTGTCGCTACTCTATTTTTTTAAGACGCAATGCAATTCCATTTATTACATTACTGTGAAGGTTTGCAAACGGCTATAAGGTTATAACGGATCCAAATTAAGCTGAAATATTCATCAATACATAGAATGCGCTTAAGGGGTCAAGGGGTACTCGAGAATTTTTTAACGCGACTTACACGTGCGGGTAAGGTACGGAAGATCTATTATATTCCTATCCCTATATTGTTATATTATTATTCTTTTAATTATTATCATTATTATGGCGTACAACGACGAGACAAAGCTCATTTTCAATCCCTTGATGTCAGAAACAAAACTCGGGGCCCCTAAATAGCCGTAAAGGGTCCCCGAAAACTATATTTTAATGCTCTAAAACCAACAGTTTCTCAGATATTCCCAGACAACTAATTTCATTTATTAAACTAATGAAGGAATGCAAGCCAGTAACCATGACAACAGTATCCCAAGAGGTGACATCCAACTTTTCATCTATTTCTGGAAGAAGAAATGCCACTCTATTTGTTACATTTCAGTGAAAGTTTGCAAATGGCTATAAGGTTATCACGGAAGGAACTAAAACTGTAAAATTCATCAATGCGCTTAAGGGGTTCAAGGAGTACCCTAGATTTTTTTCACACGACTTACACGTGCGATATATCGTACAGAAGGTCTATTATATCTCCAAACAGCAACATTATTTTCAAAAATTCCTGATTTGAAATAGTAGACTATTTTTTGCAGATTTTAGGAATTTGGGCCATTGGAGGCTAAAAACCTAAATATTCAAGCACCACAAGCCTTTATAATTTATAAAAGGGGTCTTCCCGTGGTTGGGCACTTGATACAACGGTTTGGTTCAGTTTGTATGTGATGGAAATCCATTTGTTAGTATAGGAGTTACATGTATTTTAAAATTGGACATATCAGCAGGCATAGAATCATGTTGGCAGCACTAACTAACCTAACCCCGTGGCACTACAGCCTTTGAAGGGCCTAGGCCTACCAAGCGACCGCTGCCCAGCCAATTGGCCTGCAGATTTTGGGGTGACGCGTGGTCAGCGCGTCGGGTCCCCTCGGCCGTTAATCTTGGTTTTCGTGACCGGGGCACTGTCTCACTGTCAGACAGCTACTCAATTGTCCTCACGAGGCTGAGTGCACCCCGTTCCAACCCTCACGTCAGTTTTTAAATCCCTGACGGAGCCGGGGATCGAACCCGGTCCGTCTCTTACGGTACTAAATACAAAATTTGGTTGAAGTCCACTGGATAGCATGGACGTTACATGCAGTTAAACATTGGATCTATCAGCACGCGTAAAAGCATGTTGCCAACAATACCATGCGTGTGCTGGTCAGAAATAATCTGAAATATTATATCTTGTTGTGCCAATTTTGGATGAAATCCATTTGTTAGTATAGAAGTTACATGTATTTTAAAATTGGACATATCAGCAGGCATAGAATCATGTTGGCAGCACTGCCTTGTATTAATTACTCCAAATTAATCTACAATGTCAGGTGCTATACGTGTGCAAAGTATAGAGCTGTTGGCTTGCATACTTTCTGATATATTGATATCTGTTTATGTACAGATATTACATACAAAATTTGGTTGAAATCCAATTGATAGTGTAGAAGTTATATGCATTTAAACATTGGACATATCAGAAGGCTTACAATTTTTTTGGCATCACTGTCATTGTTGGCCTCCTGAAAATTAAACTGAAATAGTATTATCTGCATGTGTACCAATTTTGGAATAGCACCCATGCATACCTTGCGAGATATCCAACATGGAGCTCAAATTTCAAGTGCGTTTTTTCAGCAGTTGGTAGCACTGACATCATTTTCAAATATGGACGTGAGATATTCCGGTGCACATCTTTACTCATACTAAATTTGGTTTTGATTGCTGCAGCCGTTTAGGAGTTGATAAGGGGAGGGGGGGGGGGGACACACACACAGCCAGACAGACAGACAGACACACATTTTCCCGGATCGATCTCATAAGTCTACTTTTTCCTCATTTTTGCAAAATGTGAAAAGTGGGCTAAAAACCAAAAGCCAAAAATCGAAATCCAATAACTAAAAAACTAAACAACTAAAAACTAATATCTAAAACCTAAAATTAAAAAATTAAAAACAAGAACTAAAACTTAACAAGAAGTTCCGTGAAGAACTATACAACCTACTTTTCATGCCAATGATTATTCTACAGAATATGAACCTATCTAGAATAATGACAAAATTAAGTTGCTAATATCGAAATTTCCAATTAGTTCGAAATACTGTATACCTGGCATAATGCATCCTAATAGAGCACTACAGTTGGCAGCCCTGATGACTGAATATATTCTTAGTTCCGTCTCTTACGGTACTAAATACAAAATTTGGTTGAAGTCCACTGGATAGCATGGACGTTACATGCAGTTAAACATTGGATCTAACAGCGCGCGTAAAATCATGTTGGCAACAATGTCATGCATGTATTGGTCAGAAATAATCTGAAATAATATGATCTATTGTTGTGCCAATTTTGAATGAAATCCATTTGTTAGTATAGAAGTTACATGCATTTTAAAATTGGACCTATCAGCAGGCTTAGAATCATGTTGGCAGCACTGACGTATATTAGTTACTCCAAATTCGTCTAGAATGCCAGGTACTATGCGTGTGCAAAGTTTAGAGCTATTGGCTTGCATACTTTCTGATATATTGATATTAGGGTAACAAAAATAGGGACAGCACATATTAACAGTTGGCAGCCCTGGTTGCTCCTTAGAATACGCATAGTCATATCTGTTATGGTACACATAGCACATACGAAATTTGGTTGAAATCCAAATGATAGTATGGAAGTTACATGTATTTAAAGTTGGACCTGTCAGCAGGCTTAGAATCATGTTGGTAGCACTGACGTATATAAGTTACTCCAAATTAATATAGAATGTCAGGTACTATACGTGTGCATAGTTTAAAGCTGTCGGCTTGCATACTTTCTGATATATTGGTATTTGGATAAAATAAATTAGGAGCATTTATTAACAGTTGGCAGTCCTGGTAGGTCTTAAGAATACGCTCGGTCATATCTGATTATGTACACATACAACATACGAAATTTGGTTGAATTCCGCTTGATAGTGTAGAAGTTATATGCATTTAAAAATTGGACCTATCAGGAGGCTTATAATCATTTTGGCAACACTGCCATGTTTGGCCTCCTGGAAATTAAACTGAAATATTATGATCTGTACGTGTGCCAATTTTGAAATAGCTCCCATTCATACTTTCCAAGATATCCAACATGGAGCTCAAATTTCAATTGCGATTTTTTAGCAGTTGGTAGCACTGACAACATTGTCAAATATGGCCGTGAGATATTCAGGTATAGATCTTTACTCCTACCAAATTTTGTTTCGATTGCTGCAGCCGTTTAGGAGTTGATAGGGGGGGGGGGACACACACACAGCCAGAAGGACAGACAGACAGACAGACAGACAGACACACATTTGCCCGATCTCATAAGTCTACTTTTTCCTCATTTTTGCAAAATGTGAAAAGTAGGCTAAAAACTAAAAACTAAAAAACTAAAAAACTAAAAAACTAAAAAACTAACAAATTAAAAACCTAAAAACTAAAAACTAAAAAACTAAAAAACTAAAAAACTAAAAAACTAAGAACTAAAAACTAAAAACTAAAAACTAAAAAACTAAAAAAACTAAAAAACTAAAAAACTAAAAAATTAAAAACCTAAAAAACTAAAAACTAAAAAACTAAAAAACTAAAAACTAAAAAACTAAAAAACTAAAAACTAAAAAACTAAAAACTAAAAACTAAAAACTAAAAACTAAAAACTAAAAAACTAAAAAACTAAAAAACTAAAAAACTAAAAAATTAAAAACCTAAAAAACTAA
The DNA here is from genome assembly GCA_946902985.2 of Meconema thalassinum. Lineage (NCBI taxonomy): Eukaryota > Metazoa > Arthropoda > Insecta > Orthoptera > Tettigoniidae > Meconema > Meconema thalassinum. Next base: position 503,782,829 of record OX336393.1, on the reverse strand, counting down.
AAACTAAAAAACTAAAAAACTAAAAAACTAAAAACTAAAAAACTAAAAAACTAAAAAACTAAAAAACTAAAAAACTAAAAACTAAAAAACTAAAAAATTAAAAACTAAAAACTAAAAACTGAAAAATATAAACTAAAAACTGAAAACTAAAAACTAAAAACTTAAAAACTAAAAACTAAAAAACTAAAAAATTAAAAAACTAAAAAATTAAAAACCTAAAAAAATAAAAAAATAAAAAACTAAATATTAAAAAACTAAAAAACTAAAAACTAAAAACTAAAAAATAAAAAATAAAAAATAAAAAATAAAAACTAAAAACTAACGAATGTAATTGTGTTGTTTATGTTAAATCAGAATGCGATCTTGATGATTGCAATCAACATCCCCTATTTCCATGCTATGTATGAATTTGATACTCTGATGATCACTTCACGGATCATTGAACCTCAGAAAGAAACTCAACTGCCTCAGAAATACGATACACTCCCCAAATATAAGTAATGCAAAACAAGAAACAAGCCCTACTGACTATCTTCGAGAGAAGGTTGGAGGGAGAGGGGTATGAACTTTGGAGGTTATGGTACCACAATACTACGAATTTCAGCAATAGTTCACATTTTATAACTAAACAAATTTGGGATATTACGAAGAACGATTATCCTGTATCCCACACTTATATAACTTTAAATTGGACAAATAAAACAGCGACTGATCCATCTAAGCAATGTAAGCAAGCTTGTGGAACAAAACTAGTGAAATATTATTTCCGCAGGCGCTTTGCTTCCTAACATTACAGATTCTGTAATACACAAATCCGTTGATTAATACAATCAATGTTCACTCACGTCTATGAGTTCACTTTCATTGCATAAGTTGGCACACGTGTAACGTTTCCAGAAACCATGAATGGGACTGTGCAACTGCGATGTGCTACGAGAAGGAGAGGTGATTGCAGCATTCATAAGAAGAGCCATAGTTGTACTTGTATTGGCATCTTAGTATCTGCATTCTGAATTGTAAGCACTGAGTAAAGAAACTATAGTGAAGTCATCAGAATGGATGCGCAACAGACTTTATATAGGCAACATGCAAGATCGCTGCTGTTACTGAGGGCTTTCAAGTAGTGGTGAAATGCAGAACTAAATAATTGTTATGTAGATGACGTGCAAGATGGCTGCTGCTGTTTTGGAATATTTGTAGTGATGATTTGGCGAACTTCAAGGAATAGATCGTCTAGAAAAGAAAATCTATTCTATTTAGGAATGTATGTTTCACGGGCTTATAGGCCGTGTTCTAAGGACATTTTGTTGTCCTGACGTTTCGCTGAACGCAGTCTGTGAACATTCCTATTTCAACGCTGGTCGTGAAAGTCTCAATTTTTACTTCTATTCTCTTTGTTTTCTTTTTACTCGAAAAGAAGATAAAATATTATGGCGAGGAAAAGTAGGAGATTATCGGTGACTTTAACGACATTCGGAGAAATCTATTCTGTATGAAGAGATTACATTCGAGTTGCCAGTAATTATGTAAGGAATAGGATTCAAAGTGGAATGCTAAATGCAGAAGCGATGAGAAACAAGCAAATGAAGTACTCTGTGATGTAACATCCGAATCAGAGCCATTATCCCAGGAAGTGATAGTTTTCTGCTATCAATTGAGAGTGTTATCTCATTCAAGTAAGATCTACAGTCAGCTCGATTCTTATGGATCCCAGTCCCATCAAATGTTTTCACCTCATGTGTAAGTTAATAATAGGCCTAAATATATATATTTCAGTATATAGTATCTTTCAAGATGAAATAATTTCAACTTGAGATTTGCTGATGATATCTGATCCGTTATTATTTTATAATCGGTGCAACACCTGGCTATGGAATGGATGATGGGCCAACTTACCCTTTTTTTTTCAGAGGTCCGCATCGCTAACAGCAAAATCACCGCCAGATTACATGCCCCAACAGAAGAACACCTAAAGGGCGAAGGAAGGTGGAGAAGGGGAAACGCACAGGCTCGTCCACAGACACAGTCCGATTACTCATAGAACTTCCACCGACGAAATGATGCCACAACAGTTGCTTAGTATTTAAAAGAATATTTACTCAGCAAACAAAGGGGCAAGAAAAATATAATTTAACAAAATCATAAAAAGGAAACTCTATTGCCACAACAACCTCTCTCTGGTGATGCACATGGCTTAAGGCCCACATAATTAAATTACATAAGTAGGCAAGAGACGACTTAACATGCTTGCTTGCAAAGTAAAAACGAAAAGAATTACTTTAAAATTAAAATAATAACGCCCAAAAGAAAGAAAACCAGAATAGAGGTATTACCAAATGAGAAAGGGCTTGATAATTTACTAAGGTACGCAATACCGACCCGACATGCAGACATCAAGGCCACGAGGAAAAACGAAAAGTTAAACAAAATTTAAGAAATAAAATTAATTCACAAAACTAAAACTTTCATGACGAAAGAAAACTCAGGAACACTCACAAAAACCACAAAGTAAAAACAACGAGGTTAACAAAAATTATTAAGTCTCACGCCACAACACGTTTGAGTGTCCCGCTCGACGCCAAGAGAACTACACTCACTGACCACAATGCACTCGGGCAAAACAAAAAAGAAACATGGCCACCAAAAGATGCTTACATGTCCAGCCGAATCACGGCAAACAAATACATCTTAAAATAGAACGTCACCAGAGAGAACAGAAAGGGAGGAAAGAATTATGCCTTAACACTATTGACACGAGGCAATTTTGGCTGCAACGGATCGTAAATCAAATTAATAATAGAACAATCTCTAAGATTACCAAATTAAAAAAATATTTTACCAGGTACGATAACTAAGTACGTGTCTCCGGAAGGCACAACAAAATAATAATCTACATATCAGGTAACATTAACAAACAGAAATATTAGGCCTGGAACACGAAATAAAATACAGAATAAAAACATTAATATATGGCCAATAACGGAGCTCCCATAACAATATATATATTAAATAATAACGTACCTTAAAATCCTTCCTCAATGGAGACACAAGGAAACAAAAAACTAACATATTTTTAATAATGTAAAAGATATGAACTGCATCAACATGGCTGCATTAACACACACATCCCGCTTCGATCACCCACGAGGCTTTTCTTCTTGTAGCCAGTAAAATAAACAGATCACACGTCATCTTCAAGGCAAGTTATGAAATTATAGCCTAGGAGCATAGGCATTTCCTTCTTTTTTGAATATATCCATATTTCGTAGAGGCTAGGGGCCAAGCCCCCAGCACCACGTAGAGACACTCTTTCACCACCAGCAGGCTTGTTGCTTTCTTGACGACAGACTGAAAGATGCCAAGATGGCGGAGACTCCAAAGTCAAAAGGCCGCAGTGCATTAATGTTAATAGTAATTGTCCAATCACAGATTGACACATCAAGTAACAATGTGCATATTTTATAATTATTTTGGCGGCATGATGTATAAATAGTCTTTTGTTTAATGACGTATAAAACAACATCCTTCAAATATGACTCGATTAGACGAGATCAGAAGACACCACTCACACACTCTAGCGGTCGAAGATACAACCCCGGCTAGAGACGTCGATAGATGCTGCCACCTCGAGTTCATAAGCGAAACCAAACCATCAAGGCGGGCCCTTTAAAGGAAGAGAATACATACATATAGGGGAGATGCATTTTAAAAACTTTGGGACGGGCTTTGCACGTAACAATCGGGTCGACAAGATACGCGATATTATAAAGACTGCCATCTGCCGGTTAATATTTAAACCGACTTTGGATCTTGTGGAAAAGGAAAACGCGCCCCCCATGGAGAATGTGATCTCAATCAAAAAGACTGAAAATCAACAATACCGTCGTCAGATTTTGTTATACGAGAGAATGGCGCCGAAAGCCATGATGAAAGAAGTAAAAAGATATCTATCCAACGTATTTAAATCTATGTTTTAAACTTGTTTTCTTACGTCTCGTCGTTTCGATGGTATCTGCGCACATTGCTGTCTTGGAAGGAATGCAGTAAAAATGATATGTATTTGCGGCTGTCGTCGAGACCGTCTCCAAGAAAAATATAAGTTCCTTGTTTATTTGAGGTGCCTATATGCATGGAAAAGTGTAACAAGAAATTTGATTAGGAATGTTTTGTCCACCAACTTTCAGTGTTATTATGTCCCTCTCTAGATTGGAGATCGTGTTTCTTGTTTTACGTTATCTTGGTTGTGTTCATGCTTCTCCCCTTTTGTGTAGATGTGCGTATTGAGGAACCGTGTTGTTTTTGGTGTTAATGGTTTTAGGGTCTCTTGTTGATGATTTTCCGTCTTGTATTTTTCGTGTTATGTGTTATTTTCCCTACGTGTGTTTGACGTTTGTTTTGCTAAATAATTAAATGACTAGGAGGATGTGAAGTGATTTCGGGTGTTACCTTGAGGAGATAATGGTTATGTGTACGTTGCTTATTTATGAAGATGTGGAAGCCACGAAGGATTAGCGCGTGAGCTGTTTTGTTGTTTGTTGTATTGTGTTATTTGTTTTGTAAGGGTAAATGATTTAGGGCCTCGTCATCCTTCCAGTTATTTCCTTATAAGCCGTGTTCTAATTTTAAGGGTGGGTTAATGTTATTCGCTTAAGTGGGCTCGACGGAAAGCCGAGGGTCATGTCAGTTTTGTTCTTGTTTTGCGTGGCTTCAGTCAAGAAACAACACGTGAACTCATTACGTTTATTAAATGAGACGTATGGGTTACCCTTTCGAGATGGCAGAATGTGTGTGCATTGTACGTACCCGGGACTGCAGTGGACCCTCATCTTGTCTTCCGTAAGATAACCGAGTCTCGTACTTTCTTCCGAAAAGGAGATTTATTCAGGAAGTGGATGACGTCTTTTGGTAATTAACGTTTCTTTTGGTGTGTCATAATTCTGTTGAACTAGTCACTGGTAAAGCGTTTGTATTAGGGAATAGTATGCCATATGTACCTGTAATCTTGCGATGGAGTAACGTTAGGTTGGATTTGATTGGCAATTGTATATGCGTTGGGTTTTGCGTTTTGTTCTATGGTCGTGTTCTTGGAAGTGACATACTTGTTTAAAAGGGTAGGGTTTTTCTGTTCTTGACTTCGTAAGCTTCCTAGAATATCTCTCCAGACTACGTTATGTAGTTAGCCTGTGGTGGGAAGAAAAATACTATTTACACTATTGTTAACTTGTTTTATTGCTACCCCCGTTTTAAATTGAGTTTCCCTTTGAATGATCTCCAATCTGCGACACGTTAGGCATCTCTCGGTATTCTTCTCTGATTTATTTTTATACTTGTATTTACTTTGTTTTGATATTATGTGTACCTTTTTTCCAGCCCCATCATCCCTCATTCTACCATTTCATGCGCTACTCACGTTCCCTTTTGTTATGTCTTGTTGTTTATTAAATTTTATTCAACCTCTACTCGAAAAGTGTAGTCATTTCGTGGTCAGTTCTTCATCTAGTTCGGAATGTGCGAGTGAGCTCGAAATGGTCTCGTGGTCCGCGTCTACTAACATCTGCACGCCTCTCAACATCGTCATCTTGGCCGACACGCCAGAGGATTTGAATGAGTTTTTGAATGGTATGGACTCCGTCTTGAGGAAAGAATTCATGATGAAAATAAATAAATGTAAAACAAATATATTGGAAAGCAGCCGAAATGAATCAGAAACCACTATGGACATAAAATTGACAGGTCAAAAACTAAGGGAATTAGGAGACTTCTGTTACTTAGAAAGAGAAATAAACAGTGATGGACGAAGCAGAGAGGATATAAAGAGTAGGTTGGCTCAGGCAAGGAAAGAATTTCTACAGAAAAAGAATCTGTAGACATCAAATATAGATTTAGGTATTAGGAAGTCAGTTTTGAAAGCCTTTGTCTGGAGCGTGGCGCTCTCTGGAAGTGAAACTTGGACTATTGGTGCAGCAGAAGAGAGGAGAATTGAAGCGTTTGAAATGTGGTGTTACAGGAGAATGATGAAGATCACATGGGTAGAAAGGGTTACAAAGGAAGAGGTATTAGGCCAAGACGAGTGGGAGAGGAGAGATGTTTCTGGTGACTGCTAATGAAGATAAGAGATAGGTTGGTAGGATACATACAACGGCACCCAGGAATAGTAAGCTTAATTATGGAAGGAAGGGTCGAGGATAAGCAGTTTAGGGGTAGACCAAGGCTATATTATGTTAGATTGCCTCAGATGTAGGTTGAGGTAGTTATGTAGAGATGAAATGATTAGCTCAGGACAGGGAGACATGGCGAGGCTGCATCAAACCAGTCAAAATACTGACGACTCAACAATAACAGTATCTTGCCTCTCATGTAATGATTCTGACTGGTGATTATTTCATCTCATTTCAACGATAAGGGAGAGTTCTCATGTGTTCTACCAAATATTATTTATTTAATCGTTCACAAGCATTCAGCGTATGAACTGGCGCCCTCCCATAAGAAAAACTATTACACACAATCTCTCCTAGATCATTCGGTCATTTATATTATTTGCTATGCTGAGCTTCTATGCCTAAGATCACGGGTTCAAGCCCGGCCGAAGTCGTCGGATTTTTTAAGAGCGTTAAAATCCCTGAGTATGCCTTCCTTCGGAGGGGGAGTAAAGCCGGTGGTCCCATTTCTTAGATTTATGGCATGATAAAGAACCTTCCACTAATTACACGTGTGTGAAGTTAAATTATAGGTTAAAAGAGCATTTTAATAACGCTCTTAGGTTCCAACGATCGTCGCCAGGAGCCGACTGCGGTGGCGTCTAGTAACCAAGTTCTGAACTAGTAGTCGTTGACGGTGGCGTTTGGTGGCAAAGGTAGGAACTACTTGCACAAATTCAATGTCTGCAGTCCTTAAATACACATAACACACACTAACACAGCCAACACAATTAACACCGGTTATCAGACAGATTCTACACACACTCAAAGTACATGGGGCTACATGATTGGGTTGTCGCAGCCCCTAAACTGAGGAACCAACCAACCATATTCTTTGCTTCCATGTAAAGACCGTTCTTGCATCTAGGTGGCACTGGAATTTTCCACGTGCGCGGCATTCGTACCCAAACACTACGTCATCAATGTCTCGTATAAGAAGTGTCTCCTCTGTTGTTATATGCTCCTTGCTTTTGAGCCAGTCCCTTTAGTAAGATAACATGCCAAGGCTGACTGTACTCTGAGCCACTAAGCTGCCGCGGGCCTTGCCAGGCACAGTACATGTTGACTCACGGCTCGAGTAACCCCTTAAGCTCGCGACACAGGCACACCTCTCGGCTCTCATGGCATCTTCCAGATACCGCTTGCTATACAGTCAGCCACGTATGCAGGGTTTTGTTTTCGGAGGGGACTCAATAAAATCAGCACCGGAATCTTGACCCAATATGAATTATTAAATCTCACAGTAGAATTGTTTAAAAACATCAATATTTACGAAAGAGATGGTATATTGGCTTTCACGTCCAGAGAATTAAAACTCAGCAAATTTTCTAGGTTTGTGCTGTGTCTTGTGTGAGCCCGCTGATGAGCCAGCTTGGTGTCCTATGCGAAACCCCACACAAGACACGGCACAAACCTAGAACGATTGCTGAGTTTTAATATTTACGGTTTATATTTAGGTTATTTCCTGTTACTATGGGTGGAACATGAGGTCTATTTGGGTCAGTGGTTAGAGCATTGGTCTCTCACCCGGCTGGCTGGAGTTCTATTCGTAACAGAGTTGTATTTCCCTGCAGCTAGGCTGGTTTATAATTCCTTTTTGACGTGAGAACGTCAGATAAATTGTTGGAATACAGTGACATTCTTGAAAAAGTGTTACAGTGAAAGGTGATGATATCGTTTTATCTCTCTTCTGCTACAACGCTCTCTCTCTCCTGTTGCTGCACTCGAGTGTCGCTACTGTCGTTTTTGGATGTCACGAGTGAACCTCTGGATGGATTTTGATGCGGTTTTCACCATTCTGTAAAGGATATCTTGAGAAATATTTCTGTAGAAAATAATTTATTTATGATCAAACAAAGCCGAGCAGTAACGATTTCAGTGAAAAAGTCGAAAAAAATCACATGTTATCCGTGCGTTCTTTAAGCTTACGCTGCGCAAACCGTTAAAATATGAGTGTAAGAATTGTTCAGGATGAAATGTTCTACAAAATAGTCTGCGAGAGCATATCTCTATCTTCAATACATCGCCCACTATAAGTGTTTTTACGTTTTTATTTCTTCCAACAATCTCCATTCAAATACTGAGGTGACAGTTTACGAGCTAGCTAGGGGCGAGTCTGTCACCCCTGTTACAGCCTAGCTAGTGGGCGAACATATTACCCCAGATACAGCCAGCAGCAAACTGTCGAGTCATGTTGAGATAAAACTTCAGAGAAGAGTGGTTGTGTTTGGAGTTTCCCTGGAAGTGCAACTCGGCTTTTCATCATTTCTCCTGTGAACGTTCCGTTCCGCAAAATACATAATAATAAAAAATAGCCTACTAAGCTGAAATTTCGCAAGAACGACAAATCAGTCCGAGAATAAGTTGTCACGCTCAAAATATCGTCGCACATCGTAGTGGCACACACCCAATAATTTTATTGACTTCCATAGAGGAGACATTTTTCTCACAAAGTATTCTACATGTCGACTTTCAACAAGAATATCTTTTTAGCCTATTTTCAATTTTGAAAAAATAGGCCTATGAGATCACCTTTTGTCCGTGTGTGTCTGCGTGTGTGTGTGTGTGTGAGAGAAGTGTGTGTGTGTTCCCCCTAAATACTTCTAAACGGCTGGAGCGATTTTGATGAAACTCGGTAAGTTCATAGCAATATTCCGGACGACCCCGACCGTGCCCTTGAAATTTTGTTACGTCTCACCAATCCAACATGGCGGCTGTGCGAAATATTTCACCAGCATTCAATATCTCCGAAACGATTCCCGACACCACCCTGTTTTTTTATGGTGATAAAGGGAACTACTAGTAGTTCACCTATGTGACTTTTGAAAAACTGGTATTTACAAAACCAACATGGCGGCCACGCGAATTTGCGACATTTAAATAGACGTTTCTCGCGATTTAACCGAATTTATTACAAGAATCAAACTGAAATTTTGTATGTAGATAGTGGCAATTAACATAAGTAGTATATATGAAAATAGGCTGTATACTTCGTCACGGAACTACTTGTTTATGTAGAAATCATTAGTTTTGCCATTTTCCTTTTTAGAATTTCAATAACATTTTGTACAGAATAGATAGAATATTATTGAGTTTGGATATTAAATTATGATATTGCATTGTACATTTTTTGTTTCTCATTATTGTACCTAATGTTTGAAACTTACCTTACAGTTATGCCTTAAGAGTGCCTCATGTGTCTGAATCTAAAACGGAAATGAAAGTTCCATCGCCCAAAGGGGGCTACAATTTATTCATTTACTTATTTATCAAAAATTACAAAAAATACATTTGCTTTTTAACAGTTATAAAGCCGCTCTATTACTTTTCGGAACCCATAAATTACATTGCTGCTGTAACGACTAGCTGTGCAACGCTACATTGTTTTGGCAGATTCTTAGCTACTCTTGCAATAAAATAGGGGTAATACCTAGTATATACCGTTGGAAAGGTATAGGACACATTTTCAGCTACATGCAACGGATTTCAAGTTATTTAGCAATGCGTTGAAAAAATCAAAATCAAAATCAAATTATAAAATTTCAAATATTTTTTATCTGTGAACCTAAACAATGAAATCAAATATACCGTTGGAAAGCGCGTTTTCTCCTGATTAATAATCGCTAGCTACATGTAAATATCGAAAAGGAAAACTGAATTATAACGGGGAATGTAGAAGCGTGTCTCAAAATTTTGGCGGCCATATTGATTACGTTATCAGCACCGCTAGAGGGCCAGAATTTTTTTTTTGTCCCGGGCTATTTAGACTTTTCTATCCTTTTCTGAAGCCAAAGGGGTGCGTTGGTTGCCAGATGTTAAAAAGACACGGATAATCAGTCTGAAAGACCGGACTTTATATCATTTTAAATGCTAGCAGCCGAGTACCAAGAAGGCAGTGCGAGAAAAGAATTTCAAGATTCTATTTTGTTTCTTCACTGCCTACTTGATTGTTTTCACACAGCCTTCTTGAAACTCTGTTCTCGCACTGCCTTCTTGGTACTCGGCTGCTTAGTGCATTCTAAGTACATTTCGTCCCCTCACCGTAACGTAACGCCAGACCTCAGCGTAACGACGAAGTCGACAAGATCATTTAAAATGATAATATTTTGGCATAATTTTAAGCTATCTCACCCCACTATAGGCCTATAAATAAGGACTGAATTCACATTACTCGAAGCTTGGTCTTCCTTGTGATGTTTTGGTTGCGCCAGACGAACGCGTGCTGGATGCGGACGTACTAGTTGCAGACAATCCTAATTGATATTTTCTTTCTTTGCGCTACCCCAACGACCCGTGTTAGTTGTCTCTTGCTACCAATCAACGGCCGGAAATATTAAACAATAGTTCTCATAGATCTGGCCAGGTGTAGCCATTCTACTTCATGAACTGTTTCATTGCCTTTACGCCAGTCTGGAAACAGGGCTTGCTATCTGCGTTATTCTAAGGGTGCACATCATGAGAATGTAGTGGTTAGCATGGTTGACTACCACCCCGGAGTAATGGTTTCGATTTCACGCTCTGCCAGAAAATTAGATAAAATTACCATTGTTATAAACTTTCCCTCACGATTATACCCACGATTGGGACTGGCCATTGCTCTCTTGGAGTGCTGGCACATTTAGTCCAGTGCAATTAGACTTAAAAAAGGCCAAACGCGGAAATTTAGAATATCAAGTCCGGAAATGAAAAAATAGTTGTAAGTACCTTTAAATAAGATAATCCTAAAAGTCCCTTGGCCTCCTTGATGGGATACCTAAAATATTCTGAAAAAAAAAAAAACAACCTGGAGAAACCTGGAGAAACCTGGAATTTTCCAGCAACGCTTATAAAAGGCGAACTAGTGGTCAGAATCTGGTTGTTTTTGGCTTGTTAATATTTAATTTTATGCAGAATCATATTTTTAGGTACCCAGGAAAAAACATTTGGTACACTGTAAAAAATCCAAAAATTTTGAATTTTGTTTTGCGCTTTATGTAAAAGCCGAATTTTGATGAAAATATGACCTGCTTCCATGCTAAAGAGCAGTCACATGCACGCAAAAAATTATCAGCGATGATAACATTCATTATTCACTGTAAAAAGCCTAAAAAGTCGGAAAACACGGTGTCGTCGACTGGAATATGGCTACAATGGGCGTAAATCAAAGTCCGAAAAATGCACAATTCTCATCTTTTTTTTAAATTGTCGTCTCATGTGCTGAAACGTACGCTACTTTTGTATTATATTGCATTTTCTTTACGTCCTTTTACAATTGCCCCTCTCCCTTCCTCACTTTTACCCCTCCTCCTCCCCCCCCCCTCTCTCTCTCTCTCCTTTTACTTCACACACAGAAACACACACATACACATCGTTCGCGTCGTTTTTATTTGTTTAAAGTTGTTATTTCGCAACGGATAAGTGTTATTTGTACGATTCCGCGGGTGACAAAGGTGGTGGTGCTTTGGTGACATGTGGTGTTAGCGGTGTACGAACAATTGTGAATTCCAGCCTGATTAGAAAGGACGGCGTCCATTTACGGTTTGGCAAGAAAACTTCGGTAGTGTTGCACAGTGAATGTAGGAAGATCTACACAAAACGACCAAAACTTCCCGAAGTCCTGACAGAGGAAGACGTTTTTCGACCGATAAGACAATCAGGAGACTTTGTGTTCAATTTTAAAACTCAGTGTCTTTTTTGTGAAGAAAAAATAGACTACGCTCATCCTGATCGCAATCCGTTCAGCAAAGTAAAGTACATTGAGTTTATTGACGACCTCCATGGATAAGCTAAGATGAGAAATGACGACTGGGGACGAAAAGTTGAATTAAATTTGAGTGCCTTGACGGATTTGGTAGCCGCTGAAAGAAGATATCGCCGGAAGTGCTGCGCCCATTTCAAACGGTCCGGCTCTTCTGTTCCAGGCAACACGCACAACAAAGGCAGAAAAGAAGACGCCCACAAAACATCAGCATTTGATTTTTTGTGCCAAGAACTAGAAAAAGAATCTGCTGATTGCCAGGTTACACTAGCATCACTCATGGAAGTAATGGAAAAACATGAATCCATGGAGATGTACACTGTAAAACATTTAAAATCTAAATTAAACGAAAAGTGTGGAGACGCCATAACATTTACGGAGCTAGCCGGTGAACGCTGTATTGTGTGTTTTATGGGATTTGCTCATAGACTTCTGAATGACAGTTGGTACACTGCAAAAAGTGGTGACCCGGAAAAAGAGAAACTTCGGATTATATCGCTTGCTGCAAAAGCTGATTCGAAAATACATTAAATCTTGCGGGTATGATGACATCGTCTACACCTCAGTCGAAGATATAGCTACTGGAGACCAGGATTTAATTCCAGCAAGCCTTCAAGCATTCATTGAAGATCTTATTTGTGACACTGACAAGAAAAAATCTGATCCTGCTCGTACGCGGATAGTTAAGTCAATCGGCCACTCAATCGTATCAGCTGTGCGTCCTCGCTCATTTTTGTCTCCGATTCATGTCGGTTTAAACGTCGCTCTTCATAGGCGTTACGGCTCCAGATCCCTCATTGACACTCTTCACAGCTTAGGCCCCTGTACATCTTGCAAGGAATCAATGAAATTCGAAGATTCGTTATCAAAGAGTGCGCCACCAATTAATGATATTGAGGCAGAAAGAATTATATTGATTGCACAAATATGTGTGGATATTGTACTGGACACGGCTGCAGTAATCGGTGTGAAGACTCCGATGAGGAAGAAGAAACAGAGGAGTTTCCAGAAAGTAAACATTTGCAACTTCAATAGGCTTATTGTAGATTTTAGTTTAAAAAAAAATGCTCAGACCTCTGGTTTTGAATTGCAGAGGTCATTGACGACCCTGAGGAGGTCCCGCCACGGACGCGTCGATGTCTCTGATAATTATGTATTCCTTATACTTGTTCGTTCCTAGTCTTACCAGTACAGATACGTTTTGTTAGCTCCTCTAATTTTTATAAGACGTACAATAGGTACGTATACAGTATACATAAGGGTTATTCTTTTCACATTACATAATTCTTTAAGCGTCTACCTCATTACGGTAGTACACCTTTGTGCCTAAATATTAACCAAAGCTTTGTATTTCTAAATAACGTTAACTTGATTATACATTGGCTAACTATTTAAAACGAATCAGTGTATTTTTTGCTTCAAGAATCCTACAAAAACATATTTTAAATTTATCGTAATATTGTCGTAAGAAGCATACATTGATTGGACTTGAGTGTTGGGAAAAAAGCCAGCAGGGTTGAGGGGAAGGAGTGGGAAGAGGGAGGGGGGGGGGGGGGGATGGAAGAGTGGAGAGAGAGTGCAGTACTTATTTGTGAAAAAAAAAATCATAGGTCTACCACAAGGTTAAGCATCTCTAGAAAAAGAAAAACAAAAACAAGATAAATTTGGTGACTCCGGGGTTCGCGATTTATTAGCCATAGTCCAGGCAACGAACACCGTGTTTTCGGATATTGTAGGCTTTCATACAGTGAATAATTAATTTTATCATTGCTGATAATTATCTGCGTGTATGTGACTACATTTTGGCATGGAAGCAGGACATATTTTGTCAAAATTCTGATTTTTTACCTAAAAAGCGCAAAAAATTTCGAAGATTTTTTACAGTGTACCATTATTTTTTCCCCCCTGGATACCTAAAAATATTATTCTGCATACAAATAAATGTTAATAAGCCAAAAAACAACCAGATTCTGACCGCTCGTTCGCGATTTATAAGCGATCTAGGAAAATTCCAGGTTTCTTCAGGTTTTTCCAGGATATTTCAGGTATCCCATCAAGGAGGCCATGGAACTTTTAGAATTATCTTATTTAAAGGTACTTACTTACAACTATTTTTCATATCCGGACTTGATATTCTACATTTCCGGGTTAAACTCTAATTGCACTGGGCTAATTGGCGGTTTTTTTTTTTATATTGTCAAGTTTTTTTTACATTTTATATTTTTAGAGTATTTTTAGCCTATTTTAATTTATGAACAAATCAGCTTATAAGATCACCTTTTGTCAGTGTGTGTGAGTGTGTGTCGGTCTGGCTGTCTGTCTGCCTGTCTATGTGTGTCCTCCTAATAACTTCTAAACGACTGGACCGATTTCAATGAAACTGGGTGACGTTATAGCACCATTTTGGCTGACTTTGACCGTGCCCTTCAAATTTTATTACGTTTTACCAATCCAACATGGCAGCTGTGCGAATTTTTTCACCGGCATTCTATATCTCCAAACCTATTACCGATATCACGCTGACATTTTGTACGGTTATAAAGGGTACTACTAGAAGTTTACCTATGAGACTTTCAAAATTCTGTTAACTAGAAAACCAACATGGCGGACAAGCAAATTTGAAACATTAAAATAGACTTTTCTCGCGATTTACCCATCCAATCGCAACCGAACTTGGTACAGCAAATGTTTATACACATTTTAATGCAGTGGGATCTAATTTAGTTTAATTGTTTACTTAAACTCAAGAAGGCGGTTGTGCGAAATTTTAAAATCTCGATTTTATTTCTTGTGTCCTAAGTTGAAGTTTGAATACTACACCTGCGCAATAATTTCCATGTAATAGTAGACTACATTACTCTAAGACGTACATTTATAAAAATCCAACATGACGACCATCCGAAATATTTTGACGGTTCTCAATATCTACGAATCTATTACAGCAATCAAACTGATTTTTTTCTGGTGATAGTGGCAATTAATATACGTAGGATGTTTGAAAATAGGCTTTAGTTCTTCACGGAACTACTCGTTTTACTTTATTTTTGGCTTGCCACGGTGGGTGAGTGGTCAACGTGTCGGTCTACAAAACCCAAGCTTGCAGGTTCGCTCCTGGTCGTGTTAAGTGCTTTTTGAAAGGTGGCAAAAATCACGACACCATGCCATACGACGTTGGCATGTCAATGAACCCATTTGAATTCAGTAGGCTGTGTTCATAATGGCAAAATTAATCTCGGGAGTTTCCGCCAACACAAAGTTCCTCATTTCTCTACTAGAAAGCGCTATAGTGTTTAAGGAGCTTAGATATCTAACCTCCTTGACTTTCATAGTGCTTCAAGGAACAACGAAATTCGACATGCAAGCTACCCTTTGGGTGTCAAATAACAAAGCTTGCACCCGGCATCCGAGGCCATACGATATTATTATTATTATATTTTATTTTTACTTTTTATATGCGGGAAATATCTACTAAAGCTTCGTCATCATATTTAGAGTCACTAGTGCATGTTATTAGGAATTCACAGGGTAATTAGCCAGGCGCCTGGTTTCCCGATCCTTGTCCGCAACTAGCACCTCCGCAAATCGCACTACACTCGCCAGACAGGATATAACTGGACAAAGGCTCCATTTGCCTTCCGAATCTGACTCTTTACATCCTCCTCTGCTCCTCCATCTTTCCGAACTATGCTACCTAGGTACACAAATAAATCAACTTGCTCTAGTTCCACCCCATACATTGTCAGCTGTGTGTCATCTCCAGTTCGAATTCTCATCTCCTTTATTTCCTGAGTGTTCATCTTTAGCCCTATATTCTTCGCTTCCTTTTGCAGCCAAGACAGCTTGTTTACAGAACGAAAAGAAAACAAAAAAATAAATAAATACGAGCCTTACAGTAGTCGCATATGATGTGTAACATCTGACATAGAAGAAACCTCACTTGAAATTGTTGATACACCGGTATTTTATACTATTATTGGCACAAATATTAATCTATTGTAAAAGGGAGTGTTTTACAGATATTTTAGTTTATAATACGGAACTCATTTTATTAGATGATTTGTAGCTTCCACCAGCACTAGCCTAAATAAAGAATACGATATGGATCAACTAGATCAATAGACGCGACACCGCTCATAACCTTAAATTCCTTATAAACAGGTCCTCTTCATTCACAGACCAACACGTAATTTCATATGGTATCTGTTAAAATGAGTCAGATTGATATGATAAATATCGTTTAAAATGATAATCTGGTAGCAAAAATATCTACCCCGTCCGGGATTCGAACCAAAGATCTCTAGATTCACAATCATAAGCACTAAACCCACGGCTACTTCTACTACGCAAATTTTGTGCACAAGATGGTCACTTATTTCCACGTCCCAATAATACTGCGTTACGGAATTAAGTTTCATTTATATTTTGCTTGTTTCGATAATGTTCCTGCGTGAAATTGAGTTTAAAATGCCTTATGAATAGGCCCTCTTGTGAGTAAAGAGGATGTATTCAGTAATAGTTCATGAAGGTTTGCTCAATTCTCGTATAACCACAACGATTATATTATATTGATGACTGCATTACCGTTATGTGGGTTAATATTTGAATAGCCATTGTGCAGAAACATAATACCGGCAATGCCAACTACTTACAGTGTTTGATATTAAGGCATTTTACCATTTAAATACTGATACGAAGACTTCGAACATGTACCATGTCATTTGTTTCAATCACTTGACACCTGAGTTCGCATGAGCGTTTTCCGTCCAGTATGTCACATACATTCCACATTGTTTCTCGTACCACTGCCAGCTGGGTCTTACCACTGCTCGCTGGATCGATCGATCGAGCCGGCAGTGCATACTTCCATTTTCCACCACTGCCAGCTAGTTCACTTCCGTTCGATTGATCGAGCGGGCAGTGCATACTTCCGTTTTCCACCACTGCCAGCTAGTACACTTCCGTTCGATCGATCGAGCGGGCAGTGCATACTTCCGTTCGATCCACCACCGCCAGCTCGATCGTTCCGATCCACTTCCGTCCCCAATTTTCAAAATCACTCCCAAAAAGCTATCCAGCAACCGAGCGGGAAGATGTTACATAAATCGGAATATAAAATGCACCAAATGTTGTGAATTTCTATTTCATAAACTTATACGGTATATTAATTCCGGCAGAGAATACAACTATAATAGTACATTATGCAACCAGCCTATAATGGCAATAATTAAGACACGATTATGTTTATAAAACGAGCGAAGCGAGTTTTATAATTTCGATACGAGTGTCTTAATTACCATTATTGGCGAGTTGCATACGACTGTTTATGTTCGACGATAATTATAACTTTTATTTTATTTTATGTTCGAACAGAAATATTCATAAATATATGTCGAGATTCAGTCACTTGAAATTAGTGATCGGAGAGCAAGCGCTGAGTTTGTTGTCAGTGCTTCATACGTTCTCTGACCCACGTATGCGCTCTGTCTGCTTGACAATGCCATAATGTTTACAGCCTGCTGTCTGAACCATGACGTTCTAGTGTATTATATTAACAGCAGCATTCACTAAAATTGTTGGCGAAATCTTACGAATGCAATGCCCTGTGTAGACATTGGAGTTGCAGATATTAAGGTACAGTGCTATTTATTTGGCAATATTCTGCAGTTTGTTTAAACAAACATTACGGACAGTACACACTTTCCATATCGTTATAGGCTAGGGTGCAAGGATGATGAGTTGCAAACTTCTGAACGTAGATTTCCTAATTTCATGCATATGTCATTGTATATTCCTGTTACCGTAAAGGTTTGTGCTGATCTTCTCTTTGTGTTTGGGATTGTAACTACAATGGCTGATCCAGCATACATTGTCAACTTTCAAATCATGTAATTCATGTCTGGCTGCGTGACTCAGCGGTGACATTCTTGCTTGCTGGGTCCAAGATTGCAGCATCAAAAACTGGCGCAGTCAGTTGGCATTTGAGGGTACGCAAATACGAGGGAGCCGTGTCAGTAGATTTACTGGCACGTTAAAGATCCCCTTCGGGGAAAAATTCCAGCACTCCGGCGTCTCTAGAAGCAACAGTAGTTAGACGGGTCGTAAAACCAATAACATTAACATTATCTTTCTTTCTTTCTTTCTTTCTTTCTTTCTTTCTTTCTTTCTTTCTTTCTTTCCCACTTCCTTTATGCTTTATTTTCTCTTTGTTTCTATGCTTATTGTAATTATTCCAACATTTGAATGGCTCAAAAGACGGGTTATTTCATTTATACGAATAGCGTATTTCAAAATTGGAATGTTCAAATACAGTACTCCCTCTGCAATCCGGCATCTCAGCTCTCCAGCGCTCCCAGTAATCCGGCGTTTTGTATTCGAGTACGAGCTCAGCACTTGGTTTGATAATGCGTCCCCAATACTGTACAATGTTTCCCACGCAGCGACAAGACTAGTGTCTGAGTAAACAATGCATTGGCACCAAGAGCGATGACTCACCCCCCCCCCCCCTCCCTCCCCTCCTCAGGTGCCTAGTGTAGGACAGTTGTACTGTAGTAGTGTTGTGCTGAAGATGGCATCCGTGCAGAAGAAACGTAAACATAAACTCTATCTTTGTTAGAGAAACATGAAATCCTAAAGCGGCTTGAAAAGGGCGAAACGTTAACTAGTGTTGCTAACGAATACGGTGTTGTTCGAGCTACATTTCATGACATAAGAAAAAAACAGTGATAAAATAAAGTCGTTTTTAAGACGAATGAGAATTTAAAAAGTAAACGACAGACATTGAAAACTGTTTGCCACGTCAATTGCCTGGGCGGAGGAAAATGGCGTCTCTGCTAATGATGTCTTAGTTTTAAGAAGGTTACAGGAACAAGTTCTCAAAGTGTCTCTCAACCGTAAAAAGCGAAAGACAATTGATGCATATTTCCAGCCGTCTACTTCCAATGTGAGTTATATGATATAGTTTCGTACTTTTTTACTTTGTATAGTACAATGTAATTAAAACTGATTTTCAAATTATATCTGCGTTTTTCTCGATATTTTCCAGTAATCCGGCGTTTTCGGTAATCCGGCAGTGATCTGGTCTGATATCTGCCGGATTACCGAGAGAGCACTGTATATGAAATAGTCGAAATACTCGTATGTTCAAATCAAATATTCGTTTCCGAAATTATTCGAGCAATTTGAATAATTGGACGTTCGAATATGTGCAGTCCTATGTTTGGTGTATTCCACTGTTGTTCATTTATTCAGGGGGTTCGCGACAACATGGCCACGTGTGTGTGTGTGGGCCGGGGGTTGTCTGATAATCTGGGACACTGTGGTAATTGTAGTAATGTAGGCTATTTATTCATAATTAGTCCTAATTACAAATAAAGGAGGTGGCCGTGGCCTTAAATTAGGAAACATTCTGGCATTTGTCAAGTGTACAAGTGGGAAACCTTGGAAAACTACTTCCAGAATGGCTAAGCCCACATCATCCCAGTTCTACCACACGAGGCTGAGTGTGCCCCCTTCTTGTTTTCAGACCAGAAGTACAGTCGTATCTCGATATCTCGAATCGTTAGGGGGTTTCAATATACATTTGACTTATCGAAAATTTGAGTTACGTAGAAATAGGAAAATGTCCTCGTGCTTCTACAATGACAACTTGAACATCAAGCTCCGACAAAGATTGGCTTGGTCCAATGTCTGGTCGACACTCTTCTATAGTATGGAGGTTTGGACTTTGAAACGATTAGAGGCCTTCGAAATGTGAATCCATAGAGGAATGCTTAAAATACCTTGGACTGGTAGAGTTACTAACAGAGATGTCCTCAGAAGAGCAAAATGTGACCATCAGCTTTTGCCTACCATTAAGTATCGAAAAACTGCCTATTTGGGTCATGTGCTTAGAGGCCAAAAATATCTGTTGCATCGACTAATACTACAAGGCAAACATAGATGGCAGACAATTCAGATGTCCTGGCTTAAGAAAATCAAGGAGTGGTCACGAATTCGATCTGTTGAAGGATTGTTCCAGCTTGCGGTAGACAGAGGCGCATTTTCCATGATTATCGCCAACGTTTGGGTGACGGATCACGGTATTGAAGAAGGAGATACGTAGGAAGAATGTTAAAATTTATATAATATACTGGCCGAAAAATACTGTATGTATGCTTACAACACGTAGTTGTCTAAATGTATGTGATAACAAGTAGTTCCGTGAAGAACTAGACAGTCTATTTTCATATAGCCTATTTATGTTAAGAGTCTCTATCAACATACAGAATTTCAGTTTGATTGCGGTAATAGATTCGTCGATATTGAGAACCGTCCAATAATTTCGGATGGTCGCCATGTTGGATTTTGATATATGTTGGCCATAGAGTTACGTAATACAAGATGACGATTATTGCCTAGGTTCATTATTTAAACGTTGTTTTCGATCGCATGATAGGTCACAAGAAATAAAAAATTAATTTTAAAATTTCGCAAAGCCGCCATCTTGAGGCTATGTAAACAAATGAACTTAATTAGATGTCAGTGCATTACAATGTGTATAAACATTTGCTGTAGCATGTTTCACTGCGCTTGGTTGGTTACATCGCGAGAAAATTCTACTGAAATGTTTCAACTTCGCTTGGCGCAATGTTTGTTTTGTAATTAACAGGTTTTTGAAAGTTACATAGGTGAACGTTTAGTAGTGTCCTTTATCACCGTAAAATATTGAGGGTGGTATGAGTAATAGTTTCGGAGATATAGAATGCCGGTGAAATATTTCGCACAGCCGCCATGTTAGATTGGTGAGACGTAATGAAATTTGAAGGGCATGGTCGGGATCGAAAGAAATAGTCCTATATGTTTCCCGAGTTTCATTGAAATCGCACCAACCGTGTATATTTTATTAGGGAAGGGTGGGTGACACACACACACATACGCGTGCATACACACACACGCACGGACAAGAGGTGATATCATATGCCTATTTTTTCATAAATAAAAATTAAGCTAAAACATGTATGTTGGTAATGATGAAAAATTTATCACATTATCTAAGCATATTGCACAACAAAAATACGTAAATGTTCGAGATAAAGATCTAGTTTAAATGTGGGGGATCGTATTTAAGCTTCGAGATATCGAAAAATTCCAGGTATAAATATTCGACAAAAGGGAAAAAGATACATGTTAATTATAGGAAATTTGTTTGGGAAATAATAATAATAACTAAGAGTTATCGGAAATTCAAGCAAATATACGCTATGAAATAATAATAATAATAATAATAATAATAATAATAATAACAATAATAATAATAATAATAATACCGGTAATAATATTAATCATAATAATAATAATAATAATGTATTTCTTTCTTATTCGTTTTACCCTCCAGGGTTGGCTTTTCACTGGGACTCAGCGAGGGATCCCATCTTTACCGCCTCCAGGGCGTTGTCCTGAAGCTTGAAACTTCGTGTCAGGGGAAACAACTGGGGAGGTGGGACAAGCACCTCGTCCAGGCGGTCTCACCTGCAAAGCGAACAGGGGCCTATGAGCAATGGGAAGGGAGGGGAAGTTTGGGAGGGATAGGCAAGGAAAAGGGAAGGAGACGGCCATGGCCTTACGTTAGGGACCATCCCGGCATTTGCCCGGAGACGAAGTGGGAAACCACGGAAAACCATTTTGGGGATGGCTGAGGTGGGAATCGAACCCCCTCTACTCATTTGGACCACCCGAGGCTGAATAGACCCCGTTCCAGTCCTCATACCACTTTTCAAATTTCGTGGCAGAGCCGAGAATTGAACCTCGGATCTCCGGGGTTGCTGCTAATTACGCTGACCACTATACCACGTAGGCGACAATAATAATAATAATAATAATAATAATAATAATAATAATAATAATAATAATAATAATAATAATAATAATAATACATTCCTTCATTTCGTATCGGCCATCTATGGACCGCGTCATTAAAACTGTCTCATTCATTGGGCTTTGATATTTGCCTGGTTCGCCCGGATTCATTCTCGGTGGGTTTCCTTCCTTTCCTGGATCGAAAGCCACATTTGATTAAATTCGGTTTCGTCATTTGGGAATTGATAGGGAAAGAGGGACAGATGCAAACATCGCCATGAGCGACTTCATTTGAACATATTGTAAGCAGTTGTTTGTTTGAGACTTCAGTCCTTTGATGGGTTGATACAGCTCTCCATGCCCCCTGTCCTGAGCTAATCGTTTCATCTCTACATAGCCACCACACCCTACATCCGAGGCAATCTGTTTAACATGTTTTAACCTTGGTCTACCCCTACAGTTCTTGTTCTGGACCCTTCCTTCCATAACTAAGCTTCCTATTCCTGGGTGTCTTAGTATGTGTCCTACCAACCTATCTCCTCTCTTCATTAGCAATCGGCAGAAATATCTCTCCTCTCCCGCTCATATTAATACCTCTTCGTTTGTAACCCTTTCTACTCATCTGATCTTCATCATTCTCCTGTAACACCACATTTCAAACGCTCCAGACAAAGACTTTCAAAAATTACTTCCTATTACCTAAATCTATATTCGATGTAAGCAGTAATGTGTAAAATAACAAGATGTTCAGTAAAGATCATATAGCCTACTATCTCCTAAATGCATGGGTATTGCTAATACTCTTTGTCCTTTTCAAGGAGTATAATTGAATAAGTAAAAATTCAGACTTTCAATAATTGAATGTTGGTTAGTAGCTTGTTGAAATACAACGTGCTATACGCATATTAAACATGAATATGAGGTGCCCTTTGCTAGTGCTCATTCAATAAGAATAAAATCAGTCAAACCCCAGGGACATACCGGGTCTTCGAATAAGAATCACTATATCACATGATGAGGGTCTTAAGAATAGTATAAATGAATGACAAAATCAAAGCAAAATAGTGCAGACAACAACATTCTTGAAGTTTAATTCAGTTTCACCGTGTTTGAAAAGATAGGGGGAATCGATTTGCACACATACATGGCCGCCATCCGAAAATTATTCGGCTGATGACCTTGTAGTTTGGTCAAAAGATTCTTTATACATCAAGGTATAATGTTGCAATATTTGGTAGAGATCAGATGATTAAGTTGGTCGTAATTTGATTTAAGCTTTTAACATTTGGGTGGCCACCATTACGTTTTCGTCAAGATGGCGGCGATATAAAACATGACACTGAGGTGCCCTTTGCTAGTGCTACCTCTGTACCATATTTTGTACAATTCGGTTTCATCATGTTTGAATTGATAGGGGGAATCGATTTGCACACATACGTGGCCGCCATCTGAAAATTATTGGGCTGATGACCTTGTAGTTTAGCCAAAATAGGCTCAGCATATAAATATATGTTTTTACAAAAGTTGGTAGAGATCGGATGATTAGGTTAGTCGTAATTTGATTTAAGCTTTGAACATTTGGGCGACCGCCATTACGTTTCCTTCAAGATGGCTGCGATATAAAACTTGACACTGAGGTGCCCTTTGCTAGTTCTACCTCTGTACCAAATTTCGTTCAATTCGGTTTCAGTTTCACCGTGTTCGAATTGTTAGGGGGGGGGGGGGGGACAGACATTCAGAGTACACGTACTCCCACACACACACACACACACACACACACTACTCACACACAGGCAGACACACAATTTTTAGCCCTGTGTACGTGTGCAGATCTCATGTCTACTTTCATTTTTTTTGCAAAAATCGTAAGTAGGCTAAAACCTACTCTTTCATTCCGGTGTTCAGAAACATTCATTTGAACACCCCATATACTCGGTGATGATGTGAAATACTGCATTCACGGGTGATGTGCGCGTTGTCCTTAGCCCATAAAGGACACCCCAACAGTGCTTGTAATTTCCATTCCCATTATAACACACACAAATTGTGTTTGCCAAACCTGTCAAAGGAGGTTTCCTCTGACGACACAAAAAGAATTTGGAGCAATCGATAGCAGGTCATTAAGAAAGATACTCATTATCTGCCAGTTGTGAGTCCTCAGCTCTTTGCTCTTTCTGCCTGAACACGTACCAAACCCTGCGCTAATGGCAGCAGCTTAGCATTCAGAGTCTCTAATGAACGTCTCAAGTTCCTCATTCATACACAGCATTTTAATTCCTCTATCTATGTTCTTGTTTCTAGATGTATTTAGAAATAGAAAAGTAAGCGAGAAAACGACTCCAAGTCCTTAAAGTTGAAGAAATAGAATCCATTTTAGTGCTGCTTAATTCTATTGAACACTTTTCAGTCTGTCAACACTAATTGTGCCCAATTACATTGCGCTGGAAACAAGTATGAGGGGTGATCAAATGTATTTATTTACTCGAGTCAAAAGCATCAGACTATTTAACATACAAAAAATACATAGATATGTACATATACATAATAAGAATAACACAAACTATTTGAAATTGATAGTAATATTACGTTAAGGAATGTTAAATGAAGTAGGAAAACAAAACAAAGATGACAGTCTAAGCAACTTTAGCCCAATATTTGGCAATTTCTATGGCTTCAGATCTTGCGGACATCAGATCACCGATGGTGCATCTTGCAGGACATAATCTGCACTGGTATAGGTGGTCCGTAGTTTGTTGAGCCCCGCATTCGCAGAGGGTTGATGATGTGGAATAACCCCATTTGCTCAATTTGTGTTTTGACCTTGCAACCCCTGTTTTGAGCCTGTTCAGAGTTTTCCACACTGGTCATTCTTCAGTGAAACCAGCAGCTAGATGTTCCGATGATGTCATCCAATGGTGTTCAGATCTCATCTTCCACACAGTTAACCGGGAATTTATCCGTTGGCAAATGTTAACTGTTGTCCTCATGAAACCTTCCCTGGACTTCAGTCTTGGAGGAGGAGGATGATGATTATGTAGGGGATGTTTATCGGAGGTAGATGCCTTATACCTTTCTCTCTGTGCAGCTACTTCGCGCCTGATGTCTGGAGGGGCAATTCAAATTGAAAGGTATGACACGATACTGTGGGTACAATTTGTTCGTTATTCAAAAGTAATCACCACAGGCCTGGGCACAGGTGTCCCATTGCTTCACTATACCAAACGCAGGTCAAAACCTGAGGAAAATATCACCTCTCTCTCAGTTCCTTCTTGTGTTTCGGACATGGATTGTCATCTCTCAACCTACTATATACATTTCAAATCATTTGTTTGCACCTTTTACTCAACTTCTCTCCGTTTGTATTACCTTTGAAGTATTTTATTGGTGATTCAAGCTCAAAACCTTGTGTACTTGAGGAAACCATGTTGAACTTTGTGAAATCATAGTGGCGTTGTCAACCTTTGAGCCTGATTCGCCAAAAATAACGAATTACTCTGGTGCTCTTTAGCCGCTCAAACAAGAATTATACACACACACACAACATGTAATATAATGTTAAATTCGTCCTGAATTACTCTGCCTATTGTTTCAAATACCACTAAAAACTATATTCACACACACAATTCATCGCATGAAAAGCAAAGTTTAAAAAACTCCCAATTAGCCTGAAAATGACAAGTTAATCATAGATTTTTACAAAGGAAATTCTAAAAAGTAATCTAGCCAGCTGATGGAAACATAGCAACATGTGCTGGAAAATCGTGTACGCCAAAAGCAAGCAGAGAAAGTGAGAACTATTTCCTGGCGCGTTGGCCTCTTCACAGACCAGAACATCAAAGTGACCGCTTAGGTCTTGAGGTGACTAGAGGTATATCCGCAGGATTCCCTGTTCCCAGATGTCTTGTGGTTGTGACAGAAGCCAATCCTGTACGGTGTCCTTTAGTTCGTCGTCCGATTGGAAACGTTTCCTCTTGAGACGAATCATTAACAGTGACGTGTATTGTGCGACACTCTGTAGTCTACGCAAGTCCATCAAGTACAAACGGCCAGGATTGCACGTGAAAGGAGTGATTCTGCTCCATGATAACGCTCGCTCACACGTCTCTAATGTCACACAAGGTGTATTGACTACGTTCATGTGGGAGCAACTTGAGCTTCCGCCCTACAGTCTGGACTTGTCACCCTGAAACTTCCATCTCTTTGGTCGGTTAAAAATCATCTCAAAGGAAAACGTTTCCAATCGGACGACGCACTAAAGGACCCCGTACAGGATTGATTCCTGTCACAACCACAAGACTTCTGGCAACAGGGAATCCTGCGGCTAGTGAAGCAATGGGACACCTGTGCACAGGTCTGTGGTTATTACTTTTGAATATCGAATAAATTGTACCCACAGTGTCGTTTGTACCTTTTCATTTGAATACCCCTCACATTATTGTGAAAATTTCAGAAACGAATTGATAAAATTAAAAATCCGCCTGATCAATACTAAGAGAAGTTGTTTAATGAAATATTAGACGACGTGCATGTTTATACAAAGTGAAGAAACATCTTGAATTTTCGACTGATTTTTGATAATATTTATTTACTTTTTTAAAATCGAATTACTTGCCTTCTCCCATTTCTACATTCGAAAAAACAAGTCTCCTATTAATATATTTTTCGTAATGTACTAATTCAACATACTGTTTTAAAGTAGTTTGTCTGATTGCACATCAATTCATATATTTACAAGTTTTTCATTAATTTAAATTAATAATATTTGTGAGGATATCCATTTTTGACAATGTTTAACTAGTTTTTAAGGTGTAATATCTTTCACGCTGAGGATGGAAGCATTGATATTCCGAAACATGTTCGTCGTTTAAGGTTGTTTCAATAAACACCTTCTATTAGTAATGATCAGACGGATTTTGAATTTTATCAATTCTATTAATCAATATGGATATATTTATTTACCATTTATTTTAAACTTCAAGAATGTTGTTGTCTGCACTATTTTGCTTTGATTTTGTCATTCATTTATACTATTCTTAAGACCCTCATCATGTGATATAGTGATTCTTATTCGAAGACCCGGTATGTCCCTGGGGTTTGACTGATTTTATTCTTATTACTGATCTACATTGCATACATACGGTTACAGTATCTCCATGAGGCGTCGGAGTTGGACCAGGAACGGAGAGCATGGTGGAAACTCTCCAACTACACTTGTCACGCCACCACATACTGACAAGAGTACAAGGAAGGGAGGAAGGTGTGATCATTTCCATTTCAAAGCAACTGACAGACCTGTCATTTATTTTTATTTACAAATAGAAGAGCGGCAAGTACTTACCTCAAGAGTAGATCTTTACCTCTTCTTTTATTCAAATTAATAATTATCTCATTCAGAACCCTTACTTTGGGGTGTTATGTCGGGAAGGGTGAGCTGAGGGGTTGTGTTGGGTAGAGTGAGTGGCCGTGGCTGGACACAGAATGTGGGCAGTCACAAGAATAGTCCGGATAAGACGGAGCAGCACGACTTGTAAGAAGTAAAGAAGGGTGTGCTCGAGCAGGTATTGATCGCACGGCGTGGCGACCAGGGCAGGTCAATGGAGCGGGCAAGTGGACGTAAACAACTCAATGGCTCAGGTGGGTCCAAGAGAAACAGAACACCTATTCTAACCATTTGTCTATAATGTAGAGTAAAATGAAATATAAAATTATATCAGTCAGATGCCCCGGAACGTAGGCGTGTTGAATTAGAGTCACGATGGCACAGATTCAAGTCAAAATTTGGGTTCTTATAAATACTAATTTATTTATTCGTATCAGAAGTATACATTGTACATTTGCCAAGTCACGGGCATTAGGTGTCGCAGCCATCAAGTCCTCCATTGTGCAACTTAAAGGACACTTACTGCAATTCATGAAATTCATCACATAGCCTGGATGTTGATGATGATGATAATTGTTGTTTTAAGGGGCCTAACATCTAGGTTATCGGCCCCTAATGGCCTGGGTGATAGCGAAAATGACAATGAAATCGAAACCAGAAAGAAAATTAAGTGAGACGAAAAATACTTACAAATAGGATCTTAGATTGAAAATACCCACCAAATGGAGAGTGGTAATACTTACAAAAGGGAACTTAGAACGAAAAATACACACAATATGTAGGCTAGGTTCAAAATACGTACAAAATGCAATGTAGAGTCGAAATACAAATTGCAATTGAAATACAAAATACTCACAAAATGCAATTACAATTGAAAATGCTTACAAAATGTACGGTAGATTCAAACTACTCATTTGGATTGACAATACTTACAAAATGCAATTGGGGTTGAAAACACTCGCGAAATGCAATTTAGATCGAAAAAAAAAAATACAAAATGCAACGTAGATTAAAAATACCTACAAAATGTAGTGTAGATGCAAAAAAATCGCTGATGGGAATTTAGGTACTCGGGGAGCCAATTAACAAAAGCTGTGCTGGAATCGTAAAGAGAAAAGGAAATATGATGAAAAGAAAACAAGAGGTCAGACCCCTCGAAGCAGGAGGGATCAGGAAAGATGAAACAAGGGCCAATTAAGGCGGGAAAGTGAAAGACTCCCTAGGCCTCGGATACCCTAATACCGTCGGGATCGGAAAAGAACAAGAGTTGACCAAGGGAGGTCGACAGGAAGGAAGACGGAGAGGATCCCGGCACAAGTAACTGGAAGCAATGCCGGACTCAGCTGGGCTCCCGTGGTCGCCAACCCACGTCCCACTAGATAGGTTGGATGTGCCGGGAAAGCCGCACATTATCATATTGATTGAACGCCAGTTCGAAGCCTGTTCAAAAACTTCCACGTGGACCAGTGTTCCTAATGTCCTCTAGGGAGATGTTCAATTGGTAGCATCCAGCCATCAAGTTAAGTAATTCTAGATCTCCGTAATCTTAACCTTGTGGACTTAACAGATTCATGTAGATCTTGTGTTGTATTCAGGAAACTCCTCCTAGACCTCAGTTGTCGATGGGCAGGTTCATATCCGTACAAGAGAAAATACTAATAATGGACACATACACTTGGGTGGTTTTCATTTTAGATACGTTGTGCCCAGTGAGGATCGCGTTTGAACATTTAGCACTTTCTCCTCTTCCCTTCCCAATATCTCTTCATCCTTTCGCCGTGTTCCCCTTTACGCTCTTCTGTCCATCCTGTATATTGTCGAGTGGGCTTCTCAGAAAATTTGTGCTTGTGAATTAAAGTTCTGCAATTTGTTCCTTCTTTTCAATGGTTTCTTCATGACAGCCAATTACATTTATATCTTCACTGATTTCTTTTAGCCAGTTGTGTACATTTTTCATCGATAAGCCTAGGTTGGAAATTATGTTTGTGAGCCTGTTATGATCCATTCTACAGGGTGTAACAAAAATGTACGGCACACAATCCAGGACACATTCCTCACTCGTAGACGAAGAAATTATCTTATATGAACATTGGTCCGGAAACGCTTTGTTCCTATGTTATACCTTATTGTTTCCTACTCATTAATGATGGGAACACACAAGAACGGAACATACCAGCATACCACATGCAACTCTCACAGGAGATGTTCAATAGGCCCTCCGTGCATCAACCCACCGCCGTACTGAATCTCGGATGCGCTGATGTATCCCTGGAGTACTGTGTATGGTGTCGTAGCCGTCCATAATACCGGCACGGAGACTCTGAACATCTTGTACTGGGGTTCGATACACAAGAGCTTTCAAATGCTCTCACAAATAAAAGTCCAGTGATTTTAGGTCCGGAGAGTGTGGCGGCCAGGCAATTGGTCCATCTCTACCTAACCATCTGTCACAAAATCTGTTATTTAAAAGCCGAGGGATATTAACATTACAATGAGGAGGTGCTCCATCGTGCAAGAAGTACATGTTTTGTCGCACAACTAAAGGCACATCCGCTAAGTCGCATGGCAACAGGGCCATGTAAAACAAAACACTGGCGGTGCACCTACGATAATGACAACGTAACCAGACGTAACCACGATCCCACGATTCTAACGTTCTGTTCTTGTGTGATTCCCATGCGTAATGAGTTGGAGACAATGAGGTGTAACATGGAAACAAAACGTTTCCAGACTCATGTTCATATAACATAATTTCTTCGTCTACGTGTGAGGAATATGTCCAGGATTGTGTGCCGTACATTTTTGTTACACCCTGTAAAGAGGTGTCCGTAAAACTGTTTCCTCCTGGTATCTGCGATTGTTTCTGAAACTTGATACATTTCATGTGATTTCTTTTTCACCCAAATTCCATTTTCATAGTTTGGGCCTAACATTTTCCTGAGGATTTTCTTTTGTTGTTTATCGATAATTCTTATTCGAGATTTACCACCAATTATAATATTATCAGATGCATATAGAGCTGTGTTATATGTTATACGGGTGGAATTATAAATATATAATGTAATTTAATTAATTGAATATTACATTTACATAAATATGAAGCAAAAACATTTACCAAAATAAATAATGTACTTAATATGGGTATTAACTTCGTATTAATTAACATGAGCCAACAGCAATACAGACTAATAAATGATAATAATTCAACAACTTCAACTTGAATTATAGACTCCATACATAGCAGATTTAATTGACTTTAAAGCAAGACCACTTCACGACCTAATATACCAGTTGACATTACATGGAAGATCAAAATATAGATATTTAAATAATAAAACTTTATAGTACCGTATATTTGACAAAGAACATTATGCAACGAACCTATAATGGCAATAATTACCATTATAGGCGAGTTTATGTTCGACGATAATTATTATAACTATTCTATGTTCGAACATAAATATTCATAAATATCTGTCGAGATTTCACCAGTTTTATGTTCTGAACAGAGCGCATGGGACGCAGAGAATACCATGGCCTCCTGGAATACCTCACTACGACACTCGCCACGCAGTGAAATTAAAAATAGAGGGCCATGGAAGTGAGCGCAGGTACGATGCTATCCTCACCTAATTGGTCACACAACTGTTTCTTGAGCTGTGATTGGTGGGAGAACCAACAAAATTTGCTACACTCTACCAATTGTATAATCAGCCTCATTATAATGCAGTTTTCTGACATATAATATTTACATTTCACCAGGGTCGAACATAAATGATATTGTTAGGAGTTCCATTTCATTAGAATTGTATATTCAAAATTGTTATACTTAGAGATAAGTTTTTAATTTGCTATAATGCTTTTTCGTTAAATATCCTATTTTATTATACATGAATTGCAGCCGATTGGCCATTTGATTTGACGCCCGAGGGCTCCCAGTGAGTTCAATATCAAGTAGTTCCGACTTTGGTTACGAGATGCTACTGTCACTAACACTAGCGGCGAACATTGGAACTCGATAGAGCATTTCTAAATAGCCAAATATATCCTAAAAAATTTGCTACACACTACAAATTGCAGTGGTAGGTTCTTTTACGTGCCATAAATCTATGACGTGGGACCGCCGA
Organism: Meconema thalassinum; assembly: GCA_946902985.2. NCBI lineage: Eukaryota > Metazoa > Arthropoda > Insecta > Orthoptera > Tettigoniidae > Meconema > Meconema thalassinum. The sequence continues at coordinate 503,751,554 of OX336393.1, read as the reverse complement.
CTTTACTTCCCCTCTGAAGCAAGGTATACTGAATAATTTTAACGCTCATAAAAATCCGACGACCTCGGCCGGTTTTGAACCCGTGATCTTGGGCATAGCAGTTCAGCCTATGTAGTATATAAGGTGTGTTCCAAAAGTAACGAGCCGGAGGCATATGCTAATTACAGAAACCAGTACCTGTATGTTACAAGTATTGGCCCTGGCTGTTGAGGCACTTGTCCCATTGTGACACGAGGCGGTGAATGGCTGTCTCATAAAATTCCCTGGTCTGCGATGTGAACCAGTTCCACTCGTAGAGCTGGACGTCGGCGTCCGAGGTGAATCGTTGGCCCCGCAGAGCTCTTTACAGGGGACCAAACATGGCGTAATCACAGGGAGAGAGATCTGGACTGTATGTAGGGTGGCCGAGAACCTCCCATTTGAATTTCTGCAGGAGTGCCGCGACTGTGTTGGCCGTATGAGGTCGTGCATTGTCGTGGAGCTACCACGGCGGCTATGGCTTTCACTGTCACTCGGCGGTCCTGGGTAATGAGTGCATCAACCAGCTGGACGTTGTCATCGGTAATGCAGGGGGGTGCCCCAGACCGGGCATCATCGGTTAACGACACCCGTCCTTCCCTGAAGCGCTTGTGCTACGCCTTGACCCTTGCAAGGGACATGCAGTGTTCGCCGTACACTTGTGACATTCGGCGATGAATGTCCGATCCCCCTACTCTTTCCACTGTTAGAAACCGAACAACACCTCTTTGCTCTTCGGTTGACGCCTCCATGTCACTGTTTGCAATGCGACTGGCAGCGTTGGGCAATTGATGCATGCTGCTGCTCGTCACGTGACGTGCTCGCATGCTCTATAGCGACGGGCTGTGACCTTCCACACTCCGGTCGGAACCACACCTCGTTACACAAGCCACGGTTAGCCGATGTAGTCACCGGTTTGCGCATTCCAGCCTCCGGCTCGTTACTTTTTGAACGCACCTTATATACAGTTAGTATAAGCGAGCCATGCTGGCGAAGACCCCATTGAAGGGTTGAACAGGTGTCACAACAATAAATAATGTATCATTGTAGTAATAACAGGTGTACTTCGTAAACATAATTTATCATTAATTAAGATGCCACAAGCATGACACAAATATGACTGGTAAAATCTCCTTCCATAATATACACCTTAATGGTTAAAACAATATCATTACATTAACTGCTCTCTCATATAAAACTCACATTATTGCATTCTCGAATACAACTTCCTGTTAAGAACCAATGTCTCTTTAGCTCACACAATGTTTAATGGTGAATATGGAACAACACACTTTGATAAAATCCTACAACTGAAAATGCCGAATATATTATACTAGCAGTAGTGTCCGGCTTCGCCCGGTGGATTTATTTGTTTTATGGATGATAATGAATACTACTACAGAACTGGCACATGATACTTAAACTAACAGAAAAAATATTTTAAAAATATAACATTTTGTGGTGGTGGTGGTGGTGGTGGTGGTGGTGGTTGTAGTGGGGGTGATAAGTAGTACAGTATAATGGACGTAACATTCAGGTCATTTTCCCGTAATGATAATAATGATAATAATGAATAGAGAAACGGCTATTTTCTAATTACAGCACTGACACATGTTACTTACAAACAAATTTTAAAAAATGATTAAAAAGAGGAATAAGTGAAATAAAAGACAATGCCTAGGGCCTACATCTCATTGGCTGTTAGAAATGTAGAAACCAATAGTGTCGTCTTTTGATGCATAGCGCCGTAGGAAAATAATCAGAACACTTTGGAAAACTTCGGCTGTTCCGAGCTCCTGAGGTAGCAATTGTATCATTTATCGCCACATAGCGCTCAACGATATGGTTCGGAAAAATTGAAGGTAAATTTGAATGCACCAACACTTATTGCAGCTGATAACCGCAATGTACTGCACCAACACCATTGCACTTATACAGAGGCATAATATTTTCATGATGATAACTGTTTTAAGGTGCCTAAGAGATCTTTTTGCACTAATCGCTCCCCGTGACTGCAATTTATAAACAGCGCAAGGTGCAACTATTTTCGCAATTCTGCACCAGAATACTGGTAGGGGAGACGTGAGGCAGCCCGAACTGCCCGTCAACAATAGACTTATTAAAATACTCTTACAGTTACACTACTACGGACATGAAAGGTTTTAGGGCCTTAATACGTGGTTTTCAAGTTTATTTTGTATGATATTCTAAATGAAGGGAATGGAGAGGTTGTCCAAAATATCAAGTGGACAGTGTTACCAGCAGGGTTTCAAAGTGTATGTAAAATTTGGTCCAATTAGAAGAAACGGTGTAGATTTGTAATAAAGGGCCTATATGCAGGGAATAGAGTGGTCTGTCGTAACTTTAAAGTGGACAGTGTCACCCGCAGGTTTCCAAAGGGTAAGCATACAAAATGTGGTTCAGATCGGTGAAACGGTGTATATTTGTGCCAAACGGTGTATATTTATGCCAATGGGCCTTAATACAGGGAATGGAGTGGTCTGTCCAAAATTTCAAGCAGACAGTGTTACTCGCAGGGTTCCAAAGGGTAAGTGTACACATTTTGGTTCAGATCGGTGAAACGGTGTATATTTATGCCAATGGGCCTTAATACAGGGAATGGAGTGGTCTGTCCAAAATTTCAAGCAGACAGTGTTACTCGCAGGGTTCCAAAGGGTAAGTGTACACATTTTGGTTCAGATCGGTGAAATGGTGTAGATTTGTGCCAAAGGGCCTAAATGCAGGGAGTGGAGGGGTCTGTCCGAAATTTCATGTAAACAGTGTTACTCGCAGGGTTCCAAATGGTAAGTATACAAATTTTGGTTCAGATCGGTGATAATGTGTAGATATGTGCCAAATGGCCTAAATGCAGAGAATGGACTAGTCTGTCATAAATTTCACGTAGACAGTGTTACTCGCAGGGTTCCAAAGGCTAAGTATACAAATTTTGGTTCAGATCGGAGAAACAGTGTACGTATCATTTACCATAACGCCAGCGCATGCCGATAGAGCAGTTCGGTAGCGCTTGTTCTACCGTCTTACTGAACAAAAATCAATCTTTTAGGTTATCTGAGAGGTGTAGCCTAATACTACATAGCCTAAACTATTGCTCTTGAATCTGGCTATCATATAAAAAAGATTTTTTCGAATCGGACTGGTATTTCCAGAGATTAGCGCGTTTAAACACTCAAACTCTTCAGCTTTATTATATTAGTATCGATAATGATTGTAGTCAACTGAAATAGCAGAATGTTTACAAAACTGAAACAACTGAATGTTCAAATTTGAGAATCAGCAAATATTAAAATTTCAAAACATGGAATGTTAAAATTCGACAACTAGTCTATGATAATTAAAAATCTACAATGTTCATTAAATTTTACAATATTCATTAGGATTAGGAAAAACAATTCAGAACGGTTAACGTTTACGCATTTTGCAATGTTCATTAATATTTGCAATGTTTTTCTTAAACTGACAGCCCTAAGCCATCTATGACGAGTACGGCCAATTCTCTACCGTACTGTAATTAAGAAGCGAGGAATTCTCTTTCGATGCGGCTTGGTTCCTAATACAATATTCAATAGATGTTACAATGTAACATTTTAACCTTTGCCCTACAAGGCACTCACTTTATAAACACAAACATATGGCGAGTTTACTGATTCTTAGCTCTTGACATTGATATTTTAGGTTTTGAACATAAATTTTGTTGTCAACCTGCCACAATCTATCCATAACATTGAAATCGCTCCAGCCGTTTAGAAGTTATTACAGGGGGATTTACACAGACACATACGCACACACACGGACAAAAGGTGATCTCATAAGCGTTTCCTTTTCATAGACCAATAACTTAACACTTGCTTAATTCAAACCGTTCCTTTTCTAGTGTTTGCACATTGGTAGGCGTAAGTAAAACGTATCAAATCCTATCGAAATCAAACCCAGAACTGAAAACATGAAGATATTTAATATTGACACCAATCATCCCCTCAAATCAAATCCCAGTTACGCCACTGTTGGGTAGAGCCAGTAATCGAACATGGGCGGTCGGGCAACGCTAAAACACACACTGTTCAACATGGAATCCCTGGCCTGCACCAATCATGAGATTACTTGTTAACGGATGAATTAGCAACTGCAGTATTTTCCACACAAATTAGTTTTGTATTTTCATAACAGATCGTGTTTAAAGAATAAACCGTTTGCATATTTCGAACGTGTTAGTACAGTATTTATCCCACATAACTCCATACAAATGAAGGGATTATGTCGCTAAACACAGAGGCTGCATTCCATAGCACGCTGAGCCTATGAAATAAAACCTATCATCTCTACATTCGTAGTGTAAAACAAAGTCCCCGATTCTTTGATGTTACGGGTAATCTCGTGAAGCACTGGATGGTTTTTAATGCGGTCTTCATCATTCTGTAAAGGATTTCTCGAGGATGGTTTCTATAGAAAAACATTAATTTGCTAGCAAAGGAAGCCGAGCAGTGGCGATTTCAGTGAATCGAGTCGAAGATTAACATATGTCCGAGCGCCTGTTAAGCTTACGCTCGACAAACCGTTCAAAATATCTATACACTGGTACGTACTATTAGTGTAAAAATTGTTAAGCATGAAAAGTTCTACGAAAAAGACCGCGACAGCATATCTCTGTCTTTAATACATCGACCACTATAAATGTTTTTCCGTTTTCATTTCTTCCATCAATCTCCATTAAGGCGGCTTCGGTGGCGTAGTCGATAGCATGCTGAGCTTCTATGCCCAAGGTCGCAGGTTCAAACCCGGCCCAAGTCGTCGGATTATTTAAGAGCGGGAGAAGCTCATCTAGGGTAGTATTTCCAAGTGAGGTCATTTTAGTGCGTTTCGTTTTATAGCACAAAAGCCTTCTCTCACATCTGTATCTTCATACTGTGCAAGGAGTTAGTTATTGTTGTTTGAAGGGGCGGAACTTCGAGGTCATCTGCCCCTACTGTGCAGGGATGTTGTAACATTTGACTAATTTAGTTCAATTGTTTACATAACCTCAAGATGGCGGCTGAGCGAAATTTTCATATCTTGTTTTTATCTCTTGAGTCATAACCATGTGATTGAAGTTTGAATAATACACCTACGCAATAATACGCATGTAATAGTATACTGTATAACTATGTGGCCTACATATATAAGAATACAACATGGCGACCGTCCATAATATTTAGACGGTTCTCAATATCTACAGTACTTATCTATTACATCTATCAAATTGAAATTTTGTATGTTGATAGAGGCAATTAATAAATTAGAATATATGAAAAAAGGCTATTCAGTTCTTCACGGAACTACTTGTTCCAAATAAAATTCATGTAGATAATAATACATTGCTAAAGAAGGTCATGCTAGCACAAATTTGAGCTTGGAAATACTGTATGTAACATGCGGGATAACGTCCTCATTTATTTCGGATGTAATGCGTCATCATTCTGTTATTGATTTAATTCTGTGCACTAGATAGTACAGAGACACGACATACCTAATAATGTAAACCCTGACCTTCACCAATCACGCGATCCTCTTGCAAACCAACGCTACAGTTGTAACATTTCCAGTGGGCTGAGAATACAGTATATCAATACTGGTGGCTATTTCTGGATACGATTTGCAAATTCACTGTGTTTCCTACCAGGTGAACAAAATGTAAAACTTGTTTAGTAACTGTAAAGCTAAATGTGACCGATATAAAGTTAATTTGGCACTTAGTCCTTGATATTTACAAAGAATTACAATAGGAAAAGAGGAAATGCGGTTTGGTGCATCTTACTATCCACTGACATGCATATCATTGTTGAATTTGTTGATATATTAGTGCTCTTTAATATATTTAGTACATTGTTGACTCCTGGCGGGAATATCAGCAGTGCAGTATTTATTTATTTATATATTTATTTATTTATTTATTTATTTATTTATTTATTTATTTATTTATCGTATGGCTTTTAGTGCCGGGAGTGTCCGAGGACATGTTCGGCTCGCCAGGGGCTGTAGCTGTTTCAAGCGGGTGAGCTACAAGTTGCGTTCAATTTCAAGTACTGTAGTTCCAACTTTCGCTACCTAGTGGTGAACGTTGGAACTTTGATAGAGCGTTCCAACGAAATATAACCTAGAAATTTAGCTTCGCATAAGTATAGTTTGTGGAAGGTTCTTTTACATGCCATTAATCTATGACATGGGACCGCCGGATTTACTTCCCCTCCGAAGGAAGGCATGCTGAAGGGACTTAACGCTCTTAAAAAAAATCCGACGACTTCGGCTGGGTTTGAACTCGCGATCTTGGGCACAGCAGTTCAGCATGCTACCAACTACGCCACCGAAGCCGTAGTATTTAAATGTGTCGTTCTATGTTACGCTTCATCCAGGTAGTTCACGTTTCTGCAATAAGTGTTAGAAAAAATTGTTCGAAAATGGCCTAACAGCAAGATCATCCCGATAAAATAATTTTTTAAAAAATAAAAATAAATAAAAAAGAGGGCAGCGTGAAAATTGCATAAACCGGGATAAAAATCATAAATCATGGATTAATGATGACTGGGCGAAAGTGATATTTTGCTTGAATGAAAAATAATATATTTCCTACAAAGTTTCCAGAATTACGGACACTAGAGTTGGTTGGTTGGTTCCTCAGTTTATGGGCTGCAACAACGCGGTCATGTAGGTGTGTGTACAATCTGTCTGATAACCGGTGTTAATTGTGATGACTGTATTAGTGTGTGTTATCTGTTAGGTAGATTTCTTTAGAAAGCTAACTATTGCAATGGGTCCCATGTTTCGACTTCCGGAAAATTTCGACATATCTTCGCGTTTCACATCCCCCAGACCCCAAAACCACCGTCAGTTCAAAAGTTTATACATAATTTATGTATATATATATCAGTTTCTTGTGGACACGATAACTGCCGTAATTTTCCACCAATCACTTTGAATGTTTTACATAATATGTATCCCTATAAAATCTCGGTCGAGTTCGTTAATGGGCAAAATCGGTCAAAGGGGGTAAAAATGGGGGGCTTTTTTTCGAAAAAGTGAAATATCGCTATAACTCTCTTAATACATGAAATATCGAATCCCTTCAAAGTTCATAATATGTGTCGGATAAGTGCCAAAAATTTATGTCAAATACGTTTTTTGATAGCACCAACCATTGACCATAGGGGTGGGAAAAAGTGGGTTTTTCGGGAAACATTAATCATATCTCTGTTAATAGGCACAATATCAAAACCGCACAAAATGGACAATATTCCTCCAATAATTACCTAAAACTTTTGTCTGAAAGAATTTTTGATATGACCCACCATTACGCCACGGGGTGAACAAAATGATTTAAATTATAAGAAAATGCCAAGTGCCAAGAGAGGTTGCCATGACAACTTTACTTTTAATTGATAAGGGATGACCATCAGCAGTTGCTATGACAACGCCACTGCACGAGATCACATTCAGTTTTCATATGTCAGTGGGAAGCGACTTCGGTATAGGAACTGGTAGCATGCTGAACTTCTATGCCCAAGGTCGCGGGTTCAAACCCGGCTGAAGTCGTCGGATTTACTAAGAGCACTAAAAAAACCTGAGTTTGCTTTCCTTCGGAGGGGAAGTTCCAACGTTCGTTGCGAGTTGCTGATTGAGGTGGCATCTAGTAGCCAAGTTCACAGCTAGGTGTCGTTGACGGCAGTATTTTAGGTAGATTCCATTAGAAAGCTATTGCAATGGGTACCATGTTTCGATTTCCGGAAAATTTCGACATATCTTCGCGTTTCACATCCCCCAGACCCCAAAACCACCGTCAGTTCAAAAGTTTATATATAATTTATGTAATATATGTATATATATGTATATCAGTTTCTTGTGGACACGATAACTGCCGTAATTTTGCACCAATCACTTTGAATTTTTTACCGAATATGTATACCCATAAAATCTCGGACGAGTTCGTTACTGGGCTAAATCGGTCGAAGGGGATGAAAATGGGGGACTTTTTTTTTCGAAAAAATGAAATATTGCTATAACTCTCTTAATATGTGAAATATCGAATCCGTTCAAAGTTCATACTATGTTTCGGATAAAGCTCAGAAATTTATGTTTGAAACGTTTTTTTTGATAGCACCAACCATTGACCAAAGGGGTGGGAAAAAGTGTTTTTTTCGGGAAACATTAATCATATCTCTGTTAATAGGCACAATATCAAAACCGTACAAAATGGACAATATTCCCCTAATAATTACCTAAAACTTTTGTCTGAAAGAATTTTTGATATGAGCCATCATTACGCCAAGGGATGAGAAAAATGATTTCGGAATTGTAAGAAAATGCCAAGAGCTATCAGTGGTTGACATGGCAACACTACTAAATTGATGAGGGATGAGCCATCAGACGTTGCCATGACAACGCACTTGCGCGAGATCAGATTCAGATTTCCATCTGACTAAGTGTGATGCGGCTTCGGTGACTTAACTGGTAGCATGCTGAACTCCTATGCCCAAGGTCGCGGGTTCAAAGCCGGCCAAAGTCGTCAGATTTTCTAAGAGCGCTAAAAATCCCTCAGTATGCTTTCCTTTGGAGGGGAAGTTCCAACGTTCGTTGCGAGTTGCTGATTGCGGTGGCATCTAGTAGCCAAGTTCACAGCTAGGTGTCGTTGACGGTAGTATCTGGTAGCAACATTAGGAACTACTGCTTGAAATTGAGCGTCTGCATTCCTTACCTGAATTTCAGACTAATACAGCTATCACAATTCACACCGTTTATCAGACAGATTCTACACTCACCCAAAGTACACGGGGTTACATGACCACGTTATCGCAGCCCCTAAACTGAGGAACCAACCAACATCTCTGCGGGAGATATAATTTTGCGTGAAGAAGTAACAGACCGTTACATAGTTACACATCAGTGTCGAAACTTTGCATAAGGACAGTGTGACCACAAGTATAAAAATGGACTCCAAATGACAAGAAGGTTACCGTCATCATATGACAATAGAATGTTTAAAATATGCATAAAATGACGAAAAACAAAGTTAATTAATCTCCAATTATAAAATACTTTCACGCAATAAATGTGGTCTGATCCTTCTACGAAAACCTGCATATTCTGCCTATTTTCGACTATCCCCAAGTTTGTCCGGTGAAATCTACCTCCGCCTTCTGGCGTGCCGAGAGGACTTTTTTTAAATTCAAGTAAGGATTGCATACATTCGATATTCAAGTAGTTACAACTTCTGCTACCAAACGCCACCGTCAACGACCAACTAGTTCTGAACTTTGTTACTACATGCCACCGCAGTCGGCTCCTGGTGACGAACGTTGGCACCTAAGAGCGTTAGTCAAATCTAACCTATAATTTAGCTCACACAAGTGCAATTAGTGGAAGGTTCTTTTACATGCAATATATCTATGACTTGGGACCGCCGGCTTTACTTCCCTTCCGAAGGAAGGCATATTGAAGGATATTTAACGCCCTTAAAAAATCTGACGACTCCGGGCGCGTTTGAACCTGCGACCTTGGGCACTTGTGTAAAGCGCCCTTTGAATAATTCCCTGAACCGAACAGACTCACAAACACCTGGACAGCCCCGGTTTATCTAGATGCCCTGATATTCCGAGAAATGTTTTTGAGAGGAAGAGAGTCCCTGTTCAGCAGGTATCCTTGTCCCCCTAGAAGTGTCTTCGGGAGAGAAGTGTCCTAGCTTGTTGTTGTTGTTGTTATTTGTTGCTTCTTTTGAGGGGATTGGACATTGTGCTTGTTTAGCTCCGTGTACTTGGATGAGTGTGGAATTTTGTCTGATAACCTGTGTTATTGTGACCAGCCTAGCTAGGAGAGTCCACCTCGTTGCGTAGTGGCTAATATATTTGGCTATCGCTGCAGAGGCCTGAGTTCAATTCCTGGCTCTGCCAAAAAATTTAATTCTGGACGAAGGGCTGAAATGGAGTACACTCAGACTAGGGAGGCAAACCTGAGAAGAAGTGGGTTCGATTCTTACCTGAAATATTCTGGAAGTGGTTTCCCCACCACTAGTCCATGCTAATGCAGGGATGGTACCTAACTTAAGGCCACGGCCACCACCTTCCCAATCCTCATCTGCATTACAAATGAAATGAAAATCCACAGCCTGTTTCCAATCGACCAACCGGGTCAGCAATGGAATGAATGAAGCCATCATCTAGCGGCGAGGATATGAACTGTGCCAGCCGCCGAAGACTGTCGCACTCCCTTGGTGCACTGATTAAATGAATGACAGATGAAATGAAATGATAGTGCAGAGTGTTGCTGGAATGAAATTTTGACAAGGAAAACCGCAGTACCCGGAGAAAAACCTGTTTTGACTCTGCTTTGTCCAGCACAAATCTCACATGGGGTGACCGGGATTTGAACCACGGACCCAGCAGTGAGAGGCCGGCGTGCTGCCGCCTAAGCCACGGAGGCTCTGCATTACAAATACACACACTAATATAGCCTCCCCAATAAGACAGGTTATCAGACAAATTCTACACACACACACACACACCCAAGTACACGGAGCTACACGACCACGATGTCGCAAAGCCCCTAAATGAAACAACAACAACAACAACATTTGCTATATGATACCATATATAAGGTTCATACATGGACATAGGCTAAATATTTAACACACGGCTTCTCAGGTAAGAGATTTAGGTATTATTCACGCTGATAAACTGATATTCTCTCCCCACATTGACCATATCAAATCTCGCGCAATGCGCACTCTCGGCATTATATACAGATTCACAGAAATTCCAGACCTCACAGCACTTAAATTATACTTCACCACATATGTTCTCCCTATCCTAGATTTCTCTTCCCCAATCGGCTATAACCAATATTTCTGAATTGAACAGTGTCTTAAATTTCTGCATATCAATAGTCAAAGCTCGAAATCCTTCACTAAGGCACTTGGCCAAATCCGACATTCTAAATCAGCTCAATGTACTCGACCTGAGAAGCCGTCTACAATTTACTGACCTGTGTTTCCTACATAAAATTATGAATGGTTACACAAAATGTAACATGCTCTTAAGCTACTTCCCACTCCATGTTCCCTCCCGTTCATCATGTCAGAAGCTTGCCACGGTGGGTGAGTGGATAGCGTGTCGGTCTACTAACCCCAAGATTGCAGATTCGCCCCTGGCCGTGGTAAGTGATTTTTGAAAGGCGGCAAAAATACGATACGCATATCATACGATGTTGGCATGTCAAAGAACCCATTTGAATTCAGTAGGCCGAGTTCATAATGGCAAAATTAATCTCGGGAGTTTCCGCCAGCACAAAGTTCCCCATTTCTCTACTAGAAAGCGCTATTGTGTTCAAGGAGATAAGATATCTAACATCTAACCTCCTTGACTTTCATAGTCAAGGAACTACGAAATTCGACATGCAAGCTACCCTCTGGGTGTCAAATAGCAAAGCGTGCACCAGGCACCCGAGGCCATACGATATTATTATTATTATTATCATGTCAGAACCACATACCTCGCCTACGTATTGAACTACAGAAGTGCTATATTTTCCACCGTCTACCTACCCTTAGCAACTCCCTTCCAAATATTGACATATTCTCTGCCTATAGAACATCAAGCATAACATTAGAAGATCCCTTTCCTCCTCAATGCCGACCCACTCACCCTCCTAATCACCCACTACCCCCAATCATTTCCTGTGTCTTTCCCGAGATTTATCCCTTGCTGCCATCATTGCCACTTGTTACCTGTTATTGTTGTTGTCGATGTGTAACATCTTTCCACTCGGTTGCTGGATATTTTTGTGGGAATGATGTTGAAAAATGGGACGGAAGTGGATCGGAACGATCGAGGTGGCACCAGCTGGCACACTTCCGTTCGATTGAACGGAAGTATGCTCGAACGGAAGTGTGCTAGCTGGCAGTGGTGGATCGAACGGAAGTGTAAGACGCACTGCCAACTCGATCGATCGATCCAGCTGGCAGTTGTAAGATCCAGCTGGCAGTGGTATGAGCCCGGTGTCGGAAATTGATACCATGACGTACTCTCGGCCATGTAGGATGTACATGTACTGAACGGTAAACGCTCATGCGATCTCTGGTGTCAAGTGATTGAAAGAAAGCACATTGTACATGTTCGAAGGCTACGTATCAGTATTTAAATGGTAAAATGCCTTAATATCAAACATTGTAAGCAGTCGGCATTAGGCCTACCGGTATTATGTTTCTGCACAATGGCTATTCAAATATTAACCCACATAACGGTAATGCAGACATCAATATAATAAAATCGTTGTGGTTATACGAGAATTGAGCAAACCTTCATGAACTATTGCTGAATACATTCTCTTTACTCACAAGAGGGCCTATTCATAAGGCATTTTAAACTCAATTTCACGCAGAAACATTATCGAAACAAGCAAAATATAAATGAAACTTAATTCCGTAAAGCAGTATTATTGGAACGTGGAAATAAGCCACCATCTTGTGCACAATATTTGCGTAGTCGAAATAGCCGTGAGGTTAGCGCCTATGACTGTGAATCTAGAGATCTCGGGTAGATATTTTTGCTACCAGATTATCATTTTAAACGATATTTATCATATCAATATGACTCATTTTAACAGCATCCATATGACATTACGTGTTGGTCTGTGAATCAAGAGGTCCTGTTTATACGGAATTTAAGGTTATGAGCGGTGTCGCGTCTATTAATCTAGTTGACCCATATCGTATTCTTTATTTAGACTAGTGCTGGTGGAGGCTACAAATCATCTAATAAAATGAGTTCCATATTATAAACTACAATATCTGTAAAACACTCCCTTTTAAAATAGATTAATATTTGTGCCAATAATAGTATAAAATACCGGTGTATCAACAATTTCACGTGAGGTTTCTTCTATGTCAGATGTTACACATCATATGCGACTACTGTAAGGCTCGTAATTTTTTATTTTTGTTAATATTATCTGAAATTGTTAAAATATTAGTGAAAATTGACCTTTCCATGGTTGTATCTAATAATTATTAAATAAATAAAAAAAAAATAAACTCTATTATTAAAGGGTAAAAGAGTAGGCTACCAGTTCCTTCCATGAGATACCATCCACTTTGAGACTAGAAGCTGTTTTATTTATTTGCGTAATAGGTAAGCTTCAGCTGTTGATACTTAGGGAGCTAACCTCCTATTATAAGACTCTATTTCGGAACAAGTAGCTGACGGAAGGGGGCGTGCAGTGCAGACAGCAGGCGCTATCGAGGCGGTTGAGCATCACAGACGCCAAGCGTCTTTTTATCGGAGCACTGGCTCTGACATTCCAATTATGAATCAATTGCTCACAGCAATTACGAGCGTGAATCAGACAACGTCCGGGTAAATTGAGGTCACTGTTTACCGATGACGTGTAATAGATGGCAAGAGACATATAGTTCTTCACATCTAATACAGTGGATATCTCGATGGAACAGAGGTCGTCTCCGCTTCATCTTCCCAAAACCACGGGTTCAATTTCTGGTCGAGAAAGTCAGATTTTTGACGAGCCACAAAAATATAAAATTAAAAAATTCACGGCACTCGTACTGTGTCAGCTCATAAACATGTAGTTCCGTGAAGAGCTAAATAGCCCATTTTCGCATTGCCTCTTTCAACATAAAAAATTTCAGTTTGATTTCTGTAATAGATTCGTAGATATTGAGAACCATGAAAACATTTCGGATGGTCACCATTTTGGATTTATATATATGCCTGTACTATTACATGAAGATTATTGTGTAGGTGTTTTATTCAAACTTCAATCGCATGATTAGGAATCTAGAAATAAGATCGAAATTTGAAAATTTCGCTCAGCCGCCATATTGTGGTTATAAAAATAATTTAAATGAATTAGATACCACGGATTAATATATATATGATCATATACAGTACCATTTTTTATAGCGCTCGGATGGTTAAATCGCGAGAAACGTCCATTTGAATATTTAAATTTCACGTCACTGCCATGTTGGATTTGTGCTCACCAGGTTTTTGAACGTGCCATAGGTTAACTTATGTTTATAGCCTCTATACACGTACAAAAGTTCAGTTTGATTACTGTCATAGATTAATAGATATTGAGAACTGTATAAATATTTTGGATGGTCGCCTTGTTGGATTTTAATATATGTAGGCCTTGGAATTAAGTACTATTAGATGAGGATTTTTGTGTAAGTTCATTATGCAAATGTTGATGTCGATCGCATGATTAGAACACAAAAAATTAAAACTTAATATTGAAATTTCGCACAGCCGCCACATTGAGGTTATGTTACCATTGTATGAAATTATATGTCAGTGCATACAATGTGTATAAACACATACTGTACCAAGTTTCATTGTGTTTGGTTGGTTAAATCGCGAGAAACGTCTATTTAAAAGTCGCAACTTCGCTTGGCCGCCATGTTGGTTATGTAGTTACCAAGTTTTCGAATGTCTCATAGGTGAACTTATAGTAGTGCCCTTTATCACCGTACAAAATTTCAGGGTGATATCGGTAATAGTTTCGGAGATATTGAATGCTGGTGAAATATATCGCACAGCCACCATGTTGGATTGGTGAGACGTAAAAAAATCTGAAGGGCACGACCGGGGTCGGCCAAAATGGTGCTATGACCTTACCGAGTTTCATTGAAATCGCTCCAGCCGTTTAGAAGTTACCAAAGGGAGACACACACACACACACACACACACGGACAAAAGGTGATCTCATAAGCCTTTTTTTTTTTCATAAAATGAAAATAGGCTAAAAATCCACTGCACTCGTACTGTGTCAGCTGGTAAAAAATCTTTGGTAGGATGTAGCCTACGTTCAGAATGGAGCCTATACTTAACGAAGGGTATTGAAAGCACAACACTTTGATGGGTTTGCTTCTTGAGGGGTATGAGCTGAGCCAAATCTTGCGACGGGGCGAGAGGGTGGGCGGGGTAAGGAGGGAGACTTGGAAATGATGAAACATCATTGAAAATACAGCACTATAGAACAGTAATTAAACCAGAATGCTTGTATGCCAGTGAATGTCTAATACTAAGTTATAAATTGGATTAGAAGTATCGGGAAAAAAATATACGCAAAATTTATGGAAAAGTAGGCTTATGAGATCACCTTTTATCCATGTGTGTGTGCGTCCGTGTGTGTGCTCCCCCCCCCCCCAATATTTTATAAACGGCTGGAGCGATATCAATGGAACTCGGTAAGGTCATAGTATTATTTTCGCCGACACCGCCCGTGCTCTTCAAGAACTACAGAGTTTTGGAAATTAAGAAGTAACGAATAAATATATCGGAACATTGAAAACATAACGGAGACAATAAAGAAGAGGCGATTGTTATTTTTCGGACATTTATATAGAATGAATGATAGCAGGTTAACCAAACAGATTTTTAAATATCTTTGGAAAAAGAAATCGACAACAGCCTGGTTTCAAGAAGTAAAGAAAGATTTAGAAAGAAACAATGTAAGAGAAGAAGAAGCACTAGAGAGAGAAATTTTCAACAACAACAAAAAAAAAGGTAGGAATGGAAGGCAATATAAGAAAACAGATTCAAAATGGTCGGAAGCGAGAAAGAAGGCACACAGCTAAAAGATGAAGGAGCACTGGAGGAAGAAGAAAGAAAAACAAATGACTAAATATTGAAATTGGTTCGTGGTCCTCAGAAGACCCTGACGGAGAAAGAAAAAGAAGAAATCCTTATATATATAAAATTTGTACTTTTGTCCATCTGTCTGTCTGTCTGTCTGTTCCTCCGTCAATTGAAAACGGATCAACAGATTTCGTTCAAAATTTGCAAATGGCTATAAGAATATCCCGGAATCGCTTTACGATGTAAATTTTAACAAAACATCCAATGCGCTTAAGGGGACCAGTGGGTGCCCTATTATATTTACCTTCGATTTACTCATGTGATATGTCGTACGAAAAGTCTTTTATTGCTCTATACACCAAGATTGATATCATTACTTCCAGTAACGAAGAAGTATTTATTTTCCACGATTTTTCTCTTTTGCGGTCAGAATCAATATCATATTTTAGGGTCTTTTCTTTTATACGGATGGTGGCACTGTTCGTACGAAAGTCCCGACACTGACGTCTATCTGTTTAACAGTCTGTTATTCCTTCATGCAAATATTATCTCTTACAGAGACTGAATGAAAGCTGAATGACACCTCGTGAAATGGCGTTGGCATGACAACGTTTATCAATTTAGCAGAGCGGGTATGGTTTTCTTGCAATATCTCGAAAATCGTTCGTTTTAGGGCCTTAAGACGCGGAGTTCGTGGTTCCCACCGAATATTGCTCCTTGCATTGCTACACGCTAACATGAACTGTTTTATTTATATAGGTGGATTGTGGGGTCGAAAACGATCGTGATTTTGAGTCTGATTTTGAGTCTGATTTTGAGTCTAATTTTATAGTAAAAATGTAGACTTTCACGACCGGCGTTGAAATAGGAATCTCCGTTTCGCGGGCTTATAGGTCGTGTTCCAAGGACATTTTGTCGTCCTGACGTTTCGCTGAATACTGCGTTCAGCATGTTCACAGGTTACATTAAGCGAGGTAAAACAAGTAAACAGAAGATATATAAATAGTCAACAACCCACACATAGAGGCTACCATAGCAACGGCGTACCACATAAAAGTAATGCATCAAGGACAGGGCTGCTCGTCTGTTGCATCTTCTCGTCTACGACGGTCAATAAGGGCAGGCTTGAGGGGATTAAGGACTGGAAGCCAAGCTCTGTTCACACGTTCTGCTTCCTCCTTAAGATTGAAGCTGTTAGTATGCTTCAGGATTTCAATGGCCTCCCTTAGTAGCCTGGCATGATAAGACACCGTGGTGGACAGAACTTCGGTGTCTCCATATCTTATATCGTGACCTGCAAGTAGCGAGTGTGCTGCTACAGTGGATTTATCTGTTTGCCCCAGCCAGCTGTGTCGTTCGTGCTCCTTGAGGCGAGTGGCAATACTTCTTTTCGTTGTTCCAATATATACTTGGCCACAATCACACGGGATTTTATAAACCCCTGCCGCGGTATGAGGATGTCGCTTATCTTTAGCGGACCTAAACATGTCCTTAATTTTTCGTGTAGGCCTGTATATGGTCTTAATATCATGGGACTCGAGTAGCCTCCCTATTCTGTCCGTGACCTTTTTTATATATGGAAGAAAAGCTCTAGCCAGGGGCTGCTTGTCTCCAATTACCCTTGTAGTTGGACGTCTCGGATGGAGTGCTCGCTGGATATCTTTCTGTCTGTACCCATTCGCGCATAAGGCCTCGTTGAGGTGTTTAATTTCTTGTTGTAGGCACTGCTTATCACAAATTCTTTTAGCGCGGTCAGCCAGTGTTTTTATAACTCCGTATTTCTGTCGTGGGTGGTGGTTGGACGTCTTATGTAGATATCGGTCAGTATGGGTCGGCTTACGGTAAACTGTATGTCCCAAAGTTAGATCAGCGGTCTTCGTTACCATAACGTCGAGAAACGCGATTTTCTGTTCATTTTCTAACTCCATGGTAAACTGAATGTTCGAGTTCTGGCTGTTAAGATGTTGTAAAAACAGATTTAATTGATCTTTACCATGGCCCCATATTACAAAGGTATCGTCCACGTATCGTAGCCACACTTTAGGTTTCAAAGGTGCGGTCTCTAGTGCTATTTGTTCAAATTGTTCCATGAAGAAATTCGCGATCACCGGACTAAGGGGACTGCCCATGGCGACGCCATCAATTTGTTCATAGAAATCACCCTTCCACAGGAAATAGCTAGCGGTGAGGCAGTGGCGGAATAAGGCGGTGATATCATCAGGAAAAATCCGTGCGATGTACTCCAGGGCTACCTTTATAGGTACTTTCGTGAAAAGAGAGACCACGTCAAAACTTACTAGTAAGATACTAGAAAGATATCCAGCGAGCACTCCATCCGAGACGTCCAACTACAAGGGTAATTGGAGACAAGCAGCCCCTGGCTAGAGCTTTTCTTCCATATATAAAAAAGGTCACGGACAGAATAGGGAGGCTACTCGAGTCCCATGATATTAAGACCATATGCAGGCCTACACGAAAAATTAAGGACATGTTTAGGTCCGCTAAAGATAAGCGACATCCTCATACCGCGGCAGGGGTTTATAAAATCCCGTGTGATTGTGGCCAAGTATATATTGGAACAACGAAAAGAAGTATTGCCACTCGCCTCAAGGAGCACGAACGACACAGCCGGCTGGGGCAAACAGATAAATCCACTGTAGCAGCACACTCGCTACTTGCAGGTCACGATATAAGATATGGAGACACCGAAGTTCTGTCCACCACGGTGTCTTATCATGCCAGGCTACAAAGGGAGGCCATTGAAATCCTGAAGCATACTAACAGCTTCAATCTTAAGGAGGAAGCAGAACGTGTGAACAGAGCTTGGCTTCCAGTCCTTAATCCCCTCAAGCCTGCCCTTATTGACCGTCGTAGACGAGAAGATGCAACAGAAGAGCAGCCCTGTCCTTGATGCATTACTTTTATGTGGTACGCCGTTGCTATGGTAGCCTCTATGTGTGGGTTGTTGACTATTTATATATCTTCTGTTTACTTGTTTTACCTCGCTTTATGTAACCTGTGAACATGCTGAACGCAGTATTCAGCGAAACGTCAGGACGACAAAATGTCCTTGGAACACGACCTATAAGCCCGCGAAACGGAGATTACTAATTTTATAGTCTCTGCGTCGCTTATTGTACGTGATTATTTGGATCTTTACGACGGTTTACCAAGGTATTATTGTTTCTATTTTGTACGGTATGCTTTCTTACTGTTAATAGATTTATTTTTTGTTAGTTGAATTCTTCTGTTTGCAAATTATTAACTGCTTTTTGTCGTGTTCTACCATTATGTGCAACCTAAATTCACTGACTACTGTCACGTATTCTACCGACTCCCCCATTAGTTTATTAAGTTTGCCTTATAAATCTCACTGGTCAATTGCGCTATCATATTTGAATAAAATTGGTGATTCTTCTTTCACGACCAAGGAAGCCCCGTTCAAGACACAGCTTTAACCTATATATGTACCTGCATTTTAATTGCTAGGTCATGATTGCCAATATACAATCTTTTTGGATGCCTTTATAGGGGGATGAAAGGTGTTGATCGTTTACCTCTTGTAGTTAAGTACCGCAGGTGCACTAGATAAGGATAGGCCTTTTTGGGTTCCCAAATTGACAACAAGAGCTCGCTGGTTACCCGTCTCGGTGTTGCTAGGCGAAGCCACTCACAAGACACGGCATGAACTTAGAAATATTGATGTGTTTAAGATTCATGGCATGATACATAGTTTGCACAATATTACTTTCAGCGGAGATGAAAATTGCTACAAAGTTTGATGTATGTTTAGCATAATATCATTCACTTCCAAATGTACAGTAGTATGAGGACGTTAAAAGATGGGTGTTCAATATTTAAGAAAGATTATTTAAATTTTACTACATAGAGCCTCCGTGGCTTAGGCGGCTGCACGCCGGCCTCTCACCGCTGGGTCTGTGGTTCATGACTATAATCATACTTTATTTGATTCTTTTGTTTTGTTGTAGGGTCTTTTAATATTCTACGTGTGTTGTTTTCCGTGTACCATTTCTTAAATTCCGAGTGTCATCCCGAGCAACGCCGGGCATAACAGCTAGTCAAATATAAGAGTCCTAAAGTTTCGAAACCTGCTATCAACTTTTTTAGCCCATTTAGTCCCATGAGATCACCTTTTGTCCGTATGTTTGTGTGTGCGTCCGTGTGTGTGCCCCCCCCCCTAATAATTTATAAACGGCTGGAGCGATATCAATGAAACTCGGTAAGGTCATAGTATTATTTTGGCCGACACCATCCGTGCTCTTCAAATTTTATTACGTTTCACCAATCCAACATCGCAGCTGTGCGAAATATTTCACCGGCATCACCACTAAACATCACCTATTTAACTTTCAAAAACCTGTTAACTAAAAACAAACATGGCGGCCAAGCGAAGTTGAAATATTTATATAGACTTTTCTCGCGATTTAACCATCCGAACGCAGTGAAACTTGGTACAGAAAATGACCATACAAATTGAAATGCACTGATCTCTAATTTAGTCCAATTGTTTACATAAGCACAAGATGGCAGCTGAGCGTAATTTTAAAATATAGTTTTTATTTAATCATGCGATTGAAGTTGGAATAAAACATCTACACAATAATCTTCATCACTCTAAGGCCTATGCAGGTGTTTCAGAAATACTTTTACAACCTTGGAGATTGGTTCCTGTCACCAAAACAAGAAGAAAGGTTTATATACACATATGTCCCAAAATCATTAGTTTTCGCTTTATTAATGAAAGAACATTCTACAGTGAGACATTAATTGACAGCTGTTTGGAAGTGTTTAACACATGAACTCATATGAAAAAAAAAAGATTCCTGACACCACAGATAAAAGTCTAACGGACCGTGCAAGCCATGGAACGGGTCCTTCCCTGCCCAACGATCTGTCCTGTAAGATCTCCGTCAGTGCAGTGCGAACAAGGTGACTAAAGTGTGCAGGAGCTCCATCATGTGTCGTATTTGCAGGGGCACATTGACATGCAGTAAGTCTGAAAGGATGTTCTGGATAACGTTTCTGGAGACAGCACCTGTAAGACGTGCTGGTAGAACGTATGGACATACACATTAATCCTAAACTGGTACTGATAGCGAGCCTGTCTGGAACACCTGTGCATTTCACAGTTTGTCCATCTGTCGGTGTCAGGAACCTTTTTTGATATGAGTTCATGTGTTAAACACTTCCAAACAGGCTGTTAATGTGTCACTGTGCAATGTTCTTTCATTATTAAATCGAAAACGAAGGATTTTGGGACATATGTGTATATGAACATTTTTCTTGTTTTGATGTAAGACCAATCCACAAAGTTTGTAAAATTATTTCTGAAACACCCTGTATATAAAAATCTAACATGGTGACCATCCGAAATATTTAGACGGTTCTCAATATCTACGAATCTATTACAGCAATCAAACTGAAAATGTGTATTAGAGGCAATTAATATAAGTAGGATGTATGAAAATAGGCTGTCTAGTTCTTCACGGAACTACTTGCTTCGTATCTTATTTATTAACATTTGTTGTGTTGTGTTTGCCCTTATCAATGTGCAAATGCTCGAAAATCACCAATGTTGTTAATATTAAGTTCTGATTTCTTCGCAAAATCATCTGGCCGTTTCCGTTCCCCGACATTGTATAATAGTACATTATGCAACAAGCCTATTATGGCAATAATTAAGACACGAGTATGTTTATAAAACAAGCGAAGCGAGTTTTATAATTTCCATACGAGTGTATTAATTACCATTATAGATGAGTTGCATACGACTATTTATGTTCGACGATAATTTACCTGTATAACTATTTTATGTTCGAACATAAGTATTCATAAATATCTGTCGAGATTTCGCCAGTTTTATGTACTGAACAGAGCGCGCATGGGACGCAGAGAATACCTTGTATTTGACCATGGCCTCCTCGATTACCCCACTATGACACTAGGCCACGCAGTGAAAATTAAATTAGAAGGCCATAGAACTCAGCGAAGGTGCGATGCTATCCTTACCTAATTGGTCACACAACTGTTTCTTGAGCTCTGATTGGTGGGAGATACTGTTTCATAATGAGAACTTGTACTGTAATGGGCCTCATTATAATACAGTTTTCTGACATATAATATTTACATTTCGCCAGGGTCGAGCATAGATATTAATTAACTACAGTTCCCATCTAAAGTGTAACATAAATCAGCGATACAACTAATCACAATATGATTCACTTTCCAAAATCTGTTTGGAAGCCTTCATAGCGAGGTTAAGACTGCTTGAGCTTTTTAGTTCTCGCAGTAAAGAGGCGCAGGTGCGCTTCATAAACAGGGAGGTAGCGCCTAGTTCGCTACTCCTGTGGGGGTCCGGGCGCGGACACCAAGAGCCCGCTAATGAGCCAGCTTGGTGTCCTAGACGAAACCCCACGCAAGACACGGCACAATCCTAGAAAAGGTGCTGAGTTTTATTGGTTTTACGTCCCTTTTAACTACTGAAACTATTAGAAACACCGGGGTGCCGGAATTTTGCCTCGAAGGGGATCTTTATCGTGCCAGTAAATCTACTGACACGGCTCCCTCGCATCCTCAAATGCCAGCTTACACCACCAGGATTCGATTCTGCAACCCTGGGAACAGCAAGTGGGAACGTTACCGCTGAGCCACGCAGCCAGCCGTATCTCTGGACTTATCATATTACTAGCAGTAGTGCCCGGCTTCACCCGGAGGATTTATTTGTTTTATGGATGATAATGAATGCTAACTTACTACAGAAATGATATTAAATCTAACAGAAAATGAATAATATAACTTTTTGTGATGGTTGTGGTGGTAGTGGGGGTGATAAGTAGTAGTCTACAGTCTAATTGACGTAACATTCAGGTCATTTTCCCGTAATATAATGATAATAATGAATGGGGAAACGGCTATTTGCTAACTACTGTACTGACATATGTAATTTACAATCGAATTGAAAGATATGATTAGAAAGAGGAGGCAGTGAACTAAAAGACACTGCCTATGGCCTATATCTCATTAGCTGTTAGAAAAATAGACACCAATAGTGTCGTCTCTTGTCGCATAGTGCCGTAGGAAAATATGCAGAGCAGTTTGGAAAAACGTCGGCTGGCCCAAGCTCCTGAGGTACCGGTAGCAAAAATGTTATTTATCGTCACATAGCACTCAACGATAAGGTACGGAATAAATGAAGGTAAATTTGAAAGCACCAACGCTTATTGTCGCTGATAACCTCAATGTACTGCACCAACACCATGGCACTTAAACAGAGGCATAATATTTTCAAGATGATAACTGTTTTAAGGGCTTAAGAAATCTTTTTGAACTTATTAGTCCCTGTGACTGCCATTTATAAGCATCTTAAGATGTAATTATTTTCACAATTCTGAACCAGAACACTGGTAGAGGTGACGTGATGCAGCCCGCATTGCCAGCCAATAATAGACTTATTAAAATATTCTTACAGTTACACTACTACGGACTTGAATAGTTCTAGCGCCTTAAAACGTGGTTTTTAAGATCCATTTGTCTGTTGTTCTAAATATAAGGAATGGAGAGGGTTGTCCAAAATATCAAGTGGACAGTGTTACCAGTAGGGTTTCAAAGGGTAAGTACGTAAAATTCGGTGCAATTAGGTGGAACGGTGTAAATTTGTGCTAAAGGGACAAATGCAGGGAATAGAGTGGTCTGTACAAAATTTCATGTTGACGGTGTTACTCGTCGGTTTCCAAAGGGTAAGTATGTAAAATTAGGTTCAGATCGGTGAAACGGTGTAGATTTGTGCCGAAGGGCTTAAATGCAGGGAATGGAGTGGTCTGTCCGAAATTTCAAGTGGACACTGTTGCTCGTCGGGTTCCAAAGGGTAAGTATACAAATTTTGGTTCAGATCGGTGAAACGATGTTGATATTTGCCAAAGGGCCTAATTGCAGGGAATGGAGTGGTCTGTCCGAAATTTCAAGTGGACAGTGTAAGTGGACAGTGTAAGTGGACAGGGTAAGTAAGTGGTCTGTGAAAAATTTCAAGGAGACAGTGTTAGTCGTCGGGTTCCAAAGGGTAAGTATAAACATTTTGGTTCAGATCGATGAAACGATGTTGATATGTGCCAAAGGGCCTAATTACAGGGAATGGAGTGGTCTGTCCAAAATTTAAAGTGGACAGTGTTATTCGTCGGGTTCTAAAGGGTAAGTATACAAATTTTGGTTTAGATCGGTGAAACGGTGTAGATTTGTGCCAAAGGGCCTAAATGCAGGGAATGGAGTGGTCTGTCCGAATTTTAAAGTGGACAGTGTTACTTGTCGGGTCCAAAGGGTAAGTATGAAGTATTTGGTTCATATCGGTGAAACGGTGTGGATTTGTATACATAACAGACAGACAGACAGACAGACAAACATTGAGCTTTATATATATAGATATGTACTTACAAATGCACGTGTAACTGGTAAGTTATTGAGTGCTTTAGTTATTGAGATACTCCTAATTGTAGGCGGCTTCGTTGGCAGCATGCTGAGGTTCTATGCCCAAGGTCGCGGGTTCAAACCCGGCTGAAGTCGTCGGAATTTTTAAGAGCGTTAAAAATCCTTCAGTATGTCTTCCTTCGGTGGGGAAGTAAAGCAGGCGGTCCCATGTTATAGATTTATGGCATGTAAAAGATCCTTCCACAGACTAAACTTGTGTGAAGCTAAATTGTTAACTTAGATTTCGTCGGAACGCTCAACCAAAGTTCCAACGTTCACCACTACTGTTGGTATCACTGATATCTGGTAGCGAAAGTTGGAACTACTTGAAATTGAACGGAACTTGTAGCTCACCCTAAGGGTGTCCGCTGGAAGCAGCTACTGACTCTGGCGAACCGAACATGTCCTCGGACACTCGCGGCACTAAAACTCTTACGATTAATCATAATAATTGACTCACACTATCGCTCGCAGTGGTAGAAAAGGTAATCTGCTAATCTAATCGACCAGATATGGTTGATTTTCCGGAAATATAAATCATCTGTCTACCGCTTGTCATCGTGCAGACACCTAGCAAGAAACGTGTATTGTGTTCTTTACGTTTGGAAAAGTGGAGAAAACAATTTCTCATTTCTCAGTAATATTGAGCTTATGTTGCGTTGAACCACTGAAATGTTGTACTATCACTTATCAATAAGGGAAGACTGAACAATGGCTTCAAAGCTCTCTGCTCATACATTCAATAAGTGTTAAGTTAGGGCACCGTAAAGCTGAAACAATTACAGACGTGAAAATAAATGCTTTCAAATTAGTAGCCTAAGTATAAAATTACATAATCCAATTATTTGTCATCAGTCCCATGGGTTGAATTCGAAATAAAAATAAATAAACAAATTTCATATTTACAGTCTATTTTCATTTATGAAAAAAAAATAGGGTTATGATATCATGTTTTGTCCGTGTGTGTGTGAGTGTCTGTCTGTCTGTCTGTGTGTCTCCCCCTAATAACGTCTAAACGGCTGGAGTGATTTTAATGAAACTCGGTAAGGTCTTAGTAATATTACTGCCAACCCCGACCCTGCCATTCAAATTTTTATTACGTCTCACCAATCCAACATGGTGGCTGTGCGAAATATTTCACTGGTGTTCTATATATCCGAAACTATTTCTGATATCACCCTGAAATTTTGTACGGTGATAAAGGGTACCACTAGAAGTTCAGCTATGGGACTTAATATCACCTGTAAAATACAAAACGAACATGGCGGCCAAAGTGAAACAATTTAATAGACTTTTCTCGTGATTTAGCCAACTGAGCGCAGTAAAATTTGGACACTAAATGTTTATACACATTGTAATTCACTGGCATTTAATTTAGTTCAATTGTTTACATTATCTCAAGATGGCGGCTGTGCGCAATTTTAAAATTAAGTTTTATTTCTTGTGTAATAATCATGCGATCGAAGTGAACGTCTGAATAATGAACATACACAAAAATCGTCATCTAATAATACATAACTCTCTGGCTGACATATATAAAAATCCAACATGGCGACCAACCGAAATATTTATACGGTTCTCAATATCTACGAATCTATTACAGCAATCAAACTGAAATATTGTATGTTGATAGTGGCAATTAACATAAGTAGGATGTATGATAATAGGCTGTATAGTTCGTGACGAAACTACTTGTATTTCATTATCTGACTCAGGGGGGAGGGGGATTGATCCTCCACTGGTACAGTAGGTGTGGTGAGCGAGCGATAATACCTGCTGGTCATGGCACAGCACATTCTGAGGATTACCAAGTCTAGACTGTTGTTAAACAGTTCGTGCGAAGACCGGGTTCCTGCGGCTTTTGTCTGATCTGTCCTTGGACCTCAGTGGAGACCAGAACTGGGCTCGCTCCACTGCCACCAAATGACAGTCGCCAGGAACGACAGTTGTAGGAGCTTCGTGACATCATGGTCATGTAGCCCCGTGTATTTGTGTGCATTTGGAAATACTACTTGGACTTGGAAGGTGGTAGCCGTGGCCTTTAGTTACCAAACATGATGATGATAGTTGTTGATTTAAGGGGCATAACATCTAGGTTATCGGCCCCTAATGGTTTGGGGGATAGTGAAAGATGAGATGAGAATAAAAACTAGAACTATTACTAACCAAAGACTTCTATATTTGAAGAAGAAATGGTAGACAAATAAAGGGTAAGGCAAATAAAGGACAGGAAAAAAAGAAACCCCCTCAACCCTCAAAGAATGAGGATTGGGGGACTTGGAAGGAAGGAGAGCCATGAAAGGCAGGTAGGAAAGGGAAAGAGGTAAGTGCCCGCCCCAAAGTCAGTGATAAGAGGGAAAAAACGGACTCAGCTCAGGAATCCCTCGGGATTGCCAACTCCCGAACTCATCAGCCATGAGCCCTGAGGGTGTAGCAATATCCAGGGTGCACCAGGAGTGGTGGGGCTACATACATCCTGCCTCCTTGAAGGCCTTGAGCAGAAGGCAGGAGATAACATGAACAGAAAACGGAAGGCTGGCCCCTCGAAGAATGAGGTAATCAGAAAAAATGAGTTAAGGGCCAATTAAGGCGGGAAAGCGAAAGACTCCCTAGGCCTTGGATACCCTAATACCGTCAGTGTCGGAAGAGAACAAGAGTTGACCAAGAGAGGTCGACAGGAAAGAAGACGGTGAGGAGTCCGGCACAAGTAAGTGGAAGCAATGCCAGACTCAGCTGGGGCCCCGTGGTCGCCAACCCACGTCCCACTATATGTAAGCCCCTGAGGGGTATCAGCAAATGACAGTTGTAATTGTTGATATATTTGGGGGCTTCGTGACATCATGGTCTAGTAACCCCGTGTATTTGTATGCATTTGGAAATACGGATAGGATTTGGAAGGGGGAAGCCGACGCCTTTAGTTAGCAAACTTCCCAGCATCCCAGGAAACTGCGAAAACAACAACCGACGGGAATCGATCCCAACCCATTTATTTTCAGTTTTGGCTCACAAACCTGGATATTCTGTAGGCCTTACTTTTTAGTAACAAATGTGGTGTCTGGAATAAACAAGGTTTCGGTGATTTTCAAAACATTACGTATGGGTTGAACAAAAACACAGAGTGTAAGAAATATTCAAAATTAAAACTCAGCATTTTTTCTAGGTGTGTGCCGTGTCTTGTGTGAGGTTTCGCCTCGGACACCAAGCTGGATCATAAGCGGGCCCTAGGTGTCACCCCCCCCCCCCAGACCCCAGGGGAGTAGCGAACTGCCTTTTGATAAAAAGGGTAGCACCCGCCTTCGGCCGGTGGATTTTTTTATTTATTTATGGATGATAATGAATACTGATACTGAACTGACACAAAATAATAGAAATAAATATTTAAAAAATCAAACTTTTGTGGATGTCGCCTCGGTAGCGTAGCGGTCAGCATGGTTAGCTGCCGACCTGGAGGTCCTGGGTTCGATTCCCGGCTCTGCCACGAAATTTGAAAAGTGGTACAAGGACTGGAACGGGGTCTACTCAGCCTCGGGTGGCCCAAATGAGTAGAGGGGGTTCGATTCCCCCTCAGCCATCCTTGGAGTGGTTTTCCGTGGTTTCCCACTTCGTCTTCGGGCATGGTACCTTCTTCAAGGCCACGGCCGCCTCCTTCCCTCTTCCTTGCCTATCCATCCTCACCATCCCTTACCTTCCCTCTTGAGGTCCCTGTTCGCTTTGCAGGTGAGGCCGCCTGGGCGAGGCGCCAATCCCACCTCACCAGTTGTATCCCTTCCGATTCGATGTTCCCAGCTCTAGGACACTGCCTGTAGAGGCGGTAGTGGTGAGTTCCCTCGCTGCGTCCGTGGGTTCCACCAACCTGGAGGGTAAACGACTAAAAAAAAAAAAAAACTTTTGTGGTAGTGATAAGTCTTAAAATATACATAAAGTCCAGGTCATTTTTCCCTAATGATAATGATTATAATGAATTGTAAGAATTGATTAGAAAGAGGAGTAAGTATAATAAAACACGCGGCCTATATCTCATTGGACGTTAGAAGAGTAGAGAGCAATAGTATTTTGCCGCGTAGCACTGTAGGAAAATAATCCAAGCAATTCGGAAAACTTCGGCTGTCCCGAGCTCCTGAGGGAGTAATAGTCTCATTTTTGCCACATAGCGCTGTTCGATATTTCGTCCATATGCCAAATGGCCAAATCTAGGTAATGGAGAGGGCTGTTCAAATTTCAAGTAGACAGTGTCACCTGGGAAGTAAAATAACGAATGATGGAAGAAGCAGCAGAGATATTAAGTAGGATTCCCCAAGCCAAGAACGATTTCTATAAAAAGAAGAACCTATTTACTGCAAAGAACATAAGTCTTGATGTGAGGAAACAAATGCGGAAGACCTATGTATGGAGCCTCGCACTATATGGCAGCGAATCTTGGACAACAGGAGCGAGAGAGAGGAAATTACTAGCATTTGAAACCTGGTGCTATAGATGGATTATGAAAATCAGCTGCAAGGAAATGGTCACAAATGAGGACGTCTTTGGAAGAGTGGGAGAGAGAAGATGCTTCCTTAAATAAAAAGAAGACGGAATCACCTCGTGGGCCACATACTGCGACACAATGGACTGATTAAGCTTATAATCGAGGGAAAAGTAGACGGCAAGAATTACAGAGGAAGACCCAGACTGGAGTACATGAGTCAAATACTGGAAGATATGAGTTGTGGCTCATACTGTGAACTGAAGAGGAAGGCGAAAGTACTATGAATTTAAAACTACATGATGAACATTCTTTGCATAGCATTGACGTGAAGGATATGTATACCAATATCCCAATTAACCCTACCATCAAAATTATTAAACAAAATTTTTCAGCCAGCAGCAAACTATCAAATGTTGAAATCAACGAATTCATATCATTGTTGGAATTCACCCTTAATAGCAATTATTTCACCTTCAATAATAAAATATACAGGCAGAAGGAAGGCTTCCCATGGACTCCCCTTTATCTGGCATTATAGCAAATATTTATATGGATCATATGGAATACACTAAAATACATGGAAAAATTGCAGGTTTGACATACTGGGGTCGATATGTTGATGACATTTTCATCATCATTGATAACACAATACAGAAAATTGACCAACTTGTAGAGAAACTTAACAGCATTGACAGCAATATACAGTTCGTCCCAGAATCTGCAGTCAATAACTCGATTAATTTTTTGGATACCACAGTTTCCATAAAGAACAATAGACTTTCCTATAAAATTTTCAGAAAGCCTACACAAACTCATACTACCATAAGCAATAGTTCTAATCATCCTGGCAACCGCAAAAAGGCAGCATTCTTCAGTATGATTCACAGAGCTTTCAACCTTCCCCTTTCAAAAAATGACCTCACCAGTGAAATAAAGACCATACGCCAAATAGCTAAAGTTAATGGTTTTAACTATCAATTCATCTCCAACATTATAAACCAAATAAGAAATAGACCTCCCATCCATTTAACACCAGATCATAAAGAAAAACCTGTATACGCGGTTTTCACTTATTTTAATGCACGTACATACAGCATCTCTAACATATTCAAAAAACACGGTTTAAAAATGGCCTATAAAACATCCAACACCAATGCCAATTTCTTCTTTAATTCGAACAAAGTAAATTCTATAGACAAATTCCATAGATCAGGCATTTATAGACTTAATTGTTCCGAGTGTGATGCGAATTATTTGGGACAAACGGGTAGAGCATTCACAATCAGATACTACGAACATTTTAATGCCACAAAATACAGAAGATTCTCAGCACTGGCAACACACATGGAGGAGTCATATCATAAATTCACCAACATCGAGAAAGACCTAGAAATCCTCCATTTTACAGGAAAGGGGACCACTATGAATGTACTAGAAGCGATAGAAATTAACACCGCACAGAAACTATCTCCTCTTCATAATCTTAATGAAATAAATTTTGAAACGAATTTCCTGTACAACACCCTAACGGAATATATAAAGAATAAAATTGTTGACAACAACAAACCACCGTGAATTCCCCAACACAAACTCCCCCAATATTCCCCCCTCTTCCATTTCCTCTCACCCTTATAACCCCATCTACCTTTCTATATTCCATTTATAACAATTCCAGGTCACAAAGATATAATATTATATTACCTCACCTTATTTTAATTTAAATCTCATTTTTTAAATGAGAGTGCAATGGTTACAAATTTAGATACTTGATGACCTAGGCAATGCATATAAACTAGAAGCCTTGGATCCAAGGTATCTAAGCAACTGGATGAAGCAATAATGGGGCCATGAAGTAAATTGAGATTCTGTGAATTAGATCAACAAAGGAAATTGCTTTAGTTGGTC
Organism: Meconema thalassinum; assembly: GCA_946902985.2. Classification (NCBI taxonomy): domain Eukaryota; kingdom Metazoa; phylum Arthropoda; class Insecta; order Orthoptera; family Tettigoniidae; genus Meconema; species Meconema thalassinum. The sequence goes on along the minus strand of OX336393.1, from coordinate 503,721,053 downwards.
TAGTAAAATATGTTTTTTCCATACTTGGACGTCTCCTCATCATGATGATGTATTTCATTACATGACATTCGATGTTTTCCCTCTAATGCAAGACTATAAGCTCAGAAGCCCCAGCTTGAACAGCAAGTTTCAGTCAACAGCATTGTAAACAACAGGCTATAAATCCCAAGTGAAGTAATTTCCACATGCACAAACATTAGAACAGTGCTATATAAGTGTATTCTCAAGAACCTAGCAATACCAATGGTGTTAATTTTTACTGATGTGCACTCACATTACTTCTCATGAGTAATATGTTCTTTTTCGCCTCATTTCATCCATTCACTCATCATTTTATGTATTTTTTATTATGATATCTTAAATTATGCTGGATTTTGCAACTTAATTTATGCCTGAAGAAGGTACCAGTACTAGAGGCCCCGAAACATGTACCATATAATAGCAAGTTTATAACTTGTTGTAAATAAATGTATTGACTAGGCGGAACAGTTTCTCCTTTGTTATATAGTGAATCTGTGAATACGGAAAATGAACTTCTTTCAGAGCACAATTTTAATATTCACAATCTCAAACATCATGAACGGGTGAATTTAGAGTTTGGCTGTTCACCTGACTTTTTCATCTACTGTAGGAGCCGCGACTGATGTAGGCTGATTGTAACGTTTGTCCTACAGAGGAATACACTCAAATAAAGCGACGACTGTGAGGCGGTGAGAACATCAAAGAGGCCGGGCTTGACCTGTTGCTTGCGCTGGTCCCGGGACCAGCAATTAGATCCACTAGCAGGCACGCGACTCAATATCAGAGATGTGAGTTCTGCTTGTGGACTAGGTATTGACTGCAGTTCGTTCTGTCGTGGTGTCGACGAGTACCCGCTCCTAAAACCAAAGCTGTCGGCGTTCATTTATGTGTCGCTCAGTGTAGGAAACATCGCAAACATGTGCTAAGCTTTAAAGCAAGGGTGCACAACCTTTTAATAAGTTTAAGTTGATTTTTACATAATAAGTGGCGGGTTGCAAGTTACCACTTGCCAAACCCTACAGCTAAAGATAATTTTACTATTATCTGAATAAACTATTTTACAAGAGGACAAAAAGTGTGTTTCAATACCATTTTTGTGTCCTCTAAATTGCGTTATTAAGTTATCGGTGGCGTAGTCGGTAGCATGCTGAACTGCTGTGCTCAAGATAGCGGGTTCAAACCCGACCGAAGTCGTCAGATTTTCTTAAGAGCGTTAAATATCCTTCAGTATGTCTTCCTTCGGAGGGGAAGTAAAGCCGGCGGTCCCATGCCATAGATTTATGGCATGCAAAAGATCCTTTCACAGACTAAACTTGTGTGGAGCTAAATTGTTAGGTTAGATTTCGTCAGAACGCTCTATCAAAGTTCCAACGTTCACAACTAGGTATCATTGATATCTGGTAGCGAAAGTTGGAACTACTTGAAATTGAGCGAAACTTGTAGCTCACCCTAAGGGTGTCCGCTGGTAGCAGCTACAGACTCAGGCGAGCCGAGCATGTCGTCGGACACTCCCGGCACTAAAAGCCATACGATAAATAAAATAAAACTGATTTGCTGTCAACTTACTCCTAATTCGAAAAGGTTTGAGGGCATACAAATAAAATATCACTATCGCAAGTTTATAAAATGTTTATTTTAAAAAAATACAGAATTATTAACATCAAAGTTTATAAGAAATGCTATCGTCAAACTGACCATCACATCAAGTAGTAGCCTAATGCTCCTAATGCGATGCTTGGCACAGTCTATCAATATCAGCTGCAATGTTAGAGATGGAAATGCGCAAGTCTGTCTGAACCTTGCAGCAGCCTGGTTATGCAAAATTTAAAATCTGTCCAATAATTGTTTACTTTTTAATTTATTAATACCCAAACATTTTTATAATTGTCTTATTTAACCTAGGGCCTGCAATAATGGGAATAATCTCAACATTCCCAATATATATAAATATATAGAATATTTATCCGCGTGCCACATAAACTGACTTTGAGGGCCGGTTAAATATTTCGCACATCCGCCATCTTGTGCTTATGTAAACAATTGAACGAAGTTAGATGTCGGTGCATTACAATGTGTATGAACATATACTGTACCAAGTTTCATTGCAGTTGGTTGGTTAAATCGCGAGAAACGTCTATTTAAAAGTCGCGAATTCGCGTGGCCGCCATGTTGGTTTTGTATTTACCAGTTTTTCAAACGTCACATTGGTGAATTTCTAGAAGTTTCCTTTATCACCGTAATAAATTCCAGGGTGATATCGGATATAGTTTAGGAGATATTGAATGCTGGTGAAATATTTCGCACAGCCGCCATGTTGGATTGGAGAGACGTATCAACATTTGAAGGGCACGGTCGGGGTGATCCGGTGTAGTGCTATAAACTTACCGAGTTTTATATAAATCGCTCCAGCCGTTTAGAAGTTATTATGGGGACGTATACACACACCTCACACACTCACACACGCACACACAGACAGACACACAGACAAAAGGTGACCTCATAAGCCTATTTTTTCCTAAATGAAAATAGGCTAAAAATAATTGAGATATACATGGAAAATTAAGCAAAAAACTGTTGAATTTTTGAAAAACAAATTTAATATTAAACAAGTAGTTCCGTAAAGAATTATACAGCCTATTTTCATATATCCTACTCATGTTAATTGCCTCTATCAACATACAAAATTTCAGTTTGAAGGTTGTGATAGATTCGTAGATATTGAGAACCGTCTAAATATTTCAGATGGTCGCCAGGTTGGATTTTTATTTTTTTACTATTACATTAAGATTATTGTGTACGTGTGGCATTCAAACTTCAATCGCATGATTAGAACAGAAGCAGTAAAAACGAGATTTTAAAATTTCGCACAGCTGCCATCTTGTGCTCATACAAACAATTGAAATAAATTAGATGCCAGCGGATTAACATTTGTATAAGCATTTAACGTGCAACCTTTCACTGCACTCCGATAGTTAATTCGCGTCACCGCCATGTTGTATTTGTGCTCACCAGGCTACTAAAAGTCCTATAGGTGAACATTATGTTCATAGCATCTATGAACATAAAAAAATTCAGTTTGATTGCTGTAAAAGGTTCATAGATATTGAGAACCGTCTAAATATTTCGGATGCTCGCCATTTTGGATTGTTATATGTATAGGCTATAGAGTTATGTACTATTCAAGGACAATTATTGCCTAGGTTCATTGAAACTTTCACTTCGATCGCATGATTATGACACAAGAAATAAAAACTTAATTTTAAAATTTCCCACAGCCACCATCTTGAGGTTATGTAAACAATTGAACTAAATTAGATGTCAGTGCATTACAATATGTAAAATCATTTACTGTACCACATTTTACTGCGCTCAGAGAGTTAAATCACGAGAAAAGTCTATTAAAAAGTTTCAAATTCGCTTGGCCGCCATGTTCGTTTTGTACTTTACAGGTTTATGAATGTTACATAGATAGACTTGTATCAGTACCCTTTATTACTGTACAAAATTTCAGGGTGATATCTGTAATAGTTTCGGAGTTATCGAATGTCAGTGAAATATTTCGCACAGCCGCCATTTTGAGGTTATGTAAACAATGGAACTAAATTAGACTCCAGTGCATTACAATTTGCTGTACCAAGTTTCATTACGTTTGGATGGTTAAATTGCGAGAAAAATTTATTTAAAAGTCTCAAATTCGCTTGGCCGCCATGTTGGTTTTGTAGTCACCAGGTTTTTGAAAGTCTCATAAGTGAACTTATAGTAGTGCTCTTTATCACCGTACACAATTTCAGGGTGATATCGGTTATAGTTTCGGAGATACTGAATCCTGGTGAAATATTTCGCACAGCCGCCATGTTGGATTGGTGAGACACAATAAAATTTGAAGGGCATGGTCGGAGTCGGCCAGAATAGTGCTATGATCTTACCGAGATTCATTGTAATCGCTGCAGCCGTTTAGAAGTTATTAGGGGGACACACACACCTCTCACACACACACGCACACACACACGCGGACAAAAGGTGATCTCATAAGATTATTTTTTCATAAAATGAAAATAGGCTAAAAACATACTATTTCAGTATAGCCTACCTTTCATGGAAAGGAAGTGAGATTGTAGTTTTTCGTGACCGTGAATCTTGTGATTACCAGCCACGGGACCTCGTTTTGACGTGGAATCCGAACCATAAGACATGGCATATCACTTCAAAAATCTCATGTGAATTGACCGGGAATCGAATCCAGTCCACCTTGGTGAGAGGGCAACAGCTTGACCGCTGCGCCACCACGCCCCTATTTAAGGAAGGATCAGGGAAAGGGATTATGGTAGGAATTCGGCCGTAGACCTGTTGAAAGGATTCGTCGCGGAATTTGCCTGGTGGTGAAAATGGAAAACCAAGAAAACCATTTTCAGGACGGCCGAGGTGAGATTGGAGCCCATGCTCTTCCGGTGCCAGTGAGGCACGAGTTGTCCAGCTTCTCCCCTCATAGATACCGGCCTGCCCTACGTGCAAACATCCTTTAAAATTGATACCAAAGGTATTATGTTTCTAGTGTCTACTTATCATTCATAATAGCACAGGCCTGTCGAGAGAAATGGGATTGTAACTGAATCCAGTGATGTTTTTTGTGGGAGTGATTTTGGAAAAGGGACGGAAATGGGATGAAAATGGGACGGAGATTGGTACCACGAAGTACTGTCTGCCAAGTGGCTATGTTGTGGGAGTGATTTTGGAAATGGGACGGAAATGTGTAAGAGGAAACAATGAGCGCGCGGTGGCGGAGATTGGTACCACGACGTACTGTCGGCCATGTGGCTATGTTGTGGGAGTGATTTTGGAAATGGGACGGAAATGTGTAAGAGGAAACAATGAGCGCGCGGTGGCGGAGATTGGTACCACGACGTACTGTCGGCCATGTGGCTATGTTGTGGGAGTGATTTTGGAAATGGGACGGAAATGTGTAAGAGGAAACAATGAGCGCGCGGTGGCGGAGATTGGTACCACGACGTACTGTCGGCCATGTGGCTATGTTGTGGGAGTGATTTTGGAAATGGGACGGAAATGTGTAAGAGGAAACAATGAGCGCGCGGTGGCGGAGATTGGTACCACGACGTACTGTCGGCCATGTGGCTATGTTGAGGGAGTGATTTTGGAAATGGGACGGAAATGGGACGGGAATGTGTAAGAGGAAACAATGAGCGCACGGTGGTGGAGATTGGTACCACGAAGTACTGTCGGCCATGTGACTGTGTGGACTGTATATTGCATACGAATTACCTCAAGGTTTTGAGGCCCTATAACAGATATTCCTACAATAAATCATCCTCAAGCTGTCGTTCTATGGTGTGAAAATATTCATTATATCATATTTGCTAAAACAATAATTATGATTTATTATTTTAAATATTTTGCCACATACATAGTTTCAGGTCTGACCACTGTTTGATAGTGTCTTAATTTCGTGTTCCGGAACAAGTTATATGTGTGCTCTCTAGTTTCTATTGCTGTATTTTCTTTAGTGCTCAATTTCATGGTAGGATAACATGTCAGATCACATGCGACTACTGCAAGGCTCGCTCCTTTTCTTAATGGGACTAATATCTAGGATATCGGCTCCTAATGAATTGGTGTTAGTGAATGAATGAATCCACAGCCTGCTTCCAGTCTCCGACCGGGTCAGGAATGGAATGAATGAAGCCCCCATCTAGCGGTGGGGATATGAACTGTGCCGGCTGCCGAGGCCTGACGCACTCCTCTGGGGCAATGATTAAATGAATGACAGATGAAATGGAATGATAGTGGAGAGTGTTGCTGGAATGAAATAGTGACAGGGAAAACCGGAGTACCCGGAGAAAAACCTGTCTGCCTCCGTTTTGTCCAGCACAGATCTCACATGGAGTGACCGGGATTTGAACCACGGATCCAGCGGTGAGAGGCCGGCGTGCTGCCGCCTAAGCCACGGAGGCTGCACCGCCAAATGTGTTAGTGAATATGATTATAAAATGGAAATTACTGCTACACTAACTGTAGGCTTATCACTACTGTAGAAAAATAAATGAAAAAATTAAGAAGAAATAAAGGCTGGTTGGTTCCTTAGTCTAGGGGCTGCGACAACGCGGTCATGTTACTCCGTGTACTTTGGGTGAGTGTACAATCTGTCTGATAACCGGTGGTAATAGTGATGGCTGTATTAGTGTGTGTTATCTGTAATTCAGGTAAGCACTGTAGACGATTGATTTGAAGTAGTTCCTACATTTGCTACCAAATGCTACCGTCAACGACACCTAGCTGCGAACTTGGTTACTAACTGCCATCACAACCGGCACCTGGCGGTGAACGTTGGATCTTAATAGAGCGTTAATCAAACCTAACTTACAAATTTAGCTTCACACAATTGTAGTTAGTGGAAGGTTCTTTTACATGCCATAAATCTATGACATGGGACCACCGGCTTTACTTGTTCTCCGAAGGAAGGCGTACTGAGGGTTTTTAACGCTCTTAAACAATCCGACGACTTCAGCCGAGTTTGACCCGCGATCTTTGGCACAAAATCTCAGCATGCTACCAACTACGCCACCGAATCCAATTAAAGGAATAGAGCATGATGATGAGGATGATAATTGTTGTTTTAAATGGGCCTAACATTTAGGTTATCGGCCCCTAATGGTTTGGGTGATTGTGAAGATGATAATGAAATTCAAACTATAACTAAAAGCTAACTACTAACTTATATACTAGAAGAAGAAATGAAAAAAAAAGGAGAATAACGCAAATAAAGGACAGGAGGAAAAGAAATGCCCTCAACCGTCGAAGAATGCGGATTGAGGAACTTGGAAGGAAGGAGAGCCATGCAAGGCAGATAGGAAAGTGAAAGAGGAGAGGGTCCACCCTACAGGTAAGGGGCAAAAGGGGGAAACCGGACCCAGCTCAGGAATCCCTCGGGGTAGCCAACTCCCGAACTCACCAGCCGTGAGCCCCTGAGGGTGTAGCAATATCCAGGGTGCACCAGAAGTGGTGGGGCTACATGCCTCCTTAAGGGCCTTGAGCAGAAGGCAGGGAAAACAGGAAAAGAAAAAGAAGGCTGACCCCTCGCAGAAGTAGGGTATCAGAAAAGATGAGACAAGGGCCAAGTACGGCGGGAAAGTAAGAGATTCCCTAGGCCTCGGATACCCTAATACCATCGGGGTCGGAAGAGAACAAGAGTTGACCAAGTGAGGTCGACAGGAAAAAAAAGACGGAGAGGAGCCCGGCACAAGTAAGTGGAAGCAATGACGGACTCAGATGGGGTCCCGTGGTCGCCAACCCACGTCCCACTAGATGTGAGCCCCTGGGGGGAGGAATAAAGGAAATACTGCAAAGGACAGGAGGGAAAAAACTCTTAACCCCTTAAGAATGAAGACAGAGGGACTTGGAAGGAGGGAGAACCGTGAAAAGAGGATAGGAAAAAGAGGGAGCTACTGAGGCTTTTAGAGACGCCGGGGTGTCAGAATTTTGCCCTGAAGAGGTGCTTCAACGTGCTTATGAATCTACTGACACGACTTCCTCACATTTGCGCACCCTCAAATACCAACTGGCTGTGCCCGGATTCGATGCTGCAACCAAGCCAGTCGGAAGGAAAAGAAGAGAGGGTCCGCTCCAGAACACTGGAGAAAAGCGGTAAAACGGGATCCAGCTTAGGAATCCCTCGGGAACACCAACTTTGGGTGTGTGTAGAATCTGTCTGATAACCTGTGTTAATTGTGATGACTGTATTAGTGTGCGCTATCTGTTTTAATTCAATTATGGACTGCAGACAATAATTTCAAGTAGTTCCTACTTTTGCTAACAAATGCTACCGTCCACGACACCTAGATTGCGGACTTGGCTACTAGATGCCGTTGTAGTCAGCACCGGGTGGTGAATTTTGGAACTAATAGAGCGTTATCAATTCTAACCTACAAATTTTGGCTTCACACAAGTATAATTAGGGGAAGGTTTTTTGTCATGCCATAAATCTATGACGTGGGACCGCCGGCTTTACTTCCCCTCCGAAGGATGGCATACTGAGGGATTCTTAATGCTCTTAAAAATTCGACGACTTCGGCCGGGTTTTAACCCGCGATCTTGGGCATAGAAGATCAGCATGCTATTTCTAAATGTCTAATGTTACACATTTACTTCATACACCTTCACACTGAAACCAAAATATCCCAAATTCTACTCCAACTATTCACGTGAAAATTGGTACAGAAACATTTTGCTATCAGATGATCCTAAGAGAAAAAGCTGAGATTTCTTAGTGATTTAAAGCTTTCAGGGGCCGCTTCCCTCTCAATTCCTCGATTACAAACATACACACTACTCAAGGAGAAATAATTTCAACTCTGATATCTGCTGATGACATCGTCATCTTGGCCGACACGCCAGAGGATTTAAATGAGTTTTTTAATGGTATGGACTCCGTATTGAAGAATGAATTCATGATGAAAATCAATAAATGTAAATTAAAAATATTGGAATGCAGCCGAAATAAATCAGAAACCTCTATGGACTTCAAATTGGTACGTGAAAAGCTAAAGGAAGTAGGAGATTTCTGTTATTTAGGAAGCAAAATAATCAGTGATGGACGAAGCAAAGAGGATATGAAAAGTAGTTAAGCTTAGGCAAGGAAAGCATTTCTGTTGACATCGAATATAGATTTGGGTATTAGGAAGTCATTTTTGAAAGTCTTTGTCTTGAACATGGCGATGTATGGAAACTTCTGTCATCTGTATGGAGAAACATTTCACAACTCGTATGATTCGATGTGTGTTAGGCAGTCAGTCCGAAGGCTGGTAGGATCCTCAAAAAGTCCCGCCGTTAGGTTATGTGGGTAGATACCCACATAACCCCAAGGCAGTGCAATATTGAGGCGTACTAGGCAAGATGAGGAGTGAAGTAGTTTGCCATAGATTTCCTCACTGAGTCAGAACAGCTGTACTAACCCTATGAGTAGAACCTTTCACAGCATCCACAGGCACTTACTGAGTCCTGAATGTCATTACTAAGCACCACCCATACCTCAGTAGCTTCCATAATCACAGCCATGAGTGAGACTGAGACCGGTGAAAAGCCACATTTTACTCTAGCCTGTGCCAATAGGGAAATGCAAGTGTACTGCATTCATCAAGAGATGGCAAACAGGCCCTATTATTCGAGAGGCGATTGAAATAAATACACAACCACACAACTTTAGTAGATGTGATGGTTATCCCTTGAGTAAATCATGGCTGCCCTCTGTAGTTTCATTACCAACAGCTTCTTGGTCTCAGGAGGTCATGGAGTAACCTGGCTTCCGATCTTAAACCATTTCTCTATGTAGGCTATGCCATTGTTGACTCATTCTTTCTTTCTTTCTTTCTTTCTTTCTCTATTTCTTACTCTCTTTCTTGCTTCTTTTCTTTCTCTCTTTCTTCCTTCCTCTCTTTCTTTCTCTCTCTATTTCTTTCTCTCTTTCTTGCTTTCTCTCTTTCTCCCTTTCTTTCTTTCTCTCTTTCTTTCTCTCTTTCTTTCTTTCTTTCTTCCTTTCTCTCTCTCTTTCTTTCTCTCTTTCTTTCTTTCTCCCTTTCTTTCTCTCTCTCTATTTCTTTCTTTCTTTCTCTCTTTCTTGCTTTCTTTTTCTCTTTCTTTCTCTCTTTCTTTCTTTCTTTCTTTCTTTGTTTCTTTCTCTCTTTCTTTCTTTCTTTCTTTATCTCTCTCTTTCTTTCTCTCTTTCTTTCTCTCTTTCTTACTTTCTTTCTCTCTTTCTTTCTTTCTCTCTTTCTTTTTTCTTTTTTTCTCTCTTTCTTTCTTTCTTTCTTTATTTCTCTCTTTCTTCCTTTCTTTTTCTCTTTCTTTCTCTCTTTCTTTCTCTCTTTCATTCTTTCTTTCTCTCTCTTTCTTTCTCCCTTTCTTTCTCTCTTTCTTCCTCTCTTCCTTTCTCTCTTTCTTTCTGTCTTTCTCTCTTTCTTTCTTTCATTCTTTCTTTCTCTCTTCCTCTCTTTCTTTCTTTCTCTCTTTCTCTCTTTCTTTCTTTCTTTCTTTCTTTCTTTCTCTCTTTCTTTCTCTCTCTCTCTCTCTTTCTTTCTTTCTTTATTTCTCTCTTTCTTTCTCTCTTTCTTTCTTTCTTTCTTTCTCTCTTTCTTTCTATCTCTCTTTCTTTCTCTCTTTCTTTCTTTCTTTCTCTCTTTTTTCTTTCTTTCTCTCTTTCTTTCTTTCTTGACAAACGTTGATAAAGGGACAAGTAGTTGTGTCGAAACGTCGGTTCATAAAGTGTTACTCGACCTAATAGTCCCGAAGCTATATTATGTAGAATTAAATTTCTTGGCAGAGTCGGGAATCGACCTCTACTGTATTGTGACAGCAACCCTTTAAATATACGGGAATGAAATAAGCATGATATCCAAGCCCCTAAATGAAAAAGCAACAAACATAGTGACAAATCACCCTTCTTCTCTTCTTGTGACGTTCATCAAGTGGATCAACAAACAAACTTCGTCATCAAATATTCATAGGGGAATAATGTGTGTGGTAACAGATCAATATTTCTGCCTCGCAGGGTGAGAAAACTTGTCTGCCCCTAACAGTCGCGTCAATATGAGACTCAGGAGCGATTACGACAGAAATTATTTTATTTATCGTATGATGAAGTGATACATAGCTATTTACAAATATATACAGTAATACATAATCTCAAGTTCGTGGTCTGAAATGATTAAATTACAGCTGCAGATCCAAATGGAGAAGCCAGTCAAAAGCCTCTTGAGGTAGCCTGTGTAGATCTTCCAGTGTACCACTGAAGACTCAGAGGGGACAATCAAGCGTTATGCTTCTCTTCTCCACAGTCGCAATTTGGAGAGGACTGGAGAGACTGCCGCAGACAATCATCAGTCTACAGCAGGGCCATCCAGACAGCTCTCCGGCCGCGCTCTAAGCCAGTGCTCCGAGCGCTTTGTTGGAAGGTAGTTTCAGAGGTGGTGGGAGGAGCTTGGCTGGCTGAGCGCGCTGAAGTGAGCAGCCGATCCATCATTCGCTAGTCTAGTCCAATGCATTTTGTTGACAGCGTGTAAGTAAATCAGTTTCGCGGTGGTCATGAGTGAACAGCATACCAAAAAAAAAAAAAAAAGGAGTGGTGAAGCAGCAGTCTTTATAGCAGAATGGGAAATTTCTTTATTCCGTACAGCTTATAAAGAGCATGCCAAATGTTTTGTGTGCAACAGAGATGTAATGTGTTAAAAAGAACACAATTTGTTGTTGAATTTTCCTCTCTAATATTTTCTCATTTCAGTTTGGAATAAATCACAATATTCTTTACTTAACACTTGCGTTGGTTTCCTGCAAATTCCATACATCGGAGTATATGCGGTATATTTGTTATGGCAAAACAGCCCTATTAATATGTCAACAATCCCACAAGAGCCGTTGGCCACACGACTGTACGTACGTATCTGGTCAGCGTGGTCCAAACATCGTCCGTCTCCTCGCTACCACAGTGTAGTGGTGGTAGGGGAAGGTGCGCTAGTCTGACTGCCCAGTGCTTCCCGAACATCGTCCGTCTGCTCGCTGCCACAGTGTAGTGGTGGTAGGGGAAGGAGCGCTAGTCTGACTGCCCAGTGCTCTGCACGCTGCCACAGTGTAGTGGTGGTAGGGGAAGGAGCGCTAGTCTGGCTGCCCAGTGCTCTGCACGCTGCCACAGTGTAGTGGTGGTAGGGGAAGGAGCGCTAGTCTGACTGCCCAGTGCTCCCCGAACATCGACCGTCTGCTCGCTGCCACAGTGTAGTGGTGGTAGGGGAAGGAGCGCTAGTCTGACTGCCCAGTGCTCCCCGAATATCGTCCGTCTCCCCGCTGCCACAGTGTAGTGGTGGTAGGGGAAGGAGCGCTAGTCTGACTGCCCAGTGCTCTGCACGCTGCCACAGTGTAGTGGTGGTAGGGGAAGGAGCGCTAGTCTGACTGCCCAGTGCTTCCCGAACATCGTCCGTCTGCTCGCTGCTACAGTATAGTGGTGGTAGGGGAAGGAGCGCTAGTCTGACTGCCCAGTGCTCCCCGAACATCGTCCGTGTCCCCGCTACCACAGTGTAGTGGTGGTAGGGGAAGGTGCGCTAGTCTGACTGCCCAGTGCTCCCCGAACATCGTCCGTCTGCTCGCTGCCACAGTGTAGTGGTGGTAGGGGAAGGAGCGCTAGTCTGACTGCCCAGTGCTCTGCACGCTGCCACAGTGTAGTGGTGGTAGGGGAAGGTGCGCTAGTCTGACTGCCCAGTGCTCCCCGAACATCGTCCGTCTGCTCGCTGCCACAGTGTAGTGGTGGTAGGGGAAGGAGCGCTAGTCTGACTGCCCAGTGCTTCCCGAATGCGGCCGCGCTCCCGGAGCGCAATGACTCGGAGGCCCTGGTCTACTGGTTGTCATCATGCCGGCACCCCGTAAGAAACATTTAGTGTGTCCTTTATGTTTGGAAAAGAGGAGAAAGCAACGGAACTTAATTACTAATGCATCAACAAAAGAACAGTGATGATGGAAGTTCTAGGTCAGGCCACGCCAACGCGCTCCGGTGCTTTTCCCCTCCTTCCCCTCTTTCCTCCCCGTGTAGTGGCGGTAGCGCAGTCAGACTTGGATGATGAGCAATGGATCGCTGACTTCGCTTTCATGAATGACATCACGGGGTATTTCAAAGATTTAAAATCTCGTTGCAAGGCAAAAATAAATTAATCAGTACTACTGTATGTGTCGCCTCCGTAGCGTAGCGGTCAGCGTGGTTAGCTGCCGCCCTGGAGGTCCTGGGTTCGATTCCCGGCTCTGCCACGAAATTTGAAAAGAGGTACGAGGACTGGAACGGGGTCTACTTAGCCTCGGGTGGCCCAAATGAGTAGAGGGGATTCGATTCCCCCTCAGCCATCCTCGAAGTGGTTTTCCGTGGTTTCCCACTTCGTCTTCGGGCAAATGCCGGGATGGTACCTACTGTAAGGCCACGGCCGCCTCCTTCCCTCTTCCTAGCCTATCCATCCCAATCTTCCATCCGTTCCCATCCCACATGAGGCCCCTGTTCGCTTTGCAGGTGAGGCCGCCTGGGCGAAGTGCTGACCACACCTCCCCAGTTGTATCCATTCCGACCAGATGTTCCAAGCTCCAGGACACTGCCCATAGAGGCGGTAGTGGTGAGTTCCCTCACTGAGTCCGTGGGATCCACCAACCTAGAGGGTAAATTGACTAAATAAAAAAATAAAAAAAATAAACTACTGTATGTGAGACCGTATTGATAGTTTCAAATTGTAGCTTAAGCTTTTTAAAAGTCAGCTACAAGAAGGAAATTGGGACAATTTTCCCCTTCTAAAATCCTTGAATTTAAGTACTTATAAACACATCAGTGAGTACACAAAAGCATCACAGTCATTGCATAAAGAATTTGAAGATAGGTTTGAAGAAATAAAACAAATAAAACTGGCACTTTAAGTTTTAATGACGCCTTTTCCGGTTCGCCCAGAGGATGCCCCATCAAGTCCCCAAGTTGACAATGCGATTCAATTTTGACAGACCGCTATTAACATTACAATGGTGATTTGATTTAATTTCTTAAAGTCTTTGAGGAACAAGAATTCTCGAGGATTCATGCCCTTGCCCTGAAATTTGTTGCTATGTTCGGAAAAACATTCGTTTGTGAACAAATGTTTTCAATTGTGAATACTAACAAAACAAAAACAAGGTGAAGTTTGTCTGTTGCTTCCTTGGAAGCTATACTTCGGATTGCAACTGCCAAAACGATTCTTCCTAATATCGGAAAACTAGTGGCTTCAAAGCGATGCCAATATAAACAAGAAGTTCCGTGACGAACTAAAGAGCCTACTTTTCATGCCAATGATTAATCTACAGTATATGAACCTATCTAGAATAATGACGAAATTAAGTTGGTAATATCGAAATGTCTAATTAGTTCGAAATATTCCTGGTATAATGTAGCCTAATAGAGCACTACAGTTGGCAGCCCTGGTGACTGAATATATTCTTAGTTCCATCTCTTAAGCTACAGATTAAAAAATGTGGTTGAAGCCCAATGGACGTTACATGCAGTTAGACATTGGATCTATCAGCACGCGTAAAAGCATGTTGGCAACAATGTCATGCGTGTGCTGGTCAGAAATAATCTGAAATATTATGATATCCTGTTGTGCCAATTTTGGATGAAATCCATTTGTTAGTATAGAAGTTACATGCATTTTAAAATTGGACCTATCAGCAAGCATAGAATCATGTTGGCAGCACTGACTTATATTAATAACTCCAAATTAATCTAGAATGTCAGGTGCTATACGTGTGCAATGTATAGAGCTGTTGGCTTGCATACTTTCTGATATATTGATATTAGGGTAAAACCATATAGACAGCACTTATTAACAGTTGGCAGCCCTGATTGCTCTTAACAATACTTATAGTCATATATGTTATGTTACACATAACACATACGAAATTTGGTTGATATCCAACTGATAGTATAGAAGTTACTTGTATTTAAAACTTGGTTCTATCAACAAGCTTATAATCATGTTGGTAGAACTAACGTATATAAGTTACTCCAAATTCATCTAAAATGTGAGGTACTATACGTGTGAATAATTTAAAAGCTGTCGGCTGGCATACTTTCTGATATATTGGTATTTGGATTTTTTTAAATAGAGAGCAATTATTAACAGTTGGCAGCCCTGGTGGCTCTTAAGAATACGCTCAGTCATATCTATTTATGTGCACATATTACATACAAAATTTGGTTGAAATCCAATTGATAGTGTAGAAGTTATATGCATTTAAAAATTGGACTTATCTGAAGGCTTAAAATTATTTTGGCAACACTGTCATGTATGGCCTCCTGGAAATTAAACTGAATTAGTATTATCTACATGTGTGCCAATTTTGGAATAGCTTCCATACATACCTTCCAAGATATCCAACATGGAGCTCAAATTTCTAGTGCATTTTTTTGGCAGTTGGTAGCACTGACATCATTTTCAAATATGGTCGTGAGATATTCCGGTATACATCTTTACTCATACTAAATTTGGTTTCGATTGCTGCAGCCGTTTAGGAGTTGATAGGGGGGGAGGGGAACACACACACACACAGCCAGACAGACAGAAGGACAGACAGATAGACAGACAGATACACATAGATTTTCCCGGATCGATCTCATAAGTAGGAGTGAGTAGTGAACAGGACAGACGTCGCTGCTCCGAGCTCCGCACAAACTGATGCCAAATCGAGGATCCATCTTCCACGCCGCTACATCATCGCAACCATCGATTCCCCAGTCAGCCTATAACCCTCTACCCCGTCCCCGAATTCAAGTTAAGAATCTCCTTCCCTTCCAACCGTTACCATTGTTACATCCAAGCCATTGTAGCCATTGTCGCCTCCCCACCTACCGCACCATTCCACGTCAAGAAAATCCTATCACCCTCGAGTTACAGCCAAGCCAAACTCTTCCCTCCAACCCTGCAGCAGCCAAATAATTAATTTATATTAATTAATTATTTAAATTTTTTCCGCTTGCGCGCACATTGTCACGGCTACAACCGATCAACTGTAAAACCTTGTGCGACAGGTATAAACTTCTTGGGCAAGCCAATCTTCGTTCTCCATACGGTCTACAATAGTATTTGACCCCATTCATTCACCTCATTACTCTCAGTACAGCAGCCATGAACCCTCACAAACATAATCCTGAAGAGTTCAACCCTGCTGACCCAGTCTGGGACCTCTTCAGGAATACACCACGTCCCACTCACAAACAACTTGCTAAATTCGCTCCAATCCCCGACATCGACTACAACACGTGCCTTCATTACACTCACCCCCAGAGAACATCACCGTGGGCCACAATCATCATGATTAGGCCAGCACGGAATCCCCTAGCAAACCGGATGGCTGTCATCGAGGTACTGAAACCAGTATGGCAGACCATCACGGACATAGAGGAAACATTCAATGGGTTCATAGTCATTACACCTACCAGCAATAGCCGTTTGAGGAGTATTAGTAGGGCCCTCTTAAGCCACCCTGGCATTCCCCAACATCTATACATTTCACCCAAATCAAACAATCAAACAGAATCCTACACTCAAACAGATGACACTCACGAGCCCAAACAGGACGACATAGCTGCCAAAATCCCTGTCCCGCCACCTTTGCCGCCTACTCTCAAGTACACAAAGGCTTCACAAACACCTACTCCCGAATTCTTTCACGAACACTCTCAAACAGAACCAAACATCGCCGAAACATGGACACAAACTCACAACGCACATATCAGACCTAAGCGAAAACACAAATGTACGTAATTCACCAGCCCTAACATACTCAAGCCTACAGACAGCAAACAAAGTTCAGGTCCAACAATACAAGAACACGAAGGTTCACAAACATCTCACGACACATCTCCCTCTCAGGCAATTGCCCCTCCATCAGAGAGCGATGCCTCACCTGACAATCTCCCTCCCTTAAACACAGTAAAATCAAAACACGAGCGACTCGTCGCCTTCCTCCCAAACCACACACTACACTCACGATCCAGTGTTTCAACTGCCAGCGATTGGGACATGATGCTGCTAGTTGCCCCCACGAGGCGCGATGCAATCGGTGTGGAGGTAGTCATCACCACGCCGCTTGTAGCGTAGCCAGAGACAAACCTAGGTGTGTCAACTGTGGTGGTGCGCATGCGGCCTCATTTTTAGGTTGCAAATACATAAAAACAGCCATAAGGCGGAGGCAGTTGAAACTCAGACAACGCCAACACGCTAACATTCCATCCCTCATGTCCCTCAAAGTCCATCCGCCCCCAACACATACAAATTCAGCTCTTACACAGCTACTACAGCTCCTCTCCCAACTCTCAGCCATCCCAATTCCATAGACACTCAGCCACAAACCGAACACAGGACTCCGGGATCGCTACGTACCTGCCTGGGGACTGGGTCCGAACCCGGTCGCCTGGGATGGAGCTTGGCGGCCCGGAAAACACAATACAACCCGGACATTTACATATCACAATTAACAATAACCTAAAACAGCACTCTCCCAACCCAAAATCACTCTCAAAACAATATTACAGGTTACAAGTACACTCAAAGGCTATCTGACAGTTTCCGCAGTCGAACACAGGACCTGTCGGCTCGTGACGGGCCTGCCTGGGGATTAGGCGAAAGCCCATCCATCGGGGTGGCGCGCCGCGGGCTGGCGGGTCATTCTTAGTTCATACACACCCTAATTTATTTTTCCGAAACCCAAAATTAAATTATTAACTTCGATTATGCTTGAATTTTAACTTTTAACACGTTTCAGAAACACAAAAATTTACATATTCACTTACAAACAGTTCAGAGACTGCGGAACTCGGATCACCAATCACAGACCTGGATTACAACGTCCGACTAACTTTTTCAACCAAATACCAATATATCCGAACAAAACCTACTCTACATTATAGCCACACTTCCAAAATACACTTTTCGAACAAAAAATTAAAAATGTTTACCACCAGGAACACCAAAAACGGACCAAAACCAATTCACCAATCACAGCACAGTATAGACGCCCGCTCAGCCGGCATATTCGAATACAACCAATCACAGCCCAGTAAACTCACAGCCCTTACAAATCATTCATAAAATCATTAATTCATCATTATTCCCAAATAGAGAGGCTTATATATTTCTATTATTTTATTAGCCTATTTTCAATTTTGAAAAAATAGGCTTATGAGATCACCTTTTGTCCGTGTGTGTGTGCGTGTGTGTGTGTGTGCGTGTGTGTGTGTGTGTGTGTGAGAGGTGTGTGTGTGTGTCCCCCTAATAAAATCTAAACGGCTGGAGCGATTTCAATGAAACTCGGTATGTTCATAGCACTATTCCCGGCGACCTCGACCGTGCCCTTCAAATTTTGTTACTTCTCACCAATCCAGCATGGCGGCTGTGCGAAATATTTCACTAGCATTCAATATCTCAGAAACTATTACCGATATCGACCTGAAATTGTGTACAGTGATAAAGGGCACTGCTAGAAGTTCCCCTATGAGACTTTTTAAAACCTGGTGACTACAAAACCAACATGGCGGTCAAGCGAAGTTGAGACTTTTAAATAGACTTTTCTCGCGATTTAACTATCCAAACGTAATGAAACTTGGTACAGAAAATATTTATACACATTGTAATGCACTGGAGTCTAATTTAGTTCCATTGTTTACATAACCTCAAAATGGCGGCTGTGCGAAATATTTCACTGACATTCTATATCTCCGAAACTATTACAGATATCACCCTGCAATTTTGTACGGTGATGAAGGGTACTGATACAAATTTACCAATGTATATTTCAAAAACCTGTAAAGTACAAAACGAACATGGCGACCCAGCGAATTTGAAATATTTTAATATACTTTTCTCGTGATTTAACTCTCTGAGCGCAGTGAAATGTGGTACAGTAAATGATTTTGCAGATTGTAATGCACTGCCATCTAATTTAATTCAATTGTTTACATAACCTCAAGATGGCGGCTGTGCGAAATTTTAAAATTAAGTTTTTATTTCTTGTGTCGTAATCATGCGATCGAAGTGAAAGTTTGAATAATGAACCTAGGCAATAATTGTCCTTGAATGGTACATAACTCTATGGCCTATACATATAATAATCCTAAATGGCGAGCTTCCGAAATATTTAGACGGTTCTTAATATCTATGAATCTTTTACAGCAACCAAACTGTTTTTTTTTAAATGTTCATAGAGACTATGAACATATGTTCACCTATAGGACTTTCAGTAACCCGGTGAGCACAAATCCAACATGGCGACGACGCGAAGTATAAATATTTAAATGGATGTTTCTCGCGAATTAACTATCCGAGTGCCGTGAAACGTTGCACATTAAATGCTTATACAAATGTTGATCCACTGGCATCTAATTTATTTCAATTGTTTGCATAATCACAAGATGGTTGCTGTGCGTAATTTTAAAATCTCGTTTTTACTTCTTGTGTTCTAATCATGCGATTGAAGTTTGAATACCACACGTACACAATAATCTTAATGTAATAGTACAAAAATAATAATCCAACCTGGCGACCATCAGAAATATTTAGACGATTCTCAATATCTACGAATCTGTTACAGCAATTAAACTGAAATTTTGTATGTTGGTAGAGGCAATTGACATGAGCAGGATATATGAAAATAGGCTGTAGAGTTCTTCACGGAACTACTTGTTTTCTAAACAAATTAACCTACTACAGGTCTTTTCAACAATTTCATGCTATCAAACGCCAACCCACTAGAGGTCTGTCTTCATTCCTTAAGCTAAAACGTAACTTTTCAAATCATCTGATTATTATTATTATTACTAAGCTGAAGCTATTGCAACGCCGGCCATGGCACACGTTTTACATATAAAGCCAGAACACCAGGCTAGTAACTAAACAGAGCTGACTGCTATGACAACTGTTTATTCCCCGAAAACTAAAATTAAATTAAATTAACAATTTTTTTATTTTATTCCACCTTATACCAAACAAATTCTTTTTAAACCGTCCCAATCTTATACACGCGACGCCGACACATCGCTTGCGGCGGTTAAACTATATTTTTATTATTAAACAGTTCTTCAACTCATAAATTAAATTCAAAATTACGTCCCTAAAATAATATACACCAGGCAGAGTAGCGCATAGACGCAACGGTATCTGGTCCCCTAGCGCCGCTGGTCTGCTCGCTTCGCTCGCAGCCAGCGGCTTCAAAACCGATTAGCAGCAGCGATCTCATAAGTCTACATTTTCCTCATTTTTGCAAAATGTGAAAAGTAGGCTAACAAAGAACGTTGAAAATTAGTGTAAAATCAGGAGCGCAATATAACTATTATTTCTGTCTGTACACAAAATTGACATTCTTCTTCCTCTTCTTTCTAGCATTGTCCCGCTGGTGCAGGGTCCGCTTTGTTGGTCATTGACCTCCATTTTGTCCGGTTTCATGCGACAGCTGGATTTAGGCCGATAATTTTTAAGTCACCATTTATTGTGTCTTGCCAACGCTGCTTCGGGCGTCCTCTGGGGCGTCGGCCTTCAACCTCAAAATGAAGGACAGAGTTAGTAACACTATCAGGCGCTGCACGCAAGGCATGGCCATACCATCGGAGGCGTTTCTCTCTCATTTTGTCCACAATTGGGGCGACACTCATTTGCTCCCGAATTGTGTTGTTTCTGACATGGTCTATAAGGGAGATGCCCATTGTCCAACGGAGCATTTCCATGGCGTGTAGGTGACGTTCTGAAATGCTGTCGGTTGGTCGACATTCAACTCCATACAGCGCAACTGGCCGTACCACTGTCCGATATATCTTCGATTTGAGACGAAGTAGCATTTTCTTGTCGCAAAGCACACCCGTGAACTCCTTTCACCGCAACCAGGTTGCGTTTACCCTGGCTCTTACTTCATCATTGAAGTTGCCATCACTCTGTAGACGAGATCCAAGGTACCTGAAGCACTCTGTCTTGACATTATTATTATTGTTATTATTATTATTATTTGTTTTCATACCGGTACGCCGTCTGACGCGCGCTGATTCGCCTCATTTACCAAAAAACAACACGACTCTCGTCTTAAAGCGCTTCAACTACACGTTCTTCACCTACAGCATAGCACCGGTGCTTTTCCAGGTGCCGGCCAGTGCTCGTGAACCACCTGAGTTGGCGTGGCCTGTTTAGGTATTTGTGCATAATGATCAGGATGATGATAATTGTTGTTTTAAGGGACCTAACATCTAGGTTATCGGCCCCTGATAGTTTGGGTGATCGTGAAGATGAAAATGAAATGCAAACTTAAAACAAAAAATAACTACGAACCTGCAAACTAGAAGAAGAAATGGAAAACTAAAGGAGAATAAGGCAAATAAAGGACAGGAGGAAAAGAAAAGTCCTCAACCCTCGAAGAATGTGGATTGAGGGACTTGGAAGGAAGGAGAGCCATGAAAGGCAGATAGGAAAGGGAAAGAGGAGAGGGTCCGTCCCAAAGGTAAGGGACAAAAGGGAAAAACGGACCCAGTTCAGGAATCCCTCGGGGTCGCCAATTCCCGAACTCACCAGCCGTGAGCCCCTGAGGGTGTAGCATTATCCTGGGTGCACCTGAAGTGGTGGGGCTACATACACCCGGCCTCCTTGAGGGCCTTGAGCAGGAGATAACATGAAAAGAAAAAGAAGTCTGACCCCTCGCAGAAGGAGGGAATCAGAAAAGATGAGACAAGGGCCAATTAAGGCGTGAAAGTGAAAGACTCCCTAGGCGTCGGATACCCTAATACCGTCGGGGTCGGAAAAGAACAAGAGTTGACCAAGGGAGGTCGACAGGAAAGAAGACAGAGAGGAGCCCGGCACAAGTAAGTGGAAGCAATGCCGGACTCAGCTGGGGTCCCGTGGTCGCCAACCCACGACCCACAAGATGTGAGCCCCTGTGGGGTGTGCATAACGAGTATGTTAGTATAGGGTATATAAATACTTGATTTCCGCCCAATGTAATCGGGCACCATTCGTGTTGACCGACTAAAAAGCAACTCAATGTCGAAAACATTCTTAGACTAGACTAGGGTTTCCCAAACGTTTTCTGACCATCGCCCACTTTCGAGATTTATAATTTTTTTTCGCCCACCTCATTTCAAAAAACGCTGTCTGTCTGTTAGGTAGTCAGCCCGAAGGCTGGTTGGATCCTCAAAAAGTACCGCCGTTACGTTATGTGAGTAGATACCCACAAAAACCCAAGGCAGCGCTATTTTGAGGCGTTCTAGGCGAGAAGAGGAGTGAGGTAGTTTGCCATTGCTTTCCTCACTGAGTCAGAACAGTAGTCCTAACCCTATGAGTTGAACCTTTCACAGCATTCACAGGCACTGACTGTGCCCCGAATGCCATTACTAAGCACCACCCATACCTCAGTAGCTTCCATATAATCACAGCCATGAGTGAGACTGAGACATCGGTGAAAAGCCACCTTTTACTCTAGCCTGTGCCATCTGACAAATGCAAAAGTACTGTATTCATCAAGAGATGGCGAAAAAATCTTAAAATGACTAACACATACATTCAAATACCTAGAAATGAGGATCTTTCCCCCTTAATAGGTACATCATGATTTTTTAGATATAGCATAAACATTTGCAAGTAATGGGTCTAAAAAGGGAATAGCAATCAATGAAATGAATTAAAGAAAAAAATAAAAATAAAACGTCATGAATTTTTACATCTAATAAATTAAACAACATGAATGCGTCTCTCTAATTGTAGTTGCCTGAGGATTTGAATGAGTTTTTGAATGGTATGGGCTCCGTCTTAAAAGAATACATGATGAAAATTAATAAATGTAAAACAAAAATACTGGAATGCAGCCGAAATAAATCAGAAACCTCTATGGACATCAAATTGGCAGGTGAAAAGCTGAAGAAAGTAGGAGACTTCTGTTACTTAGGAAGTAAAATAACCAGTAATGGACGAAGCAAAGAGGATATAAAAAGTAGGATGGCTCAGGCAAGGAAAGCATTTCTACGAAAAAGGAATCTGTTGACATCGAACATAGATTTAAGTATTAGGAAGTCATTTTTGAAAGCCATTGTCTGGAGCGTGGCGCTCTATGGAAGTGAAACTTGGACTGTTGGTGCAGCAGAAGAGAGGATAATTGAAGTGTTTGAAATGTGGTGTTACATGAGAATGATGAAGATCAGATGGGTAGATAGGGTTACAAACGAAGAGGTATTAAGACGAGTGGGAGAGGAGAGATGTTTCTTGCGATTGCTAATGAAGAGAAGAGATAGGTTGGTAGGACACATACTAAGACACCCAGAAATAGCAAGCTTAGTGATGGAAGGAAGGGTTGAGGACAAGAACTGTAGGGGTAGACGAAGGTTAGAATATGTTGAACAGATTGCCTCGGATGTAGGGTGTGGTAGCTATGTAGAGATGAAACGATAACACAGGACAGGGAGCCATGGACAGCTGCATCAAACCAGTCAAAAACTGAAGACTCAAACAACAACAGTACAATTACAAATCTCGTTTGAAAAAACAAAACACATAAAGGACACACTGAAAGGCATAGAATTAGACTGCTTAGCATTTGCTGATGACATGGCACTAATTGCCCAAGATATCTCTGACGCGCAAAAGCAAATTGAACTACTACACGAACAAGCGGAGAAATTTGGATTACAAATCTCGTTTGAAAAAACAAAATTTATGACTGACATCAAAACCGCATCAAATGAACTTCAAATTGGCAACAACAAAATCTTTCGAGTAAACGAATTTAAATATTTAGGTGAATGGATTACAGCAAGCTGTAACAAAAGCAATTGAATCGAGCATAATGTACCTATTAAGGGGAAAAATCCTCATTTCTAGGTATTTGAATGTATGTGTTAGTCATTTTAAGAGTTTTGCGTTTTTGAAATAAAAATTCAAAATTTTTGCCTATAAAAACAAGGAATAAAATAAAAATGCAATCAAGTAATTTAATTATATCAAATAAAGTACAGGAAACTGCTTTTCAATCAACAAAAAGAGTCTCTCCTGGAACTGCAAAATTCGCCACTATACAACTGTAATCAAACCTGAAGCTCTCTATGCTTCAAAGGCACTCAATCTCCAACACAAAACATTTGAAATGATAAAACAGATAACACACACTAATACAGTCATCACAATTAACACCGGTTATCAGACAGGTTCTACACACACCCAAAGTACACGGGGCTACATGACCCCTAAACTGAGGAACCAACCACCCGTAAAGAGTAAAGAAACAAGCGATTTAAGGCTATATTTCTGAATCTGGGTTTAAGACGGTTGTGATTTTCGAAATTTGGTATTTTAGTTTGATAGAGCTCTCGAAGACTCACAAATCAGGAAAATCACTCAGACGCGGGGTTTCGAGGAAGAAGAATACTACACAACATCGATGGTCAGAGCAGCGGAGACAGAGCCACTCGTTGCGAATGAAGGAATACTGGGCCAACAGGAAGGCTAGAAAGTGTTGATTTCGCGTGATCCTAAGCGACCCATTCGCGAAGAAGAAGAAGAAGAAAGGACACTAAACGTTTCTCACGAGGTGCCGGTATGATGCCACGCGGTAGACCGATGATTGTTCACCGGAAACTCAGCCATATCCGGTTGATTAGATTAGCAGTTCCCTTTTCTACCACTAATAGCGCTGGTGTGAGTCAATGCAGAGTTTCACGTAAACCCTTATAACTACTTCCGGTGTAAAGATACTTCGAAAAATCAGAAACCGCCCGAGGGTATTGAACCAAGCAACACATTAATAGTACATTATGCAACGAGCCTATAATGGCTATAATTAAGACACGAGTATGTTTATAAAACGAGCTTTAGCGAGTTTTATAATTTCCATACGAGTGTCTTAATTACCATTATAGGCGAGTTGCATACGACTGTTTATGTTCGACGATAATTATAACTTTATTACATGTTTTAACATAAATATTCATAAATATCTGTTCAGTAACTAGAATTTTGTGATCGGGTGGTGCGCTAGGTAGCATATCTCCATGTTCCAAGCTCTCTGGCCGACCGACGCATGCTCTCTGTGTGCTTACAATGCCATATGCAGGCCATATGTTTACATCTGCCGTCCCTCAGTAATATTGTCACCGGAGTCGTTTCAAGAAAATGCGCTGTGTAGAAATTAGTGTTGGTGATTCTAAGGTACAGTGCTATCTTGTCTCATATTCGCCAGTTTATTTACGCGAACATATGGACGGTGCGTATTCCATGTCGGTAATTTATTATAGTTCGATGTTGTGTTTCTGTCCGACATGTTGGATTTTGAGCGCATGCGCGAAGGTATCGTTACATAATTGGTCAATGAACGAGCTCTGATTGGCTGGAGAAACTGTATCATAATGGAAAACAGTGTTATAATGACCATCATTATGATAAAGTTTTCTGACACATAATAGTGAGGGTCGAACATAAAGAAAGAATAAATGCAAATAAGTTAATTCGGTTAGGATCTTATTCAAAAAGAAAACGAGGCGACTTCGGTGGAGTAGTCGGTAGCATGCTGAGCTTCTATGCCCAAGGTCGCGAGTTCAGACCTGGCCGAAGTCATCAGATTTTTTAAGAGCGTTAAAAATCGCTCAATATGCCTTCCTTCGGAGGGGAAGTAAAGCCGGCGGTCCCATGTCATCCATTTATGGCATTTAAAAGAACCTTGCAGTAATTACACTTGTGTGAAGCCAAAAATTGTAGGTTAGGTTTCACTAATGCTCCTAAGTTCCAATTTTCGTCACCGGGCGCTGGTTGCGATGCCATCTAGTAGTAGGTAAGTTCACAACTAGCTGCCGTGGTCGGTAGAATTTGGTAGGGAAAATAAGATCTACTTGAAATGATCGTCTGCAGTCCTTACTTGAATTAAAAAGTCTGAGAGACTATACTTTATATCATTTCAAATGACGCATGCTACAAATGCTACACATATTAGAAAGGCTCAGGACTCTTTCAACAGACTCCATTACCCTTTAACTTAGGCTTCCCGCGCGGGGAACGGAGAGCGGGAGGTGCACTCTGCTGCATGACGTCACGCACTCGCCGTCTCCGTATCGCATAACGCTAGACCCCAGGAGTAAACTCAGACTAAACAGACTCCATTACCCTTTAACTTAGACTTCCCGCGCGGGGAACGGAGAGCGGGAGGTGCACTCTGCTGCATGACGTCACGCTCTCGCCGTCTCCGTATCGCATAACGCTAGACCCCAGGAGTAAACTCAGACTAAACAGACTCCATTACCCTTTAACTTAGACTTCCCGCGCGGGGAACGGAGAGCGGGAGGTGCACTCGGCTGCATGACGTCACGCTCTCGCCGTCTCCGAATCGCATAACTCTAGACCCCAGGAGTAAACTCAGACTAAACAGACTCCATTACCCATTAACTTAGACTTCCCGCGCGGGGAACGGAGAGCGGTAGGTGCACTCTGCTGCATGACGTCACGCACTCGCCGTCTCCGTATCGCATAACGCTAGACCCCAGGAGTAAACTCAGACTAAACAGACTCCATTACCCTTTAACTTAGACTTCCCGCGTGGGGAACGGAGAAAGGGAGGGTCACTCTGCTGCATGACGTCACGCACTCGCCGTCTCCGTATCGCATAACGCCAGACCCCAGGAGTAAACTCAGACTAAACAGACTCCATTACCCATTAACTTAGACTTCCCGCGCGGGGAACGGAGAGCGGTAGGTGCACTCTGCTGCATGACGTCACGCACTCGCCGTCACCGTATTGCATAACTCAAGACCCCAGGAGTAAACTCAGACTAAACAGACTCCATTACCCTTTAACTTAGGCTTCCCGCGCGGGGAACGGAGAGCGGGAGGTGCACTCTGCTGCATGACGTCACGCTCTCGCCGTCACCGTATCGCATAACGCTAGACCCCAGGAGTAAACTCAGACTAAACAGACTCCATTACCCTTTAACTTAGGCTTCCCGCGCGGGGAACAGAGAGCGGGAGGTGCACTCTGCTGCATGACGTCACGCTCTCGCCGTCTCCGTATCGCATAACGCTAGACCCCAGGAGTAAACTCAGACTAAACAGACTCCATTACCCTTTAACTTAGACTTCCCGCGCGGGGAACGGAGAGCGGGAGGTGCACTCTGCTGCATGACGTCACGCTCTCGCCGTCTCCGTATCGCATAACGCCAGACCCCAGGAGTAAACTCAGACTAAACAGACTCCATTACCCTTTAACTTAGACTTCCCGCGCGGGGAACGGAGAGCGGGAGGTGCACTCTGCTGCATGACGTCACGCTCTCGCCGTCTCCGTATCGCATAACGCTAGACCCCAGGAGTAAACTCAGACTAAACAGACTCCATTACCCATTAACTTAGACTTCCCGCGCGGGGAACGGAGAGCGGGAGGTGCACTCTGCAGCATGACGTCACGCACTCGCCGTCTCCGTATCGCATAACGCTAGACCCCAGGAGTAAACTCAGACTAAACAGACTCCATTACCCTTTAACTTAGACTTCCCGCGTGGGGAACGGAGAGCGGGAGGTGCACTCTGCTGCATGACGTCACGCACTCGCCGTCTCGGTATCGCATAACGCTAGACCCCAGGAGTAAACTCAGACTAAACAGACTCCATTACCCTTTAACTTAGGCTTCCCGCGCGGGGAACGGAGAGCGGGAGGTGCACTCTGCTGCATGACGTCACGCACTCGCCGTCTCCGTATCGCATAACGCTAGACCCCAGGAGTAAACTCAGACTAAACAGACTCCATTACCCTTTAACTTAGACTTCCCGCGCGGGGAACGGAGAGCGGGAGGTGGACTCTGCTGCATGACGTCACGCACTCGCCGTCTCGGTATCGCATAACGCTAGACCCCAGGAGTAAACTCAGAATAAACAGACTCCATTACCCATTAACTTAGACTTCCCGCGCGGGGAACGGAGAGCGGTAGGTGCACTCTGCTGCATGACGTCACGCACTCGCCGTCTCCGTATCGCATAACGCCAGACCCCAGGAGTAAACTCAGACTAAATCGACTCCATTACCCATTAACTTAGACTTCCCGCGCGGGGAACGGAGAGCGGTAGGTGCACTCTGCTGCATGACGTCACGCACTCGCCGTCACCGTATTGCATAACTCTAGACCCCAGGAGTAAACTCAGACTAAACAGACTCCATTACCCTTTAACTTAGGCTTCCCGCGCGGGGAACGGAGAGCGGGAGGTGCACTCTGCTGCATGACGTCACGCTCTCGACGTCACCGTATCGCATAACGCTAGACCCCAGGAGTAAACTCAGACTAAACAGACTCCATTACCCATTAACTTAGATTTCCCGCGCGGGGAACGGAGAGCGGTAGGTGCACTCTGCTGCATGACGTCACGCACTCGCCGTCACCGTATTGCATAACTCTAGACCCCAGGAGTAAACTCAGACTAAACAGACTCCATTACCCTTTAACTTAGACTTCCCGCGCGGGGAACGGAGAGCGGGAGGTGCACTCTGCTGCATGACGTCACGCTCTCGCCGTCACCGTATCGCATAACGCTAGACCCCAGGAGTAAACTCAGACTAAACAGACTCCATTACCCTTTAACTTAGGCTTCCCGCGCGGGGAACGGAGAGCGGGAGGTGCACTCTGCTGCATGACGTCACGCTCTCGCCGTCTCCGTATCGCATAACGCTAGACCCTAGGAGTAAACTCAGACTAAACAGACTCCATTACCCTTTAACTTAGACTTCCCGCGCGGGGAACGGAGAGCGGGAGGTGCACTCTGCTGCATGACGTCACGCTCTCGCCGTCTCCGTATCGCATAACGCCAGACCCCAGCAGTAAACTCAGACTAAACAGACTCCATTACCCTTTAACTTAGGCTTCCCGCGTGGGGAACGGAGAGCGGGAGGTGCACTCTGCTGCATGACGTCACGCACTCGCCGTCTCGGTATCGCATAACGCCAGACCCCAGGAGTAAACTCAGACTAAACAGACTCCATTACCCTTTAACTTAGACTTCCCGCGCGGGGAACGGAGAGCGGGAGGTGCACTCTGCTGCATGACGTCACGCTCTCGCCGTCTCCGTATCGCATAACGCTAGACCCCAGGAGTAAACTCAGACTAAACAGACTCCATTACCCATTAACTTAGACTTCCCGCGCGGGGAACGGAGAGCGGGAGGTGCACTCTGCAGCATGACGTCACGCACTCGCCGTCTCCGTATCGCATAACGCTAGACCCCAGGAGTAAACTCAGACTAAACAGACTCCATTACCCTTTAACTTAGACTTCCCGCGTGGGGAACGGAGAGCGGGAGGTGCACTCTGCTGCATGACGTCACGCACTCGCCGTCTCGGTATCGCATAACGCTAGACCCCAGGAGTAAACTCAGACTAAACAGACTCCATTACCCTTTAACTTCGACTTCCCGCGTGGGGAACGGAGAGCGGGAGGTGCACTCTGCTGCATGACGTCACGCACTCGCCGTCTCGGTATCGCATAACGCTAGACCCCAGGAGTAAACTCAGACTAAACAGACTCCATTACCCTTTAACTTAGACTTCCCGCGCGGGGAACGGAGAGCGGGAGGTGCACTCTGCTGCATGACGTCACGCACTCGCCGTCTCGGTATCGCATAACGCTAGACCCCAGGAGTAAACTCAGACTAAACAGACTCCATTACCCTTTAACTTAGACTTCCCGCGCGGGGAACGGAGAGCGGGAGGTGCACTCTGTTGCATGACGTCACGCACTCGCCGTCTCGGTATCGCATAACGCCAGACCCCAGGAGTAAACTCAGACTAAACAGACTCCATTACCCTTTAACTTAGACTTCCCGCGTGGGGAACGGAGAGCGGGAGGTGCACTCTGCTGCATGACGTCACGCACTCGCCGTCTCGGTATCGCATAACGCTAGACCCCAGGAGTAAGCTCAGACTAAACAGACTCCATTACCCTTTAACTTAGGCTTCCCGCGCGGGGAACGGAGAGCGGGAGGTGCACTCTGCTGCATGGCGTCACGCACTCGCCGTCTCGGTATCGCATAACGCTAGACCCCAGGAGTAAACTCAGACTAAACAGACTCCATTACCCTTTAACTTAGACTGCCCGCGCGGGGAACGGAGAGCGGGAGGTGCACTCTGCTGCATGACGTCACGCTCTCACCGTCTCCGTATCGCATAACGCTAGACCCCAGGAGTAAACTCAGACTAAACACACTCCATTACCCTTTAACTTAGACTTCCCGTGCGGGGAACGGAGAGCGGGAGGTGCACTCTGCTGCATGACGTCACGCACTCGCCGTCTCCGTATCGCATAACGCTAGACCCCAGGAGTAAACTCAGACAAAACAGACTCCATTACCCTTTAACTTAGACTTCCCGCGCGGGGAACGGAGAGTGGGAGGTGCACTCTGCTGCATGACGTCACGCTCTCGCCGTCTCCGTATCGCATAACGCTAGACCCCAGGAGTAAAATCAGACTAAACAGACTCCATTACCTTTTAACTTAGACTTCCCGCGTGGGGAACGGAGAGCGGGAGGTGCACTCTGCTGCATGACGTCACGCACTCGCCGTCTCGGTATCGCATAACGCTAGACCCCAGGAGTAAACTCAGAATAAACAGACTCCATTACCCTTTAACTTAGACTTCCCGCGCGGGGAACGGAGAGCGGGAGGTGCACTCTGCTGCATGACGTCACGCTCTCGCCGTCTCCGTATCGCATAACGCTAGACCCCAGGAGTAAACTCAGACTAAACAGACTCCATAACCCTTTAACTTAGACTTCCCGCGTGGGGAACGGAGAGCGGGAGGTGCACTCTGCTGCATGACGTCACGCTCTCGCCGTCTCCGTATCGCATAACGCTAGACCCCAGGAGTAAACTCAGAATAAACAGACTCCATTACCCTTTAACTTAGACTTCCCGCGCGGGGAACGGAGAGCGGGAGGTGCACTCTGCTGCAAGACGTCACGCTGTCGCCGTCTCCGTATCGCATAACGCTAGACCCCAGGAGTAAACTCAGACTAAACAGACTCCATTACCCTTTAACTTAGGCTTCCCGCGCGGGGAACGGAGAGCGGGAGGTGCACTCTGCTGCATGACGTCACGCTCTCGCCGTCTCCGTATCGCATAACGCTAGACCCCAGGAGTAAACTCAGACTAAACAGACTCCATTACCCTTTAACTTAGACTGCCCGCGTGGGGAACGGAGAGCGGGAGGTGCACTCTGCTGCATGACGTCACGCACTCGCCGACTCCGTATCGCATAACGCCAGACCCCAGGAGTAAACTCAGACTAAACAGACTCCATTACCCTTTAACTTAGACTGCCCGCGCGGGGAACGGAGAGCGGGAGGTGCACTCTGCTGCATGACGTCACGCACTCGCCGTCTCCGTATCGCATAACGCTAGACCCCAGGAGTAAACTCAGACTAAACAGACTCCATTACCCTTTAACTTAGGCTTCCCGCGCGGGGAACGGAGAGCGGGAGGTGCACTCTGCTGCATGACGTCAAGCACTCGCCGTCTCCGTATCGCATAACGCTAGACCCCAGGAGTAAACTCAGACTAAACAGACTCCATTACCCTTTAACTTAGGCTTCCCGCGCGGGGAACGGAGAGCGGGAGGTGCACTCTGCTGCATGACGTCAAGCACTCGCCGTCTCCGTATCGCATAACGCTAGACCCCAGGAGTAAACTCAGACTAAACAGACTCCATTACCCTTTAACTTAGACTGCCCGCGCGGGGAACGGAGAGCGGGAGGTGCACTCTGCTGCATGACGTCACGCACTCGCCGTCTCCGTATCGCATAACGCTAGACCCCAGGAGTAAACTCAGACTAAACAGACTCCATTACCCTTTAACTTAGGCTTCCCGCGCGGGGAACGGAGAGCGGGAGGTGCACTCTGCTGCATGACGTCAAGCACTCGCCGTCTCCGTATCGCATAACGCTAGACCCCAGGAGTAAACTCAGACTAAACAGACTCCATTACCCTTTAACTTAGGCTTCCCGCGCGGGGAACGGAGAGCGGGAGGTGCACTCTGCTGCATGACGTCAAGCACTCGCCGTCTCCGTATCGCATAACGCTAGACCCCAGGAGTAAACTCAGACTAAACAGACTCCATTACCCTTTAACTTAGGCTTCCCGCGCGGGGAACGGAGAGCGGGAGGTGCACTCTGCTGCATGACGTCACGCACTCGCCGACTCCGTATCGCATAACGCCAGACCCCAGGAGTCAACTCAGACTCGGTGCATATGCACTGAACAACATGTTGACGTCATACACGCCGTAACCGTAACGCATAACGTTAGACCCAAGCATAACGATGAAGTCGACAAGATTATTTGAAATGACAAAACAGATAACACACACTAATACAGTTATCAGACAGATTCTACACACACCCAAAGTACACGGGGCTACATGACCGCGTTGTCGCAGCCCCAAAACTGAGGAACCAACCAACGAGCAAAGAAACAAGCGATTTTAGGCTATATTTCTGAATCTGGGTTTAAGATTTTGTGATTTGGCTCACAAATTTGAAACCTTTCCGCGGCCCTTAGTCATTCAACGTTTGGCACAATTGAGAACATTGCTTAATTTTACGGTTTTGTTTACATGTTGCCAACATTAAACTCAACGAACAGTTTAAAATAAATTCAGAGAAAATCTCATAAACTTAAGGTGACTATATTTTTAGCCTACTTTTCACATTTTGCAAAAATGAGGAAAAAGTAGACTTATGAGATCGATCCGGAAAAATGTGTGTCTGTGTGTCTGTCCTTCTGTCTGTCTGGCTGTGTGTGTGTCCCCCCACCCCTATCAACTCCTGAACGGCTGCAGCAATCGAAACCAAATTTAGTATGAATAAAGATGTACACCGGAATATCTCAGGCCCATATTTGAAAATGATGTCAGTGCTACCAACTGCTGAAAAATCACAATTGAAATTTGAGCTCCATGTTGGATATCTTGGAAGGTATGAATGGGAGCTATTTCAAAATTGGCACACGTATAGATAATAATATTGCTGTTTAATTTCCAGGAGGCCATACATGGCAGTGTTGCCAAAATTATTATAAGCCTGCTGATAGATCCAATTTTTAAATGCATATAACTTCTACACTATCAATTGGAATTCAACCAAATTTCGTATGTGCTATGTGTTCATAAACATATATGACTGAGCGTATTCTTAAGAGCCTTCAGGGCTGCCAACTGTTAATAAATGCTCTCATTTTTTAAAATCCAAATACCCATATATCAGAAAGTATGCAAACCGACACATTTAAACTATACACGCGTATAGTACCTGACATTCTATATTAATTTGGAATAACTTATATACGTCAGTGCTGCCAACATGATTCTAAGCCTGCCGATAAGTCCAATTTTAAAATGCGTGTAACTTCTATATTAACTAATGGATTTCATTCAAAATTGACCCAAAAATCGATCATAATATTTCAGATTATTTCTGACCAATTCATGTATTGAACCCATGGGCCATAGGGTCCATGATGGTCGAATCCATGTCCTTAAGGAAGAAATGAAAGAAACGTATAGTTTCCTAAAGGAACGGAGAGAGATTTTAAGCCAGGAAGATAGCTTAACATTGTGCAAGCGACTAGGGACAGATGCTCCTTAGATGAGATCACCCCACTCGACATTTCAGAGAGGGCTGGTCACGAGTATTATTAACTGAGTGGAACTTTCCACCGTGTTAGACAGAGAAGCCTGAATCGGAATTCAAGCTGACGTTGCTGGAATTTGACAACGCCGCATAGGCGCCAGAAGAGGAATAATTAAAATTAACACGTTTACGAGCATAATAATGAGTAAACCAGCACAGTACAGTGAATCATTTTGAATGAGAGATTTTTCAGTATAGAGAAACCATGTAATAATTGTGCAGAAAAAAACTGCCGACGTAAGACGACGTCATTGGGGAATTACCTAAGCCTCTGTGGAGGGGAGAGAGCAAAAGGAATGCAACACCCACACAATTGAGGACGAGAAATTAATTAATATCTCCGAATTGCACGATCGATTCTTAGGTGCAATAAGATCATTTGACATTGAAAAGACGAGCTTTCGGAAGGTATAAATTTTATATTTGTGGCACCATTATTTTAGAAGTTGACCACAGAAAAGGCTAGAGTCTTATTTTTTTGTAGTAAAATAGTATAAAGCTTCGGGCGTTTCCAAGCCAATCATGCAGTTATTATCAGCCTGCGGGCATGACACTGTGTCACGATCATCATTGAATGCAGTTCACGACAGACTCCTTGAGGGGAGGTGCTGTATCACGTCACATCGCATGCAGTTACAACGAGCACTCCGTGACCGGAGGTGCTGCATCAAAGTCTTCAAACGTATGAACCTCAGGGGAGGTCATACTGTGCAACAAGTATAAGCACCGAATGCAGTCTTGAACAGCCCGAGGGGTATCGCCACGCATCACACATCACGAATCCGTCCAGGAGGACGTGAAGTTATATCAGCACATGCAGTCC
Organism: Meconema thalassinum; assembly: GCA_946902985.2. Classification (NCBI taxonomy): domain Eukaryota; kingdom Metazoa; phylum Arthropoda; class Insecta; order Orthoptera; family Tettigoniidae; genus Meconema; species Meconema thalassinum. The sequence continues at coordinate 503,686,991 of OX336393.1, read as the reverse complement.
TACGAGCATTCCGTGAGGGGAAGTGCTGCTCCACGACGTAGAAGTAGTCATTCCGACAGTCCGTGAAGGAACGTAACTTTGCGTTACATCGATAACAGCTACCAGTACTCCTTGAGGGGAGAAGAGCTGGGCTACACTGCAGAAGTAAGATCCGATAGCCACAGGCGTCACAGTAGTAACGATTTGCTTGCCTCCATAAGGAGCAGTCAAGACGAAATTTTAAAGTATCGCCGTAGTGAAATATTAGGAAAATCCTAATTATAGGATTTAGGCCCGACTGTATACAAGTTAAAGTGAAAATTCGCAAGATATAGTCATAGCAGGCTGCGAACGTCGGACTTAAAGGCGATAGGTCGTTAAATGTACGAACGAATAGATCATAACGTACGGAAGTATCGTACCAGACAGATAAACTGTTATTTGAATTGAAGCAACCTAAAGGGAAGAACAGAATAAGGTTCGAACGTAGGAGTGTTAAAACAGTTCAAATAAAGAGGATAGGAGACTATAAACATTAGCTCCAGAAAGCAGGCGAACAATTCTAACAGTACTAGAATCGAGAAGTGCTAGCTGCTATAAACTAATTCTATAGGTCTTAGAGGAGACCTCGATCCATATAGACTTTCGTTAGGATCGATAGACAGATCTACAAAGAAGCCGTTCAAGCTAGATAAATAGCCGGTTATCCAGGATAGGAATAGCAGAATTGAACTCCAGGGAACAGTAGATGTTTCGGGACTTTCGCATTCTGAAGGATAGGAAGCCGACATCGAATAAATTTCACCCTTGGAAACGGGAATTTAAGAAGATCACGTGTGATAGGCTCAGAAATACGGCCTAGTGATCGAGTCATTGTGAAGTGTAAAATAATCAAGATTGTGTGTTAAATAATATTTTTAGTGTTTATTATGTGTTCAAAAGGGACACATCAGTATATAAAAATGTCGTCAATATTAAGTGTTTTAGATATTTGTCAAAAAGTGTTTTTATGTAAGATGAATACCTTCAATATGGTGTAAAAAGTTCAAAGTGGGCCTAAAAATGAAGCACCGCACCAGATTTAAGATCATGGGATGATCTGGAAAATATGTGAGTACAAAATTCATTTTTATTTTGGTGTCAGAAATTGATTGTGTACAGACTCACCGGAGTTTTTGAGTGAAAGGGATGTGTTTTAATGAATAAATACTGAATAATCAAGAACACGGTCTGAACAATAATAAAATAAATAGAGAAATTATGAATAATTATGTAAAGAATAAATCCCGTAGAGGTAATATGTGAATAAAGGGTTAATGTATTTAACAAATGTCATAAGAGCAAGCGAAATATCATGAATTATCATAAAATACATTGAAATAAAGTAAAGTTGAGATATGAAAGAAATAGCTTTTGAGCTTGTATAAAGAATAAAGATAATAATAATTAAATATGGAAATGTTATATAAAAATCAAATAAATTGATATGAACATAAGAACGTTAAGTCTTAACGTATGTGTAAAGATGAGGTTAAATGGAATATTTTAAAACAGGGAGCGATTTATCGACCACGGAAAGATTAATATGTGAATTAAAATAATATGAATTGTTACTAAAGAGATTTTTATCAGTTCTTGGGAAGACATTTTCGGCTTAAAATAATGCATAGCGCATAATGAGCGCAAATATAATATTAAAGTGTCACGCTAGGAACGCGTAGTGGTTAAATACTTGGTACATTACTTATGGAGGGTAGTTGATTGCAGTGAATTGATAATTGTATAAGTCCTCTATTAGTGACATAGGATCACGAGGCATTGTGTATGTATTCAAAAAGGGAGCTAATATATGGTATTATTGAGCGTATGTCATATGGGCCACGGCCGACTCTAAATCGCATTTTGTATAAGTCCTCTGTACGGGATTGGTTCCCGAGGCACCTGAAGAGATTCGAATGCAGGATCTTCTTATGATAAAAGCCCCTGTAATTCTCCGTCGTCGTATGTGTATTTAATCTTCCCAATCAATGAGGACCCTCTCATAATTAATAAATGCCAAGGATATGAAAATGGTCCTTGAACCAAAGAATAGTTGTTGAATGTATACGGTACAATAAAGCCCGGTCTCCCCAGAACTGGATATAATGGGAAGGTTTGTTTTGAAAGCCTTGAAAATAAGCTACTAATGTTGGGTCAGACAAGATGTCGCCGCCACCCTAACGTGTCATAAATCGCACCCCATGTAGTAGAGTCTAGCTTTCTTAAAGCGAGGGGGAACAGAGACCGTCTCGTAAGCTGTTGTAAAGAGAAATGAATACACCAGGAGTGTTTAAAGTTGTTAACGACCCGGGCGTTGAACCGAGGTCCTTAAAGATGGATATTTCGTTTGCCGGTTCAGATCGTAGTTTCTTATATGATAATGGTCTATTAAGACATAAGAGATAAATAACATATCCCTATTGTAATAATGTAAGGACGTGGGATTCCACGAGTTGATTGAAGGCAACTGAGTTCGGGAGTAACTATAGTTTTTTGACTGTGTCAAGTACCTTCACGCTCTGGAGTACACAATTGATTTTCTGATTACCTTAATATGTTTGTGAAATAAAGAGAGATGATAACAACTGAATGTGTGGACATGCCCAAAATATTGAATTAGATAATTAACATAGATTTTAAATATAATTATATATTTGTTTTTGAGAAATAAGAAAATATAAAAGCTAATGTTTGAGGTGTACAAGAATGACACCTTAATAATGTAAATGCATGGAGCCAAAGAGCTCGGAGTTATGTAAACTTAATGTTAGTGCTTTATGGAAGTGAGACTAAGTAAGAATTGTTGGTTATGTGGAAACCACAGGTTTTGAAAACAACATTTGTTTATATTTGTGATCCCTTGTTCATTTGGAACAAGCAGTTGATATTTGGGTCAGTAATTAAATTGTTAAAATGTTTGTAGCGCCATTAATTTTATTAATTAAATATGTTTAAATAGGAGCTGATTTTGTTGTTATTTTTGCAAGTGTATCCTCTAATTAATCCAAATATGTGAGTCACAGAGTGGGGAAACTTACCACTGCCCCGAAATCCCGAATTGAGCTACGCTGGTATACTGTGATTGGCATATTTCTTGCTAAATGGGCACAGTATGTCATTGTTGCCAACAGGATTTTACGCGCGCTGTTAAATTCAATGTTTAACTGCATGTAACATCCATGCTATCCATTGGACTTAAACCAAATTTTGTATTCTGTACCTTAAGAGATGGAACTAATAATATATTCAGTCACCAGGGCTGCCAACTGTAGTTCTCTATTAGGCTACATTATGCCAGGTATACAGTATTTCGAACTAATTAGATATTTCGATATTACCAACTTAATTTCGTCATTAATCTAGATAGATCCATATAGATTAATCATTGGCATGAATCTTAAATTTTAAGAAAAGTAGGCTCTTTAGTTCGTCACGGAAATTCTTGTTTAGAATCAAAACCGGGGCAGCCTTGTAGGGGGGATTGTTGGAGGATAGAGAGATTATAGTTTGACTCTAACATATAGAGTTTCTTTTAGTTATGGCCTTTCACAAAATTTAATTTTAAGACGTTCCACAAAAGTTGATCCACCAAAAATCCAACACCCTATCTCTACTTAGTATAAAACAAAGTCCCAGTTTCTTGGATGTCACGGGTAATCTCGAGGACCACTGGATGGATTTTGATGCGGTTTTCACCATTCTATAAAGGATATCTCGAGGAAGGTTTCTGCAGAAACTAATTTATTTATAATAAAAGGAAGCCAAGCAGTAACGATTTCAGTGAAAAAATCGAAAAATAAACTGGCGTCCGTGCGCTTCTTAAGCTTACGCTGGGCAAACCGTTAAAAATATCCATAGTCCTATACTGTGAGTGTAAGAATTGTTCAGCATGAAAAGGTCTACAAAAAAGTCCGGAAGAGCATGCCTCTATCCTCAATACATCGCCGACTATAAGTGCGTTTTACGTTTTCATTTCTTCCAACAATCTCCATTCAATTACTGAGGCGACAGTTTAAGAGCTAGCTAAGGGAATAAGGTGCTTAACACGTAATACATTCATAACTGTTCCCGGGCGATGTCGGGGCTGGTTGCTAGTAGACAGATAAATGAATACAAAGTTTAATTTAGTTTTTATTTTATTTTTGCAAGTGCCTTACAAGTTTTGTGAGAAGAAAAGAGAACAATAGGAAGTTTATTTTTAGATTTCTTACTTTAGATCTTATGATAACAATAACAAGAAAAAATCTTACTGAGTCTTTACAAGCGCCTGAAGTCCTTACGAACTAGGACACGGTCGTGGATATTTCAAAACAAAACGTATTTTCGTTTAATTACGCATATTTTTCAGAGAATTATTGACGTGTAACATCGTTCCACTAGGTTGCTGGGTATTTTTGTGGGAGTGATTTTGAAGAGTGGTAAGATCCAGCTGGCAATGCTAAGAGGAAACAATGAGCACGTGGTGTCGGAAATTGATACCGTGACGTACTCTCGGCCATGTGGACATACGGATTACTTCAAGGTTTTGAGGCGCAATTGCAAATATTCATACAATAAATCATCTTCAAGTTGTCGTTCTTTGGTGTAAAAATATTCATTATACCATATTTGCTGAAAACAATTATGATTTATTAACAGTCTGTTTTTCAATCTCTGGATAAAAGTGATCAGCATCCACTTCCCGAGTAACTTTGCATACTGACATTCTGACGGTAAACGCTCATGCGAACTCTGGTGTCAACTGATTGAAGCACATGTTATACGGGAACTAGGCAAGCCTTCATGAACTATTGCTGAACACAGTCTCTTTACTCACAAGAGGGCCTACTCATAAGGCATTTTAAACTCAATTTCACGCAAGAACATTATCGTAACAAGCAAAATGTAAATGAAACTTAATTCCGTAACGCAGTATTATTGTAACGTGGAAATAAATCACCATCATGTGCATAATATTTGCGTGGTCGAAATAGCCGTGGGGTTAGCACCTCTGACTGTGAATCTAGCGATCTCGGGTTCGAATCCCGGACGGCATATATATTTTAGCTACCAGATTATCATTTTGAACAATATTTATCATATCGTCGCCTCCGTAGCGTTGCGGTCAGCATGGATAGCTGCCGCCCCGGAGGTCCTGGTTTCGATTCCCGGCTCTGCCACGAAATTTGAAAAGTGGTATGAGGACTGGAACGGGGTCTACTCAGCCTCGGGGGTTCCAAATGAGTAGAGGGGGTTCGATTCCCACCTCAGCCATCCTCGAAGTGGTTTTCCGTGGTTTCCCACTTTGTTTTCGGGCAAATGCCGGGATGGTACTGAAACCGTATTTTGCATTTAGTTGGAAATAGGTTAAGTTGGCAATAACACTGATGGCAGTACTGCAACATTCTTTGAAGTGCAGGTGCACGATGTGACGGTGGTTAGGAGCAGCCAGCAGCCCGCCATACAAGCGACGACCACATGCTAGACATCTGTAATACCAGTATTGAATCAAGCTCCATTGTCGTTATGTTGCTCGCTGTTGTAAAGAAATATACACTTTGCTGTAGGAAACAAAGATTGGGAAATGCATTCTATGGACGAAGGAATATAACTGAGAACTTTTATATGAGTATAAATGCATACAGTACTATAACAGGTGATTATCGAACTCGACACTGTGTAAACATCGATTGTCACTATCGTTTAGAGAACGAGGTGCATTGTGGATCAACTGGTGACAGCATGATTTACGGGAGCAGTTGAAGAAGAGAATAGAGATTACAATTTCAGCGAGGAGGGTCACAGCTCTCTAGTCTAAGCACGAGTGCGTGCGTTGCCGTGAAATCATGTTTGTTTGGTAACGTGGAGTTGAACCGACGTATACGCGTTACAGTGTTAACCGTCAATTCGAGCACAGTGAATTTGCATTCACGTATGATAACTTCTTCTCAAGCCAATAGCATAACAATTTGTTCTACATTGCAGTACAGTACAAACAGCATTAGCCACGATTGTGAAGAATGATATGAGAAGAGAGAGATATTGCTGCATTATGAAGATGCAGAACATGGGCTAAATACAGACAAGGAATGTGACACATAGCAGCATTACCATACTCAGGATGAAGACTGAAGAGATTGTGAAAGTCGGAATGACAATTCGCACTGCTACATAATGAAACTATTTTGGCTTACTACATCATCGTTATCGTGCTCTCTAGCAAGTGATATAACAATGAACTTTGTTAAACGAACATCTGTTAGCTTCATCTCGTTCGCGACCGGTAATCGGGTCTTCTTGATGTCCAGTCGTTTCGGGATCGGTGCAGCTGAGCAGATGTGGGTTCGAGCCTTGACAGGAGTTTGTGTTCTGACATTCTCACTTCATTCAACTAGAACTTCAACAAGGTAGCTGCAGTTTTCTTTTAGTAGACAGTATGAATTAGTCACGCTTTTGAATGCTCCTTTTCACCAATTTTGATTAAAGTAGTTAAGAAATACAGCCGAAGGCTAGGGTGACTCTTTAGTCATTTCTGTCTGAGTATGTATTTCATTTTGTAGTTCAATTTAGTAGTTATTGTAGTGTTATTTTGAATATTACGTAGCCTTGATTAAGATATAATTTGGGAATAAATAGAAGAATATAGTTTGTTGGGAAGACAACATGAGAAAAATCATAGGAAGAAGACGACGGTAAAATTATATAAGAATAATTCTAACTCAAGCAGATGTCTCATATCCAACGTATACGCGAATTCGATTTGAAAAATTTCTGGACTTTTGAATTTGATATCGAATATTTTTGAAAGCACATGCACGTTTATTAGATAGACATTCAGGTCTATATTTTTGTCAATTGATCATAGTAATGGAACATAGTGATTTCTAGTATGTTTATTTGCGATAGTGCGAATTTATTTCTGGTAATCCAGATTTTTGAAATTTTCATTTTTGATTTCGACACCTTTTGTGAGCTCGTTCAGTTTATAAATTTTTGTTGATTCTTATGAGAAACTCCAACTTGGTTTAGCGTTCAAATCTAATGGTTAACTTGTACCTTCTCAAGATAGGCTTTTCTCCATGCTGTAGGTTGGGACGTGTTTCCTTAGAGGAGGATCTCAGGCTGAATTATTTTCAATTAGTCGAAAACTTAATCGTTCTTTTCACAGTGGTCGGTCGAGAAATATTGTAAGAAATACTTTATATGAGAAATTGTAATTAATAATAAGATGCAATGAAAGAAAATAAATGTTTAAAATATATGTAAGTCATAATCGAGGTGACAGATCTTTCGAATTCTCACACAGTTATTTGAACTTGTGAATGCAATATTTTATCACTGTTCTGATAAAAATTATTCTCGACACTTTAACCTTTGGCTAATTTTAAGCAATATATTTATCTATGATTGTATAAAAACTTGTGTAATATTTGAAATGTTTGGAAATTATTAAAAGCTGTTGAGTGGTAATATGGTAATAATGGAATTTTGTCTGCGTATTTGAATTGCAATTTAGGGGATATTAGACATCTATGGATAGTCAATATCAGTTTTTCCAGCACTGAAATAGCTTTGGAGCTATTGCTGAGTGCACAGCGGTGCATTATTTTGAACGTGAAATTGAGTCACGATTTTAGCTAGTGGAAAGCTAATGTACAATTTTGAATCCAACATTTATGAAACCAAGTATTGTAACAACATCGTTAATAATTTGTTAAATATTTAGCAACAATTGTTTTCAGAGTAGATTCTAATTGGAAAGACTGTAATATTAATACTTGTATAAACTTCTGATTCTAATAATTAAAATATTGAGTGATAGAAAATCTAATATTTGTGAGAAAGTGAAATGAAACATATCATTATAATTAATAACATGACGTCCGATTAGCTTAATTGTTTGTCATTTAGGACGGAACAGACTTGAAATTGAAACCACATAAATGAAAATGTATATGAATACATGAAAGTAACATAAATGAATAATCCTAGGCGCAATTAACTCTCAGAATTAAAATGTAATTATGTAAATTATGTATATATATTTAAATTGCTACGATAGAATAAGGTATTTCATATTTTTGTCAAAAAGGGTTTACGATCTTGACATTAGATTTTTGTGTGTAATTTTTATTGTTTTCTGAATTTCAATGATAATGATGCGACGTTAGGCAGATTTGTGTGGCCTAGTTAAGGCAGATGCCACTTATACATATTTTTCATGCTTCGGCAGAGGCAGAAGATTATATAGTTTTGTTCAGTGGAGTTTCTACTTCACGAAACTGCGGTTTTAGTTAATAAACAGTTGTTAAATTTTAAAAATTCTTATGAATGACTTAGTGATTTCTATTCGAACGAGGATGTGCTACGAGGACCAGTGGGTCTTTTGCTAGGATGCTTTGTTACGCGCCCGAGATTAGATTAATTTAATTAATTTATAAGAGTCTTGTTAGCTCACTTTGGGCTATTTTTCATTTTTATTTCATCGACCACTGGCATCTTCTTATCACATTCCTTTTAATTTTTGTGGTATTCCTATCCACGGTCGATCCTTGGTGGTGGTTTCTTGGGGGTATTTCAGCCGGGGCTTCCAGATTCTACGATCCTGCTTTTTTCTTCGGATTTTACCAGGTAAGACCACGTGGATACGGGTGCAGTACCTTCTTCAAGGCCACGGCCGCCTCCTTCCCTCTTCCTTGCCTATCCATCCTGCCCATCCTTCCCTCCTGAGGCCCCTGTTCGCTTTGTAGGTGAGGCCGCCTGGGCGAGGTGCCAATTACACCTCACCAGTTGTATCCACTCCGATTAGATGTCCCCAGCTCTAGGACACTGCCCGTAGAGGCGGTAGTGGTGAGTTCCCTCGCTGAGTCCATGGGTTCCACCAACCTGGAGGGTAAACGACTAAGAAAAAAGAAAAGAAAAATGTATCATATCAATATGACTCATTTTAACAGAATCCATATGAAATTACGTGTTGGTCTGTGAATCAAGAGATCCGGGAACTGGGCAAGCCTTTCATGATTTACTGATGTGCACATTGCATTTACTCGCAAGTTGGCCTATTTATAAGGAATTTAAGTCTATGAGCGGTGTCGCGTCTATTAATCTAGTTGATCCATATCGTATTCTTTATTTAGGCTAGTGCTGGTGGAAGCTACAAATGAATTCCGTATTATAAACTACAATATCAATTAAACACTCCGAGATTAATATTTGTGCCAATAATAGTATAAAAATGCCGGTGTGTTAACAATTTCACGTGAGGTTTCTTCTATATCAGATGTTACACATCATATGCGACTACTGTAAGGCTCGTAATTTTTATTAAATTTTTGAAATTAAAAAAGGTACACTTTTATTAATATTCGGGATGCCGGGATATGCTCCTTGATTTTTTCGGGACGTATGGTCAACGTACATATACTGGCAGGTTCATGTTAAACTCGGTGAAGCTACTAGCAGAATAGATGTAGATGTCACGGTATTGGCTAGGACGTCACCCTCGCCATAAAATGTTTACAGCCGGTTACTGGATATTAGCTGTCATGAGGGGTGGTCGCACCATTTCTCTAATGGGGAGACTGCTCATAAATTGTGTGTTTCAACACAGCTACACATAAGTTAGCAATATTTCTTACATCGACACAATAACACTTTTCTCTTTCATGCCTGTATGTGAGTAGTCGACAGTATTTAGAGGGGATGTCTCATAATTAAGGTTCGGATGTTAAGGTAAAGCCATATTTTTTTTTCCTGAGCTCATTTTACCCGAAATCTGGAAAATAAGTTTGAATGACGGGTCCCTGACCACGTTTAAAGCAATTTGATATTGCCTATAAATGCATATTTCGGCCATTTTTATTGTTTTGGTCATATTTGGTCATATTTTAGTGATATAAGGTCATATGTGGTTATAATTTCAGCATTTTGTTTAAATTGGGTGTCGCTAACAAGGCACGTGTTATCTGCGTCGAGTTTCATTTTTCTTTCTTTTCCCGGAACAGGCAGATATCAGGTTTAGAAGATCTGATTCCAAGATGGCGTCTTTTAGCACTTCCTTCTGGACAAGTTGGATTGCGACACCTTACGCATGAGCTCACGGAACATGATGATAGTGTGCTTCCGCCTTTCAACAGGATATCACTCCAGTAGATATATTTAGCTCAGAAGCAATTAGCAAACAAGGAAACTGTTTTTATCCATAATGGTCCATATTGAATTTAAATTCCACTAAATAACTTACTCTCATTTCCGTCTTTTCAATACTTGTAATATTAGCCTACTTTCGATTTTTGCAAAAAATGAAAGTAGACTTATGAGATCACTACAGGGCGAAAAAAGTGTGTCTGTCTGTGTGTGTGTATGTGTGTGTGTGAGTCTGTGTGTGTGTGTGTGTGTGTGTGTGTGTGTGTGTGAATGTGTGTACTCTGAATGTCTGTCCCCCCCTATCAATTCGAACACGGTGAAACCGAATTGAACGAAATTTGGTACAGAGGTAGCACTGGCAAAGGGCACCTCAGTGTCATGTTTTATATCGCCGCCATCTTTACCAGAACTTAATGGCGGCCACTCAAATGGTCAAAACGTAATAATGCATTACAACCAAACTAATAATCGGATCTTTACCAAATTTGGTAACAACGTTCCTTCATATGAGGCGCGTCTTGTGCCCAAACTACGAGGTCATCAACCGTACCATTTCAGAATGGCGGCCGTGTGAATTATGCAAACTTTATAATCCTTAACATGGGACCCACCAGTTCCGACTATCGAACCAAGAATCGTTTAATCTGTTTGAAACGACGTGGCCCGTTTGAAATTAAAAGTTTATATTTTAATATTATAGTCTAGAAGTGATTTTAAAAAGCTGAGTCGTTTTGGTTATTTGACAAGATGGCAGCTGATCTCTCGTTCTGACCTATATTTTATTAATTTCAGTATGTTGCATCCAATATAGGCTAGTGGTAACAAATATATGAACTTTCTATGAAATGAACTCGGTTTAAAATATACTCCAGTAAAGAAATCGTTTAGTTCAAGTCATGATTTGCTATCACGTGGTATATGTATTGGTTCCTAACGATCTATTAGAGTGTGCCCGATTGGTAGTTGGTCACTAGTCGTGGCCGAGTGAGGTACGTGTGTGCGCACTGTGTGACCGCATTTGGAAGAGTGTACGGTTTCCTAATACCGGTGCTTCCTTAGTTCCACGTGTGTACTGACCTTCCGTGTGTCATTCGGACAATACTTTTTCAAGTAGTGTTCCAGATAGGACAACAAAACCAGAAACCCAGAAAACCCCGCTGAAAATCATGTCCGGATACCAGAGGAAGAACACCGTACGCTGCCAATGGGACAGGCAGAGTTCTCGCCCCTCACCAGGAGAAATTCACCGCTGGATTGACGATACCCTCCGGTTGACTGTCGACCAAGTAGAAGCCATCCAGTTAAATGCGCACGAGAAAACCATGTACATCAAGGTAATCAGTATATCTACTTATCAGAAATTGTTAAATACTTTTGCAGATCCTATTAAATTTCAGTATGACTCAGGCGAAATGACAAATGTTAAGCTCTCCACAGCGGATTCCAATTTTACCACAGTGCGGATATTTAATGTCCCACTCGAAGTTCCTCCTGAAATTTTCAAATCCGTCCTGTCGAAATATGGCACTGTGAGTGACGTCAGGAAAGAACAATGGTCTTCTGCTTATCAGTTCCCGGTGTATAATGGAATACGTGCCGTCAATATGGAAATCAAACAAGATATCCCCTCCACTGAGACTTTTGGTGGCCATTCTGGCTATATAACGTATAATGGACAGAAACAGACCTGTTTAATTTGCAATGCTACCACCCATCTACGTATCAACTGCCCAAAGAAAATGATTCCCCTCGGTATAACTCCTACACAACAACGACGTGCCCAATACTCGGAAGTTGTGACGCAGCAAACGTCATATGAAAACATGCTTATTGATCAGTCAGCTGGGACAACACCAGAAGTGACCTCGGTTACATATGACGCAGAACTGTTACCTTGCCCTGACCAGAGCAGTGAGCCACAGAGTGCCCCTGTGATATCGGCAACCTGTATCGCAGCCTTAGAACCGACTATGCCGTCACTACAGGCTGCCACAGAAATTTTGTCTTCACTGCCACCACCTTCTCTGGTATCTACCGACTCACCTACGCAGGTTGATCGGGGATCCGAAAATGTATCTAAGAAGATTAAAACAAATGCCTCGATTGCCGTACCAGCCCCGAAGAATCAAACTGGCTCCACAAACGTTTCCACAGCTGTGAAAAAGAAACAAAATCTTCATTCTACGTCATCTAGGGACCCACGAACGCTCTCAAACGCTGACAGCCGGCCTATGAATGGCAGTCATAAGGAACTATCTCAACCTAATTTGACATAGTGCACCAGTATAATTCTCACCTGTGTCTTTTTTTTTTTCTCGAGTCCACCTTCCAGTATGTCTAGCACAGCTTTTATACTTTTCTTAATGGCGCAATTTCTCACTGTGGCCACTGTGAATATCAATGTAATAGAATGCCCTCTGAAATTTCAACTGTTGGAGAGATTCCTTCGAGATGCAGACATTGACATTGCCTTCATTCAAGAAGTTGCTCTACCCTGTTTGCCAATATCTGCCTTCTACAAACAATACATCAATACCGGTTATACGAATAGAGGGACCGGATTCCTCATAAGACATGATATCCCACTCGAAGGTGTGCTATGCCATCCATCAGGACGCATAATATCTGGACACATAAACAATACCACCCTGATAAATGTATATGCCCCATCCGGGTCAAATAAGCGTGTGGAACGGAAAATGTTCTTTCAACAGAGTATACTGCCTCATCTGCACGACGTTAAGGAAAAACTTATTCTTGCAGGGGATTTCAATTGTATTCAACGCCCAGAGGATTCCACTAGTTCATACCAAGGTATCAACCCGGCTCTCAGGACCCTTCTTAACTCCCTACACCTCATTGATGCTGTGGATAGTTTAAGGGTGCCCCTGCCCCATTACACCTGTATAAGTCACAACTCCTCATCACGAATTGACCGCATATACTTTTCACAGGAACTTATCCAGCCTAGACGATATGAAGTGATACCTGCCAGTTTCACTAACCATCATGCTGTCGTATGTACAATCTCTTACCCCCATCCCATATTTCACATAGGAAGAGGTTATTGGAAGCTGAATTGCTCGCTGTTACTGGAGGAGGAATGCCAAGATATTTTCAGACAACACTGGACTCGATGGGTCCAACAAAAATGCAAATTTCGCGACTGCGCAGACTGGTGGGATATTTTAGTTAAACCAGGGATCCGCCGCGTCTTTAAGAACATATCCTACCAACGAGGTCGGGAAAGACGGGATACAGTTGAATTTTACTATCGAGTTCTTCGCCAGCTCCAGCAAAGATCTGATGCTGGGGAGCGTATATATGACCAGATTCGGGAAGTTAAAACCAAGCTCCTGTCCCTACAGCAAAGAACGCTCGCTCATATAAACGTGGCTTTAAAAGATCGTACAGTGCTCCCGGACGAAAGTGCAAGTGTATACCATATCGCCAAAGGACAACGGGAGCGGCAACGTAAATATATCCACCGCCTCCGCACCAGTACTGGAAGTGTCGTCACCTCCCCTGACGCTATACGTAGTGAAATATCATTATTTTATCAACGGTTCTACGCTAAGGCTGAAATTGATCCACAGCAGGTGACCCTATTGCTTTCATCTTGCAGTACCCAACTATCTCCGGACAACAAAACTCTGCTCAGCGCGGATATTACGGATGAAGAGATTCACTCTGTGGTTAAGCAGCTCCCAAACAACCGCTCACCTGGCATTGATGGACTGCCATATGAATTGTATAAACACTTCTGGCCTCTCATTGGCAAAGAATTTTGTCATGTCCTGCGTACCATTCTCCAACGTCGTGCTCTTTGTCAGTCACATCACGAAGGTACCATAGTCCTCATACCAAAAACATCCTCTCCCATGGCAGTTGGTGACTTCCGACCAGTTACTCTGCTCTGCAGTGATTATAAAGTCCTTACCAAAGTACTTGCATGCCGATTGAAGACTGTTCTACATGATATCCTTGGTATTGAACAATGTTGCAGTATTCCTGGAAGAACTCTGTTAACAAACTTAGCGATACTACGGGACCTACACCTAAAAGCCGAAATGCTCCCCACTGAGCCAATGAGTTTTCTCACCTTAGATCTTGATAAAGCTTTCGACCGCATCAGTCATGAATACTTGTACATGGTCTTGCAACACTTTGAATTTCCTGAAATCCTTGTTGACTACATTCGTATGATAAATTGTAATGCTACGTCTCGAGTGCTCGTCAACGGTTTTCTTTCCCCTCTGATTCCAATACAACGATCAGTTAGGCAAGGATGTCCCCTTTCCATGCTACTTTTTGTCATTGGCCTTGAACCGTTCATTCGGACTATCCAGGTGAAGCTACAGGGTTACAAACTGTCCACACATGTTTTTGGATTGTGCGCCTATGCTGATGACGTATCAATATTGATCCGCAATAATGAAGATATCTCCCACATCGATAGCGCCCTTCAGCTCTACCATATCGCCTCTGGAGCACAATCGAACCCCCAGAAACCTGCTTTGCTTCCGCTCAATACTAACTCAGTGATTACCCAACAGCCCTGGTTCCGGATAGTAAATGAGGTGAAAATTCTTGGCATTACCTGGAAGCAATCGCTTCTGGACACAATGCAAGCAAACTGGACTAAGGTCATTGCCAAAGTTCGGGGAGTGCTGATCCAATTTGGTCAAAGAAACCTCAATATAGTGCAACGGGTCATAAACACGTGTTTGCGCTCTCTAAAATATGGTATGTTGCACAACTTTTCCCACTTCCCAAAATGTTTGAGAGCCAATTGGCAAAATATACAGGTTGGTTTATATGGCAAGGATTTTTGTTCCGAGTACAACGGGAACAGTTGTATCTCCCATCCCGGCAAGGCAGGCTAGGGCTATCAGCTCATGGCATGAAATGCCGTGCACTCCTCTGCAAGAATGATATCACCATTCTTTCCCAACATGACACTTTTACGAAAGCGCTATACACAGATATTCGAAACACAGCCCGTGGTTGTGATAGAGCTTTGCCGAAGATATTTAGGGACCATCAACAGCACCTTCTGGAAACTGTTCGCCAAATGCCTTCAGGGACTGTTCCAACGACGAAAAGTATTTATAACATGTTGCGGCAAGTGGTACACTCCAAACCGCGAATCGAGGCCACCACCCTCTACGTCCATTGGCCCACTGTTTGGAAAAATTTTGGGGCTATGACCATTTCTTCTGCTGTACACTCCCAGGTTTTTATCTTCCTCAACGATCTCATCCCAACCGCTCTACGGCGATATACCATCCGTCTTGAAGCTTACCCATGGTGTACTATATGTGGTCAAACTGATACGGCGATACACCGCTTCACATCATGCACGCGAATTGTCTCCACGTGGCTGTGGTGTAAGGGAAAAGTATGTCAACTATTAAATGTGCCCACGGATGACCTTGATAACAGGAAGTTGATTCGATTGTCGGTGACCGCCTTCCCCCAAATTAAACAGACTGCCATTGTGTGGATAATGGGCCAATATGTACACTTCGTGATGGACAATGATCAACATTTCTCGTTCCAGGATCTCAGGTACCACCTGCAAAAAGAGCGTTGGAAGCTTAGTGAAAATGGACAATTGTACGATAAATATGGACACTATTTGGATTTCTTGTGATGTATTAGTATGGTATTTATCATATCTGAAAATTCTGTAATTCTGTAAAAAAAAAAAAAAAAAAAAAAATTGGCTGCGTGGTCAGCGCGTTAGTCTTTCACCAGGCTGGCCGTGGTTCAAATCCTATCAGACTTGGACTTTTTTTTCTTGACTTTTTTATATTTATTATTTCTTGAGTACTGAGACGTTATAAAATAAATCATTATATGGTGCATTTTGAAATGGAAAATATATATTTAATTAAAACAACATTCACCACCGGAGTGACATCTAAGAGTAATTACTTGAACTATGTTATTAGTAACCACAGCCGTCTAGATCCGAGCTATGCTCTCTACCTGCCAGTTAGTGAACCCATGTCTACAGTATAATTGCGAGAAGGTTATTATTTTTGCCGATAGAGGGTACACATCCCCAAGATAAGGCGCGATTATCACGGCCAACGAGAATGACTGGCTCTGGTGAGTTTTCGTGACGTCAGCAATGTAGTTCGGTTGCACCACTGCCTGGTCATCGTTTTACTGCCGGTGTGGTACCTAGTCATCTTTTCTACATCATTGAACCTGTATAAACGTTGGTATTCATTTATCACTTGTCTTCATAGAAGATATTGATACAAGTCGTTAGTCGGTGGGATGTGTATTCCGCAGATCTCTTCTATAAACGAATTAATTTATGTTCCGCCCCTTGAAACAACAATAAGTTAATGATATCTATACTGTGCTGCAAGATTCTTTGATCTAATTATACTAATGTGCACATAATTTAACTCACAGCGAAGGTCACAGAATCTACAGCTCGACTTACTGTAGCCTGTTCGTTGCAGCTATTAAAGACACAACGAACCCTTGAATCCTAGTTCGCGTGGATTTATGTAAGGAGTAACTTCAATAGGCGTAGTTTTGCAAACCTATACAGTATAATTTATCGTGTTTGAAAACACACGGAACATCTTAACTGCGTCCATTTTATGAAGATTGATGTAAAATATTGCATTTCTGCTGCTTATGAATTGCTCTCGACTTAAACGTACAAGCATCATCAAGCAGTACCGGTACATTGCCTACGTCACAGAGGGGTTTGGTTCACGCGCCATGGCCTGTCTTTCTC
Organism: Meconema thalassinum; assembly: GCA_946902985.2. Taxonomy (NCBI): domain Eukaryota; kingdom Metazoa; phylum Arthropoda; class Insecta; order Orthoptera; family Tettigoniidae; genus Meconema; species Meconema thalassinum. The sequence goes on along the minus strand of OX336393.1, from coordinate 503,670,082 downwards.
GTTAGCTGTGCGCGATTACAAATTAGCTGTGTAATAGTTATATTAAATATGTTTCTCCCAGTGATACGTTTGGAGCAACGAAGTTTAATTTATTGTAAGTAGTCGGTGTTAATAAACTGAATACCTACGTTGTTTGGAGTGTTTACTGATGAAATTGCAAAATGCTGGGGTAAATTATTTGAACGCCACTCCTCAAATCCAGTGTGCCAATTTGCACTTCGAATTGGAAGAAATTAGGAGATGATAAAGACAAAGAGTTATAACTATACCCATACATTTAGGAGAAAGTAGGCTATATGTTCTTTCCTGAACATCTTGTTATTAGCTCTGTTTAGTACTGGTACATGTTTCGAACAATAATGTTGTTCATCATCAGCCAGATATACACATTATAAACACTTATGGGCATAAAATACATTGCAAATACACATAGTTCATTAAAAACAAGTAGTTCCGTGAAGAACTATGCAGCCTATTTTCATATATCCTACTTATGTTAATTGCCACTATCAACATACACAATTTCAGTTTGATTGCTGTAATAGATTCGTAGACATTGAGAACCAACTAAATATTTCGGATGGTCGCCATGTTGGATTTTATATATGTAGGTCCTAGAGTTATGTACTGTTACATGCAGGTTATTGTGAACGTGTAGTATTCAAACTTCAATCGCATAATTAGGACACAAGAAAAACAAGGAGTTTTAAAAATTTTTCACAGCTGCCATCTTGAGGTTATGGAAACAATTGAAATAAATTAGATGCCAGTGGATTAACATTCGGATAAAGATTTACTGTACCAAGTTTCACTGCACGCGGATGGTTAAATTGCGAGAAACGTCCATGTGAATATTTATAATTCGCGTCACCGCCATGTTGGATTTTTGATCACCAGGTTATTTTAAGTCCTATAGGTGAACTTAAGTTCATAGCCCCTATGAACATTAAAAACTGCAGTTTGATTGCTAAAATAGATTCGTAGATATTCAGTATCGTCCAAATATTTCGGATGGTCGCCATGTTTGATTGTTAAATGTATAGGCCATAGAGTCATGTACCATTAAAGGAAAATTATTGCGTAGGTTCATTATTCAAACTTTCACTTCGATCGCATGACTACATCACAAGAAATAAAAACTTAATTTTAAAATTCGCACTGCCGCCATCTTGAGGTTATGTAAACAATCGAACTAAATTAGATACCAGTGGATTACAATGTGTATAAATATTTCCTGTACCAGGTTTCAGTGCGCTTGGAACACTAAATCGCGAGAAAGGTCGGTTTAAAATGTTCAAATTCGCTTGGCCGCCATGTTCGTTTTGTAGTTAACCGGTTTTTGAAAATCTTATAGATGGACTTCCAGTAGTGCTCTTTATCTCCGTACAAAATTTTAGGGAGATACCGCTAATAGTTTCAGAGATATAGAATGCCGGTGAAATATTTCGCACATCCGCCATCTTGTGATTATGTAAACAATTGAACGAAGTTAGATGTCGGTGCATTATAATGTATATAAACATATACTGTACCAAGTTTCATTGCGTTTGGTTGGTCAAATCGCGAGAAACGTCTATTTAAAAGTCGCAAATTCGCTTGGCCGCCATGTTGGTTTTGTAATTACCAGGTTTTCAGAGGTCACATAAGTGAACTTATAGTAGTTCCCTCTATCACCATAGAAAATGTCAGGGTAATATCGGTAATAGTTTCGGAGATATTGAATGCTGGTGAAATATTTCGCAAAGCCGCCATGTTGGATTGGTGAGTCGTAACAAAATTTGAAGGGCACGGTCGAGGTCCCCGGGAATAGTGCTATGAACTTTCCGAGTTTCATTGAAATCGCTCCTGCCGTTTAGATTTTATTAGGGGGGGGGGGGACACACACACGAATCACACACACACACACACACACACACACACATACACGCACACACACACGGACAAAAGGTGATCTCATAAGCCTATTTTTTCAAAATTGAAAATAGGCTAAAAATCAAAATACCACATGTCCAATACACTGGAAATTGTTTGGCACTTAAGACGATTACTGTAAGTTAGTGAAACTCTACCTATCCCAAAAATTCATCTCATATTTCATATTTTTAGCCTATTTTCAATTTTGAAAAAATAGGCTTATGAGATCACCTTTTGTCCGTGTGTGTGTGCGTGTGTGTGTGTGTGTGTGTGTGATTCGTGTGTGTGTGTCCCCCTAATAAAATCTAAACGGCAGGAGCGATTTCAATGAAACTCGGAAAGTTCATAGCACTATTCCGGGCGACCTCGACCGTGCCCTTCAAATTTTGTTACGAATCACCAATCCAACATGGCGGCTGTGCGAAATATTTCACCAGCATTCAATATCTCCGAAACTATTACCGATATTACCCTGACATTTTCTATGGTGATAGAGGGAACTACTATAAGTTCACTTATGTGACTTTTGAAAACCTGGTAACTACAAAACCAACATGGCGGCCAAACGAATTTGCGACTTTTAAATAGACGTTTCTCGCGATTTGACCAACCAAACGCAATGAAACTTGGTACAGTATATGTTTATATACATTGTAATGCACCGACATCTAACTTCGTTCAATTGCTTACATAATCACAAGATGGCGGATGTGCGAAATATTTCACCGGCATTCTATATCTCTGAAACTATTAGCGGTATCTCCCTAAAATTTTGTACGGAGATAAAGGGCACTACTGGAAGTCCATCTATAAGACTTTCAAAAACCGGTTAACTACAAAACGAACATGGCGGCCAAGCGAATTTGAAAATTTTAAATAGACCTTTCTCGCGACTTAATGTTCCAAGCGCACTGAAACCTGGTACAGGAAATATTTATACATATTGTAATCCACTGGTATCTAATTTAGTTCAATTTTTTACATAACCTCAATATGGCGGCAGTGCGAATTTTAAAATTAAGTTTTTATTTCTTGTGATGTAGTCGTGCGATCGAAGTGAAAGTTTGAATAATGAACCTACGCAATAATTTTCCTTCAATGGTACATGACTGGCCTATACATTTAACAGTCCAACATGGCGACCATCCGAAATATTTTTTCGATACCGAATATCTACGTATCTATTTTAGCAATCAAACTGCAGTTTTTAATGTTCATAGGGGTTATGAACTTATGTTCACTTATAGGGCTTTAAATAACCTGGTGATCACAAATCCAACATGGCGGCGACGCGAATTATAAATATTCACATGGACGTTTCTCGCAATTTAACCATCCGCGTGCAGTGAAACTTGGTACAGTAAATCCTTATACGAATGTTAATCCACTGGCATCTAATTTATTTCAATTGTTTCCATAACTTCAAGATGGCAGCTGTAAAAAAAATTAAAATCTCCTTGTTTTTTCTTGTGTCCTAACTATGCGATTGAAATTTGATTACTACACGTTCACAATAATCTGCATGTAACAGTACATAACTCTAGGACCTACATATATAAAATCCAACATGGCGACCATCCGAAATATTTAGTCGGTTCTCAATATCTACAAATCTATTACAGCAATCAAACTGAAATTGTGTATGTTGATAGTGGCAATTAACATAAGTAGGATATATGAAAATAGGCTGTATAGTTCTTCACGGAACTACTTGTTTTAGGTCATATTTTATAGTCTTTAGGGCATATTTGCTTGCATATTTTGTACTTCTTGAGGTCTTAAACTCCCGAACCCTAGTGTAATCATAAGTAATGTCATTTTTTAAAGAACATTTTATTTGGGAAGTTTTTCGGTGGCGTAGTTGGTAGCATGCTGAACTGCTATGCCCAATATCACGGGTTCAAACCCAGCTGAAGTCATCGGATTTTTAAGAGCGTTAAGATCCTTCAGTATGCCTTCCTTCGGAGGGGAAGTAAAGCCGGCGGTCCCATGCCATTTTCTAGGTTAGATTTCGTTTAAACACTCTATCAAAGTTCCAACGTTCACCACTAGGTATCAGTGACATCTGGTAGCGAAAGTTGGAACTACTTGAAATTGAACGGAACTTGTAGCTCACCCTATGGGTGTCCACTTGGTGCAGCTACACCCTCTGGCAAGCCAATCATGTCCTCGGACACTCCCGGCACTAAAAGCCATACAATAAATAATAAATAACTGACAAGAAATTAAACTATTCTTCCAAATAGAGACCATCACATTCTGTGGTCTTGTGCTAACTTGCAGCTAAGAATTCGGCGAGACAAATTCCACAGCTTCAATATTTTGGAAATTTCTTCCATGCAATAAATGAACCATGGATTGAAAACGATGGTAAGCTGAAGAAGCCAGATAAGGACTGTATTCTGGATGTGGTAGCAGTTCTGACTGCTTCCAATTCCTGAAATTTTGCCATGGTTGTTCGTGCAGTATGAGGTTTCGCTTTGTCCTGCTGCAAGGGAACTCTATTCCGGATAACTAATGCTGGGTATCTCCGTCTCAACATTTCATGAACTCGTTCCAGTTGTTGAGAATAAAGATCCGCAGTGATTCCATGCCCGTTGGGAACAAACTTCCAGTGAATCACTTTTCAAACTTCCACCAGACTCACATCATCACTTCGGGGCCAAACCGATCCTTTTTAACGATGCTTTTGGCAGGTTGACGAGTACTTAACCACTGTTTCGAGGTGTCAGCGTAGCGGTAATAGACCCATATTTCATCACATGTGACAATTGATAAATCTATCATCCATGGGGTTACCGATAACTAGGGACCTGAAAAATCGCATTTGCGATAAATGCGAATTTTTAAATTTCGTACAGAATCCAAGCCTACGTTAATTTTAATGTGAAATAAAACCATTTTTACACGTAAATCAATGTGCGACAAAATGCGAATTGTGACCCAAAATGCGAAAATACCAAATAAGTGCGATTTTATAGCGAAATTACTTTAAATCTGCTAATTTATTTGCGAATTTGTTTATAAAACAAAAGAAAATGTTTAGTAGGTGGCCTAATCGCTGGCTAGCGATACCTCATCTCGGACTCGCAGTGTGCTACGAATATTGGTCGATATAACAATCGATTTCTGTATCGATACGAACTTTCGATTATCTATAACTTATTCAGACAGATGACGAACGAAACTCGTTTGTGTACTTGGCGCATCGTGGCGACTGGTGGTTTGTCGAACACGTGGACTTCGCTAAACGGAAAATTTTGCGGTTTGCCGCTTGAATAGTAACCTTATTCTTTTTGTAACCTTCAAGCACTTCAAGATATTTTATCCTAGACACGTGGTATTGAACAATGACAAAGAAACCGATAATCAAAAACTTCCGGGCTTTACAAACATTCCATGTCATGAAATAGGAAGGGCTAAGATTCTTTCAAGAATATTATTGAATCGCAGTTAAAACAAAATGAGGAGTGTGAAGTAGTACGTGCCTTGACTGCTGTGCAATATGAACATGAACATTTTGCCAAGAGTTCTTTAGATCTTTTGTGGACAACAACAAACAATGTGGACAGTGAGCGTGTTTTGTCGCACTACAGACAGAAGGTGTAACTTGAAAGAGTGCAACGCAGAGTTATTTACAATGCTTTCATTTGAACATTAAATTGTATCTCAAGTGTCGCCAATAAAGTCATTTGGTCCGTAAGAATCCTGAAAAAATTAGATGCTAATTTTCCAAAAATAGATGCTAAATAGGGGGGAAATAAATGCTAATTAAAAGGAAAATAGATGCTAAATTTTCAGGTCTCTACCGATAACCTGATGACAGATATCCACTCTACGTTGAGCCTGTTCAGTGGTCAGTTCATGAGCTCATGAGCTTCTGTTTGATTTTCCAAGTTTCTTAATCTGGCAATGTAGGCCTATGGTATCTTTTGATGATACATTCTCGCAATACACGCAGTTCTAAACATGGCCTGTTGTAAATAGTTATAGCGAACCAAAGAAAACCAGTTCTATATTATACACTGAACTTAATAAACGACATTACTTATATATGATTTTATTAAACACAATGTGTACAATCACGTTTTCACCACTCTGACATTTCTGCGATTAGAGATTGAGACCTGCTTACACATTCCACTAAGTGGTATTTGGGGCATGGATTATTGCAATTCTTGCAGACGCAGTCCTCCTTGGGCTCATGAAATGTCTCATTCTGACGGATCCTTCTATGGAACCCATGGACAGCGAATCGCGTATACAGATGTCGAAGTTTGAGATTTGGCCCCTTCCAGATATCTGTCTTCATTGCATCAGTTTCCATTATTTCTTGTGGTATTTCGTCGGCTTTTTTTCGTCTCTCCTCGATGATGGTTTTATACGTTTGAGTTTCCGGTACATCGAAAGAGTGCTTTACGTCTTCTATAAAGAAGGATTCCTGTGCTATTTTACAGGCGTAGCTGTTCCTTGAGAATTTTGATATAGATAGAGCTCTCTTAATAAATCTCGCTTTGACGCTCTCTAGCTTCCTGAGGTTATTCACCGACAAGTAGGGCCAAATTAATTAAATGCCATTTGTGGCGGTCGGCATAACTTTAATTTTGAATAGCTTTATCGCTGTTGACAGGGATAGGCTTTGGAGTTTGGGAATGTCGTATGATGCTTACTTATGAGACATCCTAATATTGTAAGACGCCAGTGGTGTATACGTACCACGCTCTACGTAGCACTCGGAAGTTATAGTTAGTAGCAGTTTTCTCTTTTGATATGTAGTGTGTAAATGAAGTAATGGGGCTGGTAGCGTAGTGTGCGATCGGGGCTAGAGTCACGTTGGTTGTCTGTAGCGATTATTTTAGTGCCGCAGGGTTTGCTTGTGCGTTCTGACAGTGAATAACACGGTACATCCAAAATAATAATATTAAATAAATACATGGTTTAACCTCAACATTTGCATATTTGTACTATTTCATGCTCTGAACAACTTGTCAAGAGGCATCTGCTCTGCCCTGCATAGCGGCTTCGGTGGCGTAGTCGGTAGCATGCTGAGCTTCTATGCCCAAGATCGCGGGTTCAAACCCGGCCGAAATCGTCATAATTTTTAAGAGCGTTAAAATCCCTCAGTATGCCTTCCTTCGGAGGGGAAGTAAAGCCGGCGGAGATATATGGCATGTTAAAGAACCTTCCACTAATTACACTTGTGTGAAGCTAAACTATATAGGTTAAGAATGTAAACAACGCTCTTAGGTTCCTACGTTCGTCGCCAGGAGCTGACTGCGGTGGCGTCTAGTAGCTAAGTTCTGAACTAGTAGTCGTTGACGGTGGCGTTTGGTGGCAAAAGTAGGAACTATTTGAAAAATTCATAGTCTGCAGTCCTTACTTGAATTAAAAATCAGATCACAATTTAACACCGGTTATCAGACAGATTCTACACACACCCAAAGTACACGGGGCTACATGACCGCGTTGTCACAGCCCCTAAACTGAGGAACCAACCAACCATCTGCCCTGCCTACGTGTTTTCTGATGACCTGTGCTATTGCGATTACAGTAGCAAGGTGCGTAACGGTAATTATTTGGGTCTAGCGTTCGGGTTTTAAAATATGGTGCTACCTTTATTTATTTAAATCATTATAATTATAAATAATGTTATTATCTATTTTTTAATTTCAATGTTTATATATTTATTTATAATTTTCAATTTTTTAGCCTATTTTCAATTTTGAAAAAATAGGCTTATTAGATCACCTGTTGTCCGTGTGTCTGTGTGTGCGTGTGTGTGTGGGATGTGTGTGTGTGTGTCCCCTAATAACTTCTATACGGCTGGAGCGATTTCAATGAAACTCGGTAAGTTCATAGCACTACTTGGGGCGACCCCGACCGTGCCCTTCAAATTTTGTTACGTCTCACCCATGGAGGAAAGAAAGGAAGGAGATGCCTTCGCTGCGCTGCCTAGCGCAAGCTGTTGAAGCCAAACGGCTCGCCCACTTTGGTTGCAAGAAAATGGCTGTCCCTATGCTTAAAGCCGTAAACCACCTCAACTAGAGTAGTGGAGTGATAGGGGTTCTGCCCCACTTCAGAACCCCGTTATTACCACTACTAAGCCTCAGCCATGTTAAATATCTCTCGAACGCATGGTCCGATTTTGACAAATGGCGTGTCAGTGGACTCGGGCTGACGTTCTCTTTCCTATGGACCATGTATTATATTTTTCAAAAATTCTTTGATTTTTTTTGTTTTGCAACGTTGGTGATAGTTTGAAAACCAAACATGGTAGAACGTTGTGCCATGGCTCAAACGAACGGCCTTTATGACCTTTATTTTTTGTAATAAAACTTTTTTATTTTTTATGTTTTTTTGAAAACACTCGAATTTTGAAAATCCTATATTTTGGAAACTAGGAACTCTACAAAAAAGTTTGTTTGACGTAAATGAAAGGTCCCTACCCCCTCTACCCCCAAAATAAATTTCAAGTCTCTAGGATGAAAACCTGTAGGTAGTAGTGTGGTAAGGACAGAGCTGTCTCACTTAGGAAGTTGTGAGCCCCTGCGACCTTGGAATGGAAGGAGCCATGCTAGGAGGGCGTGCTTGGATTCGTTTTTTTCGTCTCGTCGTGCTCTTTACGGGAATGTAGGTGTCGAAAAGGTGAAAATCTGGAAACACGGTCTTTTTGGGGTAAAAACGTGATTTTAGACTTTTTGCTATATCTCGCGAACCAAGTATGCTAGAGACATGAACGAGGGGTCCAAGGACTCGGAGTGACGTCCTCTTTGCTATGGACCACTCGTTATATTTTTTTAAAAAATTTGGAAACGCGATTTTGGGGTAAACACGTGTTTTTTGTGATTTTTGCCGATATCTCACGAACCAATAACGCTAGAGACGTGTACGAGGTGTCCTAGGACTCGGGCTAACGCCCCCTTTCAAATGTGGTAGATATTTTTTTTTCAAAAAGATAATTCACAAAGGGCCTAACGCCATACATGTTGAAATAACGTTTTCTTTTTCTTTGCCTGTTTATAATGTCCATGAAGCGTGGTGGTTGAGAGAGACGATACGGCTGGGTATGTGTGTGTTTCAACGAACCTGTCGCTAACCACAAGGACCATGCTTAATAGAACAATCGCTATTTCGGCGGATCGGTGTATGACAGAGCGAGCGTGCGTTTTTCCTGATATTTTACCTTTAACGTGTAAACGGTGATGAGAACTTGATTCTATGTTGGTCGAAGCGAGTATCGAAAACAAACGAGCAGGAGGTGAAGGTCATTTGAGCTTATTGGAAGGCTCCGATCTGACTTGACAACAGGTGCAATGGAAAAAATGACCAAGACGCTTGAAGGTGAAATAATCTGACCATTGTGGTGGCAGGGAAGTGCGAAAGGCGTGCACACATGTGAAACCACAGGCACGCTAAACCAGTGACATTCTGTCTTGCTTCGTACGTGACAAAATGCAAGTCCATGTGACATTTGATCTACCGCAGGTGTTCACCTTGGACGTTATCTGTCCACGTGCATGATAACTGTTAACAAGTCACATCCTGTTTTGCTTCGTACGTGACAAAATGCAAGTTCATGTGAAATTTGATCAGGCACAGGTGTTCGCCTGGGACGTTAGCTGCCCACGTGCACGATAAGAGAATGTTCAAAGCGTGGGAAAAAAAGAGATTATACATGCAATGTGATATATAAAGACACGTCGCTGACATTTCCACTCGCACTTATGTGACTACTTTTGAACACGCTACAGCGTTGTGTGAAACACTTGGCCTTGTTTAACAGTTTTGGTGTTGGTGGAAAATCTTCGTACGTGACAAAATGCAAGTTCATGTGAAATTTGATCAGGCACAGGTGTTCGCCTGGGACGTTAGCTGCCCACGTGCACGATAAGAGAATGTTCAAAGCGTGGGAAAAAAAAGATTATACATGCAATGTGATATATAAAGACACGTCGCTGACATTTCCACTCGCACTTATGTGACTACTTTTGAACACGCTACAGCGTTGTGTGAAACACTTGGCCTTGTTTAACAGTTTTGGTGTTGGTGGAAAATACTTATTCTTGTTGTGAGGTAGGTATATATTTATTCATTTATACATTTATTGATTTATATATAAATACATGCAATTATTTATTGATTAGGTAATTAATGATTTTATTTATTTATTTGTTTGCAGATAACCGGCATACCTTACATGTCAGAGGGAGAAGAAACTATTGCACTTTTGAGCCCACTAGAAGGGAAGAGTAACAAGTCACTGCAAGTAAAGGTGAGATGATTTTTTTTAAACTAACTTGTTTTATTTTTTGTTTGTTTTATGTTTTATTTTATGAAATGTATGTATTAACCTGAATTTAGGTATTTATAGCGGTTTATTTTATTTATTTTTAGAAACTTGGAAAGAATAGCCTTACCGCCGTAGCAGTCGCTGAAAAAAACCAGAAACGCACTAAAGCGAAACCACTGCCAAAGAGTGAACTGTTTAAAACTCAGGTAAGTCCAACTTAAAAATGCTATTCCATTTTACCACTACTGAAAACTCGTAGACAAAAAAAAATTCATTACCTGTACATGACTGGGACAATGATTGCTTTCTTGATTAATGGCTATGTTGTTGTTGTTGACTGGGAAAAGTACAAGGCCATGTTGGATTTTCTAAAAATAAAATAATAAATTTAATTTATGAGTGGTTCCCTATGGACTCAACGAATATCCACAGGTTTGAACATGATAATGTGAACAAAATGACATGACATTCATTTTTGTTTATATATTGGTTAAAGGGAGGGTGGGGGAATGTAAATGACTGTAGCTTTATAAAAAAGAAAATAAGTACATGGGTTACTGTTTGTGCCAACATACAGTTTATTTTTAATGGTGTTTTGATATATTAATGCCAATTAACGTTAACGTTTTATTTACAAGTATTGATTGATTGATTGATTGATTGAGTGATGGGTTATTTTGTTTGCTTTTAGGTGTCGTCATGTGCCATTAACGTAATGAACAGACAGTGAACAAGCATGCATTATGCTTTAAAGTACTCTGTGCAATGTTAATAACTTACAATAAGAAAACGTTTTATTATAACACATGGCGTTAGTACCAAATACAACAAGTGAGCAAGTTGGTTTACCACGTGGGTTAAATTTAAAATCAGAACATGATCGATGGTTAACATTTGAATCCTGGCCTGTAGGCTTTTTGTCGACGCATGAACTTGCAAAAGCCGTTTTTTTTTACTTGAACCGAGGAGATGTGGTGCGCTGTGTGTTTTGTCGTATTGAACTTTCACACTGGGAAGAAGGGGATGATCCCCTTAGAGACCATTTGCGATGGTCTCCTCACTGTCCTTACATGCTTGGAAAGCAAGTGGGTAACCTACCCGTGCATTCATTTTACCGAACCACAAGGCCTATGGCCGCTACTTACGTTGCTGAATCACAAATAAATAATAATAATGATGTATTACCAGCCAACGGTAGTGTCGATATATGTGGTCCATATGCCATAGACAGTGTTGAATTGGCGTGTGCTTTTGAAAAATTGGGAGTTTGCAAGACTAAAGCACTAGCACACCCAGAGTACAGCTCTGTTGAAAAACGTTTCGAATCTTATAAAAATATTTGGCCATTAATATTAAAACACTTTACCAAACAGCTAAGTGAAGCTGGATTTTTTTATACTGGTGAAGGGGATAAAACAATATGTTTTTATTGTGGATTTGCTTTAAAGGATTGGCAAATGACTGATGACCCTTTTGTGCAACACGCTCGTTGGTTACCAAACTGTAAATACATGGTGTTGCTTAAAGGTCAGGAATTTGTGAACACTATTCGTAAAGAAAAAGTGATTGCAGCACAAGACATAAAAGTGCCTTTAGAGTTAGAGCACGCGGAGCAAATACATAAGGCTGAAAGAAAAGACTTGTCTCACGAACAGATACAAAAGTGTGACCAACAATTATGTAAAATTTGTTATCAAGATGAACTAGGTGTTGTATTTTTACCCTGTGGACACATGATAGCCTGTGTCAAGTGTGCATTAGAACTTAACACTTGTGCTATATGCAGAAAAGTAGTATGTGCAACAGTTAGGGCATTTCTTGCATAACTAGTATAATTTATTCGCCATGGATAGTGCAAAATCCCTAATTGCACAATATTATTAAAGCTGTTTTAGAGTGTAATAGATATGCTTTTGTTTTGTTTATAGACTACTACAATGAATGTTTTGAATGCTGTGGGACAATCATGTGGCTTAGAGACAAAGAAGCTCAGTGAATTGCCAATGCATATTCCATTCCGCATTATCAAGATTCGGAAATTGAAAATAGCATATGGTGATCGTGTACTTTGTGTATGTGAAAACTTTGAGACATTTCTGCCTATACGGTTTAATGATATGTCGGAGAGTGTTTTTGATGAAGTCAATAATGCTGTGCAACCTGTACACTTAATTTATGAAGGTTTTAAAAACAATAGGTGCATGGTTCGTTTTAATTAAATAAATAAATAATGTGAAATAATAATGGAAATTATAAGTAATGACAATATACTGAAAAAGAAAGAAAATATGTGCATAGAATAGTAATGTTTTAGTGTTTAGTGTTGTCTTTAAAAATATTATGATGAAACCAAAAAAAATGTATATAAAGTTTGTAAATAAATGCAAAATGATGTTACAATGCTGTTTTATTTTATACAAAGTTAGTATATTTAACATTGCAGAGTATACATGATTATGACAATAAATGCATACTGAATACAAGCCTTTCTCACATTACAATAGTCTGTTATAGTTTTAAACACAAGGCTTGTTGTAGATCATTTTATAGCAATGTCCCTTTAATGTTGTTTTCGAAAAGTGGGGAAGCCACAATGGTTGTATTGACATAAAAACCTTATGGTTATTACTATTTAGTCACTTTGATCCCCTTGCAGATCAACAGCAGATGACCTAGTTGTTCCACTCTTTAAAACGACAACAACACCACTACCTCTTGCATAGTTTGTGATGTTGATGGCTCTTGCGACGTGGAAGATGGATTAAAAATAACTTTGAGAACAGGGGTTAAACGTTGATCATTAAACAATGCACTATTTTGAGTAGCAATATGGTTTTCTTGATTTTTTGTCGACGGCAACTGTGTTTCATGCGGTACACTACATTGATGATCACTGACACTTAAAACCTCACTATTTTTACTTTTTAGGTCACCACGACAATGTTTGGAACGTTGCTTTGAACAACGCCAAATAACAGTTCCATTTTTATTGGTTCGTTTCACAATATATGAATATCCTTTATAGTATGCGTAAGGCTTACCATACCTAGTCACTGATACTTCCATATCAACTGTCGAGCATAGACTAAGCTCTAGTAAAGTCAACTTGGTAATAAGAATACTAGTTTAATGTGAGAGCAAATATGGATCCAAAGAGTTCAGGTAAAAGTGAAAGCAAATAAGCAAATATTAGAAACAAGAGTTGGGGTGAAAGTGGTCGCAAAGTGGTAGACCCATTACACAATAATTTCAGCACGACGAAGCTCTTGTTCAATTTCTTTGATTTCCCAATCGTGACCAGTATGGCCAGATTGACGTGAGGCATGCAACAACTGTAGCCGCTGGACGAGCTTATTGGGATTGTGCCAGTATACAAATTTAACAAATGGATTTTTAGGTGTAAACAAAGCATTACCATTATCATGATCATTATCATCATCGTCATTATCATCATCATGATCACCATTATCATCATGACCATCATCACTGTTACTATATAGTCCTTTTTGATCCTCTTGCAATACCACTTTATTTATAGTCTGAGTTGATTTTGACAGTGTTGAAGGTTTCTTGGACGTTGACAACTGTCCTAACATGACGTTTTGAGGACATGATAAGTCCTTTTGAACAAACACTGTACTATCTTTAGCCGCAATATCGTTTTCTTGAACTTGCTTTTTAGCATTTTGATAATTGTTTGTAAACAGTAAGCGTGGTTCGTTTCGAGCACTACATTGATGAACACTCACACTTAAAACCTTTCCATTTTTACTTTTCAGATTGCCTCGACATTTTGTTGACCTCTCTTTTGAGCATCGCCAGAATATTATTCCATTCACATTCTGGCGATTATAGTTATAGGAGTAGCCTTGATAGAGTGCACGTAGCCTACCTTTGTTGGTTGTAATAAGTTCCATAGTAGTAACTGACCTGTCAGTACGATGTTCACACTACAAAGGTTACAACTGTTTTGCTGATGGAGTGACCTACTATAAGCTTATATATTGGCTTATGTGTTGGCTTTTTGTGTTGGCTTTTCGTGTTGGCTTTTGTGTTGGCTTATGTGTTGGCTTTTTGTGTTGGCTTTTTGTGTTGGCTTTTCATGTTGGCTTTTCGTGTTGGCTTATGTGTTGGCTTTTTGTGTTGGCTTTTTGTGTTGGCTTTTCGTGTTGGCTTTTGTGTTGGCTTATGTGTTGGCTTTTTGTGTTGGCTTTTTGTGTTGGCTTTTTGTGTTGGCTTTTCGTGTTGGCTTTTTGTGTTGGCTTTTCGTGTTGGCATTTCGTGTTGGCTTTTGTGTTGGCTTTTCGTGTTGGCTTTTTGTGTTGGCTTTTCGTGTTGGCATTTCGTGTTGGCTTTTCGTGTTGGCTTTTTTTGTATTGGCCTTTCGTGTTGGCTTTTTGTATTGGCTTTTCGTGTTGGCTTTTTGTGTTGGCTTTAGTATTGGCTTTTGTATTGGCTTATTTGACAAGTTATTTGTGTCAATGTATTTAGTGGATTTTTTCTTGGTGTTGGAAAGTAGTTGAAAGAGAGGGAATATTTAAAGACTTAACCTCAGCTCACTAACCTAACCTAACCTTTCAACTCTCAGATGTTAATTAAATTCTGTGCATTGTCGAGTTGGAGCCCAAGACCTCAGGGGTAAAAAAAAACAATTATTTTTGACGACTTATTTTGGTAACTTATTTTAATGGCTAACCTAACTTTACCTAACCTAACCTAACCTAACCTCAGCTCACTTTGGATATTACTAGTAAGTGTTCATATCCTCTGCTAGGTAGCATGCTAGTAGTACAGGTAGTGCTCATATTTACCGCTAGATAGCGGAAACATACTTTGCATGTTGCATGTGACACTTGTGAAGTTTAACCACATGCAAGACGTGCTTGTATAAGTTCTCTATTTAAACTCAATATACAATTAACCACTAAATGTTCAGAACTAACATGTATAGCCATGTTTAGGGTATATAGGAGACCCTTAGCAAGAAAGGCTGTCTAACCCACGAGTGTACAGCCTTGTCATACGCAGTAAGCCCCTGTTGGCTTTCTCAAATTGTTGTTGTTGTTGTTTTCTGCCAACAGGGGCTTACTGCGTATGACAAGGCTGTACACTCGTGGGTTAGACAGCCTTTCTTGCTAAGGGTCTCCTATATACCCTAAACATGGCTATACATGTTAGTTCTGAACATTTAGTGGTTAATTGTATATTGAGTTTAAATAGAGAACTTATACAAGCACGTCTTGCATGTGGTTAAACTTCACAAGTGTCACATGCAACATGCAAAGTATGTTTCCGCTATCTAGCGGTAAATATGAGCACTACCTGTACTACTAGCATGCTACCTAGCAGAGGATATGAACACTTACTAGTAATATCCAAAGTGAGCTGAGGTTAGGTTAGGTTAGGTTAGGTAAAGTTAGGTTAGCCATTAAAATAAGTTACCAAAATAAGTCGTCAAAAATAATTGTTTTTTTTACCCCTGAGGTCTTGGGCTCCAACTCGACAATGCACAGAATTTAATTAACATCTGAGAGTTGAAAGGTTAGGTTAGGTTAGTGAGCTGAGGTTAAGTCTTTAAATATTCCCTCTCTTTCAACTACTTTCCAACACCAAGAAAAAATCCACTAAATACATTGACACAAATAACTTGTCAAATAAACCAATACAAAAGCCAATACTAAAGCCAACACAAAAAGCCAACACGAAAAGCCAATACAAAAAGCCAACACGAAAGGCCAATACAAAAAAAGCCAACACGAAAAGCCAACACGAAATGCCAACACGAAAAGCCAACACAAAAAGCCAACACGAAAAGCCAACACAAAAGCCAACACGAAATGCCAACACGAAAAGCCAACACAAAAAGCCAACACGAAAAGCCAACACAAAAAGCCAACACAAAAAGCCAACACAAAAAGCCAACACATAAGCCAACACAAAAGCCAACACGAAAAGCCAACACAAAAAGCCAACACAAAAAGCCAACACATAAGCCAACACGAAAAGCCAACATGAAAAGCCAACACAAAAAGCCAACACAAAAAGCCAACACATAAGCCAACACAAAAGCCAACACGAAAAGCCAACACAAAAAGCCAACACATAAGCCAATATATAAGCTTATAGTAGGTCACTCCATCAGCAAAACAGTTGTAACCTTTGTAGTGTGAACATCGTACTGACAGGTCAGTTACTACTATGGAACTTATTACAACCAACAAAGGTAGGCTACGTGCACTCTATCAAGGCTACTCCTATAACTATAATCGCCAGAATGTGAATGGAATAATATTCTGGCGATGCTCAAAAGAGAGGTCAACAAAATGTCGAGGCAATCTGAAAAGTAAAAATGGAAAGGTTTTAAGTGTGAGTGTTCATCAATGTAGTGCTCGAAACGAACCACGCTTACTGTTTACAAACAATTATCAAAATGCTAAAAAGCAAGTTCAAGAAAACGATATTGCGGCTAAAGATAGTACAGTGTTTGTTCAAAAGGACTTATCATGTCCTCAAAACGTCATGTTAGGACAGTTGTCAACGTCCAAGAAACCTTCAACACTGTCAAAATCAACTCAGACTATAAATAAAGTGGTATTGCAAGAGGATCAAAAAGGACTATATAGTAACAGTGATGATGGTCATGATGATAATGGTGATCATGATGATGATAATGACGATGATGATAATGATCATGATAATGGTAATGCTTTGTTTACACCTAAAAATCCATTTGTTAAATTTGTATACTGGCACAATCCCAATAAGCTCGTCCAGCGGCTACAGTTGTTGCATGCCTCACGTCAATCTGGCCATACTGGTCACGATTGGGAAATCAAAGAAATTGAACAAGAGCTTCGTCGTGCTGAAATTATTGTGTAATGGGTCTACCACTTTGCGACCACTTTCACCCCAACTCTTGTTTCTAATATTTGCTTATTTGCTTTCACTTTTACCTGAACTCTTTGGATCCATATTTGCTCTCACATTAAACTAGTATTCTTATTACCAAGTTGACTTTACTAGAGCTTAGTCTATGCTCGACAGTTGATATGGAAGTATCAGTGACTAGGTATGGTAAGCCTTACGCATACTATAAAGGATATTCATATATTGTGAAACGAACCAATAAAAATGGAACTGTTATTTGGCGTTGTTCAAAGCAACGTTCCAAACATTGTCGTGGTGACCTAAAAAGTAAAAATAGTGAGGTTTTAAGTGTCAGTGATCATCAATGTAGTGTACCGCATGAAACACAGTTGCCGTCGACAAAAAATCAAGAAAACCATATTGCTACTCAAAATAGTGCATTGTTTAATGATCAACGTTTAA